>JAUTXW010005202.1:0-1243969 GCA_030620095.1 Kuschelorhynchus macadamiae | reverse complement strand
GTGTAGTTTAAAGATTTATTGTGGGATATGTTGTAGATAATTTCTGTTGTAGACTTTACGCTCTTTAATTCACTTATTACTTAACAGGCTCTATAATGTGAATATTTGCTTCATTATTTGCCAGAGGGTTGAGAAACTGCTTATTTTTTATCCGTTTATTGAAAAAAGAAGCCTTCCCCCATATACCGGGTGTTTTTTAAATGATGGTAAAAAATTACGACGTAGTTTTTTTGCCTTGTTGTTGGACTAAAAGTTTATATAAACGTGTGTCCGCAAGGCATTCGTTTTTGAGATACAGGGTGTCAAAATTTTAATTTTTTTTAGTTGTTTTCTTGAACCTCGTACATTTATACAGATAAATCATTCAAATTTGACACACACTATACTATGAGAAATGTCTACGAAATTGCTATAATACATTTTACCCAAATTTACTGAGTATTTTTTCTGGTCTCCACCCCTAAAAAATAACATACAATTTTAAAAGTGTAGATTAGCATTTTGCTAACTAAATCGTTTCAAAATATCGGATTAAAATAAGAAACCAAGAAGTTAGAAAACAAAATAGAACTTTGATTTTCTAAATAAAAACAGCTAGTGACGTCGCACTAAAAAGTGTTGGGGGGGAGGAGGTAAGAGGGGTCGCAACCTAAAAAGAGTAACAGGCAGCAGATATTTGCAAAATGTATTATAAACATTTCTTACGGTATGTGTCAGATTTGAATGATTTATCTCTAGATATGTAGTCCATGAAAAAACTAAAAATTAAAATTAAAATTGTGAAACCCTGTATCTCAAAAACGAAGGCATCGCGGACACATGTTTATATGAATTTTAGTTTTAATAAACGGACAAAAAATAAGCAATTTCTCAACACATGGCCCTTCTGGCAAATAATGAATATGTTTATGATATCAGTCACAAATTGAATAAAATTGTAAATAATTATTTTCGAAAAAAACTATAAAATACATAAGAAGCATTATTAACTTGCGATCCTTTTGAGGCTAGTTCTTAATATACAGGGTGATTTGTTTAGATGCTGTGGCAGAAGTAAAGAAACTTGTTTATTTTTAATACGCCAAAATCACCTCTCAAACGTCTAAGATACTTAGCACAGGTGTGTGTGAAAGGTAGTACGATATTCAGCAGTGGATAAAATATCCTGATGAATTTTTATTACAGAATATTTGCACAAAATTCTATCCCAAACTTAATTGTTAATCCGTCACTACAATTTCGTAATTATTAAGAGATAATGGATTAGAATGAAAGGGATAACCAGAATCTTGCCAAATTCACAAAGAATTTTTAAATACTCTAAATATATGAGTGCATTGCGCGCCGTAGATTTCTACAACGGTTCAATTTGCACGATATTCAGCAATGTCCAAGTCTTTCGTTGGTAAGGCCACAGTCGTAAATCACAGCGAACACCTGCAGGTAGGTGCGAGGTATACGAGGCCGCGCGCTATTTTATTGCAATGAATACATCTACAGGGAACGATCAATAACTGTATTAGTTACTTTAGATATTCATATTAATATTTAGGGTAGTAGATGTTCAACTTAATAAAAGGTTAACCTATGGACTAAATTTGATATGTATTAACAACAAATGTAAAATAAAAATGTATTAATTATATTTGCGAAATGATGAAAAGAACTTCCAACAATTAGTTTATTTTAATGTAAATTACAAAAATTATCCGAACGACAATCAATACGTTCTGGACAGGATATCAAAATCGATTGTACTTCATAAACATTCTACCAAGTTCTTAGAAATAGAGAATGGGAATACATGTTCCCTTAAACAAGCAATATCCTAATAGCATAACACTTAAATGGCTAATTCTTAAAACTAATAGTCGTAAATCTAATAGGTGGTGTAACGGGAACTTGGTCTCGTTTCGCACTGATATCAAATGTTCACAAATACGTAGAAACTACACTATTTCCAACAAATTCAATGTTTTAAAAAAAACTAAAATTATCCACAAGATTAAAATGGTCTGCATTTAATAAGCCAAACCAAGTGTCTTCCCCTTTTCTCAGGATAGTATCCACAGTCTAGGTATCATCTTATATTCTCCAAAAATTATAATCTAACAAGAACTGAAAGGCCCTTGCGCCATAAATACTAGGAAATAAATATGTCAGTACGCACGCAACTTATAGTACAGATTATTTTTAACTCTACCAGATAAACATTTTTTAAATGCTTTAAATCGATTCATGATAACTTCATCGCAGTTTTGAGTCGGTAAGTTTATAGATGTCTTAAAATGAGTCAAAACACTACAAGAGACATTGATCCAATGCAAGGGTTTTAACGCTCAAGCACATAAAACCAAACCACAAAACTTTTGTAAATAAGTTTTATATGAAAGCCCTATTGTTGCCATTAAATCCCTTTATTAACCAGTTTGTTCCTAACAGCTATCTTAAAACATTTTGGTTTTAATACTAACATCAAATAGTCATAAGTGCTTTAAAATATAAATTAAAATGTTTTATAAAGCCTTCCTAAAACTTTTTTTGTAAATGCAGGACGGTAAGACAATCTATTACTATTCCATAGTACAAAAACGGATTTTTGTGAAAATAAGTGGTGAAATACGATTTAAATGGTTACTTTAAATATCAGAAACAAGGTAAACATCTCAAAATAAGAAATAGACAATTAACAACCCAACACAAGTCACCGTTCCAATAATGTAGCAAATCGTTTTTCTCTTCAAGTTGCATCGGACGATTTTTTTATTTTTCAAATAAACTACCCCTAATTTTGGCGAAAATGTTAAAATTCAGTTAATTTTTTTATAGTAGCTTGAAATTATCTAAAATTTTAACCACTTAATGGATTGACATAGAGAATTATACAGTTTTTTTTGTAGTAGAGGAGCACGAGACTGAATTTTCTTCAAAAAAATTGCTAAAATTGAGTTTACTTTCTTATAGTAGTTTCTAAATGACTGCAATTTTGACCGACTATTACTTGCAATTAGACAAATAGATGATCTTTTTCAAGCAGGGGTGACAAGGCGTCACGACATCGAATTTTCTTTTTAATAAGTCTTAAAATTCAGTTATTATTTCCGTATAGTAGCTTGAATATATATAGACAAATATACAGTTTTTTTGTAGTGCGGGTGACATACGTCAGCGGCGGCACGAGACTGAATTTTCTTTAAAAAAATTGCTAAAATTGAGTTTACTTTCTTATAGCAGTTTCCAAATGACTGCAATTTTGACCAAACGCGTCCCCAGTCGTCGAACAGCAAGAACCAATAAAAACATTAAAAGAGTGAGAGCGTCCGGGCGCCAACAACCAAACTTATCAACACGCAAGTGCCCAGCTGCTTTAAATGTGACAAGATAGTCGGAGCTTCGCATCCTCCATAAGACCTGTATAAGATTCAGTTGGTGCAAGAATCAAAGTCGACGAACCCCGCTGATAGACTTTTATTTGCTAACGAAATAATGAATCGAGTTTCAGCAGTCGACAACATCTTATTTTCCGATAAGGCTCATTTCCACTGGTGTGGAGAATATCGTAACAATAAACATCAAAGGCCTCTGCCTAACCTGAAGGTCATGGTTTGGGCTGCAATGTCGGGATCCGGAAACATCGGCCGCGCCGTAACTTGGTTTCAAAAGGACGGAGCGATCTGTCACACTTCCAATATCTCTTTGCCCGTCGTTCGGGCCCTTTTTACAGGAAAATTAATCTCTAGAAAAGAAAACCTTCAGTAGACCCTCCGAAGCCCGGATCTGACTCCATGTGATTTTTATTTATCAAGTGTACCACAACCGCCTCGCCACTCTGGAAGTTCTAAAGAACAACATTCGCCAAGAAATCGAAGACATAACTCCAGACACTTATGGGAAATTTATGAGGCAGATTTAGACAATGTAATCTTCAGAACATAAATTTCCAAGAATTTTGGTAAAATTTAAAAATAAATTTGTTAAAATTAATCAGCTGCTTTTTAATTTCATTTCAAATAGGTAACAACTTTTTGGACCAACCCTGTCTATGCAAAAATTGGTAAATTGGAAATATACATCCTTTGGCCCTCGATTCTTACTCACCCTGTATTTTGCGGGGTATAATGCAGTTACAAAAAAGTTTCCTTGTTAGGACGAAAACAACTTAGTAACATAGGTTTACAAATAACTTTAGAATAAAAATAGGTAAGTTGGAAAGAAACAACTTTTGACCAGCGATTTCTGACTCTGACTAGTTTGTGAGGTATACTGCAGTGGAAAAAAGGATTTCTTATAGAAACGACAAGAATATACTGAAATAACAAATGAAGTTTCACGGAATCAAAAACTGCGTTTAATTTATGCCATGTCCTAATGTTTTTCAAGATTCCGTGAATCCCACAAATTCGACCGCCTAGGAAGAAAACGGTTCGGTTAGTAGATAACGCCCACGCAATCGCGCCAATTAACGGTTACCGACTATAAGTCTCGAGAGCACGTCTCTTAAGTTCTCGTGGAGGAGACAGATACACGTCCACTTCATTAGGTCCGGTGCAAGCTCAATTAGCCTTACATAGCCGAGTCGGTAAGATAAACTGCCAGGCCAGTCAGCCAAAATGGAATATACGGCCCTTTTGCCACGACAGAAAGCTGAATTAAGTCGTCTGGTTGATTATATTCTCTTCAACGATTTGTTCGCCGTAGTAGTGACTCTGGGGAGTCCAGATTTATTTATTTATGCTAGAGACAATGGTCATTTTATGTAGGAATTTGTCTTGTCGGCCGAGGGAATGGTCCATTGTAATTTATCACAAATCGTGTAAAAATTCCTCAAAAATAACATATAAGTATTTAGTTACAAAATTGTAAATACAATATCAGTTCCACTACAAGTGATTGTGTACATATATAAAATAAGAATATTTGTAACAAAATATAATTACTTTGTTAATTTATTTATTATATTTTAAATCAATTCTAATTTGAATATTATACGCATTATTAATATATTCATATAAGAAAAACAGTGGGGAAATTTACTTTTTCTATGACTATCAAATAATTTCTTTTTGAGAAAAGCGATTTTAGTAAGATAATGTTATTGATTATACCCAACTTTTTTGGCGAGCCGCCGGTGGCCGAGAGCGTAAAGCTTTAGGTTTACACCGGAGTTGGTCTCGCAGGTCTTGGGTTCGAACCCTAGGTGGGTGTACTGGTTGAAAATCCAACAGAGAAGAGTGTAAAGTGAATTTCAATGTCCACGCTGCCATTCACGCGGGTAACCAGGCCGGGGGGAACCGGATGTTCCTGTGGTAGTTTGGGGATAAATTCACACTCCTCGCCATCACATACCCTCTCAGGTTGAGGGAATGGCCGAGGTTCGGACTCCTCGATAAACTGTAGGGCCCGTCTGGCTGACATTCCCCAGACGTAAATTCCTTCCCCCATCCTTGAAGGGTGATTCTTATCCCCCTTTCCACGCACCCTTCCATTCCTCCTATATGTACTTGTCTGAACAAAAAGTGTACCATGTGTAACAATCGGATGTTCGGGCAGGGTCACGTTACCCGATCAATTCCGAACATCCACGAACAATTAGAATATGGGTAAATGTACAAGTTTACGAGCCCAGAAGAAAGCAGCAACTTTTTTTTTGGTTTCTTGTACAAAACCTATTTTTTTGGATTCAGCTATAATCAAATAACTTAAAAAATACCTATTAAAGAATTTAGTTGGCTCGCAAAAAAAAATTGATTAATTTGTTACAAAATTTTAATTTATATGCATATCCAATGAACATACAAAATACAGATAACAATATATTGTTGGTTCAACAAAAGCAATTAAATAGCACATTTTTTTCATTGAATCTAAAGTTTAGACATTCATTTTGCGTTTCTTAGCTTGCTTTTTGAATGCAGCCTCTGGGACATCTTTCGTAATAGTCCAACAGCAATCGGCTAACATATCACATTTCCATTTTCCTTGAAACCTTCTTTCCATTTTTGAAATGTCCTGGTGGAACCTCTCACCGTGCTCGTTACTTACTGCTCCACAATGTTCCGGAAAGTAATCCAGAAAATTAATTTTCAACGACATATTACACCCTCGGTTTTGGTATCACAAAAGAAGTTGGGCAATCAGGTCTTTATAATTTTCTGCATTTAAGTTTCCTATTTTAAAGGTATTCCAAGCGTCTCTTTCCTTGCCGTCAAGTATGGAATCGAATTGCGCATCTCCTAAAAGTTTCCTAATCTGGGTACCCACAAATATTCTTTCTTTAATTTTAGCGTCACTGATAATAGGGAACTTTTCTTTTAAATAACTGCACGACCTTCTTTGTCCATAGCCTTCACAAAGTTTTTCATAAATCCCATTTTTATATGAAGTGGCGGTAGTGAAATCTTTTCAGGGGAAACTAATGGCGCGCTGGTTACATTTTTCTTTCCTGGCTAAAAATAATCTCCTGGAGAGACAGCAGCAGTATTTGATATAACCTAGCTGCATTCTAAGAAAATTCGCCACACCTTTTAAATCCCCACAAATTTTTCATATACATATTTCATATTGTATGATCCCCAGTAACAATTTCAAATTGCTATAGGTAGTGAAAAGTCTCCCGTCTTTTGAATCATAGTCCAGATTTAAAGCTGCCATTAATCCCCCAATTTTCCTACAGCTTTCCAAATTGTTTTTCATGTTAAAAAATGGTGTTAGGATTTTCTGACGGGTTCAATAGTTTTGCTTTTTTCTTGGGCAATTCTAAATCCTTTATAAGGTCAGTTCATTCACATTGACTTATTTTGTGAGGTTTTTTTCTGCGAAGTTCACACACAAAATCGGAGGGTTGCAAGGTTTTCTGGTACACTACCGTTTTAATCCGTTTGATCATTCCTGATGTGGATTAGGTACAGGCAATTCGCCACTATGAGGTACCGGGCGTATGGCGGATTGTAAATTTTTTCCGAAAAGCCTTTTTTGACGGAAGGTATCGAGCAAAACTAACAGTCAGCAACGTGGTCTTTCGTTTTTCGCCAAATCATGCGAACAGCGAAAGACATCTTGCGCTTTTTTCCACTTAGCCAGCTGAGAATGTTGGACGCACATTTGTTGTAGCAGTTATGGGGAGCCCAATTTGCATCCTGATCTGCAACTTTGCAACCAAAATACAAGTGGTAAGCCTTTTTTATTAAAGGATTAAAAGTACGTGTTTGTTTCACAAGTCACTTCGCCACATATACAACAAAAATGATACGGTTTATTTACATAAACTTGCGATATTTTGCTCAAAACTCTCTAAACTCTAATACGAACAGCTCTCGCTCAACTGGTGGTTGAATATACCTAACCATTTGGGATTTATGTTATATGAATTTAAACCCTTTATAAAGTACACCAGTGAAACTTTTGCAAGACAGATTGTTAATTACTATTTTGATCTCGGAAAACATTTTTGCTGTTCCCCAGTGATACCTACGCCGTGTATAAAAGACATCATACCCGTGGGTAATGATTTCGTTACTGGGCTATGTGTTCTTAGAAACACCTCTTTGTATTATCGGGTGACACAATAGTAAAGTATCCGCTTCTCACCCTAGCAACCCCGGTTCGAATCCCATCAAAAGCTCTTTTTACTTTTTTTTTATTAAAAAAATATATCAGGCTGAGATTACAGCAATCTTGGACTGCGTACAGGAAAACCTTTCCAGAGGATATCACGACAAGCATATCTATATATGCTGTGATAGTCAATCGGCGATTAAAGCTCTGTCCTCGAACAGGGTCAATTCGCTGCTAACACTTGAATGCAGGAGAGCCCTAGAGAGGCTATGTGAGTCCAATAGGGTTAGCCTCATTTGGGTGCCTGGCCATCATGGCATTGGGGATAATGAAGGGGCGGATCAGCTGGCTCGGGAAGGTAGCTCTTGGAATTGCTCCTTCAGCTGTCAAGGCTAGGATTAAGAATCGCACTGTCGAGGAATTCCGTGCTAAATGGCACGAGCTAGCAGGACTCAGACAGTCTAAGGTCTTCATATCAGGCCCTTATAGCAGTTCTGAGTCTAATAGACTTCTAAATCTAAACAGAAGTCAACTTAGAACTACTACCGGGGTCTTAACTGGACACTGGCTAGTGAAATATTACCTGCATAAGATTGGACTCGACAACGATCCGTACTGCAGGTTTTGTGCTGAGGTAGATAAAACTACCGAGCATCTAGTCTGTCGATGTGACGCTTTAGTCAACGCCAGACTACTTTGCTTGGGTGACACCTATGTGGAACCCGAGCTTGTGGGACGACCTTTCTAAAAAGGAGTGGGCTCTTGGCCTGAAACGCCTACTTGGGGGGATAGCACAATGGGCTCCAGTGAGCCTAAATGCTTCCCTTGTCGGGCTCCCCATCTATGTCTATGTCTGTCTAATGCCTTCTTGTGTTAAGTTCTTGGGGTTATCAAAAGATGAATCATTGAAATTTGAAACTCATATTAATAATTTACGTAATAAAATTGCTAC
This sequence comes from Kuschelorhynchus macadamiae, assembly GCA_030620095.1. Classification (NCBI taxonomy): domain Eukaryota; kingdom Metazoa; phylum Arthropoda; class Insecta; order Coleoptera; family Curculionidae; genus Kuschelorhynchus; species Kuschelorhynchus macadamiae. The sequence goes on along the minus strand of JAUTXW010005202.1, from coordinate 1,235,463 downwards.
CGGTTTTTACGCACTCCGAGTTATCTCGAATAACTTAGATCCATCTATAGCTCGAAATTCATATTTTGCCTTGATTGAGTTCCATCTGAGAGCTGGCATTTGTTTCTGGGGCTTATGCTCAAACTATTTATTCAACTCTGTTTTTTTGTTGCAGAAGCGAGCTATTAGATATATGTATGGTGCAAGAGTTCGTGACTCCTGTCGATCTTTGCTTTTTAGAAACTGTGTTTTTAGTTTATAAACAGTAACTAAGTCATTATAATGTGCGCTTCTCATATTGCTTAACTTACCTATTCCTAAATTAGAACAAATCAAATGTTCTTTTATCTATGGTGGCAAAAAAATGTTTAGTCCTAACACTGAAACCTGTGGTGGAAGATAAATCAAAATACAAGAGTTCTAACCACACTACACCACAATTTGTTACGTTCTGGACGCGCCTTTCGCTAACTAAGTTAGCATCATCAGCAGATGATATAAACTGTTATATCATCTGCTGATGATGCTAACTTGGTTAGCAAAACGCGCGTCAGGGACGTAACAAGTTGTGGCGTAGTGTGGTTAGATCTTTTGTATTTTGAAAAAAGTGTTTCATCATCTGCCCCTTAGGTTTTTACTAAAAAAAAGCTTATTCCTTTAATGTATATATAGAAGAAATATTTTAATGAGAGACTAAATTAGAAAACGATCCCCATTTTGTTTTGCATATGTTAGTGGGAATATTTGTAGTTTGTGTTTTATTTGCGTACTTTGTGGTTTTGACCTGTTTTATTTATTTATATATATATATATATATATATATATATATATATATATATATTTTTTTTTTTTTTGTGAGTTATGGAAGATATCAGTAACATAAGTATGTAGATTTATACTGAATGTAAAAAGTTGATATATTTTTGTCATTGAAATATTAGCAGCTTGTTACTGGTAGGATATATATGTATATCTTTTTGTAATAATTTGGAATATTAAATATAAGTACATGGCTTTGTCTACAATAGTTCTATATTATGACAACAAAGCTATTTTTTAACTTTAACTTATTATACAATCGATTCAAAATATACAACCCAAAAGTATTTCATCAACATCCAAAGAAGATACGTGGTATGTAACGATGCCTAAACGGTTTCCACCACTAGTAATTCCAACTTTAAGGTTTTTTTATGTACCTAGTCACCGATTCGTAACAGTGACTGTAATGGTGACCACTTTCGTGGTATAGACTACAATTTTTGCAATACCGCAAACATAATAACATATTTTTCGAGGTCTAAGATATACGAAAATATCATTCAACAGCATTACTGACCACCTCGAAACATTTCGAAACTGAATGAGATAAATGTTTTAGATTTAATTTCCTTGATCTTTTTTGCTCACAATTTATCCATTTGCATTTGCATACATTTTGCATTTAGGGTAATGAGACCATTAATAATCTATTTCTCAATTCGCATTTATAGGTGTGAGAGAATAAAAGATTACAAGACAAAGCTTTGGCATTATATTGTATCGTTATGAATTACCAATTTATGGTAATCGCAATAATATTCCATAGAGAATAGTTGGTCATAATGTTCGAGGCATATAACTGTGTATTTGTTTAGGTTAATATAATGAAGATTTATTGCAATATTAATAGAAATGTAAAGATACTCGCCGACAAAACATAGATGTTATTACCTTAGCAATGTCAATATAGCAAACAAGATTCCAATGTATTTATTTAACATAAACTAGTGAAAACCAAATAAGACTCATTTATTAAAATACCTGTGTCTATATATTTTTTGGGGAGTCCCCATTGTTTTTTTTCGTATATTATTTGATATACTAATGTTAACACAAAAAGAAAAAAAGAGTTTTTGTTTATCGGTTTTTTATACAACTAGATTTTTTTCCAGTTAACGATTATATTGAAAAAAATATAAACATTTACGGGTCGCGTTAAAATAGTGACAGCATGTACTTTATTTGAAGAAGGCTACTTTATTTCTTAGTTCTATGTTCTTAGACTTTATATAAGCCATTTTGTATAGTCAAAAGCAGTGTTATCGAGCGGGTCATACGATTTATCAACGACAAACGTTTTAAGTTTGTTTTTCATTTATTACGTGTAATCATATCCTCCGCATAAAATCCGGAGGATTAATTAGATAGACCTATGATATTTTCATATGGAAAAAGAGGATAAACATATAAATACCAGCAGTTGCAAAAATCGATGAGCGATGTCACTTCAAAGACAGATTGACAAGTCAGTGACAAAATGAGTAATAGAAAACAATTTTTGGATTTTTTGCATCCACAAGCGAAAAAATGGTATTAAATCTAATTAAAATTACAAGCTCTGGGAATCGGTAAGGACTGTGCAGAAAATTGTGCATGAAAAAAGCATAATTTACTACTGAAGAAGATTAAGAAATGTACACGAAAAAAGCCAAAGACAGAAGACTTAAATAACAATGTAAAAATGGATGTTCGTAATCCAATTTACGATTTATACACATCAAAAACTAATATACCCCTTCAAGTTTTAAAAGAAGCTTTAAAAAATCGAGGCATATTGAAAATTGGACTAAAATCGTTGTCAAAATTAATAAAAATGTTTTTAAAGAAATACACGGAAAATGTTAATTCAAAATTTAGAAAAGTGGTATTTTTATCTGTAATCTGTAAATCTGTAAAAAGTGTCAAGAGAAAAAAGGGATGTGGGACGGGAAAACGGTTCATCACTTTGCATGCAGGTTCTTCAACAGGATTTCTCACAGGTGCAAGTTTACTGTTTTCTTCAACATCCAAAAGTATGGACTACCATGATAATAAGAACTGTGAACTGTTTGAAAAGTGGTTAAAAGAACAACTGATTCCAAATTTAGATGCTCCGTCTTTAATCATTCTGGACAATGCATCTTATCATTCAAGAATCTTAAATAAACAACTTACTTCATCCTGGAAGAAAAGTGATATTTATGACTGGCTAATAAAACAAAAACAAAATCCTTTACCCAATATGCTGAAACTAGATATATATGCTGTAGAAGAAATATTACGGGAAAATGGACATGAGATTTTACTGCCGCCATACCATTGCCAGTTTAACGCAATAGAATTAATATGGGCTGGGGCAAAATCATATTACGAAAAACACGTGAACGATGGTCTTACATCAGATGAAGTGCAAATTGTTTGGCAAGATTCATTAAATTATATTACGCCGGAGTACTGGAAGAAATCTGTGGAACATACGGAGAAATTAATATAGGATTGGTATAATCGAGAACGAGTTCTAGATGTCGAAATAGCACCAATGATCACTGCGCTATTTGAGGACGACTCAGAAGATGAGGACTTTTTAAGTGATGATGATATTTTAATCTATAATATTAAAAAAGTTTCTGAAGGATTATGTTATTCTTCGACGTGTATAAATCATAAATTTTTGCATTGTAACCTAAGTCTTTTGCCTTTGGATTTTTTCGTGTATATTTCTTAATCTTCTTCGGAAGTAAATTATGTTTTTTTTTCATGTACAGTTTCTGTACATTCCTTATACCGATTCTCAGAGCTTTTGCCACTGGCTCATGGATATTAGCCAGTGAATTTTAATTTAAAAATTTTTTTATTAGATTTGACACTATTTTTTTGCTTACTCTTTTAGTACATTTGTAGTTTTATAGGCAATAAATAGATAATTATAGAATACTTGTTCCAATTTTAAAGCGTGTTTAAAATAAGTAAATTTGTTATTAATTATAAGACAAAATTTGATATAAAAAAATCTGTAAAATCGCTTTACCAGAAACTCGGGGCTTACGAAAAATACAGGCTATATATATATATATATATATATATATATATATATATATATATATATATATATATTTTTATATTTCTCTTCTTGAACCTTACAATTTATAAATATCAAGTACTTTCTTGGGATGAGGTTCGTGGATTGAACAAAGAAACTTTAATTGACGTTTCGCCTGTCCATTTCAGGCTTTTTCAAAATATTTAATTCTGCACATCTAAAAATTAAATACAAAAAGTGTATATATGTAAGTTAATAAATAAAAACAATTAGGTATAACGGCACGCACTAAAATTATTAAAACATTTATTTAAAATAGTACAGTACATACCTTGAGAAAGATGTTCTTTTACCTTGCTTGGCAGTGTGGAGGTAAGTGATACACTGGTTAAAGAATTCTATTGTTATTTTTTTTTTTTATATATATCCTTTAGTTTTTTTGATTATATTAACAATGTAGAACTATTTGTGGATACGGGTTGTTTTAAAAGTATTTGTGTGAGTCTGACAGTATACAGTATGTATTTATGATTGATGGAAAATAGTTTATAACAATTGGATTAAATTAGATTGTGATATATTTGGCTGAGATTGTCAATGTCTTTCCGATCGTTTACTGTATTTTTTTCTTTTTTTATCTCGACCATTTCTTTGAATGTACCATCATTTTCTATTTCGGAAGTAAACTGCAATTTTGGAAAAAAATTGAAAAAAAAAAGACAAAAGTAACAAGACTGTAATAATGAATACCATTGATTACAACAACAAAATTAATGCACTTCTTGATGACAAAAACACATATAAAAAAATGAGATTTGATTCGACGAAATCTCTTCAATCCAAAAATAACTCGTTCATAGAAAAACTGTTAAAACGTAATCACATATCCGAAAAAGAAGCCAAATCATTAAAAATACATAATTCTGTTCCACCAAAATTCTATGGAATGCCTAAACTTCACAAACCCGACATTCCTATGAGACCCATTGTTTCCTATATTCAGTCACCATTCTACAAACTTTCAAGTTTTTTATCAAATTGCTTATCAAAAATTACAGGCAGAAATGATTATTACATTAAAGATTCGTTTGAATTTAAAAAGTTTATAGACAACCTTAAAATACCAAATAATTTCCAACTCATCTCTCTAGACGTAATATCCTTATATACAAACATTCCGACTAAACTTTTAAAACAAATCATTAAAGAAAAATGGAATCAGATAAAGAATCACACAACACTCACTTGCACAGAATTCATAGAAGGGATAGATCTCATTCTTTCGAACAACTATTTCCAATACAAAGATGATTACTACCAACAACTTGACGGATGTGCAATGGGTTCACCCATCTCTTCCACCGCAGCCCAAATAGTAATGGAATATCTAGAAGAAACAGTGTTACAAAAAGCCAATGTACCAATATTATTTTTTAAAAGGTACGTGGATGATTGTTTATTAGCCATACCAAAAAATAAAACAACGGAAATTATCTCCCTCTTTAACAATTTTCATCCAAAATTGCAGTTTACTTCCGAAATAGAAAATGATGGTGCTATAAACTTTTTGGATTTAACATTAATAAGAGACCACAAAACAAATGGCATTAAAACTAAGTGGTACACCAAAAAAACCTGGTCCTCCCGCTACCTTAATTATAATTCCAGTCACCCAAAATGTCAAAAAAACTCCGTGATGATAGGATTAGTTGACCGTGCACTAACACTAACATCACTTATATACCGAGTTGACATTCCAAATAAAGTTAAAAATACTCTCTTAAAAAATCATTTCCCATTAAAAGCCATCGAACGAATTATAAAGCGAAGAACCCAAAAATTATACAATGCCACAAAACATATTGTAAATAATCATGACAACAATAAAACAACTACATACATATCTTTACCATACACTGAAGGTCTTTCTGAAAAGATTAAACACATTCTCGGTAAACACGATAAAACCGTATGCCATAAATCTAACAATACCCTTAAATCTTTATATACACCACTAAAAAGTCAGACACCAATTAAAAAACAATCAAACGTAGTTTACAGCATTCCCTGCCTAAACTGCCCCAAAAAATATATAGGCATGACCACACAATACCTATCAAATAGACTAAATGGGCATAAATATACAAAAAATGCTTCCACAGCACTACATAAACATGAAAGAGACATGAAACATGAATTTGATTTTTCGTGTACAACGGTCTTATCAAAAGAACAACATTACCATAAACTGACATTCAAAGAAATGGTCGAGATAAAAAAAGAAAAAAATACAGTAAACGATCGGAAAGACATTGACAATCTCAGCCAAATATATCACAATCTAATTTAATCCAATTGTTATAAACTATTTTCCATCAATCATAAATACATACTGTATACTGTCAGACTCACACAAATACTTTTAAAACAACCCGTATCCACAAATAGTTCTACATTGTTAATATAATCAAAAAAACTAAAGGATATATATAAAAAAAAAAAAATAACAATAGAATTCTTTAACCAGTTTATCACTTACCTCCACACTGCCAAGCAAGGTAAAAGAACATCTTTCTCAAGGTATGTACTGTACTATTTTAAATAAATGTTTTAATAATTTTAGTGCGTGCCGTTATACCTAATTGTTTTTATTTATTAACTTACATATATACACTTTTTGTATTTAATTTTTAGATGTGCAGAATTAAATATTTTGAAAAAGCCTGAAATGGACAGGCGAAACGTCAATTAAAGTTTCTTTGTTCAATCCACGAACCTCATCCCAAGAAAGTACTTGATATTTATATATATATATATACATAGCCTGTATTTTTCGCATGCATGGCCCTTAATTTTAGACTGAAATTTGAAGAAATAGGATAAGTAGTTTGTTAGCTATGCCGCCAACAGACAGACTGACGGACAGACATACCTACAAACAGACGGAATTGAGAAAACACGTTTTCCGGCATCTAGGGACTCTTAAACTTAAAGATCTGAAAAAATCTCACGAGGGAAGTAATAACTAATTATCTTGTGTTTTTAACAAAAGTGTATAATATTTTTGCAAAATAAAATTTTTTTTTATATCACAAGTTTTGCACAGGGGTGGCCCGCATTTAAATAAATGACACTGTATAAGTGGTTAGATTTTTAGGTCAAGCGGGGCTCATAATTTTTGGTGATTGATAGAAAAATCTCACTTTCATTAAGTGGCTGTATAAACAGAACATATCCTGATTGTTCCACTGATTCGAACCGCCTTCCGACTTTATTAAGGTGCTTGCCATTTTGTGTATTTTTGTTTTTGCCAACCAAAAAATTTTAACCAAATACATATTTAGCGAATTTTCTTATTTAGTCCCTCGGCATTTAATATATAAAATCATATTAAGTGGCTATCTTAATAATATTGCGTAATATAATAAAAAAAAACTATTTTCTTTCTCCCTGTATATCTGTAAATACCCCGTCGAGATTTAATAGCTCGATAAAAGAATCACACAACATTTTGGTATTCACTGTGTTTTCTGATTTGATTCATAATGTTGGTGACCTTTGGACCCGCACTATAAGACCGCATTCGACTATAATGTCTAGACGACTTAACAAGCACATTGAATGTGTCCTGTTGCAAAAAGTCCAAAACCAACAAAGAGAAAATCTACCAAGAGTACTGGAATTTGAAAAAAAAAATATCTATTCAAAATACTGCATGAGCACCAAGTAACATTATATATTTTGGCGCTACAGAATGGCGAATATCCAGCCAAACTGTTAAGAATAGATTTTTCGAAGCCCATTTATCAATTTACAATCACCTGGATAAATGGAAATATATTGGAGACAGCTCCATTATGGTCTCGGGAAGCATTCCTTTAACGGGCCTTGCTAACTTGCATGTCTTTATGTATGGTATTCTAATTGCTCAGCGGAAGTTAGTAAAATTAAATGTGCTCATGAACATGAATAGTTGCAGCCGTTAAAGTTAAAATAATTGCAAGTTTTCCTTTTCTGTGCACAGATTTACACTTTTCATTTGAAATACTTCTGCCTGTCTTCCATAAAATCAACAAAGGAGGCTTACAGAGTTCAGCATTGGTATCTACTCTATTCCTCTTGGATACCAGTGATCTACTTTCTTTCTACCTATTCTCAGCTATGCAACAGCATCCTCCATTGCAACAGTAGTGTTCCAAATATGAAGTTTGTCAGTGGATAGAGAGTTATTACTTCGTCTCAATTTTAGGAAATATAAAACGTATAGAAATGGGTCAAAGAATTAGTTCAGTTTTCCGTTACTTAGACTACAAGGCCATATTCACTATCCCAACAAATATCGTGGTTAACTGACGCACCACTTGACATGAAACTAGGTTTCCAAGTCCAAACTCAAATTATAGTTTTTTTTATAATAATTATAATGATGTTTATTTAATAGCAAAACCTAACCATTTCAAAAAGTATTTATAAGTTCTCTCTTGCACGGGTGTGATTTGTATGCTTATCTGCTACAATACTTGTATAGCTCAATAAATGATGTCGAAATAAGTTGTGCTTTATTTTATATATTACAGACATTGTGTTTATAAATATAATTTGTCTAACACTCAGTAGATCCGTACTCATCAACATATCATCCATAGTTTTCTATCGATTACATCTAAGAACGTATCACAAGTTCCGATTTTTGTTTTAAGTTAAAGTCTGGTAACATTAGAGTTTTGTATATGGTAAACTTAGACCAATCTCTAGGATAATGGTTCATTCTTCCTAAAAGATTAACTTCCTTGATAACTTTCTTCGTAACATATTCTGCTTGACTGAAAAATTACACATTTTCAGCCGCTATACCACCAACGTATTTGTATTATTCTACCTGCTCTATATTTTGGTTTTTTTAATGAATATGTTTTTTTTTATTGTAAGGGTATCGAATCTGCTTTTTATTATCATAAACTTTGTGCTTTCAATATTTAGACTTAAACCATTTTGTGTTAGGCACTTATATATACACTCCTGTCAGCAGTTTATTTACACTATTTACTATATTTTGAACATCTTATCTTACAAGGTACAGCTTGGAAACCTAACACCGTTCCTTGTGGGACACCATACAATTCTCCTTTGGATTTAAAGTGCTGTTCAAAATATCTTGTCTTTTGATACCTCTGATTTAAATAGTCTTTAAACCACTGAAATATGCTATTTCTAATACCATACTTTTTTAACTTTTCTAAAAGCATTGTTCGGTCTATAGTTTCAGATGCTCTAAAGAAATCCAAAAACACCACCACAACAATATTTTTTTGACTTAAAGTACTTTTCCAGATCATCAGTACTGTCTGAGTCCCACTTTTACATGAATTATGTTTCTAAACCCTGACTGATATATAGTTAGTAGTTTATAAACTGTTTATTTACTTTTATAATTTTTCATATGATGGACCCATATTTATTAGACGACATTCTTCACACCGATTCGTGTTTGCTATCTTTTTGATAAGGACAACCGTAAATTTCTTCCAATTTCTTGGAAATTTTCCATTCTCCAAGCTAGTATTAATCAGCTGCAAAAATTAAACGCCTTTTGCAATATTTCTGTTGTTACTTCGTCCACAGTGCTTTTTTTCATTTTGAGATTTTTAACTGTGTTTTTGAGTAATGTGAAGGAAATCAATTTGTATGGAATTTATACTATAAAAGTTAAAGCCGACTTTCAGTGGTGCTAGTATATCAATATTCCCATACACGAAGAAATCGAGTGATATACATTTTCTAAATAAAACTGCCATAATAATATATTATTTTTATTTGAAGGTAGCATACAATGCAAAATCTTCAATAAACTCGTTCTGTCAAACTTACATTGTATTTTTTATTGCGGTTTCACGTTTCGAATGGTCCAATCGTTTTCAAGTATAAACTAAATACTGGCTTATATACTAGTCCTGTGCGGTTATGCGTGAAGTCTTCGCCCCCTAGTTGCCTGGATCGCGAAGTTTTAGGAGGTCACTTTCGGAATCGGCGAAAAATTCCGAAGCTGCGGGAAGACAAGGATAAAGTTGATCAAAGAAATGACCTACATTTCTTTTCTGTATGAAGCCCGCAATGACATTATAATCCCAGTAGGTCTTAGACTTAAAATGGCAATTCCAATGGGGTAAGACGTATTTTAGATAATACCAGCAAAACATTAATACGTTCACAAATAGGTTACCACAGGTGGAAGAAATCTATTCTAGAGACCGAATCGATGCAAAGATATGACGAAATCTAGATGCAGTAGGTTTTAGACTTAAAACGCCAATTCCAGGAGATACGGTAAGACGTGTTTTAGATAATACCAGCAAAGTATTAATACGTTCGCAAATAAGTTACCATACGTGGAAGAGATCTATTCTAGAGACCGAATCGATGCAAAGATATGAAGAAATCAAGAAATTTAATTTTTAATTTTTCACAAAACCGAGAGACTCAGAACAGTTGCACACTCAATGCCAACAGAAATTGCAAGAAGCTTCAATCTCGACGCCTAACAGAACCAACAGGACATTCGCCATCTTGAATTCCTACCACACACCTTCACTAAAACAAGAAGATATGTAAAACCTCAAAGGGTGATTTTTATCACGATTAAAAACATTTTATTTGGCCGCTATTTTGTTTTGACTTCTAGAATTCTACCACAATTTTACTACTTTATTTTTATAGCACAATTAGTTATGGCACATACGTTGAAATCAATCCATTACGTATTTTTTCTCAGGCTGACTTTTTAAATAAGTTGTTAAGCCGTTATTTTGTTCCGCCATCTTGGATTTGTACCAAAATTTTACCTATTGATTCCTATATAATACTTGATTTTTGTATACTTTTGTACAAAATTCGAGATACATTGGTAGTAAGTAGTTTTTTGTAATAATTTTTTTAACATTTCACTAGGCCTCCATTTTGTTTGGCCATATTGGATTTTTACCAAAATGTTACCAGGTCATCTCCACATAACCCTTAATTTTTGACCACAATTTGAAGTGAATCGGGCAGAAAGTTTCTTAGCTATGCCGCGAACAGACAGACCGACAGGCAGACGAACAGACCGACGGAATCTAAGGACCCTGAAACGTAAAGAACTGAAAAAATCTCAGAGTGTGATTTTTTCCCGATTACAGTACTTAATAAAATATACCAGAAAACCCATCTAAGCTATATGTTTTGAGAATCAAATATATATCTATGTAGCTATAGTTACCTTATAAACTTTTGACTCTGACGAATTTTGTAACCACTTTTCAGTTCATATGGCTGCGTATCGTGCCAATAAAATGTCATATTTGTGTGAAATGAGCTGTTTTCAAAACTTTTTGTACAATATACTATCTCAAACTAAGGAAATTATAGATTTTTTTATTTAAATCTATGAAATTAATCTTATATTCCAGTTTAAACGATCAACTGAATGGTGATTTATAACAAGAAAAATTGAAAGTGTGTGTATTCGTTAGTTACAAATGTAATGCTCTAATAAGGGAGAATTTAGGGAAATTATTTTGTCTAAAAAATTCTTTTGTAAAAAAACGAAATGACGAATCAGTCCTTAATTCCCCTTCAAAAATATATTTTTCATCGATAAGAACGAACGAAATGTGATCTCTGATTATTCTTTCATTTCTCAAACACCTTCAGGACAAATGCTTTGTGCTTAATTATGAAACGTCAAAGTTTTCCTCGTTTCCAATGCAGGAAGATTAAAAAGGCTTTTCAGCATAATACCCCCGCGGGTATTGTGTGGGGAATGGGGATGGTTTTTTTCATTAGTTAAGGAAGCTATTGTGTGGGGAATGGGGATAAATTTTTTTCATTAGTTATATAATTCATTTTGAGAAGTTCTGAATATTATATATTATATGTTTTGTAAACTAAAAATAAAAATGATTTTATTATTAGAGTTTTTTTATAATTATATTTACCTAAGTTGAATATTTTGTCACTAAATCAGGTTTTTTGTATTTAGACCCAAGGATCTAAAATGACATAATTAAAAAAAGATTAAAATGAACAAATGTATTTAATTATATTTAGATGAATATTTACATTAGTAAATTGCTATCTCCGAAACGGTAAGTACGAGGTCGATTAAATCAGAGAAAAGTTGCCTGTTTTGATACCCATTCGAGATCCTTTTACTTTGTTGCTAAATTCCTGCTATCTCGCTTATTTTTCAAGATAGAACCTTGCGGTTTTCACGAACCTGAGCTAATTTTTTGTGAAAGTCGTGAAGCCGTAAACAAAATTTGCTTAGCCTTCTTCGTTTATGAGATACCGGGCGAAATAGAAAATTTTGCATTTTGGGACCCCCCTCGTATCTCGGTTATCCTTTAACTTAACGCAAAGGGAAAAATTGATGCATATGCAGTTTTTTACGCTGGATCCAGTGGCGTAGTCATATTTTTCATTTTAGTTGTTATTTTTTAGATATGACCCAAAGTTGTGTTTTTTAAAATGGGACACCCTGTATATTTGTCCAGAAATTGATTTGTCCTTTTAAAAGCTTCTCAAAAATATATAATAGTATGGGTCTATTTTAATAAACAACAACAAAAATCCTAATTTTTATAATTATCATCCCAAATTTTGCAGTAGGTCATGCAAAACAATGCTGCCTTTTATTTAAAGTCGTTAACAATATCTACATCCTAACAATAAATCAAAATAATAATGTAATTAAATCTATTTATCAAAATATGTATTGATAATTTCGCATCAAAAAAGTACCACCTACCTAGATTTATGCAACACAAGAGCAAAACAGTAATACATTATCAAAATCAACTGTCGTATAAGAACTTCAGTAACCAAGGAAATAAAAAGAACTGTTGAAGCTGATTTCCATTTTGTTCTATGCATGCTTCGCACAATATTCGTATTCGTTTTAGGGAATTAAGCAAAATAACGGGATGATTTTGTAAATAGCGAAAATGTTCTCTTATTGCATTTCCTAAATCTTGAATATTATCATAGTGGTCTTTGTAAATTCTATTTTCCAGATATTCCCATAGAAAGAAATCTAAAATCGACAAATCTGGGGACCTAGGGGGCCATCTTATAGGTCCATTTGTTCCGATCCATTGACTGGTAAAATTATTGTCCAGAAATAATCTCGTCATTCCAGAATTATGTGCAGGAGCACCGTCCTGTTGAAAATAAATTTCGTTAATTTGCCCTAGAGGAACATCGTCAAGTAATTCAGGTATAGCTGCCCCTAAAATTTTTATATAGCGATTGGCTGTTAGATTTCCCTCAAATATATAAAATTTTATATGTGTTCCTAATATGAAGCAGGACATATTTAGGGACCAGAATGTACTATTATGCCTATTGAGTATACCAGAATTACTGAAATGTGCTTCGTCTGACCATATAACCTTCCTTTCAAAATCTTTAACCATATCGCATCTTTCTCGAAACCAATTGCAGAAGACTACCCGACGCTCTGCATCCCCTGGCTGTAAGTGCTGCACGAGCCGAAATTTGTATGGGTGGTATTTGTGCTTTTTTAGAATTTCTTGAACTCTAGTTTTTGGAATCCCTATGCTCTTTTCACTGGCCCTACAAGACTTTGTAGGGTAAGCTTCTGCATTAGCCAAAACCGTAATTTCCTCGGCCTCCCGATTTTCTTTATTATATGTTTTCGTACGAGGTTTGATAAATGATCCGTGATTAAGTAAATTCTTTTTTATCCGATAAAAAGTGGATATATTAGGTTGCCTCCTTTCTGGATATCAAAATAAAAATTAAGCACTAGTATTTCAACATACCTAAAAATTAACTATTTCCCTGTTAAAATACATCTCAGAAGCCGCTTCAACATTTTCATTACTTAATATAAAACAAGCTAACATATCGTACTTTTCATAATGTTCGAAAGTTTGGTTTTCTTCCATAATATTACAAATATATTTTTACACAATAAATAAATACAAAATACTAGCACTATATTTTATATACGCGTACAAAATTGGGAAATGTCATTTGCTTCCAAGAAAACAAAAGAAAACGGTATCGTTTTGCATGGCCTACTGCAAAATTTAGGATGATAATATTAAAAAAATTTTTGTTGTTGTTTATTAAAATAGACCTATACTATTATATATTTTTGAGAAGCTTTTAAAAGGACAAATCAATTTCTGAACAAATATACAGGGTGTCCCATTTAAAAAAACCCAATTTTGGGTCATATCTAAAAAATAACAACTCAAATGAAAAATATGATTACGCCACTGGATCCAGCGTAAAAAACTGCATAAGCAGCAATTTTTCCCTTTGCGGTAAGTTAAAGGATAACCGAGATACGAGGGGGGTCCCAAAATGCAAAATGTTCTATTTCGCCCTGTATCTCATAAACGAAGAAGGCTATGAAAATTTTGTTTACGGTTTCATGAGTTTCACAAAAAATTAGCTCAGATTCGTGAAAACCGCAAGGTTCTATCTTTAAAAATAAGCGAGATACCCTGCTTTTGCAACCAAATCCGGACACCCTGTACAGCCCTGGTTTCATCATTTAGTCCGTAAATACGTTTTTTATTCCCATATTAGTACTTAATTGTTAATTAATTTCCATTTATTATATATTATAATAAACATTAAGTAAAATGAAATAAAACGTTTCTAAGTATTTTATGTTATGGAAATAGTATAGTAAATTATTAGAAAGGTAATAAAAAATGATTTTAAAAGTGAGTATAAAACATCCAGGTCCGTATTTAAAAAAAAATAATTTGTTGGTGGTGGCTCAAACAGGAAACGTCGGAGGTGAAATTTGAAAATTCACCTTGTTGTAGAGCGAAAAAAATTTAAAACTTTCAAATTTAAACTGTGTCTCGAAATTCAATAGTTTTTGAAATATTCGATGAAATATATTAGACTAGCAAGCTTTTGGCAACACGGTAAAAGGATCTTGAATGGGCATCAAAGCAGGCAACTTTTCTCTGGTTTGACGGACCTTGTGGCAGCTATCGTTTCGGAGACAGCAAATGGATGAAAGTGTTTGTTCAAAAAAAAATTAATTAATTAAATTTTAATTAAAAGTACTTGCGGCCATATTTTTATACGTAACCCTGAAAAAAACGTATTCATCTATTAATAATTATCTCATACTATTGATTGAAAAACAGATGAGTGCAGTCATCATGCAGTTCGAAACTCGAATTATAAGACGCTTCACCATTAATCTCGAGCGTCGAAATATTGACACTGCGAAAAAAAAACAACAAAAAAAGCTAAAAAAACTTTTAGTTTTAATTTGAAAAGTTAAACGCAATTTCGTATTTAAAGGCTTGAATAATGTCAAGTGCTGTTCACACCCCGCCCTTTGACTGTCCCGAAGTTAATTGGTCCCTCGGAAATAAAACTTTAAGGACGGTAAAAATGTTAACTGAAAATAAAAATGAAACTTTCGCCGACAATAATTCTCGAGAGTATCCGTAATGAAATATTATGAGCTGAGCTTATAAATATGGATAAGTGCCTATAGTTATAGCGTGGTTTCGAGTTCCTTTATAATATTCCGCTTTAGAAAGTATGTATGCATCTTTGTTTGAGGTAAAAGTGATGTATGTTAAAATAAACTACTCCTTAAAAGTTAGGGATATTAACATTTTTAACTAGTTATAACTTTTAAAATATTTGATATGCAAGTTAAGCGCCAGAAAATTTCGACTTTATAAACACCTTTAGATTAGCACATTGTATAATTGATACATTAGCATGTGTCAATTGTTCAAAAACTTAAAAAAATATAGAACTCCACCATTTGTGACAAGAAGTGTGGTGGCAAGTTTCTTTGAGTTTTAAATTACGTATATCATCCCCCTTTAATGCAGGATAGGAACCCATATTCTATTTTGTATATTTTTTTAGTTTGAATGCTCCTTATGATGCTAATTCTTACATTCAACAATCACGTATTAACCAAGAACATACCAAAACACAAAATAAAAAAAGAAATTTACTTTATATCACAATGATACGAAAGCGTATTCGGACCACACCATTTCTTTTTTTATAATTCTGAGCTTAAAGTGGGAATTAAGACTAATTCCCAGTTCAAAGTGGGAATTAAGACTAATTCCCAGTTTAAAGTGGGAATTAAGCCTAATTCCCACTTAAAAGTGGGAAATAACACTCATTCCCAGTTTAAAGTGGGAATTAACACTAATTCCCAGTTTAATGTGGGAATTAAGCCTAATTCCCACTTAAAAGTGGGAAATAACACTCATTCCCAGTTTAAAGTGGGCATTAACACTAATTCCCAGTTTAATGTGGGAATGAACACTAATTCCCAGTTTAAAGTGGGAATTAAGACTAATTCCAAGTTTAAAGTGGGAATTAACACTAAATCCCAGTTTAAAGTGGGAATTAAAGTTAATTCCTGGTTTAAAGAGGGAATTAAGACTAATTCCCAGTTTAAAGTGGGAATTAAGACTAATTTCAAGTTTAAAGTGGGAATTAACACTAATTCCCAGTTTAAAGTGGGAATTAAAGTTAATTCCTGGTTTAAAGAGGGAATTAAGACTAATTCCTAGTTTAAAGTGGGAATTAAGCCTAATTCCCAGTTTAAAGTGGGAATTAAGGCTAATTTCAAGTTTAAAGTGGGAATTAACACTAAATCCCAGTTTAAAGTGGGAATTAAAGTTAATTCCTGGTTTAAAGAGGGAATTAAGACTAATTCCCAGTTTAAAGTGGGAATTAAGACTAATTTCAAGTTTAAAGTGGGAATTAACACTAAATCCCAGTTTAAAGTGGGAATTAAAGTTAATTCCTGGTTTAAAGAGGGAATTAAGACTAATTCCCAGTTTAAAGTGGGAATTAAGACTAATTTCAAGTTTAAAGTGGGAATTAACACTAATTCCCAGTTTAAAGTGGGAATTAAAGTTAATTCCTGGTTTAAAGAGGGAATTAAGACTAATTCCTAGTTTAAAGTGGGAATTAAGCCTAATTCCCAGTTTAAAGTGGGAATTAAGACTAATTTCCAGGTTAAAGTGATAATTAACACTAATTCCCAGTTTAAAGTGGGAATTAACACTAATTGCCAGTTTAAAGTGGAAATTAAGCCTAATTCCCAGTTTAACGTGGGAATTAAGGCTAATTCCCAGTTTGAAGTGGGAATTATGACTAATTGTTAATTTAAAGTGGGAATTAGGCTTAATTCCCAGTTTAAAGTACGAATTAAGACTAATTACCAGTTTAAAGTGGGCGTAAACGTTATTCTTATCGGCTACGTAATATTTTATGCTTTGTGGTAAATTTCTACCATTGATTTGAATACTTTGGGTTTATGAGTTTCGCCACAGGTGACTTTATACTGCTCCGTGTTAATAGAGTATCTAGTCCGGCGAAGATTTCTGATGTTCTTTTGGTAACCACAAATGTCGGTTTTGCTACTGTTGGTAGCTCTGGTGTGGCTCTATGTGTTAAGTTTGGCGCTAGTTGTAGTCGTCTCTCAACTAGTTGACTATACTGTTGAAGACCTTAAGTCAGAAACATGTGGCTATAGTTGGCCAAATTTTATTTTTCTTTAGCGATTATCCCAAGAAATATCTTTTTCCACTATACAATAGTTCTTGCCCCGTTAATCTCTTTCTACTATTGATTTGAATACTTTGAGTTTATGATTTTCGCCACAGGTAGCTTTATGCTGATCCGTGGTAATAGAGTATCTAGTCCAGCGAAGATTTCGGATGTTCTTTTGGTAACCACAAATGTCGGTTTTGCTCCTGTTGGTGGCTCTGGTGTGGTTTTGCGTGTTAAGTTTCGCACTGGTTGTACTCGTCTCTCAACTAGTTGACTGTACTGATGAAGACCTTAAGTCAGAAACACGTGTCTATAGTTGGCCAAATTTTATTTTTGCTTTAGCGGTCATCCCAAATAAAATTATTATGGTCATTGCATAAATTTGACACACATACTTTAAATCAAATATTTGTCAAAAACATATTGAAGTCAGACAACGTTTCGACCGTATTTAGCAGTCTTTTTCAAATCTAAAATGGAGAAAGACGTGCAATTTAATTATTTTTATTTTATCTTAGAACGTAAATTATTCATAAAAAATAAAACTTGTTCACGCATATTTTGGTCTCTTTTTTCTTATTTTAATCTAAATTGAAGAGATATATAAAATAAGATATAAGTCTATTTTTATAAAACTAATTCTTTTATCTTACCTTAGATGACAAAGTTACCCAAAGGATTACAAATGTCGCATTTTTTTATATATACATTACAAATACAGTGGGGTCCAAAAAGTTTACAAACTTATGGGAAACTGGTTTATTCTTGATTTCTCCAGAAAATGTAGTTTTTATTAAAGTTTCCGCAATAAAAATCTACGTATGATATACAGGGTGGTCAAAATATAGAAAAATGTTTATTTTAAAGATTTAAAAATATTATCTGTTTTTGAGAAAACCACAAAAATCGTAAATTAAAGCTAAGTAAAATTTTAAAAAGCTTTTATTTATATATATATACACTTGAATGTTAGTTAGTTAGTTTGTATATTTGGGTCAAATTTTGCAAGTAACTTTTGTCTCCGTTATCGGAATTGACCAAGATATACATATATAAACTTGACGACAATACAATATTACGATTTCCAATCGTGAATGTCTTTTACAGGGTGCATGCAAAATAATGCTATAAAGTACAAAATAAGATACATATTAAATATACTTTTTAAAAACCAGCTTTTATATATAAACTATTGAACTGAAAAGTAAAAAACAATTAAACTTACATAAACACAGAACTTTTAAAAATTTGAATATTTTCTTTAAAGCTTTGAGGCGTGACACGTCATCACACTTGAAATAACACCTCAAGCTTTTAAGAAAATATTGAAATTTTTAAAAGTTCTGTGTTTATAGAAGTTTAATTATGTTTTGCTTTTCAGTTCAATAGTTTATAAATAAAAGCTTGCTTTTAAAAATATTTTTTTACATTTATATTAAATGTTAGTTTTTGCTAAGGAAATGTTTTCTGACTGGTGTTATATCCGATGGCCTTAATTTTAATAAAGTATGAATATAATAATAATGAAACCTATAGCTATATTGTAAGGTTTTTTGTGGTATAATTAATTTATTCAGTTTGATTGTCATTTTTGGTTATTTCGCCGTTGCAATATCATTTTCCAAATAGTACGTTACTTAATTTAGTAAGAAAATCAGCCGATTTTTTTGACAATATATTTTAATTTTACTTATTCATTAATTATACATCCTTTTCTTATAAAACCCTTATGTGAAGTGCAAAATACAAGATTTTCTTGTTTGTGCTCTTACAGAACGAGACAGACGTGAAATAAAAATATTTATTGTTCTAACTCGTACATAAATGACAATATTTACCTAGTTATTTTCAAATAAAACCGAGAACAGAACAAACTATTGAATTAATTGGACAATTAAAACAGTTTTACATTTCTAAGTTTCTTGGTGTTTGGTTGTAATAATTTACAATTAATCAGTTAGTATATATTATTATAAGATAATATAAATATTTAAATATGATTTTTTTATAACTCTTGATATAAACACCAACAAAATAGTCAATTTATGAAATGTATTCCAAAATTTTTTCTCTTAAGATCATGTAAATATCAACTGCTTCTTCAGTATTTGTTGGCAAATGTAATCCTTCTTCTTCTAGTACTATGCAGGCCAAGTTATATACATCTTCATCACATGAAATCGTATCTGGTAGCAAAAACAAACCTTGGCAGTTCTCTAGAACTTCTTCCTCTATATGGCATAAGTAATCTTCACAGTTATATACATGTGGCATATGATACATTACAAAAGGTATACCTTTAGGTGATACTATTTCTGGATAACGAAATGCAATGTGCATCCCATTCTGTAACTACTTGCTCAAGCTCCTCCTAAAAGCAATAATTGGTATATCTATAAATGTTTTTATCTCCGAAATTGTATTCGATCACTTAAATAAATTCCGTAGTTCGATGATAAAGACCTTCTTATTTCCAACTGACGAAAACCCAGCGTAAAATAAAATTTTATCCACAAATCTATCCTCTAGAGCATCACTTCGCAAATCTATAGTGATTTATCGTCAATTTGCCAATTTACCACTTAAACTGAATGTTGCTCCAAATTTACACTTTAAACTGGCAGTTAGTCTTAATTCACACTTTAAACTGGGAATTAAGCCTAATTCTCACTTTAAACTGGGAATTAGCCTTAATTCCTACTTTAAACTGGGAATTAGTCTTAATTTCCACTTTAAACTGGGAATTAGGCTTAATTCCCACTTTAAACTGGGAATTAGGCTTAATTACCACTTTAAACTGTGAATTATTGTTAATTCCCACTTTAAACTGGGAATTAGTGTTAATTCCCACTTTAAACTGGGAATTAGTGTTACTTCCTACATTTAACCGGGAATTAGGCTTAATTCCCACTTTAAACTGGAATTAGGCTTCATTCCCTCTTTAAACTGGGAATTAACCTTAATTCCCACTTTAAACTGGGAATTAGTGTTAATTTCCACTTTAAACTGGGAATTAGTCTTAATTCCCACTTTAAACTGGGAATTAGTGTTAATTCCCACTTTAAACTGGGAATTATAAAAAAAAGAAAGTGTGGCTCGAATACGCTTTCTTATAATGATCATAATAAATAATACATTTTTTTAAGGTAACCTTTATTAAATTCTCGACAAATATAGGTGAAAATATTTTATTTTGCCTATGCCTAGTATCAATATAGTACCAACACTTTAAGTAATTTACATTTTTAAAATTTGAGTTTGTGTTAAAATGGTTAGGCGTAAGTTAAGTGTTAAACAAGTCAGTCGGACAGTCGGCATGCTTTAAAGTGGTCGTGCTCAAGAATATGTTGCAGAACTCTATAAAGTGTCATAAGTAGACTCAACCGTCGGTTTAACGAAATTGGCACAGTACTCGAGCGCCGAGGAAGAGGTCGTCCCAAAAAATCAAATCCAAGGGAAGATCGACTAATTAGGTTAAGCGCAAGAAGACAACCATTGTCCACCTGCAGATATTTTTCTCAAGATTTTCTTAATGCAACAGGAACCGCTCTACCTATTGATACCAAAAGACGAATGTTAGGTGATATAAATGTAAAATCAAGACGTCTTTTGCACCTAGTTCCACTTCCTCAACTGCATATGCAGCAACGGTTGGAATGGGCTAGGACACATATTCATTAGAGGAATAAGTGGAGCAATGTCCTTTTCACTGATGAAGCGGATAGTCGTAGAACACGTGTGTGAACTTTGCCAGGAGTACCATGTAATAGGCGTACAGTATAAAAAGTTAGGGTAGGGATACTACCGTGGAGGATGAATGATGCTTTCGGAAGGCATATTTTTTTAACGGCCGCACCAATCTTTATGTATGTGATGTAAATATGAATGGTAAACAGTACAGACAGCAAATCATAAACAATGTTTTGCCAAATTTTCACGCTGCAATAGAGGATGGGTTTTTGTTTCTAGTCGACAATGCAAGACCTCACAGGGCTGCTATTGTCTTGAATGATCTAGAAGAAAATGACTTACCCCACCTTAGATTGTCGACTCTATCACCAGACTTGAATTGTATGGAACATATGTTGCGTATGGTGCAAAGAAAATTGAATGAACACGTGGCGGCACCACAAACATTCGATGATTTATGAGTTCTTCTAGATTTTTGAAGGGCTATTTCACAGCATATGATTAATAATTTAATTGACAGCATGCCAAGAATATGTAAAGTCGTAATTAACGTTGGTGGAGGTTTTACCACTTATTTGACTTCTTTTGCGCTTTCAAATTTTTTTTTGTTCACTGTTGTGTAAAATAAATTAATTTTTTCTTATTTTAAGTTTATGTATGTTTTGGTATGTTCTTGGCTTAGGTAGATTGTTGAATGAAAGGATTAGCGTCATAAGTAGCATTCAAATAAAAACAATACAGTTTTGAATAATCTAGTACCATTTTGTTAGGAGCTAAAATCGAATATGGGTTCCTATCTAGCATTAAAGGGGTTGATATAGGCAATCTAAAACTTCTTTCCACAGTTCTCGTCACAAATAATAGAACTCTATATATTTTTTTAGGCTTTTGCGACATTCTCTTTCACACTATGTTTAATTGAGACAAGCTCGTCCAAAAACGCTTTTAACCCGCCATTATAAAGTCGAAAATCTGGCGCTGTCTCGCTTTACCCTGTATATTAAATACGAGAAGGAACAGTTTATGATTAACGTCCGTGGAGGTGGTCCTTCGTGTCGTGTCTTCGTGATTTTGAAGTTAGTTATGGAGCGAAAAAATTATTAAAGATTCGCCGTTGCCATGAAAAGTTAAACATAAAAAGTGTTTAATTGCTTGACTAGTTCACGCACAGATCATTATAACAGCCCTTTTCAAAATGGCTGATGAAATACTACTAACTATCTCAGTTTCGAGCTTAATTCAAGATGATCTGTAAGTTATTTGATTAACAATAAATATTTATCATTTGTTGATTTCTGGTGCTGAAATGATTTCTAAATATATATCGGCAAGTAAAATTTTTACAAAACCATTGCAACGAATTCCCTCAGTATTTAATACCAAAAATGTGCTCCTTTCCTTTGTTTTTCCAACTAGTTTCAAGTAGCTTTTCATCATTTATATTTAACATAAATATTACCTAAATTACCTTTATCATATTTACACAAAAAAAAATAAACTGGGCATTTTTATATTCTAGAGTTAAATTGTCATTCTCAGACTTTATTCGCAAGAGATAAATATTAATATATTTTTTATTTCCAGGTAAGTTACATGAATTCTTCTTAGTAAGTTGGTAAGTAAATATTTCAGTCGGTTAACATCGTCATGTGTTGTATAAATGTATTGTTTGTTGTCTTTAAGGCCTGATGATGCCCGGTTGGGCGAAACATGTAATCTAAATTAAAAATTTATAAAAAAAATAGTCTGAGACTTTAAGAGTTTGTTTTTATATTTTAAAGTAAATATAGTTTCAATAGTTATATAAGACCGAGTTTTTCCAGTTGTATAAACATATTTTTTAAAGACAATATAGAAAGGTAAAGAGAAAAGACAATATAATAGTATCTATTCCTAAAACTCAGTGAAATTTCACTTCTCGATGCCTTGAAGTATTCGAAAAGTTTAAGATGTATGTTCTAAATTTTAATTTTCACCCTATTTTTAAGTAGATTAAAAAAGAATTATGTTCTGTCTTGTAATGGATGGGGAAGGGGGTTAGTTCAATAGAATTATAGCATCTAGATCTCATCGGGCCCCCTGTAGAGGGGTTACGCTCTAAATGGACCCCCCCGTTGCAATATTAGCTGAAGTGAAATGTGAATAATATCATTTCGAGGATAAGGGCCGAGATAAAAGACTTGGTTATTGGATTTTTCTGTTACGTCTATTGGTTCGCATGTAACGAGGTATAGTACGACAGTTTTCACGTCATTGACTGTGTCAAATTAGAAGTACTTTATGACGTTTTGCCTGCGATTTCATGAGACATCTAACAGACAGAGAGAATAAAATGTGTACGCAGAATAACATTATGTCATATCCAAGGCAGTTAAAATAATGAAACCAAGCCTGTTGTAATATTTGAGGGTGTTAATGACTTACGCTGTAGACTGTTATGAAATTCAAGATACAATAAAATTAAATTTGGTCCTCTTTTAGCCAGCAATCCAAAACGAACCAATTAGTAGCGGCAATTTATAAACACTCCAGTAAGCTTTACTCTTTTCCCGAGGGCTTTCAAAACAACACAGTCATAATTAAAACAATTAGGGAAAACAATAGAGAGAACCAAAACGGCTTATTTCCACCAACAATATAATTTCAATCGTCTACCTATTATTTTAGACCCTTAAATAGACATTTAACGTAAACTGAGTTTTGTTTCTTTATCTCCAGTGTCAGAAAACGATACATCTATTTATTAGTTAATTAACTAATATAAATTAAAAAATCGGTAATTTTTTTAAGCGGAAATTCCCTGGTTATGAATCTTCCTTTTTCTTAGTAATAGTGAAGTGTGACCAATCTAGTTTAGCACACTGTCATTTAGCAACCCATTAATACTATCTTTTCAAACATTTTTATTGGGCGCAATTTTGTTCCACTTTATTGGATTCCTACCAATACGTTACCAGTTTCTACCTTAGAGTAAGAATTAAAGTAGAGATCACAATTCATTCATAAATTACGTTAGGAGTATGCGCCAACATGGTTCCCCTACTTTCACATTCTATCGACCAATGTTTACAAAAAAACAAGTGGTGGGGATGGCCCATGTCCAAGCACATGGCCTTTTGGTGACGACTACCAGTGGCGACGCGACTTTTTACTTCCCGCATAAGGAATTATCATTAATAGGGAAAAAATCATCATTCCAGATTTTTACTGATCTTCATGTTTTTCCGTTTCTGTCGGTCGGTAGGTTGGTCTGACCATGAATAGCTAAAAAATGTTCTTACTCGATTAACTTTAATTTTATTTAACCTTCCACAAAAATTACGTCTGATGCAAAAAAAAAACTTGTAAAATATTGGTACGAATTTAATATGACGAAACAAAATGACGACCTGTTGAAATATTTTGTTGTACGAAAATGTAGAAATAAGCCATGATTCATTATCCTTGACAAAAGGAAGGATTCTTACCTATTCCTCTATTAAGCAGATAGGTATTTTTATCGTTCTATGGCACTATTTTCAGTGTTTTCACAAATATGTGCGGATTTTATTAATGTCAGTAATAAGATCTACTACATAGTAAACTTCTAATATTTTTTAAATTAAATTGTGAAATTATATTAATCAATACTGCCGCCGAATTTTGTTACTTGTGTAAAATTTAAGAGTGTCAGCATTTAAAAATTCAAAATAGCGGTATCAAAATGATAATGTCAACAAGGCGGACGAATTTTAACATTTTTGCGAATTATTTAAGTATGCACAGCAAAATTAAAAATATCGGCGGCAATATAGGGAGCGAATTTTATCATTTGTACAGATTCGGCTGAAATATCGGTATATAGAAGTATTTAAGAATGAAAGTTATGAAATTTTAGCCACTCTTTGAGAATTAAAAATGGCGACTCCAACATCGCAGACTAATTTTAAAATTTTGGTGGCCGAATGTAAACATATGTATAGATTTAACCCATGTCAGGTTTAAAAAATTTAGAATACATATCATACATTTTTAGTAAATATTTAAAAAATCACAGTAGGAATTTCAAGATTGCTAGCGAATTTTCACATGTATGCAGATTTTATTCAAAATCGATAGTAAGAGTGCAATTCATACATTTTTAGTAATAAATATTCAAAATGGCGATGTCATCAATCAATCCGATAACTACTTTTTTCAGATATTTTAAAACATTTAAGTATGCCGCCATTTTAAATTTGTCTCAGATTTTTTACCAGTTCATCCCTATCTGATTGAGCAAAATTTTAACATAATCGATGCAGTAGTTTGTTGTGTTGACTTTTATAACATTTTAATAGACCTTCATTTTCGATTTGTAGTAAAACTTGCCAGTTGGTGGTCATGACTCATCTAATTTTTTTGCAAAATTTTGATAAAACGTGTAAGCAGTTTTTAAACAATATTTTTTTAACATTTCAATAGGCCGCCATTTTGTTCTGCGATAATGGATTTTTACCAAAATGTTACCAAGTCTTCCTCATATGACCTTTAATTTTTAACCAAAACTTAAAGTAAATAGGATAAAAAAAAGGAACAGAGAAAACATGTTTTTTGTGCTACTTGCGAGTAAAGTAAAATGAAGGGAGAGATATAAGACAAAAATAGAATAGCCAATTGTCATATTGCTATTCCGGCTTATCAGCTGAATTTAAAAAATTAAAGATTTTTTATTAATTTTCAATATCCTAAATCTTAAATTCTAACCAGTTTAGAACATGATTACGAACACATTTTTACTTTTAATCACTCAAAGAATCATCTTTTAAATTCCTTTACCTCACAACACTTAAATAAAAAATTAGCCCAACTCAAGTGTAATTTAAAAAAGGCCCGAAATCATCCGAAACCTTATTATTTCCCCAGATTTCATCCAAAATCTACGGAGTTTCGAAATCACAGTGCGTTTTTTTGGGCGTGAGTAACAGTAAATAACAAGATTTTTAAGTTAGGTTAGCATATAATAGCATCTAGGTAATTACTGATAATATTTATAATTCTAATATTTTAATATACATATAGATATTTTTTTATTCGAAAATTATTATTTGTCGAACTCGTCCGCTATGCCATTTTATTCTATAACGAACGGCTATTTTTTGCAAACTCACATTCCGCACTATAGTTAGGTCAACTAAAGCTCCCACTTTCGCAATGTCCAAGATAAAGTAAATAAAACTTATTTATTAAATATTTAAAAAATCAATGTTCTAATATCACCGCATTTTTAGAACGCTGTTTTTTTAAGTAAGGCAACATATAATTAGAAGATTTGAACAATATCAACAATTACACAATAATACTTTAAAATACATGTAGTAGTGAAAGTTAAAAATGCTTGGTACCCATTGACAATTTTAATTGAATTGACTTCTGGGTTAAAATATTTTATTAGCAAATTAATTTCTTTAATGTTAAAGTTTATTGTAGTTCCACGAACCGCTATTGGTTTTTAAGCCACGCCGGTCACGTGACCCTGTAACAATCTTTTCTCTAGACTATTATATTCTTTTACTATAAGAATCCGTTGTCAATGAAAGTTGGATGGTCTAATACCACAGTGGGATGGTCTAATACGTAGAGTAGTCGATCTGAGGCTTTGGGCATTTTAGCTTGTATTAAACTATTTTGCCATAAAAGTAATTTCTTTATACTGCTTAGAAATTAATATTGGAAAAACATTACTATTCTTTGTATGAACATTTTGTTGCATCATCTTTAAATATATTTACCGTAATATAAATTGGTATAAACATTGGTGTTCCTGGCTAGGCTTGGCATCGTCGTACGATCGACCTTATACTGTGAGGTAATCTTGGCAGTGGCTAAATATGTAAATAATAAATAACTCTATTTTTATTCTTACTCTAACGTTTCTACCTATGCCACACTTGATTTTTTTGCCATAATTTAAAATAAAAGTAATTTTATTACACTGATTTTTTAAAATTTCATTTATTCAACTAAGTTCAAAAGGCTTTTATTGGGGATAAATCAAAGTTAAATACATATTTAGAATAGTGGAGAGATCCAGCATATCTGCTCACTTAACCACCATAAAAGGTAACAACATTTTTATTAACATTATAGTCTTAAATAAATAAATAGTGGTTACGTGTAGATAGCATGAACCAATAATGAAAGAAAAATATACAAGTAATACAAGAGTTAAGCAAGAATACATAGAAGACAAGTCACCCAAACAGTATTTGAAACTATTGAGAGTAAACAGTATTTATATCGAAATAAAAAAGAAAAAAAAACACATTTTAATTTCTTACTTACTTACTTAATTACTAAATAAATCGCTGACGGTATTGTTTTTTCATAGCAAGAACCGTTGAGCAAGCCTTTACTTGTTCAGGCAACGTATTTTAGAGTCTGGCAGCACAATAGGAGAAGGATCGCTGAAACGTCGTTGTGTTGTGTCTGGGAATAGTATACACATTACGGCGTCTTGTAGCTATATTAGACCGCCATCGTCAGTTTGTTTTGTTATGTCGAATTCGTATCAAAACTTTGCCAGTTTATTCCTATAACAAATCTAATTTTTGTAACCTCAAGTCAACTGAATAAAAAGGTTTTTACGTTGATTTTTTTAAGCAATTTATTTGACCATCTTGAATCCGTGATTTTTTAAATATTTTATTAGGTTTCCATTTTGTTTTGCCGTCTTGGATTTGTATCAAAATATTACTGGTTCCTTCTTATACAACATTTTTATTCAAAATTTGACGTAAATTGAATAATCGCAACACTTTTATTCAAAATTTAAGGTAAATTGAATATACCGCAAATTGACAGTCAGACAAACTGATCTTCAGTCAGACCGAGAGAATTAAGTAACATGTTTTTTGGTATCTAGGGACATTAAAACATGAAAAGTTTGTAAAAACCTGTTGAATTTATATCACAACAATACCAGTTAATCTTTAAATCAAACTTAATGCGTATACAAAATTCGCTATTTGTCTATTCTGAAAAATTAAAAGGCTGGTGTCTGGGACTGTACCGTTGAATTGAGTAGATGGAATAGTTCCGGTATGCCAGTTTCCTTATATATGCTTTAGTCAGCTTTTACCATGGGAAAAAAAGAAGCTTTCGGAACATTCAAGTGTTGCAGTGATGGGAAAGATCTTACTTGTTACTACTGCATATCTTGTAGGACAATCCAACACAAAAGCTGCGTAGAGCGCAAAAAAGCACAGTATACATCAATGGAGATAGGATCTACTGTGGTAAGGAGTGTGAGAACTTTGCTACAGTAAGCACTACTGATGAGGAATATGAAATAATTAAAGAGTTAAGACAGATCATATGCAAACTACAAACGGAAACAAATCAAATAAACAATGCTTTAGAAAAACAGAGAAGAAATTCTATTGTAATGACGTTTCGGAGGCTGAAAATGAATACAGATCACAAATAGAAAACTACAAGGACACAGTTAAAAAACTCGAGGGAAAACTAGCAGAGCAAATCAAGAAAAGAAAACAAATATCAGATAGCAAGAATGAAGAGATCGAAAAGGCAGAAAAACAATTTAAAACGACACTAAATCAGCAGGAAATACGATACAAAAAATTAGAAAGCAACATAAAGGAACTATCAATTAAGAAAGAAGAAATTGAAAAGGCTCTAGAAAATCAGAAAAAACTAACAAACAAACTGAAAGATGAACAAGATATCCTATTAAAACAACTAACAGCAAAACCCAAATGTGAATTAAAAGAAACTGCCACACAAACAAAGGATATGGTATCAACTGAGCCTTAAAAACCAAATAAAAAGATTGGAAGAGAAATTAAAGGATGCAATCGAAAAACAGAAGATAGAGAAACAATTTTACTGTGATGATGCTATGAAATACAGGGAAGATATAAAGGACCTCAAAAGTAAAATAGATCAAATAAAAATTCTAAACGAAAGTGTTAGTAAATCCCTAGAAATAGCCCAAACAGAAAATACGAACTTGAAACAACAATTAAAAAAAACCTGGAACAATAGTTTAAAGACTGTAGATGAAAATCAACTAAATACCCAACAGGATAACAGAAACCAGGTTAAACAATCACTAATACAACGGAACAGAAAGTCGCAAACCTTAATACTAGGAGGAACAAACGACTTTAACTATGGAAAAGTATTCAAAAGAATAACATACAATAAATTTGATACAAACTGTCAAACATCGGACAGCAATATTCTGGAAGATATAACAAAGGACCACGAAAGGTTATCTCAGGGTTTTGATAAATCTGATTATAAAATAATTTTAACAAACTACGAAAACGTCAGCCAGGGGAGACCTATTAGAATGGCTTTATTAAATAAAATAATAGATTCCTCCAAACATACAAATTTGATAGTAGTAGGAGCAACTTTTGTCCCAGGTAAAGAGGCACTCAACCAACTCATTAAACAGCAAAATGAGATGTTGGAGAATCTTATTTCAGAACGGAAAGACGTCGTCTTTATTGACATAAATAAAATCCTAAAAACCTTACCAAGTAGACAACGGAATAGTGAACATAAAGGGAAAGTGGCATCTTTTAAGTCACATTAGTAAACATTATATACAATCGGCAACAAAGTGGACACAACCCGATAAGGAAATGCCAGAAAAAGTCAATAGAATAAACAAAACTGCCCAAACCTCCTTGGAAGATCTAAAGAACTATCAGGGTTTTTTATACAGCAGTCCACAACAAAGAGATATGTCCAAATAACCGAAGAAACAAAATCAAACACCGAAAATAGGAAAGACTCGGACTATTTAACCATATACCACCAAACACACAGAACTTATTAAATAAGATGAACCAAATCGAGTTACTCACTCAAGACAGTGCACCTGATGTATTTTGTATAACCGAAACCTGGATGACAAAGGATGGAGGAGATAGCGCAATAATACCAAAATACACATTAATTTCGAATTATTGTAGACAAGAACGCATCCATGGAGGTACTGCAATTTATGTAAGATCATCAATACCAGCCACAGCACTAACATAAGCTGCGAACTACAGTATTGAGATGCACATTGAATGCTGTGCGATCAAGATAAAAGCAAACCAACAAAAAACTGCAATAATTTCATTATATAGACCTCCTGCAGGAAACATTAATACTTTTATCACCCAGGCCTCAAATATTCTATCCTACATTTCAAATATTTGCTGCAATATTATTCTATGCGGTGACCTCAACATAAATAGCCTCAACAAAACAAGCATAAACTATAAATTACTAAAAGACCTTTTTGACTCCTACAATCTAAGAGACTATTGTGAAGAACCAACAAGAATCTATACTACCAGCAAAGGCACCAGCGCAACCTCTATTGACTAAATGACCACAAACCTACACGATTGTCCAACTCGATGTACAATCAGTGAGCCGCATATTTCTGACCATTTGCTACAACAACTGAAAATACAGATAATGCTTTCTGAAGAAAGTACCACACAACCGAAAAGTATAAGAATACTTTCAGATAAAAACCTTGATGACTTCAAAATTAGCCTTCAACATGAAAAATGGGACGATATCAACGAAAAGGACATCGATAACGCATACAAAAACTTCTCTACAACAATTCTCTGGAACTTTGACCACACTTGCCCAAAAAGAACTGTCAAACCAATACCAAAAAATGATAGATGGCTAAACGAAGACATAGTACGAAGCAAGGAGGAACTAATAAACTTAAACTTTCTTATACGACAAACTAACAATAACAAAGAACTTATAAAACAATAGAAAATCAAGAAAAAGGCCTATAGACAAAACATCAAAGATGCAAAAACAAATTTTAATGGACAAAAAATAGAAAATTCTATCAATAAATCCAAAGAAACATGGAAAATTATAAATGAGCAGCTCAGAAAAAAGAAAGAACAAAAACCTTTACTACTAAATTAAAGGGCCAACAGATAAGTGACAAAAAAGAAGTAGCCAATCTATTTGCTAATTTCTTCTCAACTGTTGCTGAAAACAAGATACAAAAACATTTTGGAGGAAACCTATCAAATGCCCCTACAACAACAATGTTAGTAAACTCTATGTTTATCGAACCTACAACAGAGGAAGAAGTTCGCCTGATAATATTATCCCTAAAAAATAAAAAATCTACAGGCTACGATGAAATTCCGGTGATAGCTGTGAAAAGGGCATGTAACGAACTTAGTATACCCCTACAAATCCTAATAAATAACTCGATCCAAACCGGAAAGTTCCCAACAGCTCTAAAGATGGCAAATATTGTACCAATACATAAAAATGGTAATGAAGCTGATATTGAAAATTATAGACCAGTATCACTCTTAAGCATCTTTTCAAAAATGTTTGAAAAAGTGCTTTACAAAAGATTCATTCAACATTATTTGCAACGATCAACATGGATTTAGATACAATAGATCAATAGAGACCGCATCTTTCGATTATGCGGAATTTATTCATACCCAATTGGAGGAAAACAAAATTGTTGTAGGGCTTTTCTTTGACCTATCGAGAGAAAATCGATACACTGGTCTCTGACGAATATGATATTAACATAGGTACAGCGCAAGCATCAGTACTAGCTCCTCTATTATTCATAATTTATGTCAATGACCTAACTCTTCCAGAAATGACTATTAAATTTGCCGATGACACCTCAGTTGCAATCTCTGCAAATACGGAAGCTGATATTATTCAAAAAATTACAGAAGTATGCAACAACAAGAACCAGTGGTGCTTTTCAAACCAACAAATTCTCAACGAAAACAAGACTGTGACAGTGCATTTCCATAAAACAAATCAAAGGGTTCAGTTAGGAAATGATAAACCAGTTGCCAAACTTCTCGGAACGTACCTGGATTCAACATTTAGTTGGGAGCCCAATTAGATCATATATGTTCTAAGCTAAACAAGGCCTTTTTTGCAAATTTGAAACTGAGTCAAACAGTTCCACAATCAACCCTTATGACAACATATTATGCACTAGTGTATCCGCACCGTTCCTATAACATTATACTCTGGGGTCAAGCAGTGAATGTTAACAGAATATTTATATGTCAAAAACGAGTGCTAAGACTTATTTTTGGTCTTAAGAGAATGGATACATGTAGAGATGTTTTTAAAAAACACAAATTACTAACGTTGACATCGATTTACATACTGAAATGTGCATTGTATGTTTTTAAAAACAAAAACAAATTTGAGAAAAATATGGAAAACCACTCATACTCAACAAGATACCGAAAGGACCTAATCATTCCTAGACATTTCACAGCGCTCTATGAGAAGTCTCCATGCGTCAAGATCTTCAATAGGCTACCCGAGGAAATAAAAACAGTTGAAACAGAAAACGGTTTTAGACAATCCTTCAAAAAATATCTTTTTGACAAAGCGTTCTATTCATTTAAAGAATTTATAGACCCAAATTTTTTTTAAAATTCATAAATGTTCGTTTGTTTTCGATTGTTAATTCATTGTTACTCTTTGTTGTATGTGTTATTACGTGCTACTTATATTATTCGACTATAAGTTAATTTTTAACCTGACTTGTCAAATGTCATATTTTATATTATGATCTTGCTGATGAATAAATAAATTGAAATTGAAATTGAAATCAATCTAATAAGTAGACTGATCTTTTAAATAATTTATTAAGCCGCCATTTTGTTTAATTTTTCACCACCAGTTGGGTATGGGTAAGTAGTTTACACTGACAGACTTACAGACGCAGACCGACGGAATTGAATAAAAACCTGGCAGGGTGGATTACAATACATACAACTTTTACGAGGAAAGTAAAAAAATCAAAACAAATTTGACGTCTTCCAGCGTAAAAAAAATATTTTTTAGCAAAAATGGAATGCTCTGCGTGTCTCACATTAACCTCATAACATTTATTGTAAAATCTTTTTTGGCATTCTAGTCCATTTATAATTGCTTCGTATTCATTTTCGTTTAAATTTTTTGTTTCTACAACAATTTTTCTCTAAATTTCTTTAATATTAAATTTTCTTTATCATTAAACTGTATCTTTCAAATAGGCCTAAAGAAGGTATCCATGGGCGGTAGATCTGGGCTGTTCGTGGGCCAACTTGTTCCATACCTCTTACTGCCACAATATTATGGAGTGTGATACCCCGTCTTGTTGCCAAATTATATTGTGCCGAGTTTGAAGTGGTAGTTTATCAAATATAGCAATTTTTCCGATTATAAATGCCGGTAATAGTACGTATGGCTTCATCAATCCATAAAATGTTATTGAAATAATTTGGATCTTGATTAAGACTTGCTCTTATAATTTGAACAAATTCATGTCTCCTTTTTGGTTCGTCATTTAATTGTTGAACTGGCCTAATTTTAAAATCGTGGTATCCGTTTTGCTTTAAACTTCTTACTAACTCTCTTGTTTCGTGTTCCATACTTATATCTATAGATTTTCATAAAAATAAAGTAATATATTAAGATCCCTTTCTTTGTTTCGTCCTTTTCTTATTTCTTAAAGACGCTGTTTTCGTGCAATAACTGAGTTGGTACATATGACCATTCTGAACATTTTTCCTATACTATTCTCGTGTTCTTGTGGCATTATTATTCTTAAAATAACGCTCGACCATTTTGAATATTTCAGCATTCGAACACCTCATTTTTTAAGTATTAACACAAAATGAAAATGTGTGAAACTGTAGATCAGACTTCAAACATCAATTTCATGCCAAAATGAACCTTTATCGCCAGGTGGCAACAGGTAATATAAAATTCAAGAACATTAAAAAATGTGGTATATTATCTATATATTTAAAACACTAAGGGCCAATATTTTTATCCTCAAATAACTTTATTCTTCGAATATTTACCATGGAAGCGATTGTTGGGGCAATTATAATCATAGAAAATATCTACGGAATAAACTTATACGGATGAAAATACCAGCCCTGCCCTGTAAGAGAGTTTTACTGCACCGGTTTTTTTTTTAAATTTTTGAATGTCTAATGACCGAGACCTTTCAACACTATTTTTTTGTATTTTAAATTTATATAGGATGTTTAAAAAACTCGGGTCACTGATAAACCACGATTGAGCTCAATCCGCGTGACGTAAAAAGCTGCATTTTGGCACACACGTTGGTAGTAGAATGTAGAGATTCGATAAGAAGGGATTTTTGAAAACTTAAATTTCAAGGTGGTAAAACTGCCCCTTTAATATTACAACATTTTTATTTAAAAGACGATTGGTGTTTTTGGAAAAACGCTTAAACTCGTGTATTTTATTTGATTATTTTACATATTTTGAATTTCTTAAAAATGTATGTATTCAAAAAATCGGGTTACTGGTTAATCACGATTTTGCTAAAACCGATTGACAAAAAAAGCTGAATTTTGGCATACATTGTAGGATGTATAGGTTCGATAAGAAGGGATTTTTTTCGAAGGGCTGAAACCGCCACTTAAATATTGCAGTATTTTTTCTTTAAAAAACGGTTGGTTTTTCGGAAAAACGCTTAAACTCGTGTATTTTATTTGATTATTTTACAGGCATTGTTATAATTATAGTTATTAAAATTTCCTAAAAATTTATACAACGGTTAGTTTTTCAAAAAAAAGTATATTTTATTTTATTTTTTACATATTTTTTAAAAGTTTATACAGGGTGTTCCAAAAAATCGGAAATAATTTATAAACAAAACTCTCCCAAGCCCCTGTTGATACAAATTGAAAGAAAATGCAACACAAATCGTGGTTTATAAAGCAAATCGAATCAGACAACTTTTGATTGGTACATTTTTTATATTTCAAAAATAATCAAGATATTTCCGTTTAAAGAATTACACGGATCACCCTGTACTTACTTAATTACGCTTTAACAAATAAACTAGTTAAAAAAATAAAAATTTTATATTCTTGACGATAAAAAAAAACTAAATTCTGAATATATAACTTAATTAAAACTTCTCAAGATTTGCAACGTAATTAATTCCGTCTTGGATACAAAGCCTTACTTTAGCGGCTTACGTAAAAACGTGCAAAGCACTTGTAAAAAATTCCGCCCCGGTACATGTAAATTTAATTCCATTTTCTCGATTCGAGCTGCTCCTTACAATGATTTAAAAACCCCCCGACAGGGGTTGAAAGGTTATACCGCGGGGTTAAACAATCGCATAAACCCTTTTCGGTATCACTGCGGGCTGCGAAGGTATGCTAACTAGCAGCAAACCCCTATTCTCGATTCCTTCGGGGGGTCGTTCCTAATCTATTTAACCACCCTTAGATTTATTGTTACTGCTTTTAATCTCCCCCGAAGACTTTGGGGATGACTGGAGGCGCCCGATTTTCTTCGATAAAAGGTGATTAGAACGATGGGGATTATGATAAATATTGTATGAATGAAGTTAGGGATGAAGTAATAAAATTATTTCCAGGGTTTTATTAGGGGATATTATATTTTGCTTTGGAGAGAGATTTAAGGAATGTTAGCAAGACATGGTAGCTTCGTGTATATTTTTTCTTCTCTCGTAAAATATAAAAATTGTAATCGTGAAAAAAAATCACCCTCCCAGCTTTTTACAGGTCTTAACGTTTTAGGGTCCCTAGATGCCAATAAACATGTATGTATATTTCTTCGCTGAGCCTATAGCTCTAGAAATCCTCTTACCCGATTGATTTGAAATTTGGGTCAAAAATTAAAAGTTATTGGGGATGACCTAGTATTATTTTGGTAAAAATCCAATATAGCAGAACAAAATGGTGGCCTAATGAAATGTTAAAAAAATTATTAATAAAAGTCTAACAAGTATTATGTAGAAATGAACTAGTAAAATTTTGGTACAATTCCAAGGTGGCTAAACACAATGGCGGCTTAATAAAATATTTAAAAAATCAGCTGAGAGAAACTATTAGATTAATTTCAAATTTTGTGCATAAATTAAAGTGTAACATTTATTTATTTATTTATTACACAGTAGGGATACAAACAGATTGTAATCTTCTAGAGTACCCTCGATTCGATACGTCTTTTTAGTGGGTACAGGTACTATAACTTTCTTTCTCGCGTCCGAATAGAGACTGAAGTGTTGGTGACTGCGACGCTTCCTTTTATACCCCTACCCGGGGCCGAAGGTTATATCTGCGCGGCCGTTGGTCGTTATTTATGTTTTCCGGATGGTCCTGTTGTTGTTGCGCTAATTGCGCTTGAGTTTTTACGATTTTAGATTGGTCGATTATTGTATTCCATACTGTTGGTAGTTTTAATGATTCGTCCCTTTTATTCAAATCACCTTGTTTTTCAATTTCTATATATTCTCGGATTATTCTGGTCTTATAATGTTCTATATTGGCAGCCTCCCTACACCCATCGAAATTTATTTTATGGCCGGTTTCCTGATGTAGGAATAAGGCTGAGGTTGTTTGTTTGTTTCTGATGCCGAGTTTATGCTCTTCCACTCTTGCTGATATTCGCCTGTTAGTTTGCCCCAAGTACAACTTTTTATAGTCCTGGCACGGAATACTGTATACTCCGTGGTTTTCCAGTTTGATTTTATCTTTTGGGTTTCCAAGTAGTTTACCTATAGTTGTTTGTGGTTTGTGTATTGTTTGTATGTTGTGTTTCCTAAGAATTCTTCCGATTCTGTCTGTTGTGCCTTTTAAATATGGTAAAACTACTTGTTGCTTTCCCGGTTCATAATTCTTGTTTTTCGTTGTTTGGAAACCCCTGTGCGTTAATAACTTTCTCTATGGTGAGATTTGTGTAGCCATTTTTCTTTAAAGCACTAGATATTACCTTAAGTTCATTTTTGTCTCGTCTGTGTTTCAGTTAATCGCACGGATCTGGATATTAGGGTATTTGATTTTGCATTTAAATATCTATCTGTATGTGGTTTTCTGTACACGGTATATTCGAAATGTCCGTTATGCAGTTTTGCGACCTGAACATCTAAAAATGGTAGTTTGTTTTTTCCTCTAACTCTAGACTAAATTGTATTCGGGGGTGGATTGAATTTACGTGAGTCAGAAATTTTTCGAGCTCTGCATGACCATGTAGCCATATAATAAATATGTCATCCACAACGAATCCATAATTTCAGCTTTAAACTTGCTTTCTCAAGAGCTTCTTTCTCGTAGTATATCATAAATAAATTCGCGACTACTGCTGATAGCGAGGATCCCATTGGAGCACCATCCATTTGTTTATACATTTGCCCGTTGAATGAAAAATAATAATTTTTAAGGCAATTCTCCGAGAGTTGGATTATATGTGCCTGGAACTCCTCGTTTATAGCAATCTTGTCCAGTGCTTCGTCGATGTGAAAACTGGGATATAACGATTCTAATTAATGCAATTGTTTCATATTCTTCCTTCATGGTAGTAGAATGACCAATAGGAATTGAGCCATATTTGTTACCGTTATGTAAAAGAACACATTTTAAACTACGTTTTGAACTGTCAATAAAAAGGCGCCAATCATCTGAAGTGTATTCAGGCAAACCCATTTCTAAGAGCCCTTTTATATTGTTACAGAATACCAAGTCATTTTCCTGAGCGAAAAAAGGCAGCAGATCCTTATCTCTTTTACGATAAAATGTAATATTAGTACCTGGACAAAGTAGATTTTTTTCTTTTAATCTGGATGCAAGTAATTCAGCGGATTCCTTTGAGAGATTCAAGTCTCTTATAAGATCATTTAGTTCTTCTTGATTGAAACACTGCGGAGTTGCTAAATTTGCTTCATCGCTGTCATTTTCTGATTGAATTCTTTGAACTTCGTCAGACGTTGATGTTTCTGTATCATCTTCTGTCAGTTCGGGTAGACTGCTGAATGATGAAACGGGTATTTCTTCCGAATGCGCTACAGGCCTTCTTGCAGAATCTAGATCAGGATATGTCCATTTGTGTCTATGGTTTCTATTTATGCCTTATTTCGCGGTTCTCTTCAAACCATTGGTACACCAAACTTTAGGCACTTCCTCTTTCCAGTTGTCCACTGTCGCAAATGTTCAACACATATTTTACATATGAAATGTGGGGCCCAAGATTTATCTTGATGTCCTAAATGAACGCCAAAATAGGCAAGATAAGCTCTTTTCACAAAATCAGAAATCGTTTTTCTGCTCTCTTTCAAAGTGTATTCACCACACACATAACAAAAAACATCGGGATGATTTACACAGGTACGTCTGCTTGTGGATGCTATTGTTTCAGTTTAGTGTCTTGATACTACAAAACGACCAAAATTTATACAAAATGATAGCACAACTTTACTTGGGAAAACTAAGTAATATACTAAATCGAGTACAGCCAAGCAGGTATAGAAGGATCGGGTCATAGGCAATTACAGGTATAAAAGTAATTAAGAGCAGTGTATTGTGTAGTTCCTAGTATAGGAACATTGGGTCAGGGACAATTCCAGGTATCCATTTGGTTAATTAGATTCTGGGAAATTTCTATTTTGACGATTAAGTACATATTTATCTCTTTATTTGTTGTCCTTTATCAGAAAAAAATTATCAATTCACCTGTAACTTGTATCTCAAAAACTAGAGCTGATAAAAAAAATCTGGTGGCATTTTTGGATCAGCACATTAAAAACATCTAAAATCAGATGTTAGATTTCCGACACCAAATTTTTGTTTTCATTTTGTTACCTTGTGATAATCATCTAGCTGTACTATTAGATAATATAGCTTTATATCGTCCGCATAGAGTAAGAAATTGCAACTTCCAAAGCACTCTCTGATCGTTCAAATAAAAAATAAAGGTCCCAAGTGTCTGCCTTGAGGTACCCCTGAATGAATGTACCTTCACGGAGTTGGATTGAAGCCCATTAACAGACACCACCTGTAGTATATCACACAGATAAGACCAGATCTTGCGCAACAGTAATCCAGATACACCGACCTCAGCCAGGCGATCTATTAGGATTTGATGATTAATTTTATTTTCAGAGAAAAACTCTACAAATGTAACCAGGTTTCTCTCCATTGACCTATGTGGAAAAAAAAAACACCTATGTGTTGCTTCGTTATAATATAAGATATTCTACCTGATTTAAAACTCTTAAATAAATTATTTTTTCAAATACCTTTGTAAACACGCACAGTTTACTCACAGGTCGGTAGTTTTAAACATTATACTTAACACCACTCTTGAGAATGGAAATTACGTGGGATAGTTTCCATTTTGACGGATGGGTAACATTAAGCAGGGATAAATTTAAAAAAATTAACAAAGAGATGCACTAGCAAAATAATGATAGGAATTCAAGATGGCGGTCAAATAAAATGTTTGTAATCGTGAAAAAATCACTTTTAGAGATCTTCGCGCTTTAGGGTCCCAAGATAGCAAAACACATGTTTTCTCAAATCTGTTGGTATCAGTCGATGTATCTATGTGACTGTCAGTTAGCGGCATAGTTGAAAAGCTGCTTACCCGATTGATTTCAAATTTTGGTCGAAAATTAGGGGTCGTATGGGGATGGCCTGGTATTATTTTGGTAAAAATGTAATATGGCGGATTAAAATGATGGCCTAATGAAATGTTAAAACAAAATATTACAAAAAAACTATCAAGCGTTACATAGAAATGAACTGGTAATATTTTGCTACAAATTCAATAAGGCAAAACAAAATACCGGTTTAAAAAAACACTTAAAAAATCAGCCTGAAAAATAACATATAATAGATTGATTTCCGATTTTGTGCAAAAATTAAGTGAGTGTAGAGATAAACTGGTGAAATTATGGTATGACTTCAAGATGGCCGAATAAAATAAGGGACAAATAAAATTTTTAAGAATCAAAAATCAATCAAAATAGACGTAATAAAGGGGTACCTAGTAAAATTTTGATACCAATTTAAGATATGACTGAAAAAAGGCCGGTGAAATGAAATTTTTTAAAAATTATTGTAAAAAAACTACTTATTCAGTTTATTTTATATTCCAAAATTGAATATGGCATAGGTACAAGCTGGTAAAATATTGATAAGAATCTAATAGAGTGAAACAAAATGGCGCCCAATAAAATTGTTTGAAAAGACAGTATGTAAGTGTTGCTAAATGACTATGTGCGAAACTAAATTATTCACATTTCACCGTTTCTAATAAAGTGAAAGGTTTATAACGAGAGAAATTGCGGGTAAAGAAAATGTTCCGGTTTTAGAATATGTTTTAAATTATCTAGATCGAAATATATTTCAAGATTTTTATTTTGTGTTATAATTTTTTATTAAAATAAATGTAAATTGTAGTTTATAATTTTTAAATTGCAATGTTCTATTCTACAAGGGTTATCAAAATTCTTAAGTATTTCAATGTTATTGATAATTTTAAGTTAATAAAAGTAATTCACTTGAAAGTTACATAATATAAAGTGGGAGTGCCTTCTTGCTGCATAATAAGCAAAAATAATACGGAACAACTTGTATTTTTCTATCGATGTAAAAGTTTTAAAAAAATTCATGGATATACAAAAATAAATATTATATAAATACTTAATATTAATTGGTCAGAATCTAACTGATAGCTAGTTTCAAGTATGGTTTTAGAAGAAGAGATGAAAGATAGATATAAGTCTAGGATTTTTTTACAAAAATTAAAGGGTGAGAGGGGGAGGAAGTAGAGAGAGCGGTATGGAGGGAGAGAGGAAAGGAGAGGGGAAGAGAGAGATAGGGAGAGAGAGAGAGATTCATTATGACAAGTTTCGGCACATGGTAATTATTTTTTTATGGTTTTGGTTTAAGTTATGTACTTACAAAATTATTCGACAAATAAATATGTATTTATTACATAATTCATGCAAGTTTTGTTCAAAACATATTCATATTCAACTACCGAACAACTTTTTTCATAAATACTCTTTTAGGTCCCCTATAATTGCCGTATATAGAGGAAAACCTCTATTGATGCGAAATCGCGAGAGATATTTTCCATGAATAGCAGTCACATACTTTTCCGGTTATTGAGGAATACCTCCGTTTTCAATGGCCGCACATTTTTCCCGCATTATTGGCGTCTTTGTTCGACCCCAAGATCTTTTCCTCGAATTTGTTCAATTTAGCGTCGATAATGAGATCATGTTCCGAAAAACAGGTGACTTTTTCTTTTGTAAGCGACCAGAGTCCAATTAAGTTCGGAGCGGCTTTTAGAAATATCGTACGGGATCGAAAAATCGACTGAATATGAGGAAAAAGTTGTTTTTATTCTCAACAAGTCTAGATCTGGAGAGACTAATAAAAAGAAAATAAGAAGTTTAGGATTTACTGAATGAATCTATGTACAAACTGTGCATCTCGTTCAACATAGAGATCGAAGTAAAAAAAGGAATGTATACTGAATAAAGTTCAAAGTAATGCTTTTTTACAAAGTACATTTTTAGTCTGGTCTTGTAGTGCCAAAATAGATAGATTATTTCTTTCATTAACTTTAAGACAGGTATCATAAAATTGTACAATAAGAGAAACAAGACGCCTGTAGATTATTGTCAGCAATTGATAGCTATTTTCCGTTCAGGCATATTTTTACAATGATTTACAGTCTTTTAAGTTTAAAGGGAATAGTCGCATACAAAAATATTTATCAACATAACAAGAATATCCCAATAAAATTCAATTTATTATGTCAACAAAATAAACATCAACTTATATAAACAAAACAGAAATAAATGAACTAAAAATCTTTTAAACTGAGCAAAATCAAGTCAATTGAAGTACTAATATTTGCCAGGCCGAAAATCAACTACTATAACAGCTTATATCGAATGAAAACGTTTTGGCAAATAAGCAGACTCAAGGTGAGGAACTATTAAATGACACGTACAAAGCGGACGATAGACCACAATATAGTGTCATTCGCCATTTTGTCAAGAACTATTTTTATCGCATTAAGATGTGTAACTTGTTGTCAAAATTCCATGTATTGCTTGAATTTTGAATCAATGTTTGGTATTATTTAAAATTAAAAAATCTCGAACAGATTTATTGACTTA
The DNA here is from genome assembly GCA_030620095.1 of Kuschelorhynchus macadamiae. Classification (NCBI taxonomy): domain Eukaryota; kingdom Metazoa; phylum Arthropoda; class Insecta; order Coleoptera; family Curculionidae; genus Kuschelorhynchus; species Kuschelorhynchus macadamiae. The sequence continues at coordinate 1,193,386 of JAUTXW010005202.1, read as the reverse complement.
AACTAGACGTACTTTTTTCGCATAGATTAAACAGAGAATGACAAGGACCGTACAATGGTAAAAAAATAAATAATCTTACTAGTTTATTTGCCGGTAGTCAATGATAGTGATAAGAAGGGGTATCTTTAAAAAATATACTCCTGTACATGTTCTTATTGCAATGAGTTTAACTTCAATCGAATAACCCGGCTTCAATTTACAGGGAAAAAACCTTAGAAAAAAAACAGATAAAAATCTTTCCGGAAAATGAAATCTTTTTTGACCTATATCAAAGATCCATTCTAGCTTACGCAAGAGATAACCTATTTAAAAGGCACGACTTGATTAGCCCCGGAGACATCAATGCTCGACAAATATTAGAAGAGATCTTTTAGTTAAAAGAAGAATATGGAATTTAGTTAGAATCTTTGGGGTTGAAATTTGATACAAGTTAGCTTGAAAAAGAGTTTCTAGGAGTAAGCATACTTTTCAATAGAAAATAAACTTATTCCTACAAAAACCTGAATAACCAAATCAAAGAAACAGCGCTGAATATTATTTTAATCAAAAAGCAGTTTTAAACCGATTAACTTATACAGGAAGAGGAATATTTTTTGCTTTTTGAGATACTTGTATGTATGGGGAGAGTTATTATATTATATTGTTTAAGGGGGGGGGATATTTACTAACATTGATACAGAAAAAGTGTAGAGTAAAAATACGTTTTTTTTAATGGAATACTCTATATAATATCGTTTATTTTTATGAAAAACCATTCTCTACTGATTTTAAAAATATATAATTTGATTATATTTGAGCAAAGCGTTTATTAATTATTTTAGTTTAACTGTAACATCACTTGCCATATAATTTTAAGGTAATATTATAATATAATGCAAAACTTGTTACAGTCAAACCAAAATAATTGAAAAACCGGTTGCGCCAAAGTGCTCAAACTAAATATATATGAAATGAGGAAAAAAAACATTCATAAAAATTGTAAAAATACAGTGTGTTCCATTTATAAAAAACGTATTTCGTTTTTTATAATGGATTCTGGTGGTTTTAATGAAACCCTAAAGCTTTTATATTTACTCTATTTTTACTCACCCTATACATTTTTTAAACAAGTCAAAAAGTAATTATTCACGTTTTTTAAATTAGGTAATCAAAAAGATGCTAGATAATTTCTTCTTACTAAACACATCTTAAACAAGACAAGCGGGTTTTTCATAATCAACAAAATTTGGCGGAAACAATATAAATAGTTATTTTTGTAACGAGTAATTAATTTTTTTTTGGGCGAATCGGTGCCATTTCTAGAGGTTTATATAGCCACCATAGAAAAATATATACATCGGAGGATAGCCGCAAAATTATCTTTGACAAAAATCTGCGGTCTACTCTCGTCTGTCGGCATCTACAACACATTTGGCAACATTGCGCGTTAATTTTTCCGGTTTTTCAAAGTCGTTAATTTCTCAGGCTTTTCAAAGCCTGCATCCATTTTTAAGAGCCTGAATGTTGCCGTGTCTTGTTCGGTATACTGCCTAGCTATATTGATCTATTATTGACTTATTATTTTCAAAAGCTTTATAGGTATAACAAACTTTTTCAACATAAGATTTTCATATGTTTCATGTAGCACATTTTAAGGAAACAATCATTATTTCAATTTTCGCTTGAACAATGGGGGTTAGGAAATTGAACATGTATATCAAACACTATATTATGTATATGTAATTCATTCTCTGTCGATTTTATTCTATATTTATAAAATCAAATTGACTTCCTTAAACGGTTTAATAATTGCGATATAATATGTATGTTTATATAAAACTTTGCAGCTGGCTGTCTTAACTATAAATCGCCTGAAAAAGTTCAGTAGCCTTTTCTCTAATTGACTGTCATTCTTCATTAATTTTTCATATCTTGAACCCACAATAAATACTGGTTTCAAATAAGAGGTGTCAGCAAATTTTCGGACAGATTTTAGGGAGATAATTAATTATTTACTTTTTCGTTTTTCCTTAATATGTGGTTGACATTTGTAATTTGGGTTATGTGTGGGCGTGTCACTGCCCCTAGCTGTCATTTGTCGTTTGTGTTTCGAGGACGTCAATCCATCGTTTTATGTGCGTATGATTGTTTTTCCGGGTGAATTTTTTCAACTAATTAACGGCCTGCGTGCTTAATTATTCGTTGCTAGGTTATGTCCCTATCCTTGAGTTGATCAGTTCGATATGACACAGTTGCTATCAGCTGGGAGGTTTCGAAAAATGCTTGCTAGATTTTTGGAACTGCTGAGGAGGAAGACAAGGGCTGCTTTTTGGGAAGGGCACTTTTTGGTCACTTGTAAGGATTGCCAGGGCTTCAGCTCGAACTTGGGTGTAAATCCCAGTTTATCTCCCCAATATCGATTTAATTCTTCGACCTTTTTATTTTTGTGTTCTAAGTATCGGCGACAAGTAAGTGCCTATAAAATCTAGGGGCCTTACAGTTTAGGGCGTCATTAACCGGATGTCGCTCACCTTCACTCATTTATTCAATTTTTTTATTCCTCTTTTTTCCTTCTACTTCTACTTCTACTTTCCAAATAAATGAACAGAGGGCCTAGTATGCACGCTCTGTTGACCACGTGCTTGTACTTATGGTGTTTTTTATCTTGCATATCAATAAATAATAATTACAATTAAGCGCGTAACAAATTACATCTGTATTTCCAAAGTTTATTGTATAGTATTTTTTTTCTTAAAAAAAATACTTCTATAAAGAAATATTATAACTTAATAAATATAAATGCCAGTCTGAATTAAGTAATAATTAAGAAATGAGAATCAAAAAACAAAATGGAGGTAAGGGAAATCAAACAATGGGAAATCGCTCCTTTCTGCCGGGAAGAAATCGTGTCTGTAGGAATTACTTTTAAGATTCCCAATTTTAATTTCGTATCCATCAAGCCTCATTTATTCTATAGTGAACCTGCCGACAGGAAAAGGTAGATTTATTTTAAAAAAGGGAAACTTTTAAACTCAATGAACGATAAAATAAAAGTTTTCGTGAGTGGAAATTAATGAATACATAAAGCCAAAGATTGAAAAGGTTTTAACAAAACGGCAGGGGGAAAAGATTTCGTCTTGCATGAATAGTAATCATTTCTTTGTCGGGCCTCTTTTGCTTTTCAGTGCCGTGGTATTAACCAAAACGTGTACTAAATAACACTATTTTATTATCATTCTAACGTTATTTCAAGAGAAGCTTAATTAATTGTATTATGTTAGTTGTCAAAAAAGACATATTCCAAGTTGGTTAAAAGTTGGATTTTTTAAAACATTAAATAAATGAGATGATTGTGCGAAAGAATTCTAAAAAAGAAAATCTCATAAATGGGATGTATTGTAGTCGTGAAAATTCCGAGATTTTTTCAAATCTCTATGTTTCTGGGTCCCTAGATGTTGGAAAACATATTTTTTAAATTATATCGTTCTGTCTATCTGTCTGTCTGTATGTCTGTCTGTTTGCAGCATAGTTAAAAAACTATGGCTAAACAAAATGACGGCCTAGTCAAATGATAAAAAAAATATTATTTAAAAACTACTTATCCAATTTATCTCAAATTTTGCACCAATATCAAGTATTACTTAGTAATTAACTTGCAAATTTTGATATGAATTCAAGATGGCGAATTAAAATGGCGGCTTAATGATTTATTTAAAAATTCAGCGCAAAAAAACTAAAAATTTAAAATTATTTCCAAAATTGTTTATAGAAGACTTGAAAAAGCTTTTTCTGTAAAATAGTGTGGTGGGGAACTGCACGCAGTATTATGGATTATTTGCAAGCCTTCCGCCGCTGCAATATTATGTTAAAACTATAAGAGATATGTATTAGCTTCAATGTGTTTTCAATAGGGAAATGTGTATAATTGGGCGCTAAATGCGATTTTTTATAAAAAAATCAAATCTAGAATTATAAAATAAAAGTAGATTTGTCCATTTTCAACCATTTTTCGACCACTTTTTGACGCAAATGCCGTCGTTTATAATTTTTTTTCCACAAAATGGCTCTTTACCGCCGTGCATTGATCCTTTGTCTACGTAACTGCAAAATTTGAAATGGTAAATCGTACTCATGTCTTTTTATTTTTGCAGCGCGAGAACCCTTTTGAACCCATTTTTAAACGAAATGTAATATAAATTGCCTATACATAACACATTTTTTTGAAGTCGGACGTGCAGGAAGTTTTTTCTAATACGTAGGTACCTCTTCATCTTACTTTGAACTTGACTAGACCTTCTCCCTAGTTTTTCACTTTTTGCGTGCAGTTCTCCCTTAATGTTCCCCGTTGAAAGTTACTATATGAAATCGAAATAAATAATATATTTAAAAAAATAAAAACTTCGCTTTTATTAAAATAAACTAATTGTTAAAAAAGTATTTTAAATAATACAGATATATCAATTTATGATGGTAAATAAGATATATACATTTATTACACGTAAAAAAGCATCATCAGTCCCATAGTGTGGCCCAAAATGAACATACATTTCAATATCTGTGCTTATATTGTATGTTTAACTTTTTAGTTCACTTTATAAATCACTGGTTTTATAATTTTCTAATATGTAGCTATATATTTAATATTTTGTCCTGTAAGTACTAAAAATTTTTACTTTACATTCTTAAATTCGCTCAGATACCGATTTTCAGTTGAATATGCACAAATGTCAAAATCTGTCCGCCATGTTCGCATCCTTATTTTGAATTCTTAATTTAATTACTAATGTGTTATTTGCACTCTTTAATACTTCCTGTTTAAGTATCAGAATAATCACCCTAATTCTGGATATGGAGAGAAAAAGTGGACTGTATATTTTTATTTAATATTGGATTTAAAAATATCGATAAATCTTAAATTATTATCCATTATATCAATATAAATGCATTTTGCTGTGAATATAGAAGCCAGTAAACAATAATTAAGTAAGTGACTATGACCGTTCTACACTAAACACTTTCCTTTTACATTGCAGCGCGGACATAACAGACAAAAATGCAGAAAATACGATTTGCGTATTCAGGAGGATGACAGGCAAACGTAGAGTCCCGACCGGGTTTATTTCACGCTAAAACTTGCTGTAATCGGTTTGTTGATCTAGTGCAGGTTTTTATAAACAAAAAGATAAAATATTATATTGCCATATTAGATATTAACCTTTTAGTAAATGAAAGAAAAAGTAATCTGTACAAATCAAATCAAACCAAAATGCCTTTTTATTGGTTACAAGAAATAAGATACAATTAGCAATTGAAATGGTGGCGAGATCCAGCATGGCTGTTCTTATCTAACCACCTTGAAAATAGACTTAAATGAAAACGTTGTAATTTATATGCCAACGTACTAGTAATAATAAAAATAAAAAAACTATATAGTGATATACTATAATGTAGCTTAACACGCTTAAGAATATGTAGCAACTGAGAACTCTATGTTATCTTTGAGAGATTAAATATTTTAATTATACGGACGGGTTTGCCTTGATGCGATGGGGTATCGCATTATATACCTTGGTCGCATTATACGTGAATGAACTCTGAAAAGCAGCGGTGCTGTGCCTGTGAATCTGATACAGACCTCGATAGCGTGTAATGATATTATGGACATTTAAACCCTTTGACAACCTATCAAGAAGATACGTGGGCTCTTGAGACAACTTAATTTTAAACAATAAACATGCGAGACGTAGTTCATACCTTTCGGAAAGATTTAGCCATTTGGATCTGTCAAAATGATCTGATATGTGGTCAAACTTACGAAGTCCGTATGAAAATCTAATGCAGGAGTTTTGAATTCTTTGAAGGATGGTTTTATTCCTTTGCATGAGAAAATACCAATAGGCTACATCGGCATAACTCAAATATGGGAGAATAAAGAGGCTGTCACACAATCCTAATCTTACATTGGTCGAAAGAATATCCCTGTAAATATAAAGACGTTTGAACTTAGCAATTGATTTTTGAATCAAAGAGGCGTCGTGGTCATCAAATCGCAGACTAGTATCCACTAGAAGCCCAAGGTTCTTGCAAACGTTGGTAGCAGTTTAACATTATTCAGGTAGAGACAGAAATTAATATTATTCTCAATAGATTCTCTGTCAGGACGAAATATTAGAAGCTTGGTTTTTATTATAGTTTAGAAGTAGACCATGTGCCAAAGAAACTTCAGAAATGATTTCCAAGTCATTATTAATGTGACCGCATACTGTTTGCAGATCTTCCTTTGCAAATGAGCAATAAAGTTGAATGTCGTCGGCATATTGATGAGAAAGACAATAATTCAGATGAGATGAAAAGTCAGCAGTGTACACAGAAAACAACTTTGCTTGCGGTACACCCCTACTGACTGCCCGAAAGTTCAGCACCCAAAACCACCCTCTGACTTCTTCCGTTTAAATAACTATTCATAAATTGAATTGTCTCAGGACCCAAGCCAATATCGCAGTTTCTTTAGTAATAAGCCATGATCCAGCGTATCGAATGCCTTGCTACAATCCAAGAGAATTAAACAACTATTTTTCGAACTATCTTGAGCTTTTAACAAGTTTCCGACACATTCAACAGGGCAGTAACGGTACTGTGGTTGGAGCGAAATCCAGACTGCGTGGTAGGTATTACGTGGAAGCTAAATAAATGTGTTTTTAGTTGATTGTTAATAATCTTTTCCAGAACTTTTGACAAACAACGAAGTATACTTATTGGTCAGAAATCAGAAGTAGAATTCGGTTTGCTGATTTTTTGAACAGGTATTACACTGGCATGCTTCCAGATAGTTGGAAACTTTTTTGTCAGAATACATTGATTCGTTATGAAAGTAATGTGAGGTATAAGGCAGGGAATAAAAAGACTCAGCATCTTTATGTCAACGGCATCCACCCCCTTGGCACTGCTTTTGATCCGTAAAATAATCTGTTCAACTTGTCGTTCAGTTACTTCGTTGAAAGAAAATCTATTAAGCACGCCTACATGCAACCCTTCTTGGAATGACTGCAATAAAACATTTCCATCAGCAACCGTGGTATCTGGGACACTATCTATAAAGAAATTATTAAAGACCTCAGCATTTCCTATATTATGAGCTGAGTAGCTCGGTTTAGAATTAGTATTTAAATACGAAAGCGTTTGCCAAAATCGCTTAGGGTCAGTCTGAAATTTATGATTTAAAAAAGCCCTCTTTTCATTTCGCACTGCAGTGGTGACGTAATGTCTAAGTGTTTTATAGTAATCTTTTACAGCCTCCGTTTTGGTTATTTTATATCTGATGACAGATATAGATAATGACAAAATTAGGCCACCACGCTATTTTGGAATGCCGACTAAAAATTTATAATTTGCGCTCTTAAAGACCCACAGTGATAAAGTCAAATGAGGAAAATAACATTTTGAAAATTGGGGGGCGAGTTAAAGGCGTTGAAATGTTGCACGATATTATATCGTACCCTGTATAATAGGCAAAAAATAGCATTAATATAAATCCACTTTTGCCCTGGCTTAGATAATATAAATAATACATTTAATACTAAAAACAGCATACAATTTTTTTTTTCTAAACCAGTGCTATTCAAATTATAAAATAGTAGTAAAATTTTAGTTTTTCCTAGAAGTTGATCAGGATTATTTTTAAATTGTTAAAGTTAAGTTTTGTCTTGCAAATATTATTTATTTCCTATTAGGTATTTTTTGTATTTACTTTTTACATTGATTTTTTTTATTTCATCTGTAATATTATATCATATTGTACGTAGCACGTAGCATGTCTGTTTGAGTTTGACCAATTTTTCATTTTGCTATACCTGTTATTTATTATTTTTTCATTTGTAATAAAACTTAAAACCAAACAGTAACTAAAATACACACTGGACAAAATATTTTGACGCCTTCAAATTAACAATTGCATCGCCTTGAATTTTTTATAGAAAATGTCTAGCCTCCTAGTTCCGGTATTCATATCAATCTCGTCTGATTGATGAAATAATGCAATAGACGTCGTAATTGGCTTGGATGGAATATAAAGAGTTTGTTTATTTTAGACATACCGTCGAGGTAGTAAGATTATTGCCAGTCACTCGGAAGGATGATTCAATTCCCGTGTATTGGCACTTTTTTAAATTTATTTAAATAAAACCCGTAAATTTGTATTTAACAGTGTTTTATTTATCGGATTGCTTTTTTGGTTAACTCAGGTTAGGTAGTTGTGTAGGTACATTTTTAATTTTTTTTTCTAATTTAACCCGTAATTTCGTAATCGTTGTCGTTATTATGGCAACCTGTCAAAATAGCCTCTCTCCATTGGTCGAAATATTAGGTGTGAAATTTTCTGTAAAATTTCATTTTCTGAAATATAACTTTCTTATACAGGAAAATAATAGAATATATATTTTATTTTTTTAAAGACTATGTAAACAGACTTATAAAAATAAATAATAATAATATAAAATAAAATTAAAAAATGCATATCACAAATCTGTCAAAAACATCAACTTTTTTTAAATGGGACACCCTGTATACTATTAGCTATTTAAAAACATATTGTTTTCCTGTTTATAAATATACCCCCGTTTGTATCTCTTAGCCGGTTGTCAAAACTTTTAATCACGGAATAAGTTTAATTGACGTTTAGAATCATTTTTGACTTTGACACTCTTATGTGGTCTGTTACAATCTGTGCCGTCTGATTAGTTAAATGCTTTGTACAACCCGCCATATATCTTGAAAAATGGTCAAGTAAATCGACATAGACCGTGCCATAAGAACCAGTGTGTTGGAGAGAGATTATTTACGATTTACTTGGCCATTTTTCAAGATAAAGATACAAACCCGGATATATTTATGATCAGGAAAACAAGATCTTTTTAAGTACCTAATAATATACAAGGTGTCCATTAAAAAAACAAGTTGTTTTTTTTGACAGGTTTGCGATTCGCAATTGTTTGAGTGTGAGACTAAATTCTGGCGGTTCGGAACAAACCCTAAAACTTTTGTCTATAACATTTTTTTTCATCTCAAGTAATAAACGCTCTAGGTAGGGATGTAAATATAATCAAAGACCCTGTATAGATAAAAAAGTTCATATAAGCATTTATGTATTTGATAACAACTTTATACAAATCCTATAAACTGTATTTTATTTAAATTTTTTTAAGTTATTATCAAACAGTGGAATTCTGTACCAGGGAAGTTGTGGGTTAAGACGAATTTACCGATTTTTTATTAGTGCGAGCCCACGGACGCCCTTGTAATCAGGTAAAAGAGGCTGTTGCTCCCCGATGCACACTTCAGGAAGGGATTTTATTTTCTATAATCTGTATTCTCCCTTTAATTTAATTTGGCCAAGCCCTACGCGCGTTTTCAATACGTCTTCAGAGATGTTCGACGGTCTCGAGGCGTCTTGGCCCCAAGACAAATTGCCCACCCTAAATTTAAAAGCTCCACTACACGGCTATAAGTAATTGGCTCTTTGGAGCAATCATTTTTCGGTAATGAACACTTTTCGAGATTTTTTTTTAAAGTGGTGCTTGTCAGTTGAATAATTATCAATTTTCTATTAAAAAAGTTTATTTCATTACTCAATTTGATTAGTTTTTAGATGAGGGAGCCAATTATGAGACTAGAAGGGACAATTATTGGTTCCCTCGTAAAAGTCAGTGTCCCTAGATGACGAATAAACATATTTTCTCAATTCCCTCGGTCTGTCTGTTTGTCTGTCTGATCGCGGCCCAGCTAAAAAACTGCTTACCCGATTGACTTCAAATTTTAGTCAAAAATTAAGGGTCATACGGGGATGACTTGGACATATTTTGGTAAAAATCCAAAATGGCCAAAAATATTATTGAAAAACCACTTATCCAATTTATCTCAAATTTTGCACAAACATCAAAGTATTATGTTGGAAAATTTAGGTACGAATCCAGGATGGCTGAACAAAATGACGGCTTGATAAAATATTTAAAAATTCAACCTTTTACTATACTAGTCCGCCTATATTTCCCAGATATTAAGTTTCCAATGATGATGCCATTTAGATAAAAATTTCAAAATTTGGGATTAAGATCCAGTAAAAAAACAAAAGACTTTTTTTGTCGAAATATTTTCAACTTTATTGTCACTTTGTTGTTTCGGTTTAACCGGAAGTTGGTATCAACTTGCTTATTTTAAATGGAACACTCTGTATTTTATGATATTTTTGGATTCTACGGAGAATTTTAATGCTATTTTATGTAGCATGTCCTATACCTAGGTTTAAGCGTTCTTAAGATACTTGACCTTGAACCCAAAATGAGCCTTCGGGGTACAAAATTTTAAAATCTCATAATTTTGTAAGTTTTGAAGATATTATCTTCATATTTTGCAGACGGTCGGTAAATAATCTTAGGTTTCTATTTTTTTTATTGAATTTGTCTATTTTTATACAGGGTGTCCTAAATTCAGCGGCAAACATTCACATTTTCAAAGCCGCTAAAGTCCGTTTTTTTTAAATGCTTAACTTATGCACTATTAAATGTAGAATTTAATTTTCTATCGAACTGTATTAAGGTTCCCTATACCTATTCGTAACCATTTTCGAAATAATCAGGTTTTTATTAAACTATCATATGTATTTGCTTATGCTTAATGCTTACACCGTCCCGTAGTAAGCCATGGAAAAACAATTGTTGTGCTTTTCTATTCAACATGACAGCTGATTTGAAACTTTTAAATTAAATTCTCAATCTATTTTATATTCGCGGATAATGTTACAAAATATTGGAGTGAACGTGCCATGTTTTTAATGAAAAACATCCTCATTTATCGCCAATGAAGAAGAGAAAACTGAAGAGGATTGAAACGAAATTTTTTTCGTTTCGGAAAAGTTAAAGTTATAAAAAATGTAATAAATTGTTTACATTATTTTTAACCATATCTACTATGTTCGAGACTGTTCTCTTGTTTTAGTGAACTTAAAAATTATAGCAATCTAACAATCAACAATAAATAAATAAAATAATAAAATTGAATTATAACAAATGTTCTGTAGGCTGTCCGTTCATTTGAAGACACATTTCAATTCTTCTTTGTACAGTTGCTGTGGCCCGTTGAATTTGTCCGTTTTCTAATTCGGCAAAAGCTGTTCGTATCCTGTCCAGTAAATCTTGTTGGTTATTTACTGGGGAAGCATAGATTTAACCTTTGATAAATCTCCATAAATAAAAGTCTAGGAGTGTTAAATCAGGCGATCGCGGGGGTCATCTCCAATGGCCATTGGGACCAATCCAGCGATCTTCAAAAATTCGAGATAATTGGAGATAAACTGCACCGGAATTATGTGCTAGTGACCCATCTAATTGATACCAATAATTTTGCAGCTCACCAATAGAAATTTCTTCTATAAATTAAGAAACCATTCCTCGTAGAATTTCCAAATACTTATCACTGTTTAAATTGTCTTCATAAATACAGTACCGCACCTGATCATTTAATACTATACCGAAAACATTGAAGCTAAACCTCTCTTGAAAACGCGTTTCGCGTAAAGCGTGCGGATTTTCTGCTGCCCAGTAATGTTCGTTTCTTCTATTTGTTATTCCTTCTCTAGAAAATTTCGCTTCATCGGTCCAAAATATTTTTGAAAGGAATGGTATCCTCTTGAATTTTCAAAAACATGAATTCGCAAAATTCTACTCGTCGTCGGACGTCATCACCAGGTCTCAAGGCTTGCACGTTTTGGAAGGAATAAGGGTGCATACTGCATATGATCGCTCAAGATTCTTTGGACAGATGAAGAAGAAATTCCCAAATCGTTTTCTGCAGACGGTATTGAACTTTGCGGGTTTGCGTGGAAATAAGCTAATGTGTTTATTACGTTATCCTCGGCATTTGTCACTGGTTTCGGAACATTTTTTGTAACTTTAACCTTGCCAAAACACAAAAAGTTCGTTTCAATCCTCTTGAATTTTGACTTGTTCATTGGCGCAAATCAGGGTTCCGTTCATTAAACACACGACACGTTCTCTCCAAAATTTTATAACATTCTCCGTGAATATAAAATAGATTGAGAATATCAGCGTTTAAGTATTCTTCCATTTCGATTTAGAAGATTTAGTTTATCACTGACAGCTTTCGATAAATAACGCATACTAATCATCTGTCATATTGGATCTCAATTGTTTTTCCATGGCTCACCATTGGAACATGTAAACATTTAAGCAAATACATACGATATTTTTATAAAACCCAATTATTTCGAAAATGGTTACGAATAGGTATAGGGAACCTTAATACAGTTCGAAATGAAAATGAAATTCTACATTTGATAGTGCATAAGGTTATAGGGTGTCCGATATAAAAAAACGGACTTTAGCGGCTTTGAAAATGTGAATGTTTGCCGCTGAATTTAGGACACCCTGTATAAAAATAGACAAATTCAATAAAAAAAATAGAAACCTAAGGTTATTTACCGATCTTCGGCAAAATATGAAGATTATTTCTTCAAAACTTCAAAAATATGAGGTTTTAAAATTTGGTACCCCGAAGGCTCATTTTGGGTTCAAGGTCAAGTATCTTAAGAACGCTTGAACCTAGGTATAGGACATGCTACATAAAATAGCATTAAAATTCTCCGTAGAATCCAAAAATATCATAAAATACAGGGTGTTCCATTTAAAATAAGCAAGTTGATATCAACTTCCGGTTAAATCGGAAGTGACAGGAAGTTGAAAATATTTCAAAAAAGAAGTACCCCTTGACCTTACCTTAATTCCAAAATTTGAAATTTTTATCTAAATGGCATCATCAACAACTTTTAATAAACGGGTTGCGTGAATAACCCTGTATATAGATTTTATATCCTGCATGAAATTCATATTATCAGTCTTTATCTACTCAGTTGGTTCACAGATATTTTCCAGATATTAAGTTTCTAAATGGTTGTTGTTAACCATCTTCTTGTTATGTTGAAGTGGTGTATTATTTGAGGTTAGGAAATATCTGCGGACCAACGGAATAGGTAAAGACTCATAATATGAAATTCATACAGGATATATACCTGCATCCTAAGGATGCTACAATAAAGTTGCGAAACATCGACAATTTAAAAAAAGGCTTTTGTTTTTATTTACAAGATCCTAACCTTAAATAGTACACCACTCTAACATAAAAACAAGAGGATCGTTAATGAAAACCATTTAGAAATTTAATATCTGCGGACCAACGGAATAGGTGATAGGTAGACTGATAATATAGGTTTCAATTTAAGATGGCAAAACGAAATGGCGGCCAATATAGGAAACGAAGTTCTTTTTTTATTTAACTTTTTTGTTCCAGAAATGTCTCTCTTTTTTATTTTTTCTGCCATACAATTTATATAAGCTTTCAATGCTTTGATAGTATTGTAGTAAATGATTTTAATTGTATAGTAAATACAGGTACTACTCATCATATAGTTATATATAGGTCTTTTAAAAGGTTCTTGAAATAGATATAATATCCCTCGTAAACGGGAAGTATTGTAATCGTGAAAAAATAGATATATAAACCCCCCAGTTCTTTAAAAATCTTCACGTTTTAGAGTCCAGATACCAAAAAAAAATGTTTTCTCAATTCCATCGGTCTGTGTGTCTGTACTTAGCCTAGCTCAAAAACTACTTATCTGATTGACTTTAAATGTCGGTCAAATATCAAGGATCATACGGTTATGAAATGATTACGTTTTGGTGTAGTGGAATATTAAAAAAAATTATACTAAAAACTTACCCAATTTGCCTGAAATATTACAGAAAAAATATATATTACATGAAAATTAACTGGTAAAATTTTGGTATGAGTCCAAGATGACGAAATGGGGGCTTAATAAAAATCTAAAAAATCAGCATGAAAAAACAACTTATTAGATTGATTTCAATTGTTGTGCAAGAATTAAGTGTGATATAGAGATGAACTGGTAAAATTGTGGTATGAATTCAAGATCACGGAACAAAATGGCGGCGAAATAAATTGTTTTTAATCGTGGAAAAAATCCTAGATGCCTAAGGACATATTTTCACAATTCGGTCTGTCGACTTGATGAAATGTTAAAAACATTGTCACAAAAAATTCAGTGTTACATAGAAATGAGCTGGTAACATTTTGTTATGAATCCAAGATGAATGGCGTTCTAATAAAAGAGTTAAAAAAATCAGCCTAAAAAATATTTATTAGATTAATTTCAAATTTTGCCCAAGCATTAAATAATAATACTAATAATAATATAATAATAATAAATGTCTTTTATTTCAAAATTAACATACATAAAAAATACATTTTGTAAAAACATCACAAGAGCAAGGCGCAGTCTAGCCAGAAAGGCTACTCTACTGAACCCCGTTCTCGTGGTAAAGAAGTTAGGCAAATAACATAAATATTATTACATTTTTTCAGTTTAACAACCACCAAAACACTCGCCATTTGTGAACTTCGAAATTAGTTACTTAAAAAATACACTAGAAAAAGATTCTCAGTAGTCCTGGAGGCAACGAACATATTTTTTTTACTGAATTTTAAATTCTTTTTCGTTAAGGGAAGTTAGTTCACAAGGTAGGGAAGATACATGGCACTCTGGTGATGTGGTATGGTGATCCTATTGCTAACCCTAATGTTACGTGAATGTATATTTACACGAAACAAAAACTTATTCCCTATAGCAAATGGTAATGCTAGATTAGATAGAGATAGAAAATTTTACTAAAAGGTTACCTAAATGTAACATTCTGCGATTATTCATTTTTAGCCAACGAAGTTCTTTGAAGGTATGGGTAATAGGTCGATTTTTCTTAGGCCAAAAATAAGACGTGAACGCTTATTCTTAATATATACTGGGTTTCCCAAAAGAACCGGAACGGTCAAATATCTCGTTGACAGATTAACGTAACGTTATGAAATTTGAAATTGGGGGGGTTATCGATGGTGCCGTACGTAAAAATAATATTTACAGCGTTGTCGGTTTTATAGTTTTTCCGATAGAGCTCTTAACTTTCTTTTTTTAAAGCAATACTATGATTGTTTTTCGCTTATAATGTTCATCAAACCAAAGTGTTTTCAATCCTAGAATATCAAAATTTTCGTCTATAAATTTTAAAAGATATGGCAAGTCCGCATTTTCATTCAAAAGAACAGGAACGGTCAAATATCTCGATAACGGATTAACATATCGTTATAAAATTTGCCATAGGGAGGTTATCAATAGTGCCGGATCTAAAAATAATATTTACAGTGTGGCCCGTTTAATAGTTTTTCCGATAGAGCACTTAACTTTATTTTTTTAAATGCAATATTATGATTGTTTTTCGCTTGTAATGTTAACCAAAATAAAGTTTTTTTAATCCTAGAACACCAAATTTTTCTTCTGGAAAATTTAAAAGATAATATCATATTCCGGAAGACCGCATTTTCGTTCAAATGAACCGGGGAATGAGGAAATATCTCGGTAACGGATTAACATATCGTTATGAAATTTGGTATCGGGGTATTATTAATAGTGTCGGATCTAAAAATATTATTCTCAACATAGTCAGTTTTATAGTTGTTTGATAAAGCTGTGAACTTTATTTTTTAAATGCAATACCATGATTTTTTTTTGCTTATGATGTTGACTAAAGCAAAGCATTTTCAATTCTAGAACATCTTTTTTTTTCGGGAAATTTTGAAATATGTGGCAAAACTGCAATCCAAATATTTCAGTAACGGATTAACATAGTAATGAAATTTGCTATCGGGGAATTAACAATAGTGCTGGATCTAAAAATAATATTTACAGCGTTGCCAGTTTTATCGTAGATAGAACTCTTAATATTTTTTTTAAAGCAATGCTATGTTAGTTTTTTGCTTATACTGTTTACCAAACCCAAGAGCTTTCTTTTTAAAAGATATGCAAAACCGCATTTTAATTCACAAGAACCGGAACGGTAATATACTTCGAACATCTAAAATATTTCGGCATCGGATTAACATATCGTTATGAAATTTGCTATAGGAAAGTTATCAATAGTCACGGATGGAAAAATAATATTTGCGACGTTGTCACCTTTGTAGTTTTTCCGAGCGAACTCTCAACTTTGTTAAAACCATGAAGTATAAAATATCAAGTGGCTTTTTGGAAATAGCTAATCAACAATTATTATTGTTGTCAACCATCTGTCATAACATTTTAAAAGTTACTTAAATCGTTATTAAGATAAAATGATTTTTGGTTAAGTAAAGCTGAACGGATTTAAAGACTGATCTATTGTGGCTACGATGCTAAAATAAAAAGCTTCTAAGAAGTTTGTGAATTATTGAATGCATTACGTACAAAAATCTACAGTTTTTCTAACAATAAAAAGATACCAACAAACATGAAATATAAAGACTAGCCAAAAACTGGGCGACCTAAAACAGCCACTACAGATGACAATAACTTCATTATCTGATCATGATAACTTAAAAAAAATAAAAATTTTATATTTTATTTCTTTTATTATTGTTCTACAATATCAAGGCACTTAAAGGAAAATCCGAGCGCCTGCACCTTTTGAATGTGATAAGGGTATACCAGACAACTTGGTGATCTCTGGGTTTTCTTCTATTTCATTTAGAACACCTTCTTCGATCTGTAGTGTTCGAACAGTACATGCTTTACCTGCATCATTGCTTTTTTTTTATTTCCAGTTTCCACAAGACGCCTATGAATATTCGAAAATATTCGGTAATCAGGTATTATTCTATTTGGATAGCGCTCCATGTACGGGTGTCCCAAATTCGAGGCGTCTCATTGAGATCTCGGAAACTATAAGAGATACTAAGTCGGTTAAATTAGGGCAAAGTTGCGCAATTTCATGCCAATCAAAATACCGCCTTAACAGTTTGAGAATTCCGAATACTTCCGAAGACATTAAAAAAAACCAAATATCAGCGATTCCGTTTTTATTTTTTTCTGACTCTATTTGAAATGATATGACAAAATAAATTCCACATTCTCATTGTTATTTTTTCTGCTTTACAAGATGGCGCTGCTAGATTTTCAATCCGATGTTTCGTTTCTTCGCAACCATCGTCAACTTTGTTTTTTAAATACGCAAAAAATCCATTTTATGCTTAATTTAAATTCTAAATTCCATGACAACACACTTGACATATTTACGACGTTCCAAACCGAAATTCCATCGTCAATTCTAGTTGCTGATGATGGCGATGGAACGAAGCGTCCGATCAAAAGCCTGATGACGCAATCTTGTAGAGAAATAAACAAATAAAAAAAATTATTTAATATAGCCTAATAAAAATACACTAGCGAAGAGAAAATACTCGTAATAGAAAACTTCGTAGTTCAAAACTGCTGCAAATAGAAAATTATTAAACTAAATTAGTTGAGAAGTTTATCGAAAAAACTATTTACCTGACAACATGGTGAAAGTTATTTTTACATCTGACACTCTTGATAATCCCTCTATACCAACTTTCATACGATATGCCAATTCGTTACCAAAATATTTGACCGTGCCGATTCTTTTGAATGAAAATTCGGATTTGTCATATCTTTTAAAATTTCCAGATGAAAAATTTAATATTCTAATACAGTTAAGAGCTTCATCGGAAAAACTATAAAACCGGCAATGCTGTAAATATTATTTTTAGGTCCGGCACCATCGATAACTCCCCAATTCCAAATTTCATAACGTTACGTTAATCTGTTATCGAGATATTTGACCGTTCCGGTTCTTTTGGGAAACCCTGTATATAAGATATAAATATAAACGAGTACGTTACTAAATGACTATATGCGGAACTAAATTGGGCCACACTTCACTACTCTTAAGAAAAGAAAAGATTCATAGCGACGGAAGTTTATGAAAGCAATGATTAATAACATTTGTTAGTCGAAAATAAAGAATTTCTTATAACAAATTTTAAATAAGTGTAATCAAGAATCGCAAACACTCGATTTTTTGTATGTATCGGCACATTACCAAGGGCGAAGGCCTAAGTATGGGGTGAAGAGATGGAAAATTTATTGATGCGGAATTTAAAGGCTTGCAAATTAGGAAAAGAGGCCTTTGCCGGTAACAGATTCTGTGATTGGGGCACTCTAGAGGAGGGACATGCACTTTGCATGACAATGATAGGCTGCGTGTCGATGTTCTTGATCTTCCTGGCAAGAGTGGCTAGGAAGTTACAATCGATGATGATTTATTTGGATTATCAATAAGACGAATAGCCTTTCTATAGATTGAGTTAGAAGGTTAAGGATAGGAGGAAGGAGAGGTTGCGATACTCAAACCTGGGTCTGATTTGCAAAATGTAAAGGGTGTACAAATTAGCACAAAAAAACAATGAGTTTGCAAATGGTAAATCAATTTCTTGAAGGCTAACTAGGGCTAAACTTTCTCAAAAACCAAAAGAATACTTGATTATGCATTTAAATAAGTATAGAGAGATAATTTGTGAAATACTAAGCATGATTGTGTCTAGGTGGCATTTAACTAGACAAAGTTCTTTGTTCCTCATTCTATAGTTTTAGTTAGTTATTTCTTCAGGTCTTAAGAATAAAATTATTACTCTCCGCCCATCATTCATTCCAGTTTTGAAAACAGGTTTGGACAATTTTATGTTATTAGAGTTGAGCTGTGAATAGGGTTGCTGTAGCAGATCACTAACGTACAGGTAGAACAGATTAGGCACTAGCACTGGACCCAGTAAATCCCTTAATTAATTTTTATGAAAATCAGTCAAATGATCTTCAACCAATACACAAATACTTCTGCTCGAAAGAAAACTGGCAGTCCAAGTCCTAGTGCTAAATTTGATGGAATGCTATTATTGCTTCGTCAAGTTTATACTCTGGGTTTCTTTAAGCAATTCGATGGACTCCGTCCAGTTGTAAGTTACGAATGTAAGATCTGCTATGACTCTTTGGTAGTGGATGACCATCAATTACTAGATTATTCCTTTTAAGGTTATTTAAAAGATCGATATTGATATACTTTTTAAATGCCTTACTCATAATTGAAAGTAGGGATTTAGATCTGTAATTAAAGGGAAGAGTTTTTGATACTTTTTTAAAAACAGGCTATACCAAGCTGTACCCATATTAAATACCTTTGTTATAGAACACTTGGAGTAACCTGTTAAGAATAGAAGCCAGTTCAAAGGTGTACCTTTTTAGGACTGTAGTTTTCAGGGGATTTTTTGGTATTACGTATTTTGAGAAGCCGTCGAACCTTTTTAGGGCTATTATATTGTAAAACAGAACCGGTATTGATGAGAAGGGGAAAAGGAAAGAAAGGATAAAAGTGGAAACTGAAGTGAACTGTTTTGCAAAATGTTCAGCTCTTTTGTTTTTGGTTTGGCAAAAGTTTTGATTAATAATGTTCTTGGCACGCGACCAAAAAGATTGGTTTGCCATTTTGGAAAGAAAGAACTTTGCTTCTTATGCATTGGTTGAAGGCAATTTTGACGTCGAAAAGTATGCGATTCTAATGAATACGTGTCTTGCTTTGACTCGCCTGACAATTTTCTTGGGTAGGATTCTTATGACAATTATCGTAAGTACGGATTTTCTTCATCCATACAATTAAGAGAACTGCATGTCTCAGATATAGCAGTATTATTATCAACATTTTGTTCAGGCAAATAAAAAGACGTTAAATTCAGGCAATTTTCTCTGTATATCATGCGCTACTCAAATTTATGAAATTTTAAATGAACCGCACGTCACAATGTAGTTTCTGGCCGCCACGTAGAGTTGTAAACGACAAAACCCATTCACATATTTACTTGTCACGCTCTTTGTTTTCTGTTGCAACATCAGTAACAGCGCCGCCAAAAGGGGATCGTTTGTCACTTTCAGGCGTCGTGACATGTTGCATGGCAAATATGCAAAAGAACAAATAGACTGCTATTCAGTGAAGTCGTTTCAGGACTCGTTTGAATATTTTCAATAAATAGAAAAGTTTAATGCGTTTTGCTTCTAGAAAAGATATATTGTTGTCTAGTTGGCTTCCACATAAACAAATCAACTAAGTCATACTTATATTAAAAGAAATTTACCGATTTTTGGATTAAGCTCAGTAGCAAAAGGAGAACTAGTTGTAGACGGCGAGTGTTTGAAAATATTGTATCAAGAACTGCATCATGAAGTTGAAACTAATGTTTATTTTAGAGTAGAGAAAATGAAAAACATCAGTGTATTAAAATCTGACTACTCATACGGAAGGATTCATTTTTTTATTCCACTATTTTTATGACACATCTTCTGTACTTGAACCTGTAGTTTGTATACACCCATTCAAAAATGTTAAAATTGTTTGCATGTTAAGGGAGAACTGCACGCAAAAAGTGAAAAACCAGCGACAAGGTCTAGTCGAGTTGAAAGTAAGATGAAAAGGTACCTATGCATTAAAAAAAACTTCCTGCACGTCTGACCTCAAAAAAATGTGTTATGTATATATGTATTTCGGTTAAAAATGGATTCAAAAGGGTTCACGCGCTGCAGAAATACAAAGACATGAGTACGATTTCCAATTTCAAATTTTGCAGTTACGTAGACAAAGGATCAATGTAAAGCGGTATAGAGCCATTTTGTGGAAAAAAAAATTATATGCGAAGGCATGTGCGTTAAAAAGTGGTCAAAAAATGGTCGAAAATGGACAAATCTACTTTTATTTTATAACTCTAGATTCGATTTTTTCATAAAAATTTGCCTTTAGCGCCCAACTATATATATTTCCCTATTAAAATCACATTGAAGCTAATACATATCTCTTATAGTTTTAACATAATATTGCAGCGGCGGAAGGCTTGCAAATGATCTATATTACTGCGTGCGTGCAGAACGTTGCAATATTTAAAGGGTAGAAAAAATCGGAAATTGGTAATGTAACTTAGGATTTTTTGTTTTTGAAAGCTTTTTCTTTCTTGTTTTGGTACACCTTTAGCTGACCCATATTATTGACAGACATCAAATTTAAAATATCACTTTCTCAATATTGATATACTTTGTATAGAAGTTCTGGCATTGTTTATTTTGTTCACCTCTAGAGGTGTCAAAATTATAAAAAAGGGCTTTTCCAGTAATATTTAAAAAAAATTAAATTAATCTACCATTTCCGATTTTATTTTGCAAAGTTTTCTGAGTGGCGTTAATTTGTACTATACGGAGTGTCCTAGAATTGGCAAGCAATCTCTGAGATATAAATAGAATAAGCAAAAATAGTGTTAGTTAGTTATAAATTTATCTCCTAAACTGCTCACCAACTGAGATATTTGTTCTTAAAATAGGGATCTGGAAAACAAGTATTCCAAATAAATTTGATATCACTTGATGCAACTTCATCATATTTGGGTGATTAAGCTTAAGTTACTTAAGAAAATGGTAAAGTCTAAAGTAGCGGAACGTGTGGGAAGGGGTCGAGAAGAAACTACTTTTAGATTTCTTTACTACACAATTTTTATTTGCGTAAAGACATTTCATTAAAAACATCCTTTTTTTGTCGCTCAAGCATTTTTAAAGATAAATGGTTCTCCATATCAATTTCCACAAATTGACTTAATTTCGAGAAAATCTACATTTACTAAGTTAAAATGATTTACCTGAAAATTTGCATTATTGACAAAGTCCGGTGACTTCTGATTGACATTGAATAGTGACAGATTTTGACAAAAATGGACTTATCAGTAAAGAGATAACATAATTATTATAAAAAAAATTCTACACAATTATTG
Organism: Kuschelorhynchus macadamiae; assembly: GCA_030620095.1. NCBI lineage: Eukaryota > Metazoa > Arthropoda > Insecta > Coleoptera > Curculionidae > Kuschelorhynchus > Kuschelorhynchus macadamiae. The sequence continues at coordinate 1,171,642 of JAUTXW010005202.1, read as the reverse complement.
TTCCAAACATGTATGCATTTTATGTAACTTAGTTGAAACACCTATAGGTTTTACATGGGCACCTCCAAATCTGATAAATTCTCTTGCCCGCCGAACTGTGGCGTGCGGTACTCTTAACGCTAGCACTGGGTTATTTCTTATTTGTTCGAAGTGGACGTTAATTCGAGCCACCAACTCGTCTCTGCATTGCATTGTCGGTAATGTTTGATCAGTAACGTTTTAATTGATTGACGTTTCAATACATATGGTCATTCTCATTGACTAATAACATTTTGTGGAATAATTTTCAAATCGATTATCTGCTATAATGGAATACATATTTAACGAGTTAGCGGACATGCATTTGGTGTATGGACTCGCTTCCTCAAATAATTTGGAAGCCAGACCGTTATAGGGTAGTCGATTTCCCAAGCGCCGAATTCCGGATAGAAAGACTTTCGAACGGGTAAATCGACGGTTAAGAGAAACTGATAAGAATTTTTGCTCCATTAAGTAATTTGAAAGATCGGAACGATAGTATGTTTTAGGTACTTTTATACCCAATAAGGCTAACTGCGGCAATCAGAGAACTGCTCGTACTGTTGACCTAGAGGAAAACGTTCTAAATGCTGTAGATGAGTATCCGTCCGTTAGCCTTAGAAATCTCGCAGTCCAGTACAATACTAAATAAGGTCAACTGTAGAGAGAACGTTTCATGAACAACTGATCCACCCCTTCCACATTTGAAAAGTGGAAGCTCTTACGCCAAATGACTTCCTTGCCGGGTTGTAATTTGCACATTGGTTTCTTCAACAACACCGTAATAACCATCGTTTTATCAATTCTGTTTTATACACCGATGAAGCAGAATTTACTCGGTGAGAAATAATAAGCTCCCATAACCTGCACCTGCGTATCTGGAGTGATGAAAACTCACATGCGACAATTTTGGGGCGCTATCAGCTTAAATTCTGCAATAACCAAGTATTTCGTAGGAATGAACTGGTAAAATTTTGATACGAATCTAAGATGGCGAAAGAAAATGACGGCTTAATGAAATATTTAACAAGATGAGCCTGAAAAATTACTTATTAGATTGGTTTCAAGTTTTGTGCAAGAATTAAGTGTGATATAGAGGAGAATTGGTAAAATTGTTGTACGAATTCAATATAGTGGAACAAAATAGCGGCCAAATAAAATATTTGTAATAGTGAAAAAATCTCTCTTCCAAGATTTTATAGATCTTCACGTTCTTCCCTCGATGCCAAAAAATATGTTCGGTTGCCTGTCTAACCACTTGCCTATTGACTTCAAATTTTGGTGGAAAATTAGGGATCTTATGGGTATGACCTGGTAAAAAATGTTGGTAAAAATTCAGTACAGCGGAATAAACTGGCTGCCCAGTGAAATTTTGTTGATTTACAAAATGGATTTTATCAATTCTGTTTTGTACACAGATGAAGCAGAATTTACTCGGTGAGAAATAATAAGCTCCCATTACCTGCACCTGCATATCTGGGGTGATGAGAACCCACATGCGACAATTTTGGGGAGCTATCAGCAGGAATTTATTGTTACCGTATGGGCAGGTATAATTCGAAACAATTTAATAATTGGAAACAATTTAATAGGTCCATTCATATTACCACCAAGATTAAATGGACCGTTGTATTTGAAATTTTTCCAGGAACAATTACCTCAATTATTAGAGTACCTCTTCACATTCGTCGTAACATGTACTTTATGCACGATGGTGCTCCAGCCCATTTTAGCCTCGTGGTTAAAGAACATCTGAACATTGTTTATATGAACCACTGGATAGGCCATGGTGGACCTATTTTTTGGCCACCCCGGTCCCCTGACTTTAATTACCTTGATATCTACCTTTGGGACCATTTAAAACAATTAGTATATACTAAGTCGATTACTATCAGGGACGAGTTGGTGGCTCGAATTAACATCTACTTCAAACAAATAACCCAGCGATAGTGTTAAGAATAACGCAGTCCACGCGGGCGAGAGAATGTATGTATATGTTTGGATTAGTAGTTTTATCTAATTTTTGCATAGTAATTACTTTATATCTCCATTGATAACTGCATTTTTGTTAAAATTTGTCACTATTCAATGTCAATCAGAAGTCGCCGCACTTTACCGACAATAAATCAATTTAAAGTAGTAAATGCAGTGTTTCATAAATGATTGTTTTTCTCGAAAACGAGTCAATTTTTGTAAACTGATAAGGAAAACCTTTTATGTTTAAAAGTGTCTGAGCGACAAAAAAAGATGTTTTTTATGAAATGTCTGTACACAGATAAAAATTGTGTAGTAAATTAATTTAAAAGTAGTTCCTCTACCTTTGACTCCTAACATTTTCCTTGGTAACTTCAGCTATTACATCAATTACCCAAATATTATGAATGAAAACTTGTTTTTCAGATCCCTATTTTAATAACGAATATCTCAGGTGGTGAGCAGTTTAGGAGAAAATTTTAGATAACTAACATTATTTTTGCTTGTTATATTTATATCTCAGAGATTGGCCACCTATTCTGGGACACCCAGTATATTTTAGTTAAACTTCATGGTTCATTATTACTTTCACTTATAGCGGGTATAAAATAATATTTTACACATACTATTGACTTTCTCCACTAATAATTCTAAATACATATTCTAAAAAGTATTGCAGTGGTGTATCATGACGTAAGACTCATAACGTTTCTTGTTTTTAAAAATTCTTGTTTAACCAAGTTCTCAGTTTTTAATGTAACTTAAAGCTTTTTGTTTTAATGTAACAGTACAAACTGAGACACAATTCATATTGGGTCTCCGTATGCTTTGCGGTTACATGTAACTTTATTTATCTAACTTTGAGAGTAATTTTGGATATTATTGTTTTACGCTGGCGTTTGTATTTATCAACTTAACAGCTGGATGGAGCAAAACGCGGTCTAGACTTTATTTTGTAATTTACGGTGTATAACGTAAGAGGAAATCCAGCCATTCATAAAACTAAACGGCTATACTTTTGAGGAATACCATTTTCTACAGACAATTTCTTAATAAAGTCAACAATTTTTTTGTAAAAATAGCTCAAAAAAATAAGTAAAACAAATCAAATCTTCTGCACTCTTATAACATTATACCATATCTTAGTAATATTTCTTAATATACTCAACAAACCAAATCATGTGTTAACTGTTATTACCTCCCAGGTTTTGACAGATCTTCACGTCTTGTGGTTCCTAGATGCCAAAAAAACATGTTTTCTCAATTCCGTCTGTCTTTCTATGTGTTGCTCTTCGCGGCATAACTATAAAGTGGACGTAAAATTTTAGTCAAAAATTAAGGGTCATACCTGGTAACATTTTGGCAAAAATCCAGTATGTTGGAACAAAATGGCGGCCTAATGAATTGTTAAAATATTATTACTAAAAAACTACTTATCCAGTTTACCTTAAATTCTGCAATAATCAAGTATTTTGTAGGAATGAACTGTTAAAATTTTGGTACCAATCCAAGATGGCGAAAGAAAATGACGGCTTGATAAAATATTTAACAAAATGAACCTGAAAAATTACTTATTAGATTGGTTTCAAGTTTTGTGCAAGAATTAAGTGTGATATAGAAGAGAATTGGTAAAATTGTTGTACGAATTCAATATAGTGGAACAAAATGGCGGCCAAATAAAATTTTTGTAATAGTGAAAAAATCTCTCTTCCAGGATTTTATAGATCTTCACGTTCTTCCCTCGATGCCAAAAAATATGTTCGGTTGCATGTCTAACCACTTGCTGATTGACTTCAAATTTTGGTGGAAAATTAGGGATCTTATGGGGATGACCTGGTAAAAAATTTTGGTAAAAATTCAGAATAGCGGAATAAACTGGCTGCCCAGTGAAATTTTGTTGATTTACAAAATGGATCGTTTAACTGGAATCCAAAGAATTGAAATTTTAATTATACTGTGTTATGTGAATTGAATGCGAAACCTGCAAGGTGTTTGTATCACTTTTAATGACAAATATCTTAACAGAAATCCAATAACTAAATCTATCATAAGTAAAATTAACAAAAACTTTCGTGAAACAGGAATAGTAAAAGATGCTGTGCGTTCTGGCAGACCTAAAAGCGCAACAGATGATGGTAAGGCTCTGAATGTTTTAATCAATTTAAAAGAAAATTCCCATCTTTTTACCAGAACATTAGGAAGAGAAAATGACGTCTTGCATATGTCTATAGACCGACTTCTAATAACCGAAATGTTTCATCCATACAAAATAACTTTGGTGCAAGAACTCTCTGAGGATAATCACGATAGGCGCTTGGAATTGCCAATACCTATCTAAATTTTGTTAATCAAATTATTTTATCTGAAAGAGCAACTTTTTTTTGAATGGAAAAGTTAACAGGCATAATTGTCAATATTTGGCCAGAGAAAATCCATATTGCGTACGTCATACCCAATTTCCCCAAAAGATAAGTGGTTGGTGTGGTAAAAAGGTTGCAAAAATAATCGGTCTCTTTTTCATGGAAGACACATTAACTTGAGAAAGATATTTGATCTTTTGAAGACCAAAATTGCCTCAGCTATTGCAGAACTATTTCCGAATAACCCAAAGTCCCTTACTTTCCCTGCTGTATTAAGTATTTACACTTGATTTTTTTTAGGTAGTGGTGCACCAAAGATGAAATGAGGACCGTTTTTTTAAAACTCGATAACTACATTTTTACCGAAATTGAGATATACATCGATTCTATATAAAAATTCAATGCCCGACCTGCTGGTAGCGTCAGATTCATGAAAACTCGATAACTACAAGAGTTAAAGTATAGCCAAATTCTTGCGGTTTTTCAAAACTCGATAACTACGCGGGGTTTTTAAAAACTCGATAAGTAACGAACCTGCTTTATTTGAATGAATAATAATTTAATTTCTGTCGCCGCGCCAGTACAGTTTAAGCTCTATTCTGGACCAGTGCTTCTTGTCACCAGGATCATCATCATGTTTTATGTTTTGTTTTTCTTTTTAAAATATGAATGAAATAACTGGAGAGTATAGTAAAAACGTGACCCTTACTAAAAAGGGAAGAAAATTTCGTGTTTCTAATGAAAATAACGATCAAGTGAGACCAAAAATTACGCGCTATAAAAAAGAGAGGTTAGGTGAAGTTGACATCGCATGTAATCATTTCGAGAACAAGAAAAAAAGGCGTTGTTTGTAAAGCAGGCGAGCTGACAAGAAATAAAATACTAGGTAAGTACCTATTTTTTAATTCGCGCTTGAATATGGATTTTTATATAGACTGTCTAGGTTTTAGGGAAATGATATATGCAAATGACTTGAAAAAGATTGAACAAGATAAAATATTGCTGAAGTTTATGCAAGTTGTTGTACCTAAGCGAAAAACTGTAGATGAAACTGATCTGAAGCGAAACAGAAAACTTTCGGTCAAATACTCCATTAGAACTTCTACTGGTAATGTTCCTGTTTGCGCTGCTACATTTCAAAAGGTTACTGGTAGGTCAAGATAATGCTATTGATTATTATTTGTTAATCTGAACTTGACTCATGTTTTAGGTGCAAGTAAAGATAGACTATCTGGTATATCGAAAAAATTTCTCGCAGGAGAACAGTTGGTTGAAAAGCGAGGAGGTCGTGTAAATTTAAATGTTCTTTGGCTAAGTACAAGAAAATTTTTTATCAAAATTTCAATCTTGGTTTTGGGAATCCCCATTCGGATACGTGTTTTATTTGTAAGGAGTTTCTAGTTAATATAAGGAAAAACAAGGTGCTAGAAACAAAAAATGAACTCCGCACCAAGTATAGGCTACATAGGATGAGAGCAAAGGCTTTTTTCAGATACGTGAATACTCACAGAGAAAATACATATAAAGTTTGTTTCGATTGTCAGCAAAATCAACCATTGCCAAAAATGTCTGTTGGTGAAGTCTTTTATTGACAAGTTTGGTTTTATAACCTAGGCATTGTACATCATCAACATAAAAAGCAATCAAAGGAAGATATCAGCTTCTACGTTTAGTTAGAGACGCAGTCAGGGCGGGGCTGCAATGAGATAGCTTCTGGTCTATTAGATTATTTAAACAAGCTTGAAAACAAATTATCGGATGAAGGCAAAAATGGGTTGATCTTGGAGCTGTTTTCAGACTCATGTTCCTCCCAAAATAAGAATAGTGTCATGATGACAGTTCTCATCTACTTTCTGGAAAAGTCTACAGTTTTTAAGGAAATACGCCATTTTTTTCCCATAAGAGGTCATAGTTTCATGCCCCCAGATAGGGTTTTTGGAAGGGTGGAAAAGGAGTATCGAGGACGAGAGGAGATTTTAGGACCGAGGGAGTATCACCAGATTTTGAAAAACCATGGAAAGGTCAATGTTTGGGGACAAGACTGGAATACATTTGATTATAAGTCAGTATTGCAGAATATTGTGAAGAAAAAGCTACCTTTTAAAATAAGTGAAGCTCGGGTCTTGACATACCAGAAGAGAAAAAGCACAGTGATTTGCAAAGTCCGTACTACGTATACAGGTTGTGATATAGAGGTCAGCAGTTTTAAAAAAGGTATCGAAAACGCAAATCAAATATCAGCAGCTCAGAAGCTACCAGCAGTCAATCACGTTAGTGACCTCAAGAAAGCCGATGTCAAAAAGCTCTTGCGGGGCATTGATCTTACTGATGAATTATCTTCTTTTTATGATGAAGTTATGAAAGGAACTGCTCTCAGTGCTGACGATAATGTCGATGAGGTTGGGTTGTATCATGATTCCGAGGTGGATGTTTGACTTTGACTTATTTTCTGTGTAAAAGATGTTATTTTCTTTCAACGTCAGATAATGTGTTTATCGTACTTATCGAGTTTTCAAAAAACTGCGTATTTATTTATTTTTTGTTTAGTTATAATAAAGTTGATATTACATAATTTTGGCTCATTTATCAATTTCCATTTACTATAACTTTTCTTATAAAAATTTTCATTAGTTAATAAGTATTCTTGTGTTAGCCAGACACAAAAAATGCTCTCCTGAAAATTATTGATTTTGTAGTTATCGAGTTTTAAAAAAACGGTCCTCAAATATGGTTTCAGCATGATGGTGCTCCAACGCATGTTTCTCGGAATGTTCGGAAATGTTTAGACAATATTTTTTTCTAATGGATTAGGCGTAAGGGTACGCAATAGAGTGGCGACCTCGGTCTCGGGACTTGACGACCCTCGACTACTTTAGGCATTCTTTTTAATATATTAAATGTTTTCTCACAGTATTTGGCCTACTATTAGAAAGTGAATGGACAACATTTTAAACACCTTACTTAGTTTCATTAATTTATTGTTTGTTGTATTAGGTATTTCTTTTTGTATTGTATTGTTTCCGTTATTTTTTACAACCAACTTTTAAAGTTGAGACTCTTCTTTCTTTTGCTAGTGTTTTAGTAGAAAGATGAGGAATTACTGTACTTGATGGTCTGTCAAAACGTACGGTATCTTTTAAAATCTTTTGTTGTTGTATTTCTTAACACTGGAACTTGTGGTGGAAGATATATCAAAATAAAACAGTTCTAACTACACTACACCACAACTTGTTAAGTTCTTGACGCGCGTTTCGCTATCCAAGTTAGCATCATCAGCAGTAAATGTGGTCACACTTGGTTGCACCCCCACTGCAGCGTTTTCAAGTAATCAATAGAGATGACTATAGGGAATAGGCTCTCTGTCTTTAGTGCTTTCTTCCCACATTTAACTATTTTTATACTCTCAAATGCATCCAATAATCTCTTATTAGATACATTTTTAATTAACTTAAGATTATTTATTCCTAGTTGGTGATTGTTTTCCAAAGCATGTTGGGCAACGTTTGACTTTTCTGTTCTTCCGTATCTTAAATGTGCCACGTGTTCTTTAAAATTAATGTTTATGGAGCGTTTAGTTTGCTCAACATATTTTAGATCGCAGTCATTACAGCAAATTTCATAGATGCCACTCCTATCCTTCAAGTCGACTTTGTCTTTAGGGTTTCCAAGGAGATTTTTCAAACTGTTCTCCGTTTTGTAAGCTACTCTAAAATCTAAGTTTTTAAATACTTTTTCTAGACTTCTCGTATATCTGGTATCGTATGGGATTATTATGAACTTATTGGGAGCCTCAGGTGTTGAAGAGTACTCGCATCTTTTAACATTTTCTTATGCTTGTGTCTATCTACTAATTTATGTACAAAATTATCATTATATTCATTACTTTCAGCTATATTTTTAATCCGATTGATTTCATTGTTAAAACGTTCTTTACTTAATGGAAAATTGACTAACCTGTGAGTTAAGAAATGATATGCTGCCATTTTGTGTTGACGTCAATGAAATAAGTCTGATGTTATATACTTATCAGTATTAGTAAATTTCCTGTAAATATCAAATTCTAATTTATCGTTATTTCTAATAACTAACGGATCGAGAAAAGGTAATTACCCATCGTTCTCCCTTTCGTACGTAAAATTAATGGAAGGATATTTAGTGTTTAATGTTTCTAAGAAAGTGTCCAAATTTTCTGTTTTAGTATCAAAAATAGCAAATATAGCGTCTACGTATCTATGCCACACCTTTCGGAAATACTTGAGTTTGAATTGGGTTTCTAATCTACCCATAAACAAATTTGCTAGGAACGAAGATAAGCAATTGCCCATCGCAGTTGCCTCAAGTTGTTTAAAATATTTATTGTTGAACTAAAAAAAATTTTGATTCATACATAATTTTGTGAGAAGCAAATATTCATCAATAATTTCTTTCTTCAAATTATTGAATTCAAGTAGTTCCTTTAGGTACTCTAAAGCTAAGTCAGGTTTATGGATTTTGGGAAGGCAATACAGTTTAGATAACTCTGGGTTATTATGTGTTAGTTTGAATTTTAGTTTATCGGACACAAGGTTTTTACACTGTTTTAGGGAATTTTTTACTTCTGTTATCATTTTTGATAACAGGTTTTTCTCAATTAATTCGTAAGGACCAGTTTGAATCAAATTGTCTACTCCTTCAAAATAATGTTTTGTCTACTTAACCAACTTAACCTTATTTGCTTTGTCAGCTTTTATATAAAAGCATTCTTTTTTCTTCAGCCCCTGGATAACTTTAGTATATAAGTATTTTTACGAGAAACATATTTTGACTTGTTAGCAACAAAACAAAATTTTTGAGATTTGATTTCTGCAAGCCTCTCTAATGAATCCCTTAGTTGACTCTGGCACGTATTAACTGGAACTTCTAAGAAAAATGTTCGTATTTATCGATGCCAAATTTTTGAAGAAAATGTGTTCACTTAAAAACAAACTGAGAAAGTTGAAACCACAAAAACAATTTTCTTCGGAAGTCGAGAACATTGTAGAAAACCTTTCTTCTAAGCCCTTTGATACTAGAGAAATCGCCCTTTTGAATAAAAGTTTGAATTTTACAGAGCCTCCGGTAAAAAATAGTTGACCAACTATTATAGCGAATATCAAAAGAAACTCTTGTATTTTGATTGTATTTCTGTTAAGATATTTGTCATTAAAAATGTTACAAGCATCTTGCAGCTTTCGCATTCTATCCCCATAACTGAGTATAACTAAAATTTCGATTTTTAGGTTTCAGTTAAACAATCCATTTCTGTAAATCAACAAAACTGGCATTGTCAAACATATCAGGTAACCTTTTCTGTGCAGATATTTTAATAAAAGGTAATACATCAAATTGAGAATTTTACGCAGATGAAAAAAAAAAGAATATGTAAAAAGTAATTTGCCTTTTATAACAGAAAAACGGTACATATTTTCGTGAAATTCAGGTAAGCGTTATATATATATATATATATATATATATATATATATATATATATATGTTACTAAATGACTTTGAGTTAAATAAATGCAAAGCATACATGACAAATATATTTAAATGTAAATCAAAAATCGTTCTCTAAAAATACCTTGCCATATTTCGGTTTCAATATAATAGTTTCATAATACAACAGTGCAAGCAACTACCCTTTATATTTTCAAAGTGCGGCATATGCTTTGCAGTTAGATATAACTTTAGACAGACGTATCATCTAATTTTGAGAGTAATTCAGGAAAGTATTGTTTTACATTCGAGTATGCATTTGTACACTTCATAGCTATATTAGAGCAAAACACGGTCTAGAATACATTTGTGCTTTACGACGTAAAACGTAGAGTTAATATAGAGGCATATACCACATCACAAAACGGATAATGGAGCTGCGTTGAGAGAAAACTAAAGGGTTGTCCGCCTCATACGCCGTGCTTATTATAATCGAGCATGTTCCCGGTTTAATTAATCAATTTACGCTTCTTAATTAATTTACAGCCGCCTGCTCCTTGATGATCATTTATCGCCTTCGTCGCAGTAAACAAAATTGTTATTATTGCAGTTACCGGAGACGAATTACAAACGGCTTAGCAGTAAGCTAATATAAGAGTCCCGAATGTCGATATCAATTATTTAATTGAAAACGTTACGGTCCAAAAAAAGATGATACTTTGAAATTCTACAAAATTATAACAGTGGATAAACTAAAGAATATTTTTAAACAGTTTTTGGTGGATTTCTATATAGAGCATCACTGGACAAATTTTAGAATAAGTAAGCAAAACTAATATTATTTCGTCGATCCAGAATTTTAAATAACATCCCAGAAGTAGATTGTAACAGGTTTATAGATTTTTAAATGTGTTCAGATTATTTGTAATTATATTTGCTTCAATTAATTTAAAGTTAAATATTTTTATTCAGTTATATAGGTTTAAAATAAATAAAATAGGTTTATAGATCTTAAACGAGCGTTATTATTTTATAGTATTTAAATTTATTTATTTATTTTACATGTAGCGGGCAACCCTGTCACATTACTAAAATTAACTAAGATATAACAAATAAAATCAAAACTAACTCTGTAGGTCTCTTCTTAGATTATAATTTACATTGTTATCAAATATAATTGTTAGTATATATCAATTAAATATCTTATCTCAGCAATTTAGCAGTCACTTATAACTCGAACAACAGCAAACTTCAACAACGGTGGGATATTCTTCTTGAATATAAATATTTGAACAAACAGGTGATTTATTTAAAATAAAAAATGTAATGCTTAAAATTAATAACAAAAAAAACCTAAATTAAAATCTAGAAAATTACGGAATTTACTTAAATTTCACAACCTCAAGAAAAAAAGAAAAAGAAAATAAAAATCTTTAAATAAAACATAAATTTAACTCCTGAAAATATGTAAAAATTACTCCCCAAATAAATACTAGAATCAAAATAAAATATCTTCGATAAACCCTCAACTTTGACCAGCCACTGTATCTGTAAAGCCCCATAAACCACCACAAAAAAAGAATGTAAAATCAACCGTAACAACTAGAACTTTGACACAGACTAACTCTTGTCTTAGAAATCAGAAAAACGGTCGACACCTAATTTGACAAGAACTGCCTCCCTTAGGAAGTTCATTATTGGCTGGAACGCGAAGCGTCGTCCCTGATTTTTAGTTAATACATATTTCATAGTTGTCGCCTAGAGCTCTACTTTATGTGAGAATTGTATTAAATTGAAATATAATTAGATTTCCGTCTAAATAAGATAAAAGCACCTTCTATATAAATGTCTAAAACTTAAACTAATTTATCAGTATTCTGGATCAAAAAGACCATGGCAAAAAAACGAATGGCAAAGAAAACCCTTTCAGTCAATTTTTTCTAAAGGGAAACAATCTTTTCAAAAAAAAAACATTGTTATTTTTAAAACGCTTTATTATAAAATATTCTATTGTATTTTTGAGAGGTTATTATAATTAGATCGAATCAAATGAAATGTTTCAATTATTATTAGTTTTAACTTGAATGAAAGCGGGCAAAGAAATCTTTCCACGAAAAGGGCCATATGATAATAATAAACTTTTAAGGGGATGTACAATAATTGGAGCTTGACAGGTTTATCTTGAGCAAGTTTATCTAAATTCTACAAAATTGTAATAGTGTGTGAAATGGGAAAAGTTTTTAGACAGTTTTTGGTGGGTTTCAGTAGATGGCATCACTGTACAAGTCTTGGAATAAGTAAGCAAAACTAAATTTCTTTTGTCGGTCCTAGAATTTTATCTAAAGAAAGAAAAGAGCAATATTCAATAGTCCAGATATTCTTTGGGATCATGCAGAGACTCTGTCTAGCAAATTGGAGTGACAAATCAGAGAAATTGGGATTATTCAAGCTTAGTTCAATAAAATGGTTTTATTACTTGTATTGTCGGATTTACGGAATAATAATAATATCTAACCAAAAGTTAATTTAAACTTTGCATTTTTTCCTCCATTCAATGCGTGTGACGTCAGAAGTAATTCGTGTTTTAGCTAATTTGATGTTATGTAGTTTCGAACAAATGACAATCCTTGTCAAAAATGATTGTTTAAAATACATCAACATTCAAATTTCCGGTCCTGCAATATAGAGCATTTTGAAAACAAAATGGCTTTATTTTGCCAAACCAGTAGCGGGTTTGTAAATCAAGTTCTAACAATTTACCCAAAGTAGACATATTTTTGATGCATGATTTTTAAAAAGTAGACGAGCACTTTAATATTGTAGAAGTCCGATTAGTAAAAGCATCACAGTAAGTATAAGTGGCAATAAAAATTTCATAAAATTCTTAATAACTACACCCAAAATAATCTATATATTTAAAACACTAAATCAGACTTTTCAGCAAGTTCTTAAAAGAGTTGTTCTGCAGCAATTTACATGATTTTTTTTTAGATGATCGTCTGGTTATCGAGACCTTTCAACACCATTTTTTGTATTGTTTTATTGCGTCTTTTTTTACAAAACCAATATGAGTTCTCTCAATAACGTTTCTGGACGATGTGGTGAATGCGCCTCATATTCTTATAATTCCACTGGAAATTCATTGCGCCAACTGACGGAAAAGTCAGAACAAGGTCTGCCGAGCTAGTAAGGTAATTTACAGTAGTGACAAGTATTTTTCATAAAAAATAATTTTCTTACAAATAATTTTTTTCCTGTTTAGCAGTCCTTTATAAACACATTTTTTTACTTCTGGAAGGGAAAATTCCTAAGATAATACCCATATACATAATAAGCTCGTTAGGCTCATACGTAAGAGTTTTTTTTTAATTTAGTTGTGATTTATTGTGTTAATGCTAGTTTTACCGTCAGTTTGCTGTAAAGTTAAAAATTCAGATATAAGAAGTTCATATTTAATTTTTTTCTGCTGGTATGTTGTTCATTTGTTGCAAGATTATTGTAACTTAAAAAATAATTGCTTTCTATAAATTTTTAAAGTTTTATTGAAAAATCTAAGACTTGAAGAAACTCCTGTACCTGTATCTCAAAAACTTTTTAATCTACCTTTTATCAATTGTTTGTTAATATTTTTTTAAAGAGCAAACAAAAAAATGTCGTAGACTTCGAAATATTGTTCATTAGGAATAGATTCCCGTTCACCGCATTTAAATAAAAGCTTCGTAACCACCTTTTGGATTTTTAAGGTGATATATTATTTGTATAACAGTTTTGTGAAATCTAACTTATAATATTTAATATTACGTTGAGTAAAGCCTTAAGGTATGCAAAAACTAACGATTTAAATAAAGCTATAAAACAATTTTCAGTTTTGATTTTTGCTATTCGAGTTATTATCCTGACGTATCATATATTTTAAAAGTAATTTAAATAGAAAAATTAAACAATTTAGAATAAATAAAACTAATTTATTGCATACGTAGATATATAAAAGTTTTGGAGCTCATATTAAAAGATTCTCACAATATTAAATACAAGTTTTGTTTTTTGAAAATTTTCTTGTAATAGTTTCCAACCACGATTTCTGTTTATCACTAACAAACAAAGACAAAATTTTTATCTGGCGGGTTTGCCAATGTATTTTTGCAATATTGCACCTCTTAATTCTCCTGTCCACCTCCTTTTCCATTTTATAGACGTTAAAGTAAATTTAAGGAAAACATGGATAACTTCAGATTGGGGTTAACAGTTGATAATTTCGAATTTCTGGAAATTGTTTTGCGTTTTCTCCGTTTTCAAAGCATTAGAACTTTTAACGTCACAGCACTATGTTGCCAGATTCTGTGGCGCGTCAATATTTATTGAAATATTAATAAACCGGCGTATAAAAAAATTTAATTTCACGTTTGTGCAACTTCATATGGCATTTTACAAAATAAAAAAAAAAGGTTGATACCCGGATTGGAAAACAAATTTCAGAACCAAAAAATGTACGACATTCGTACCTAGTTGTTGCCAAAATGTCCAAATGTTCTCAAACTACCAACTTTTCCATACCGTCGACGCGCGACGGTTCAGTTATGTCATAGAACCTACGGAAGAATTAACTGCCAGCTTAGAGTAGACCTTATTTCAAATAAGTTAAGAACTTCTTGCACTAGAGCTTTAAAGAGTTTAAACCAAAGTAAGAATATCTGCTATATTTGCAGATAAAGGCAACGCAACGGTTTATTCTCTATGAATAGAGAATATAAGTTTTCAAAAATGAAAACACTACTAGCTACAAACCAGTGCCGAGATTTTGCAATATACCTGGGGAAAGGTATGAAAATCAACATCTACGAATCCCCAATAGACCCAGAAATTAGGGAGAAATTAAATAGGTGCCTTAAAAATTATGGACGGTTGTCGTCCCCCTTAGACCAATAATTAGTTTGAGGGCATTGTGTTTCCCTTATATTGATTACTATTTGATTACTATGTGCTGCATGAAATGCTGAAGAAGGCCTGGGTTTCTAAATTTATCTTATCTTTTGAGTTTCGCATTGATACTCTATTACCTGATTAGTGATATGTGTGAGTCTCTTAGAATAATTTGTAAGTACCTTTAACTTACCATTCTACAAACTGGTAAAATGCCAGCAACTTGTTGTTGTGAAGATTTCATTACTCTCGCCAGTCGTAGATATTCTATTCATGATATATTTTCTATGAAAAGACTTAATCGAAGTTTATTAATATCGGAAACTATCTTTGGATTATCTTCATTCCATAAATAGAATTTACCTTAAAACTAGAACAAAAGAATTAGCTGCCTTAATGAGATATACTTATCAAGGAAAACTTCATAAGGGCATCTAAATCAGGAATTATACAGGAAATCTACACACATATAGGTACTACAATCAAATGCAAGCAGTCAATTTGCCAAGCAGATAGTTTTGGCAAACACAAAGAAATGTAAAAAGGATACTAGAACATCAACAGAAGTGATAACACGAACCCCAATAATATCAAAAAATGAATCGAAAGTCGGAAAGCATTTCATGCAGCACATATCATCATATCTATATTTACTAATTGCCTTACATAAATAGGATGATATTGCTAAGACTTGAAAAACAAGTTAAACATCAGGAATAGACAAATTACGTCTGCCATTTTCCTGCATCAATTAGAGTCCAGACATAAGATTAATTTTAATAAAGGTAGACAAATAGCAAAGTCAGAGCATCACAAAACTAGAATAATCCAGGAAGCAATATAAATTGAAAAGTTTGGCACCTAAAAAAAAACGATGCAATAATTTTTAATCTTATTTAGAAATCCCTAATAAAAAAGTTGGATAACGGACTACGTAAGAATTTAAAATTTCAAATGAGACTTTGGCGAAACATTTGCAGAGCTTGCAAACCATCACAGATCAACAGATGTACTCCGGGACTTGTCAAAAAATATGTAGTATGTGATATGTATATATATATATATATATATATATATATATATATATATATATATATATATATATATATGGGCCTAAGAGTTAAAGCTACGCCACTGATTCTAGAAAAGCGCTGACTTGCCCTCACCAGCTAAGCCTATTTTATAGAAACGGGCTGGTTGATAGTCTAGGAGGAGTTGTATTTCTAGGTAGGGTATTCAAGAGGTTCAATGGAACCTAGGTGCTGTTGCACTAGCCTCCACTCCTCATTAGAGAATACCTAATATCCATTTAACTTTGTCTTACAAATTATTGCAATTCTCAAATTAATCTGAAGGGTAAATCGTAAAAGTTTTAATGGTTAATACAAGCACTCTAAAATGATACTAGACGGTCTCACCAGACATGTTTAAATTTACTTCGTAAAACAAGGGTTTGCGACAGTTATTTGCATACAACATACTGTAAAGTGTTGCCGCTCTGTTATAGAGTTTACATGTTAAGCAACTCGTTAATCAATTTTGTCCGTGACAGTGCCAGAAGAAGGATGCAGATATGTTGGAGAATAAATAACAAAGAGCATTTCCGTAAAGTCGTTAGTGGCGACAAACCCATTATACGAAGGCATATATTAAAATCACTCCTCTACTTCATTAATTTCTTGATTGTGTAGCCACAATCCCTTCATAGTTTAGATTTTCCCACTAAAGTTAAATAATTAACAAATGACTCGGCATAATTTATTGCATATAAGTACTCTTCCACGGGCATTTTAGACAAAATTACAGAGCGGCAAACTTTAATCCAATTTATTTTCTTGGAAAGATCGGAGTTTACCTGCAATAATTTGTAAATATGGTTGATGCAACTAAACCGCTATCTGGACAGACAGACATCCCTGCAAATTTTCTGACAAATACCAAGTTTTAAGATATTTTTCCACGAGTGTATGGAAAATGTTCCCACATTATTTTCTGTGCGGGAAGACATTTTTCCCGCACTAGTGCGGATAGGGAGTTCACAAAGGTATGATAATTACTGTGACGTCGAATAATTGTATTGATTTAACAAGTTATCTTAGGTTTCTATGATGATAAATTTTTATTGATTATCAAAAATAATTTCGAACTGTCAAATAAAAACATAAAAACTATGGCACACCAAATTCCGTATGCTGCTAATTTAGCTACTTTAGAAGTTTTATTGAAACTTTCACATCTGTACTTTATAGCCAATCAGATGCCTTTATTTTTCAAAGTTACCATAGCAACGGGTCGGATTTTTTTGCCTCCAGGGTAAGCTGGAGGTGATTAAACTGTAAATCTTTTTGACATGTGTCATGTTATAAGACAGAAAATGTAAATTATTGCATTATTGTTTAGGTATTTTATTCCAAAGTTTGGGCTTTCAATAATAAAACTTTATATGGTCGATAACATATATTGCATATTTACTTTAGATAAACAACGAATTATTGTAATCTAGCGGCTAAAGCATTAAAATATTACTTAAATTCTTGCATTACTTCTTGCTTTTTTAATGAGGATTAAGGAGGTGCTTTAGGCGTATACAACTCATCAGATTCCCAAAAATATTTATGTTTCAGGAAGTAGATATAATATTTGAACACTATTTTGTTATGCTTACTTCGGGATAATCGGTTCAAGAAAGAAGATTCTTGATAAATTATGTTCTTGACATCCGCAAAGAGATTTTTTTTGGAAAAAGTAGACAGCGGCTTTTTTTTCTACTACTTTTATTAGGCAATTAATGTTCTGTGGTTTATTCTAATATCGTTAATCTTCTTACAAAACTTACATAAAGTGTAACTCTTTAAATTAACCATTTTAAGAAAATTCTTAATTTACTAGTTACATTCATTTGTCGTAGCCATGGCAATCTCTGTTTTACGATTAATGTGATAATTTAAATATTGTACATAATACCTACATAAAGCATAAATTTCATGCAGTTCTGTCAAATTTAGTGATATTAAATAGGGCAAAATTTCAAGTTTAAAATGTCCTAAATCTGAAAAAATATATTTCTCGTTAGTAAAGTTAAAGGAAATTAGTTTTTTTTTTAACAAAAACTCGTATTTGACCGTAAGTAGGTGGTAGTTAATTAACTTGGCAAGGTTTACTTAATAAAATATACTTCCTTGAATTTTGGTAAATTAAGCTTAAGTAAAAATAAAATTTTAGTATATTTTAAAGATAGTGCAAAATATTTTACTTTACCAAAGTGTTAGGAAAAGTTTAATTTTAAACTTAAAAAAAATGAGAAAAGAACCAAAATTATTCTATATAATATACGGATAACTAGACCACCGTAAAGTAAATCAACAAGGAGTCTGTCATCCTGACTTCATCTTTCACAGCCGACTAAACAATAATATGTCGTTAGCCATCAAACTACACGAAAATCGAAATTAATAATAAATTTTGGTGTGAAATTTTCTTACCGAAGTACCACGTGTATGAATTACTACCGGAAATTATTTCCTCGATGACGAATTTTTTAAGAAAATTTTCCTTCGTCTTCGACTCGGGTTAATTTTCAAAAAATTCGTGCACTCGGAAATAATTTCCAGCAATAATTCAAGCAATAGGGAGATTACTAGTGAAAATGGCCGTATCTAGATTGGTGTTGAAAAACGTAAATAAATACATGGGACAAAGAAGAGGTTTATCTACAATTTGGGCCAAATACTCCATGCTGAAAATGATGATATAGCTGAGGAGATGTGGACATCAGCAAAGCATCCTCACTCGAATATTTTTCGTAAATTATCAAAATGGTAACTGTACAGTGCAATGCGTAGGAATAAATAAAATAGGAAAAATTCTGTACGATACATTCGAATTCCTTAGGCTTCAAAATCCTGAAAAGTTTATCGGCCATTGTTTTAGAAAGTCTTCCGCAACTTTATTGGCGAATTCTTCTGATTCTTGGAATTCATATACATACAAATAGATACTAAAATTCCCACTACCATCCAGGACAAAAAAAATCTGTTATTAACTCACTAGTATTTAAAGCCATTTTGATTTCTGATCAAGTTCTCTAACATCCGAAACATCGAAACTGACTGAGAGGGAATGGCCATTGCACTGAAGATATTACGCGTTCAAACGAAAGACATAGTAATCCAACTCCGCGAAAAAAGAATACTAAGGAGCAACCGTTAGGTAGTGTTGTTTTTCCCTACGTACATGACACTACCGACAAAATAGGATGATTACTTCGGCAGTCCAACATACGTACAATCTTCAATACACATAAGAAGATTGAACAATACTTGCGATCCCCGAAAAATGTTGTACCTTTTCAAACAGAAGGAGTATATAAAATTCCTTGGTCCTGTGGAGAAGTGTATGTGGAAGAGACAGAACGCTCAATATCCACGAGACTTAAGAAACATGAACGATGCATTAAAAGAAACAAATTTTTCAATCTGCTGTAGCTGAACACCAGCATAGCACTGGCCATATTATAAATACAAAAGAAACCAAGGTTCTAGCATCGATTCCAAAAAACTTCAATAGAGATACGGATTACGGTCTACATCACACGCGGAAACCGATCTTGGCACAGGGTCACGGTTCGAGCAGAAGTCTAGTCTAAAAGCTCTCCTGAATATCGCAGAGGTCATTAAGTGATCAGTTCTCGTGGAGTAAAGACCCCTAAAGATGCGTCTTGCAATCGGAGGCGAAACATCGGATAGTAATTCTAGCTGGACACAAACTAATCTCAAGAACCATGGTTTCTTAGTTTTTTTTAAATAATTGATTTAAGTAAAATTTGAGTTTGTAACAAGTTATGGTCGAAAAATAATGTCAAATGTGAATAAAAAATTTAGATATGTAATTTGTCCTAACTGTCAAATTTGATATTTTTCTCAAAAAGTACAGTGGCCGCTCTTCCATAGGGTTATTTAATCAATGACCCCCCAAAAATATTTCAGAAAATAAATTATTGGCTTGACCGTCCCTCCTAATAGTTGTAATAAAACGCGAACCTTGGGAAAAGTTAAATACGCTACACTATTAGCCGCGCGCGGCGGTTCAAATGGTCTCGTTGTGTTCCTTAGGCATAATAAAATACGCTATACTAAGCTAGGCAAGGTAGTCCGAATTGCCCTAATTACCTTAAAGCTTGACGAAAGTACCCGAAGATTTCACAGCTACCGAGCGGCAACCGGACATGATAGCAAATGGAATATGAAATCTCGATTTGGGTCATCAGCCTGTCTCTTCTTATAATTCGATCGATCGATCGCGGCATCACGTCGGCATGCAGAAGTTCAGTTTTTCAGAGGTCGCGCAGTTGATATTCTAACTCGATATTGTCTTGGATGTTTTTAATCGATAAAAATTGATTTGCATACTGTTTTTTGTATTTTTTTATTTTTATGATCCATGTGTGAGTTGGAAATATACAGGAAACAAAATGTTGGTAGTGACTAGTGCAAAAAAAAATAAACAACTAAAAAGTGCTTACGAACTTAATTTTGCAAAAATAACCAATTTTAAGGTGGTCTATGTTTGAGTTGTGAATGTAGATGAAATAAAATGTCGGTATTGCAAAAAATTAAACAACTGAAGAGTTCTAACGAACTTAATTTTGAAAAAATAACCGCATTCAAGGTAAGTAGTCGCAATTTGCCAGAACTTAGTCTACGACAAACTAGTAAAGACAAAAATAAAGAGGTTCATCGAAACTTTCGCAAAAGTACTTTCGATTTAGGTAACTGGATATATGGTGGTAATGTATCTAACTCATTATACTGTTATGTTTGTTTGTTGTTTTCTAAGGACTCGTCGGACTCATTATGGTCCAAAAACGGTGTTAAAGACTTAAAACGCTTAAAAGAAAAAATAAAAAACATGCGTTTTGTTCAGATCACATGAAATGTTCGGGGAACTATGCTACGGTCGGAAGTGTTGATATTCGCACTCAGCTAGACACAGCTTATAGAAAATCCCTTAGAGGTATTAATGAAAATGTACCCAAAAATCGTTATATTTTAAACAAAATTGTAGATTGTGTGGCATTCGAGCTGTGGCACTACGTGCCATGATTAAACGGCTTTGTCTGAAAATCCAGGGGTTTTTCGAGGGCTTATAAATTTTGTTGAGGAGTTGGGCCAAGATAGACTAACCGCTTTAGCAATGTTAGGTATCGAGAAATCGTTTATAAAAGGAATGTGCGTGCAATTTTAACGAACGTGTCATTCAGCATTTTTCCAATTCTAAAGAACGAAGAGTACACCTGAACTTCTAAAGAATTTAAAGCTCAATTGAAGATATTTATTTTTATTTTAAGTATGCCTATTTTTAAATTTGTTATTGACTTCCCAATACAATTCACCACGAGCCGCCACTGGCAGAAAAGTGCACTTTTTCTTCAAATTTTGAAAAATGGTTGGGATAAAAGTTCCTTCTTTCTTAATTAAATAATCTAAGAGACCAAAAATGTAGAATATGGAATTTGTTTTTGCTATTGCCTAGTGACGTTGTAGTAAAAAGTTCGAAAGTATGGCGAACCAAGAAAAAATAATACTTTGTATATTTTTCTAAAACTTATTTAGAGTCTTTATTGGAATAAGTCATTATAAGCCGTGTAACGAATTTTATTTGCAAATATACGAAGTGCATCCATAGAATCAAAAATAATATTACCACCCTGTATAGCGAAGACAAAACTATTGCGAATCTCTATATGATTTTATTTTTCTTATTTTAGGACATTAAATAATTTATAGCCTGCATAGCAGGTTAATGAAGCTTTCTTTACCAATAAATCTTTTTCTAGGGCCCACATTTTTTTTAATATTTGTAACTTGATAATCTGAAAAAGCAACTGACAATTTATCTACAGAGACCGGCGAGTTTTCAATAAACCTAATTTGCTTCCGAAAATACGACACGGCCTCTAAAAGATGGATTTGCCCCTTATCTTAGGGGGGAATGTTGGGTAAACATGGCAACATGTCCGTCCGTTTGAAAAATGCCTTCGCTTTATCATGTTTTCTTCAGGAGTATATATTTCTTATCGCGCCGCTTTAGTAGAGTGACGCCGCTAAGGGTGTAATAGTGTGTCTTCTATACAGGGTGCTAATATTCCTTTATTATATCTGTGATCGTATAAAAAAGTAGATATTCATTAACATTTGTGTTACAAGATATTATGCGACATGATATTATTTAAAATGCAAATTTTTGAATCTTTTTAAAGGAACTCACACACAACACAATGAAAAACATTACAGTGAACTCTCCCTGCTTTGCTTTTAGTAGCTGTAAACGAGTAGTAAGATTTTTTGAAAAAAAATTGGGCGTTTCATTGGATAGATTTACTATGGCAACTTAAATTCTGTGTTTATTTGTTAATTGTGCCTTCTCTATTAATTAATTCTATTACAAATAAATATCTTCTTGCCCCGACGAATTTACCAAATAATATATTATATACAGTGAGGACATAAAGTCTGTCGCCTTCCGTCTAATTTTTGAACCGCTATTGCAACGAAATTTGGAACGATAATATATGTGCAAAATGACAGATTTAAATGTCAAGAAGACAGATGGGCGCAGATTCGAGACTTTTCTTATGGAAGGGGGGGTGGGTCAAGTGAAACATCGTTTTAAAGGTCTTTTTATTCTTGGTGCAATCTCCTATTTTGAAAACATTTGATTCAGCCGTCCCCAGATGATGACCAATAACAATGTTTCATAACGAAATCCTAGAATAGAAGTATTTTATCAGATTTTTTTAAAACGGATAAAGCAAATAATAAAAAACTGAAATAAGCAGAAAGATAAAAATGCACATTTTCATTTCAACGATGTAAATATCCGCCTTGCACCATGAAAACTTGAGATTTCACATACCCGCATAGAAAATAATCAAGGGGTGTAAGATCTGACAAGCGAGATGGCCACTCTGTTGGACCTCGGGGACAAATCCATCTATCCTGATAGGTTGCTCGTTCAACACCAAAACGTTGGTTTAGTTTATTAAAGTTTTTAATTATCTCCATCTATAATTCCAAACGTTTATTTCAAACGCTATTTCCATTTAGTGATTTTTAATGTTCTTTTGAATATATTTTGAAACATAGGTTATATTTACGTCAGACGCAAAATTGACGACCCGTCGTGCATTTTATGGATAAAGAAGATTGCTGTTACTCTTGTTGTAGTAATGAAAACTAGCTGTCCCGGCAGACTTTGTTTTTCAGTTAGATGGCGTGATAAGTTTCCAGGGGAATTATAAGAATATATTCACCACATCGTCCAGAAATGTTACTGAAGAAAAACATATTGGTTTTATAGAAAAAGCACGTAATAAACAATACAAAAAATAATGTTGTTGAAAGGTCTCTAACTTGATGATTATTTCAAAAAAAATCATGTAAATTGGTGCAGTCCAACTCTCTAACAAACTTGTTGAAAAATCTGGCCTAGTGTTTTAAATGTATAGATATTTAAAAGGTTATCCATATGAACCTATGTTTTGTTTGTAGGCATTAAGAAATTATGGTATTGAAGAATGAATTCAGTGATCAGGTCTCAGGAGGCCATATCCCTCAAGATACCTTGTACAAATACCTTGAAATGTCGAATTGTAATTCCAATTTGACAGGGTCTCATCCCAAGTACCATGATTTTTGAATCGTAAATGCTTTCGTTCTGTTTAGTATTTTTTGGTAAATAATTTTGTAAATGGGATAATAGAGTTCGCATTTTTAATATAGACTTCTTTTTAAATGAAAAACAATTCTCTATGACACTGTATTGTTATTCTGTACCTCAATTAATCATTTGAATATTCCGCATTCGTTTTAATGTTTTTAAATTAGAGTTCCAAAATTCAGTAATTTCGAACATAAACTCTGTAACGTTTAACAGTAATAAACTTTTAATTAAAAAATGTTTACCTGTTCAATTTCCCGACTGAAATGCAACTTTTTTAATTTGCACGTTGCACTTTATATAGGTTTTTCGGTTTATTTTTCATATAACACTTTTAAACATTGAGAGAAAATACATTTGGCTCGCTTGATTATTAATTTGACTTTAAAATGTAATTAAGAGTTTGGTGTTAATTAACTTTTATGACATTAAAAGTGCAATAATAATATATCGCTCTTGGGATGTCGTAAAACTTGTCCTATCACACATTTTCAGTATTCACCGCACGCTGAAGTAAAAATATATAATAGCATATGAGAAATATTAAAAAAATGTTGAATTTAAAAGTTATTTGGTTTTATTTGAGCCATTATAATCTGTCAGCAAATAAACAAAAAACAATTAAAAGGTTGCTGATTATAAAAATACCAGGTCTGGTACTTATCTTTAAAAACAACCGGGAAAACTGATAAGAACCCTACCTTAAGAGGCGGTATATTTTTTTCCAATGAAAGACGTTACTTATGTGTATATTTCTAGGATATTGCCCCTTGTCAGGGTTTTTGTCAAATTTCTCGCTTGTTTTTAAAGATAAAGGTATCAAACGCGGTATTTTTATAATTATTATCTGGAAGATAACCGCTTTTTAACTTTAGATTTGTGTTTTTGTTTATTTTATTAACATATTCTGATGGTTCAGGTAAACCCAAATAACTTTTATATCAAACATTTTCTTCTACCTTGAATAATAAACTCTGTAAGTTAGTGTTAAAATATACGTGAACACACTACGGAAATAGGTATCGCAGACATTTAGACGCTTGCTTGTGCGATTTGTCTGGTTTCGCTGGTATTAAAATTATCCATATTATAACAGGAAAATAAAGGCAAAAGGTTTATCTTTGCCCAAATATGACATTTAAAGCTTTTAATTTAGCAATTATAACTATTGTTAGACAAAGTTCTGAGGGTAGCGATGAGTAGAAAGATTTTATGGAGAAAACTAATTCCTCCCAGTAACTAAAACTCTAAAACGCGGGGAGCTAGTAGATATGTCAAATCTAATTAATTTAAGTTTAAATCTTATTTTCTAAGCACTGACGCAAAGTTCCATTTACTTTTCAAAAAACTCGTTAAAAGGCTTTTCACGGGAACTGTAGTTTATTTTTAAAGTTCTTGATCATGCATTAAATGTCTTTGTTTAAACTTGATGTTCCCCAAAACCATGCAATGCTGATTGCTCCCAATCGATAACCAGTTTATATTGGTCCTACAACTAGTAAGAATTAATTAAACTAAATTTAACTAAAAGTTGGAATTTTTGATTTGCGTTAATGTTAATTTTACTTACATAAAAAGTATATGAAAACGTATGACATTCGGCTTAGATTTTAGTGCCCTAATAAGTGAGATATATATATATATATATATATATATATATATATATATATATATATATATATATATATATATATATATATATATATATATATGTATGTATATATATATATATATATATATATATATATATATATGTATATATATGTATATATATATATATATATATATATATATATATATATATATATATGTATATACAAAATAAAAAATCTACTGCATCTCTGACTAGATGGATTCGACAATATACGTGTTGACGGTACGACGAGCAAGAACTATCTCATGATTTTGCCCGGATTGAATAATATTCACGTCAATTCTCGGGGTCCAGGGCGTTCGAATCGAACCTGTACTATTTTTCCCGTATTCTGTAATGTAATTATTTTTATGATCAGGAGTTTTTCAGAATTTTATGAAGAACTTTACCATATAAGTTGATTTAAAATCTTCAGGAAGTCAAACTTCGTGAACGGGGTTATTTGAGGTTATCTCAGTATTATGATCTAGCCATCGATAATGTTTCCGCAACTGGAAGTTGAATTTTCCACCTAATGATTTTGAGCATCTTCATCAGGTCAACATCGCTATCTACGTGAAGAATATCGAATGGTATTATTAAGATAAAATATTGTACGTAATTTTCTCTTTTCTACGCCGGCTTCCTCAAAGAGCTGCGATAAAATTAAGAGTTTTGATGATCGGCATTACAGAGACTAAAGTATGAAAATGTTTCAAAAATACATTTTCTAATATCTGTAGTGGTGTCCACGTTAGAGAGAGTGATAAAATACAACTTTTTGCTTATAACTTTTAGAGTTTCCGCTTTTAGTTTTGTAAGAAAATACATTTTGTATTTTTTCAAACATCATATTTTTTCATGTTTTTGGCTTTCCAATTTTTTCTAGTCAATGTATTTGACTTATCCCGATGGATAAAAGTTTAAACACTGGCCTTCAAATGTCATACTTGGAAAAATTTCCTGGTTTGCCTATTTTTATAGTCTTTAAAGGAGTATAGAAAATTTGGTTCTTTATAGATATATGATTCTTTTCCCAAAATATAGATAATTAGCTTAGCTAGAACGTGTAGTAACCAGCCTTAACCAGTTAACTATTTTTGATTTTAAAATTATGATTTTTTGTTAAAATGCTTTTTGCAAGATTTTTGCTTTATGGGCTTAGTGTACAAACTCATGGAAATACCAAGAAAATACAGAAAATACAAAAAATTCAAGAAAATACAAAGAAACTACTCACATTTCTAGAAAATACATGAAAATAATAGGTTAAATAAAACTTAATTTTAGGTTTCTATATCATAACAGCTTTGCCATATCTTTTTTAATTTCCGAATTTCCCCTCTAACTAAATAACTTGATTTTCAAATGGGACACTCTAGATATGGTTGCATATTTTCATTCGTCGGAACATTCCAAATACAACCATGTGTTATTTATGTCATTCTGACATTCGAAGATATTTTTATTTTACAATTTAGTGTTGGGATTTGGCAAAAACGATTAACTTACGTGCAAGAAGCCTGGAAAAATAAAATGTTTCATCTCTTATTCAGTGAACATCTTTTATACCCGTTTAAATATCACTTAAACGTATTTTTTAGAATTACTCATTGAACTTTTAATGGGATGAGGTGGCTCATCGGGTTATCCAAGAAGTTATTTCTTTGTGAGTAATTTGATTCCACACAACAATATGCAGTTTTTTTAAAAATCGGTAAATAATGCCATTATATTCATTTAAGCCCAAGCACTATCTAGATACCCATGATATACCATGGTTCCGTTTTGATACATGGTTGAACTTACAGTGTCATAGTAAATCAAAATAAGTAAACAAATATAGGGTGTCCCATTTGAAAAATAAAAGTCCATAGCAAAAATTCGGAAATAAAAGAAAATTTGGCAACGCTGTTGCAATAATATAAATCAAAATTATGTCCTACTTAGCCAATCAAAATTTCATTCTAATATGTTGGCAAAGTAAAAAGTTACAGCTCTATTCAGTAAAGAGGTTTAAATTTAGATCAGGACTAACTTGACAGCAATAGATTTAAGCCGACATATGCAACAATAGAACAAATATTTTTTATAAATGTAACATTTACAAAACATGACATGACATAAGTCAAACCTAACAGGCGAAAGTTATTGATCTTACTCTTGCGATTTTCCATTTAAAAAAAATTGGTAAAATATAATGAAAATACTTTAAATAGGAAGAAAATACTATAAAAAGCTAAAGAATACAAGAAATTACTAGAAAATTCAAGAAAATACTTTAAAAATAGAAAAAAAATGGTATACAGACTTTTTGTTAGTGGATTCCCACTCGGAAAAATGCATGTGTGCATTTTTCCTGTTATTGCTATAGCGTATTACAAAATTGTCTTTCTGACCTCAAGGTCAGCTGAGAACGCATTTGGTTGGTTCGTGTAACGAATCAGATCGCTAGATGGCGCCTCTTTAGCAGTTACGGGAAATGAACTAACTTAGCGATTGGTACGCAGTTATGTGATGGAAATTTGTATGCCTTGGAATGTTGATTTAGGCCGACCGAGGCGGGCGTTACAAGGTTGCCAGGTAAACAATTTGTAAAAGTGGCTTTACCCTAGGTATTTTAATGAATTAAGTATCTAATTTCTAACTATAGTTCTATATTCTAGATATAAAAAAATCAGGAAATTTGATAGATATTTGCATAATTTCTTCTGGCTCGTAGGTTATATATTTTTTTGCTATTAATCAAGCAAAAAGATCCACAACTTTTAAAGTTATTAGTTTGTTTCTAATTTGAAAAGAACTTAATAAAATCTATAATAATTTTCTCAACTATCGCTCGATCCAATTCCGATTAAATTCCAATAATTATAGAACAGTTGAACTTTCCTCGATTACTCTATAATAATTTTGGAGGATTCTTAATCAAAGTCAATTACAATTAGAACTGTTCACGTCCATTCAAGCTTCAAACAATTCCCGAATTGATTAATTCGTTTGTCTTCTCTGACAAGACTCCCTATTCAGCAGGAACGGACCGTTTTACAGGAAACCCTTTGTAGTCTCAGGAATTATAGAAATTTGGCTGTTTTAGAATAGGTAACCGTGCGGTTTAACCGAAGAGGCAATCATTGCGGTAAAATTGGTTAATGCAGGATCCCTTTCAGACTTAATTCTAGGATGCTTTCTGAGGATATCAAACGTCCGAACTATAAATATGCAAGGGGACGTCCAACAAAGAGACTGTAGACCCAACCTAGGCTTTGATATATCCAAATTTACATGAGCCTCGAAGTTAAAAGTATCTTGGTTTTAGAAGTTTTATTATAGTTTGACATTCGTTCTAACCATAGAGATATAAAGGGGGAGAGACAATCATAGAGAGAGAAAAAATCCAGCCAAGACCCTCTCTTTCCACTGTTACTTGTTTGTCAACAATTATCAATGCAGTGTTGCCAAGTTTGTTAGGCGCTTTTTTAGCTATTTTGCAAATCATTTCATATTTTATTCTCTAATTTTAATAATAAAGGTTTGATGAGTTTTTAAGAAAATTCTATAATCGGTTGTTGCTAGAGTTCGAAAAGTATGGGAGAGTATTTCTAAAATTATTAAAATTGAGGTACAGATAATGAAATATGCCTAACCGAGTACCTAACCGTTTAAATTCATATCTATTATTTTAATTGTATTTTCAGGTTCTTCAATGCAGATTATATCCAGAATATGATGAGGTACATGCAGCGCCACCATGAGGGGGCGGAGGGCGCCTCTAAAGAGAAAATCATTTATGATGGATTTTTACGAAATAAATTTTACTTACTATTCGCGGTTTCCGAGGGACATTAGTGAAAATAATCAAGGTCGTCGTCGTCGTTTGTCTTTTTTTCATTGCAATCGCATTTTACCCAATGGAGAAGCAAGCTACAGGAGTTGGCTTCAATATTCGAATTCTAAGAATTGTGCCTTTTGTTTCTGTTGTCGACAAGCCAGTTTCCAAACTCGCTACAGGGACTGGTATAAATAATTGGCATAATATTTCTGATTATTCAAAGTCTTATGAAACTGCGGACAGTCATTTTTCAGGATATAATAAAGGGCGGCTTGCGGAAAAAAACTTGAAAAACCAAACTGAAATTGATAAAGAGATGATTGAGCAATTAGAAAAAAAATCAGAATACTGTAAAAAATATTGGAACGTTTGATGTCGATTATTGGCTATTTAGCGGAACATAATTTAGAGGATCCGTTGATCGTGTGTACGTCCATCATAACGGTAATTTTCTGGAATTGGTGCAGTTATTTGGCAAATACGATCCCGTCATGCAAGAGCATCTCCGAAAAATTGAAAAAAAGGTTATCCGTAACCATTATTTGGGAAAGACCATACAAAATGAGCTCATAAATATTCTAGGAAAAACATTAAATCGAGTATAATTTCAAAGTGTAAGGAAAATAAATACTTTTCGATTTTTTTAGATTGCAATCCAGATCAAAGCCATATTGAGCAAATGTCTTTCACTCTACGGTTTGTTGACATTAGAGGAAAGAATGTTAAAATTAAGGAACGCTTTTTATGTTTTTACCCAGTTCAAGAAGCTACTGGCGAAAATCTATACAGTGTGTCCAAGATAAGGATGCACAGCATGGGGATCTCGGACACGGTAAGAGTTATAGTATCGGTTATATTAGACAAAAGTTGCGTATTTTGATGCCCAACAAAATCTTGTTTTACAAATTTGAAAATTCTAAACCGTTCCGGAAATATCCGAAAAAAACCGAAAGATTACTATTTCGTTTTAATTTTCTTTTGAAGCTATTTGAAAAGATATGAAAAAACGGAAAATACTTTTTCATTCTCACTCACAGCTGTACAAGGTGACGTTAACAAATTTTCATTACAACGTTTCGTTTCGATGAAACTACCATCAACTTTGATTTTTCTTATGGGAGGGAAAAAAGTACACCCATCTGGCAACCTTGTAACTACACCAAGTATTAGATTACGCTTTTCATTGCGAATTCAACGATGTACTACACAATATGGTTACTGATGTTTTTATCCAGAAAAATGGCTTTTTAATACATTTCTAGCATTTTATTACAGTAGGCCATGAAATCCTAACGATAAAAGGAAAAAAAAAACAGTTGACAAGTTCGAATGAATGTATTTATTATTTAACAAATATCCAAACAAGTAAATGTTTGTATTGTTTTTGTTGTTGTCGTTTTTTAATTTATTTTGTTCTACAATGGATGGAGGTAATTTTGCAAACGAAGAAAAATGTGATATGCTATCTTGCTACATTTTATGCCAAAGAAATTGTGTAGCAGCCGAACGCATGTATTCTAACAATTACCCAGAGCGGAGACAACCTGACAAGAGTATTTTTCGGCGTTTGCTATTTAATCTAAAAGAATATGGATCATTTAAAGAGCTTGTATTATCCCGACAAAAACCTTCCAATAAAGAAAACCAATAAAACGTTCTACAATCTGTTATTGAAAATCCACAAACTTCCACCAGAGAAATTGAAGACCACACGGGGGTAGCTAAATCTACAGCTCAATTTATTTTAAGGAAAAATCTATTTAAGCCTTACAAATTCCGAATATGCCAAGGATTAGGATGTGTGAAGACAGTCTTAATTTTACTTATAAAGTGATTTGGTCTGATAAAAGCATGGTAACCAATAACGGTATTTTTAACAGGCGTAATATCCACTATTGGTTACAACGAAATCCACGTGTAAATAGACCGTCCAGACATCAAGATCGCTTTGGATTTAATATTTGGTGTGGGATTTTTGGTAGCAAGATTATAGGCCCTATTTTCTTTCACAACTCATGAACTTCCGAGCGGTACCTTGAAATCTTGAGGCACAATTTAGAAGATGCGTTAGATAATTTACCGTTAGGCGCTGTACACGGCTGTTGGTTCCAACAAGATGGCCCATAACTCCATAGAAGTTCGCCAAGATTTAGCTGAACAGTTTGAAGGAAGATACTTACAGTGAAACACCTTGGTCTCCAAGGTCCCCGGACCTAACCTTCTTGGACTTTTTCTTGTGGGGCTACATAAAAAACGAAGTATTTAAGGAATGTTTTGACAACGAGGAACAATTATATCAATCAGTACGAGCAGCATTTAATACAATTACTCCTGAAATGTTAAGTCATATTTTGGAGTCTACCGTGAGACGGGCGTACTTCTGTTTAGAAAATGGAGGTAATTTGTTTGTTTAGTTCGTAAATAAATAAATACATTCATTTAAACTTGTCAACCGTTTTTTCTTCCTTTCATCGTTAGGATTTCATGCCCTACTATAATAAAATCCTAGAAATGTATTAAAAAGCCATTTTTCTGGATAATAACATAAGTAATCATATTGTTCTGTACTTCGTTAAATTCGCAATGAAAAGCGCAATCTAATACTGGGTGTACTTTTTTCCGTCCCATAAGAAAAATCAAAGTTAATGGTGGTTTCATTGAAACGAAACGTTGTAATAAAAATGTGTTAACGTCACCTTGTACAGTTTAAAAAGTGAGAATGAAAAAGTGTTTTTCGTTTTTTCATATCTTTTCAAATAGCTTCAAAAAGAATAATTCAATAAAACGAAATCGCAATATTTCGGTTTTTCTCGGATACTTCCGGAACGGCTTAGAATTTTCAATTTTGTAAAACGGGATTTTGTTGGGCCTCAAAATACGCAACTTTTGTCTAATTTAACCGACACTATATCTTTTACTGTTTCCGAGATCCCCATGCTGTGCATCCTTATCTTGGACACACTGTATATGGTCATCCTAAAAGAATTGCAAGGCAACTGTAACTTGGACGTGAACGCCGTGGATGGGGATATGACAATGGTTCCAATATGATTGGAAAGAATAAAGGCGTGCAAGCTAGGCTTTTGAAAGATTTTCCAAGAGCTTTTTTCAATCCTTGTGGATGCCATCCACTCAATTTAGTAATTTCAGATGCTTTGAAATCTTCGGTACAAAGCACTACACTATTTGGAGTTCTGAAAAGACTATTTGTACTTTTCGGTGCCTCTACTAACGATGGAGCATTTTAAAAAAAGATGTCGAGGGTCTAACAGTTAAACATATTTCTGAAACGCGATGAGAAAGCAGAATTGACAGTTTAAGAACAGTTTGTTATCAATTTCCCGCCATTTGTGATGCACTCTCAGATTAACAGCAAACATCAGATGATCTGAAGCAATCTTCAGAGGCAAAGTCTTTGGAAACCCACATGTGTGATTACGAATTCCTAATAATCTTGATGGTATGGTGATTATAGTTACTCTTTCAAGTAAATTTGGTGAGTAAGGGTATGCAAAAAGAACATATGGACTTACCGACCGCCGTAAAGTTTCTGGGAAAGTGAAAGACTTTTCTAATTACTTATCGACAGTCGGGATATATGGATCCGCCTTTAAAAGCCCGAGAAGTATGCGAAGAAGAAGAAATAAACAACAAATTCGGTTGAGGTAAAATCAAAGACATTTTGATTACGAACACGTAGGTGAAACGCCTGTAGATCCTGAAGGCAACAGTTTTTTATCCTCTATTGGATACTGCTATTAATTGTATTTCTGATCGCTTTGCGCTGCTTGAGGCCCATAGTAATAAATAGTCTTTCCTCTATGACATGCAAAACATTTCCGATATTCGGGGCATCCTACAAGAACAGTGTAATACCCTTAGTGATATTTTGACAACTCCAGAAGAGCATGACATCGACGGGAGAATACTATGTGATGAATTATTTCACCTGAAAGCTTGCATCAAAGATACTAGTTGTAAAATACCATTGCAAATTCTAAACCATTTACTTAAAGAAAATTTGTATGAGATTATACTACTACGATTCAATGGGGTAAGAGCGGTTAACATCCCTTGGAATGACCGCTATAGAGAATGAACTTCTACATTCTATAAACTTCGGTGAGCCTGGAGTGAGTCGGAACACAACTTTTCTGATTGTTTTATAAAAGTACTTATAAAATTCTGTTACTTAATAAATGAATAGTAGCGCATTCTTTAGCGTTTTAATTGGTAGAATATTCTACGTAAAAATAAAAGATAATATACTTTCTACCGTTTCTATCTTGAACTGCATGGGATCATTGACCATTATGTTCCAAAAACAACCATCAAAGAAAATAAATTCCCTAGCTGGTATAGCCCTGATCTTAAAGTGTTGATAAGTGGAAAAAACAAATTATACAACATGTTTAGATGGTCGAAGCTGCAATCTGATTACATAGAGATCTGTTATTTATTGTTTGTTACCAACACTGAACAGATGATTCCCGCAAATATAGAATATTTTTGGTCTTATGTTAAAACTCTTTGGGCTGAGAATGGACTACCTAAATAATAATATAGAAGATAAAGATGAGGTTGTTGAGGCATTTGCTAACCATTTTAGGTCATGTTTCAAACATCATCCAAATACAATCCACTCTGATAATTATAAAGACTTCAATGTCAGGAATCTTTCTCATCACTGTTTATTCCTGAAGAAATCGCAAAAAAAATTGAAACTTTGGATGTAAATAAAGGAGCAGGGCCTGATGGGATTCCCCCAATTTTTATCAAGACATGTAAAGATAGAAAAACGTTAAGGAATGAAAAGTTTTATAAAAAATTAAGTGATGTTGAATTAGCTACATGGAGGTCTTTTAAGAGAAGTGTTTCGGAGTTTTTAGGAAGAACTACTTAAAAACTACTGAAAAATGGGTTGTAGCATGTCTCTTAAAATAAACTTCTTGCACTCCAATTTAATTTAAATTTTTTTCCCGATAATTTGTATGTAGCTAGTGACGAGCCAGGAAAAAGGTTCCACCAAGATATACTAACAATGGAGCAACGCTACCAAGGCAAATGGGATCCAGCAATGACTGGGGATTATTGTTGGTTTCTTAGGAGAGAAAGCGATCAGGAATAAAAACGAAAGTCGGCATTTGCGAAAAAGTTATCTACAAATACTATAAATGTATTTGCATGTGCATTTTTATAAATAAAACCCGTTATCCTTAGAATATCCTGATTTTTATCTTTGTTTGAACATATATAAAAATTTTGGAACGAAATAAAAATAACTGATGCTTTATACTTAAAATCTATACGAAGTGGACAATAGTGGTTATTGAATTCGGAATCAGGATGCTTTAAACTCCCCGGTACAGTCATCAGGTTGCAATTTTTTTCGTATATGTTGACTAGTGTAATCTATGAATGATAGTAGTTACTATGAACGATCCTTTATTATTAACTACCACAAATGTTGTGAAGGAACATGTTGAGTAAACTATGGGCATTGTTGATGTTAAGTGTGAAGTACTTCGACAGGATGATGAGATTGTTTCTTTCAAGGTTGGTGTTAGAGTGTCTCAACTAAATCAAATTTTAAATCCGTCTTTAAGGCCTGTTGGCACAACAATCAGAAAATTTGCCCAGCAACGAAATTTTTTAAAAAGACATCAGGCACCATCAAATCTTTAACTGAGGCTGCTCCAGCAGAATGTCCAGTTTCTACTGTCTACTATCAAAATGTAAGAAGTTTAAGAACAAAAACTAGGGACGTTCTGGTAAATGTCACATCATCGGATTTTGACGCACTTATCTTTTCAGAAACTTGGTTGAATTCTGATATTATGAGCTCTGAACTGTTTGACAGTAGGTATGCTGTATTTCGTAAAGACCGAGACTATGAAATCATTGACTACAGAAGGGGCGGTGCTGTCCTCATCGCAGTTTTGTCTGAACTAGCACCTAAGGAGGTCACGTCATCTAATAACCCACATTTCGAGGATCTTTGGGTTCGGGTTTCATTTTCTAGATAAATTGTTATTCTTGGTGCTGATATATACAGCACCGACTTCAATCTCCCAAAGGTGCAGTGGATTGAGGAGGGTGACCATCTGGTACCAATCTTAGTGAAGAGGCAGCTGAAATTTTACTTACTAACATCTATTACCTCGAGTTAGAACAAGTTAACCATATTAAGAATAATATGAATCGAACTTTAGATTTGATTCTTTGCGGCGAATTCCAATTTCTAGCCGTTTGTGAGTCTGTCGATCCGGTTAGTTCTGTCGACCCATTTCATCCTCCACTGGAAGTCGAATTTTGCCCTCAGGGTTTACCATTAATAAATCAAAAAACTAGTTTAACTGTGTATCTCTTTAAAAAGGCAAATTACAATGCCATAATCAAAGCTTTAGGAAATCAGGATTGAAGCCCCTTGAAGGAAATCTTGAACTGCATGGGATCATTGACCATTATGTTCCAAAAACAACCATCAAAGAAAATAACTTCCCTAGCTAGTATAGCCCTGATCTGAAAGTGTTGGTAAGTGGAAAAAACAAATTATACAAGAGGTTTAGACGGTCGAAGCTGCAATCTGATTACGATAGATACTCAGAGGTTAGAAGAGAGAGTCTGATGTTAAAACTTTTGGACTGCCTAAAACAATGTATTATGGTGAAAATACAGAAGATAAAGATGAGATTGTTGAGGCATTTGCTAACCATTTTAGGTCATGTTTCAAACATCATCCAAATACAATCCACTTTGATAATTATAACGACTTCAATGTCAGGAATCTTTCGCATCACTGTTTACTCTTAAAGAAATCGCAAAAAAAAAATTGATACTTTGGATGTAAATAAAGGAGCAGGGCCTGATGGGATTCCCCCAATATTTATCAAGACATGTAATGTCCCTCTAATTGGAAAGAGACTTCTTTTTTTCCCATTTTTAAGTCTGGAAGCCGGAATTATGTTAAAAACTATCGGTGTATATCTCTACTTTCTGTAATGGCGAAAATATTTGAAGCTATTATAACTGATGAGCTTTTTGAGACGTTTAAGCATCAAATGGTCAATGAGCAGCGTGGTTTTTATGGACATCGTTCAGCTACAACCAATCTGGCTAAATTTCAGGATTTCCGTATTAATAATATTGAAAATAGCTTCCAAGTAGATGTTATATATACCGATTTGGAGAAAGCCTTTGATAGTGTCTGTCATGCTCTCCTTCTAAAAAGGTTTTTTGGTGTTCATGGTCGTTACCTGTTGTGGATTTCGTCTTGCTTGCGGGGTCGTGTTCAGCGTGTGAGGCTGGCAGTTCAATTTCAAGTGAGATTAAGGTCAGTTCGGGGGTGCCACAAGGATCTCATCTGGGACCAGTTTTATTCTCGATTTTTATAAATGATGTAGTTTTAAATTTCAAAACTGTAAGTGTTTGCAATATGCGGATGACGTCAAGTTTTTTTGTGCAGTACAAACATTGGAGGATTGGCTCAATATGCAGAGGGATCTGGACAGTCTTGTTTTGTGGTGCAAGGGAAATTATTTAACTCTAAATATTAAGAAGTCTAAAATCATGCGCTTTTTTAGATGTCAAAATCCAATAGATTTTTATTACTCTATAGAAAATACAGTTTTAGGGTCTGTTGAAATATTTAATGATTTAGGAGTTTTATTTGATATTGGGGTAACATTTACCAAACATATAGATAATATTATCGTAAAGGCATTTCGAATGTTAGGTTTCATCAGGTGTAACTGTGTATACGCATCTGACACAAGGGCTATAAAAACACTTTACTTTGCCTTGGTACGCAGTGTGTTAGAATACAACTCAGTGGTGTAGTCTCCATCATATAACATACATATCCTTCGTTTAGAACAGGTGCAGAATAAATTTTCTAAAATGTTACTGTGGAAACATCACTTTCCAATTTTCATATCATAACATTGATTATTCAGTTCGACTCCTAATATTGGGAATGGAAAGTTGGGAGAAGCGTCGTGAGAATGCTTTGTTATTCTTTTTGTATAAGATTATAAAGGGTGGCAATGATTCCTCACTTCTTTTATCAAAAATTAACTCAAGAGTACCTCAGAGCGCCACTCGTTCTAGATAGCTGTTTCATGTGAATGCACATCGTACTAATTATGGTTTTACTTCTTTTGTGGATAGGATGTTAATAAATTATAATAATAAATATAATCACATTGATCCATTTATTTTTAAAAGCTTTAATTCTGTGAAGGCTTATGTGAGTTTCAACTGAAAATTGAGAAGTAGGCACTTTATTAGTTTGCTTTTGCAGGTAGTGTTTTTATTCTGTATAATTTTGTTTTTGAAATTTTAAATATTTTTACTTAACAATAGCAATTACTGAAATTTGAGAACTCAGGCACTTTGTTGGTTTGTTTTAGGAATTCAATTATTTTGATTTAATAACAGTAATTACTTTTTAAATGTACCAATCTGTGTTTTATTAGGACCCTACTTGTATTTTTTAAAACATTCTGTTAGGTTATTTTTACGTGTAGTGTTTGTTTTCTTTCTTTTTAATCCTGTTTTAAAAATTTATATTCTTTAACTTAGTTTATATTTATACAGGGTGTCCCACGACGCACTGCGGCGATCGATTTCTCAGAAAGTAGGCTTTGGAAAAATTTGAAATTTTGCCAGCTAACTAAAATCGATGGGGGCAATTCGCGCAAAATATTTCCAAGATAGCGGCACTTCCGGTTATACCGGAAGTAGACGTCAACTTTGTTTTTTTTAAATAGAACACCCTGTATATTATCAAATTTTGGGATTCCTCGAAAAATTCTGAGTATATTTCATGTATAATATATATAGTATATAATGTAGCCCATTGTTGATAATGAAAATGTCGAAATTGCAATTCTGGGATATTTTGCAGCATATCGAATGACATCCCTAAGAAACGTGGCAAGACAATCAAGAATCTCGAGGAACTCAGTGCATAGGATTCTGTTAAAACATAACTTCCAACCTTATTTAATATCATTAGTTCAACATCTAAAAGACACTGATTTGCCAGAAAGAGTACAGTTTTGCGAGTTTATTTTAACAATGGTACAAGATAACCCTAGATTTTTGGACAATATAATTTGGACCGATGAAGCAAAATTTACTAAAAATGGCCTTTTCAATAGACACAATTCCCATTTTTGGAGTGATTCGAATCCTTATGCAGTAGGATCGCGGAACTTTCAAGAATCCTGGCAATTTAATGTATTTTGTGCAATAAGGAACGATGGAATAATAAAACTGAATTTTTACGAAGAAAATTTGAATGGTAAGTTATACATTGCCTAAACACAAGGACTTTTTTAATGAAAAATAATCCATTTATTAGGTAATATTACAATAATTTTTTTTATCAATTTAGCGTCAATCCAATATTAGATAAATCATTTAGTAAATATTATTACATAAATAAATTAAATTAAATTATTTATACAGGTCATACTACACTACTTCATACACATACTGGTCCACATACCTTAACACATCATATCTAAAAAAATATATCGTCCCAAGTTTTATGGGAAAGTTATCTTTAGTTAGATATTTACAAGCTATTTATACAGGGTACTTTAGAAAGTCATAAAATACTAAACCTTCTTTTTTTTTATTGAGCAGTCTTGAGATTAAATCAATTAAATTTTGATGTATTTTATTTCTTCTTAAATCAATAAATCGATGAATATTATCAAAGCATTTCTTTCCGTAAAATTATGTCTATAAACTTTTGTAGGAGAAAGGTATCTGAATATTCTTGAAGAGTTGGATAACGAATATTTAAGTAATTTACCTTTGCAGTTACTAACTTTTTACAAGCTAGGTTTTACGACAAGTGGATTGCCAACAATGGATCTTTCCTGTGTCCTCTTCGTTCCCCCGATCTGACAGTCTTAGACTATTTTATATGGGGAACGATAAAAGGAATCGTTTATTTTAATCCAGTAACAACGAAAGAGGACTGTATGGCAAGGGTAAGGGACGCGTTCGAAAGTTTATCTCCAGCTTCAATTAGAGCGGCCACCCATAGGCTTTCTTTAATTAATTTTTGTCTTCACTGTTTCAACATTTTTATAGTTTTCCAACATTTGTTTAACGCTGTTCGGTGACGGTTTCTGTTTATCTGGATATCTATCAGCAAATATCTGGCATGTTCTTGTTAAAACCCTGATAGATTCCCTATAGATAATAAATAAATTCAAATAATCCTCGTGTGTGTAATTTAATCGCCCCGGCATCGGCATGATTATTAGTTTAATAATTATTATAATTACTATAATAAATAAATAATATTTTAGTAGGTAATTGTCAAACGACAACAAATATTACGTTTCTATAGTAACCAATTGGTTTTGTTCTCGCCAGGCTTCCCCGTCATGGCCAACTAACAAGAAAACTTAGAAGTCGCCTGGTATTATTAGAATAAAAAATGTCAAATCGTCAATAACTCAAAAACTACAAATTTTTGGAATAGACAACTTTATACAAAGTCAGCTTTATTTTATGTGTTAAATAAGATAAAATTATAAAAATTGGGATTTCCATTTGAAAAAAGTAACTTTTAACGATTTTTTAAAGTATATTTATAATGTCAGTTTTTGATCACCCTACATTTATTTATTATAAAAATATCAGCACAGGCCACTAATGTGTACCCTTTTGGACAAGGAAGCCAACCGAAAAATAAATAATAGAGACTTCGATAAGCAGATATTTATAGTTATGTCTAGACCTGCAAACGTCATTTTTTACATAAAATTCAAAATGTCTCAAAAACAGTTGAACTTAGGTATAGGATATTATACATAAAATATACCTAGGATTTTTCGATCCAAAAATTTGATTATATACAGGGTGTTCCATTTAAAATAAAAAAGTTGACGTCTACTTCCGGTATAACCGGAAGTGCCGCCATTTTGAAATATTTTGCGCGAATTGCCCCCATTGACTTTAGTTATTACCCTCTATATAAATAAGTATTGTGTACAATTTGGAACAATATTCTGTAGTGTACCTGATTATAAATAAATAAATAAGTAAATAAATTAGCTATTGGCCTATTATATACGTATAAAAATAGGATTGGAAATAAACACAAAACTTTTCTATAATAAACTTTCAACAAGACTTATTTACCTAGTTTCTCGCATCTCAATAAACAGTCACCGAACCAAAAATAAAAGATTAGTTCTTTTTTTTTCGGAAACTTTTATCGGTTGGAAAAGGATTATCTTTGATCCGGGAAGCTGGTGCGTTCGCGCTATATTTTACGGACTTTTCAGGATTTTCCGGTCGTCGGCAACTAAACAAAAGCGACTAATTTGCTAAACTGCTGTTGTTTCGAAGTTTTCGGTCGTTTCGGCGTATTTTTTCAGACAGTCCACGACAATATCACCTAATTGGAATTGAATAATGACGGGAATAATAATCAATTTATGTGAAAAAGGGTTTAGGCAGTTCATTACGCGGATTAGTGTTCGTGTTTTAGTAGGCAAGTCTAGTAAATGTTATATTTTCAGTGAAATAATCAATTAACTATATTTAAAGAGTACGTAACATATTCTGTAGTAGTATGTACAAGGTGTTTGGTTATAATTTAAACGGTACCCTAAAGACTTTATTGTATGAGATATCAAAAAACTTTAAATACATAAGTTTTTTATTTTGTCGGAATCGTTAGAATTTATAAGAAAAACAAACAAAAGACGATAGGAAAGTTAACAAATGAGCATCAGCTTCGTTATTTTAAATGGGACATCCGGTATATTTTGCGTTATCTTTAAAGATCCTTTCTTTCTGATTTCATAAATATATACTTTGCCTATATTTTGATAAGTAGTTTTTACAATATTTAATTATAAATGGGTAAATGCACTATACTCTGGAATTCATGCAATATGCGAATTATGGGCTTTGATTTCAATTGTTTTTTTATTATGGCCGCCAAAGTCAAATTTCGTGGAAGAAAAAGTTGATATAATGGTGTTGTCCGATGTGGAAAAATATTTATAATAAATATGGGGTTATAGTAATTATAATTAATTTAACTGAAGTTAAGAAATATTTAGCAGAATTGCCAAATAATAGAGCTTCTTGTAAAATATTTTGTATATACATATAATATATAGATATACATTTTGTAGAAACAAAAAAAAACTTTCAAGCTAATACTCATATTCATGTAACTTGCGAATAGTGGGATTTGATTTCAACTAAATTTTAATTATGAATGAGGGCTCATCATGTCGTGCAAGAAGAAATTGTACGCAACGGTGTTAAAGAATAAAAATAACAGTTACAACAAAATAATTTATTTATAATAATAAGTTAATTTATCCATCCTCCTCCATTCGCAACAGACTTTTGAAGGTTTTCTTGAAATTTGCCCGTAACGGAGTGGTAGGTATAGTCGGGATGAATTTCGTTTAAACTTATGATCTCTTCTAAAATTTTGCGATGCAATTTATTTATATTTTGTGGTCTATTGTAATATATTTTATTTTTTAAAAAGCCCCATAAAAAGAGATCTAAAAGGGGAAAGATCAGGACTGTTTGCAGGCCAAAGAATATGTCGTTGCCTCCCAATGCACAAATTATATTTACCATTAAGGTAATCTGTTATTGTATTGGAGCACTGTTGTGGGCTGGAGCTCCTTCTTGCTGCCAAATTAACTGGTTGTATGTACCAACAGGAAGGTTTTCTAAGTAGTCCTCTATTTCATTCGTCAACAAATCCATATATTTTTGGCCCTTTAATGTACCATCAATTATAATGGGGCCCAAAACATTGTTATCTAAAACTCCACACCATACATTTAAAGAATGGCGGCCCTGAATTTTAACTATTTGTTTTTTCTTTGGATTTTCAGTAGCTCATAAATGTTTATTTTTACGATTGAAAATACCTACCGTCGCAAATGCAGACTCATCGGTGAAGATAATTTTTGTAAAAAAATTCGGGTCATTTTGCCGACGAGCTAATATGTCGCGACAAAACTTGGCTCTGTGTCTCTTATTTTCGCCTGACAAATTTTGGACAGGGGTGAACTTAAATGGCTCAAAACTATGTCTTTTTAATATACTGTTTGTTTTCCATTTAGACATTTCAAAGACACGAACCGCATCACGAATAGATCTTTCTGGGTTTCCTGTAACAAAAAAACTATTTTATGCTAATGAAATAATAGTCGCGTATAGGCGCAACATGGCAACATCGTTTTGCAGCAAGTCTGTCGGCCTTATTAAAACAAAAATATAATATAAGAAGTATGATATCATCACAATAAATATGTGCGTTTTTCTACAGGGTGGTAAACAAAAATAAAAAGATAAAATGACAAAAAAAATTTTATTACCACCCTGTATAAATATCTTTTTAGCTTAGGTAAGATTTACGTTCGAAATCATTAATCCGCAATAAGTTTTGCAAAAGCCTTCAGCCGCCTATATAATATTTTCTCGTTTTTAGAAATATTCGACTTTGAATTTTATCTAAAAATGGAGCATTATATTTATCGTAAACATTGGTCGATAGAATATGAAAAATAGGGGAACCATATTGGCGCATACCCCTAACGTGATTTATGAATGAGTTGTGATCTCTATTTTAATTCTTACTCTAAGACAATAACCAAACAGAAAAATGCAAAATTTCCTTTTATGTTAGTATACTGAGATCTCGATTGGGATGTTTCGTCTGTAGATCGAAGAAACTAAACTGATCAAATTCCGGCATAAACATAAAAAATGGAAAAAACATCAATGGAAGCATAAAAAAAAATTACAAAACATCTTCTAAAATGTAATTTTTGAAATAGGAAACCATTAATTTAGTTTACATTAGAAATACTAAAATATTATCTTAATTATCAAGCCCATAATAAATGCGGCCTTGACTCCGACCTAGCCACAATAGAAAATCGACTAGAACCTATCCGGGCCGCTAGCTTCTCTGCAGCCAAGTCGTATGCTTGATTTCCTGTATATCGAGCCAGAGGTTATTAAACTTTCCACCGGCTGTTTGCAATTTTTGCATTTCAGTCGCGTGCTTTAAGTGGGGGCGGAAGCTATTATTGGAGTAGGTTCTTTGTTTGAACAGCTATCCGTGTGTTGTGTGACACGTACGTCGCGTCGTGCATGGTGCGATATGGAAGACGATAATACAGACGTGGATATGCAAATACCGTCAATTTCGGCTGTCGGTAATGACGTTGAAAATGTTGGAGAATTTAGTAAGAAGAGTGTGTGTGAATGTGTGGTGTGTGTGTTTTTAATAAAGGGAAACATTAAACTTCGCTGATAAGCTTCAAATAATTTCCAAAGGAAGGGCAAAACCGCATATGAAAAATTTAACCACAAAAATGACAAACTGTATTAGATATTTTTATCCGGAAAAACAATACGAACGGATGTGAAAATATAAGTAAATTATTTTGTTGTGTTGTTGCCCATGTTTACTTTTTGAAAATGAAAACGGTCTCTGGAATAAAACTGGTTTTTACGATTTAAACAATTTCCATAAAGCTGCAAAAAGCCACATTATGTCCAACGCGCATTTGCAGGCCGTCATAAAAGAAAAAGTCTTCGGCAAAACCAGAGTTGAACTCGACCTTAATAAACAGTTGGAAATTAGTCACCGCCAACACAATGAACTAGTCGATAAAAATAGGCAAATATTAAGAAGACTTATTGATGTTGTTTGTTTTCTCGGACAGCACGAATTGGGATTTAGAGGTCATGACGAAACAAGGGTTTCTTCAAATAGAGGAAATTTTCAAGATTTACTTAGTTTAATGACTAAATTTGCTTGCTTAAAAAATTTAGAGCAGTCTAGCGTTTTTCGCGGAACGTCGAATCGAATCCAGAATAATTTAATTTCTGCTGTTGCAACATTATTCTAAAAATAATTGAGCAGGAGATTGTTCTATTGTTCTGGACGAAACAACTGATATCACTAATTTTAGCCAATTATCTATAGTAATACGCTACGTTAAAACAGACGGAAGTATTCAAGAGCGATTTTTAGATTTTAAGAATGTGTCCGAAAATCTTACAGCAGATGCATTATATACCTTAGTTTATAACGTTACTAAAGAAATTAATGGAGAGAAAAATTAGTTGCTCAAAGCTATGATGGAGCTGCAGTGATGGCCTGACACTTAGGGGGTCTGCAAGCTAAAGTTCGAGAAACTTTCCCAAGTGCTGTGTTTGTCCATTGTTTTTCTCATAAATTAAATTTAGTTTTATCCCAGTCCATCAATCACATTAAAGAGTGTAAAGTATTTGAACTATTTGAGAACATAACAGAAAATAATGAAACGTGGGACTCAGAAGCAATAAATAGTTCGAGGGGTTTTTTTGGACTGTTTGAAACTAGATTTTAATTTTAATTATTTGTTGAACATATTTTCAGAAA
This sequence comes from Kuschelorhynchus macadamiae, assembly GCA_030620095.1. Taxonomy (NCBI): domain Eukaryota; kingdom Metazoa; phylum Arthropoda; class Insecta; order Coleoptera; family Curculionidae; genus Kuschelorhynchus; species Kuschelorhynchus macadamiae. Next base: position 1,127,288 of record JAUTXW010005202.1, on the reverse strand, counting down.
TATTTCCATTCTCGGACAATGTTTTTAATATATTACAAACTAAAACAAATGATATTGCTTTTTGCCCAAAAAAAGTGGATGATTTTAAGTCAAAAAAGAGATGACTTTGACCTATTTTGGGAGAAAACGATGACGTTAAATGTAGAGCCAAAAGCCAAGCGTCTTCGAACAGACAAGATGGGAGATGTTCAAACATCATACAGACGCCTCTTTTATGACATAATCGAAAAACTTTTCCAGAAGATGCGTTTAAATTTCTTCTTCTTCATTATGCGATCTGAACTAAAAGTGATTTACGAAACTGATGACATTAGCGCAAAAAATAACGCTAAGGAACGAATGCGATTTTTAAAAGACAAAGAGCTGAAAGATGTCTACATCGAAGTGTCGAAATTGTGTGAATTACTATTGACAATACCTGCCATCAGTAGAACGCAATTTTTCAACACTTAAACGTATAAAAAAATTCGTGAGAAATTCAACGGGGCAGGAGAGACTTTCGCATACATCGCTATTGTCCATTGAAAATAAACTTCTCCGAAATATGTCGGAGCATCGACTTTTTTATGATGATGTCATTGACGAATTTGCAAGAAATGATCGAAGAATCGAATTACATTACAAATAGGTAAGTTTTTAAAAATTGCTTCCCTTTCTTAAAATTTCACCGCCCGCCCCTGGAAAACAATATTACAAATTAAAAAATACAAATATTTTTTAAAATTCTTATGTTTAGTTTTTATCTTTTCGTTATAAAGAGTTCATCCGCACGAACACCATCTACTCTACTTTTTTGCGGATAAAGCGTTTACCGATTTTTTCTGTTGTTTCAATTTTTTAAGTTTCTCTATTCTATCTAATCTAAGTTAATCTGTTTGTTTATTGGTATTTGTTGACGTATACAAGTCAACAATATTTTTTTGAAAATCAAATATATTAAACAAATTTTTATTTACCGTTAAGAAAAATATATTTCCGAAATTTTTGTTTATTTATTATTTTATTTTTTCTTTTATTTTTACCATTATTTTACTTGGAAATTAGGTAATTTTAAATAAAAATGAAACCGAAATACTGTTAGTTTAGTATTTATTGTGTTTAATAGAAATAGTCCTAATGTCGGTAAAAGCTCATACTAATTTTTTACATATTTTATTATGCTGCCATTTCGGATTCGTACTAAAATTTATTATTTATTTATTTACATAGCAGTTAATCTCTATATGACACTTGCTTTTGGCACCAAATTGAAAATGTCTTTTTGAAATATTTTATTTCAAAAATTTGTTCCCCCAGATTGGATTCATACAATAATATTATCAGTTCATCCGCATATGACGCTTAATTTCAAATTTGATAATCCATTTTGCTCTGCCCTATTAGACTCGCCTCAGGAAGATCTGTCAAAATAAGGGCGACACGATTACAAGACTTCCCTCTTACGACGAGAATTGAAAGTGTTCGTATATGAGATCCCGACAATTTATCATTCTTATTGGAAAGTTAGTTCAAATCAACAACGATATTTCATACTTTGAACTAAAACTGTAACAACTGAATCAAAAATGAATTATGTCAAAAAATGATAAAATTTAGTGTGGATTTATACAATTTATGTATGTGAAAGACTGTAAAATATACTTCGAGAATTTGGTAATAAAGATGGTTCTGTACTTAATCGAACACAAATTTAATAATATAAAATCGAGATTGCAACTATACAATGGTATAAATTGATCATGTATAGAGAACATTACATAGCAAATTATAATTAGAATACCCCGTGGAGAAAATTCCGGCCCAGTGAAAGCATTGGTACTACCTTCCCAAGTCAGCTTTTCTAAAACACCCTATATACCTAAACAACGTGTTGATTATCGAAAGCCGTTTTCTATAAGAAGTCTGAGTGGTTCATTAATCATTCTGTTATCTGATTTTTACCCGGATTTTTATACCAGTTATCATCTATTGTTTAAAGAATTAAACAAAACGTTTATCCTTAAAGCCGAAGGAGACTTGTTCAGTCAGCAATAATTTTTAAAAAAATTTTTAGGATACTGTATCTCAGAAACGCCTTAGCCGATTTATAAAAATTAAAAAGATTCTGAAAGGCCATTATTTGTTTAATCACTAGCCTGGAGTGGTCTTTGATAAGAATTTTTTTTGTGTTATGCAGGGTGTGAAATAATATAATGTAAAAATGAAAAGTTTTAACTCTCTACACCTCTTGCAATAGTTATTCTAAAACTTTCATCTCCGGTCGTATTTGGCGGTTTTTTATTTAGAAAAAACTTACAGGGTATTCGTATTGTTTAATTAATAAATTAAAAAAATATATATCTCTAGGGGTGCTTTTATTTATTGTGGAAATTCCGGGACTTCATTATCTCAGTTTCTCTATACCCAGAAGTATAAAGGTTCTGCATTTTTTTGTTTAGGAAAAAAGTTACAGAATATTTTCAGGCTGTATTTTTGAAATTACAAAAAACTCATTATCCCAATTCCCTTGTACACAAAAGTATGGTGGTTTCGTATTTCTTGGTTTAGCGAAAATATACAGGGTGTCCCAAAAAAGACTGACAGACAAAAGTTGCATTTTTTAAAATACAACAACCCATATTTGACTTGATATTTTGATTCTACTGGAGAAACTAAGAATTTTGATACCACACCATATGCTGAACTTTTTGTTTTTGAATTATCAATAATTTAAAAATAATTACTGAATGTGGGCATAAGGTGTGTCGTATAGAAATTCTTAATTTTTCCAGTAGAATTGAAATAACATGTCAAATATAGAGTGTTCCATTAAAAAAAAGTTTACTTTTGTCTGTCAGTCTTTTTTGGGACACCCTGTATACATAAAAATAAATGCGCTAAAGACCATTTATTAAATCCTACAACTTCCGTATTTACATTTTTTTTTCTAAAATGTAAATCCTTGTGTAAAGCAAAAAAGTTAAATGGGGTAGACATTTATAGTGAATCATCCTGTACTTAACTTTTTTACCTAAACCAAAAAATACGGAACCACTATACTTATGTGCACAGATGGACTGGGATAATAAAGTCCCGAAAGTTTTACATTAATAAAAAGAGCACATAGAGTAATTTTTGTAATTTCAAAAATACCCTGAGAATATCTTGTAAATTTTTTTCTAAAAGTTCATAACCGTCTACAGAAAAGCTGGGATAATAAAGTCCCGAAAGTTTTATGTTAAATGTGAGAACTCTTAGAAATTTGTAATTTTTTAATTTAAAAAATACAGAGTTTTTGAAAATACCCAGTAACTTTTTTTTTAAACAAAAATATGTAAATCCTCTATACTTCTGGGTATAGAGAAACTGGGATAATAGAGTCCTGGAATTTTTACAATATATAAAAGAACTCCTAGAAATTTTAAATTTTTTAATTTAAAAAATACAAACTTTTAAAAATTTTCTGTAACTTTTTTTCCAAACAAAAAAATAAAAAACCTCCAAATACGACTCGAGATATCGAACAAAGTTTTTAAATGTGAATACTACGAAAGTTCTAGAATAACTATTGCAAGAGGTGCAGAAAGTTAAAATTAAAAATATTTTTATCAAAGATTACTCTAGAATATTGAATAAACAAATAATGGCCTTTCAGAATCTTTATAATTTTTAAAAATTTGCTAGGGCATTTTTGAGATACAGTCTCCTAAAATGAAGAAACATTTTGATGTACCAGCTAATTTGTTGAGCAGTTTATAACTCAATTTTATATATTGACCAATGACAGCACACTACCTTGGAGTTTAAAGTAAACTTGTAAAATCCGCCCTTAATAGGATAATTTCTAAATTAAAGTAACGTAGTATGTGCAAACGTAATTTACTTCAAAACGTAATCATTATCAAATTAAATTAAGAAGAGTTTTTTAACATTCCCTAAAGGGAATGTATTTGACGGACTCAAGGCCCTAATTGGATTCCTGGAGGACTGAGATACGATCCAAATTAAATTTTGCTTTTTTGCTGAAGTTGGACTGCTAGAACTTGCGATGGAAACGAACAACATGTGCGAGATAAAATACAAATCACTTAATTAGGAAATTGTGGTACTTGGAATCGAAAATCATGTTAAAAAGTGATATAAAACATACAAAAAGTTTTATTACTTACCTAAGGCAGAAATATTTCATGTCAAATTACAACAACTCTAAGTAAAAAAATAAAAAACGAAATATATTGCTTAAACACAAACAGAAAACAAACATGTAGGTTAAAATGAATTTTGAATTGATTGACCAACATTGCAATTTGTACAAGAGATTTGATAAATTGTGTGTAATTTTTTAATTTTCGGGGTTTCTGCTTTAAGTTTACTATAGTTAGTTTGAAGTAAATTGTTTGCTTCATCACTGATTGAAATGTTCTGCTTTTTAAAAAAGGATTGCAGATTCTCAGAGCAACCCGTGATTTTTTTGTTTTTGTTTTGGTCAGTATTTCGTACCGCCATGTCTTGTGTTTTGTTATTATAATTTTGAATCCTAGAATTAAAAATTGAGTTTAATAATTTTTCTGGGTAGCTGTTTTGTGTTAAATCATTTTTCGCTTTTTTTATAGTATTTTTTCAGTAGTTTTGATCCGATAATTGAACAGCTCTGTCAGCTAAACTGATTACTACCGATTTTTTTTTGGGACAAAGAATGCTGTGAGAAATAATTCAAATGTTTACCTTACCAAGTTGGTTTTGTATACCACTCAGTTTGAATTTTCTTATCTTTTATTGTAGAGGGTCATATCAAAAAAGCTTATTTGATAATTTTGTTCAACTTCAATAGTGAACCTTAATTTTTCATGGTAGCGGTGAACACATGATAAAATATAATTTTCTTGCCCTCTTGGAATAGCTGTCAAACAATCATAGACGTATCTCTAGAAAAAAGGAAGTTGAAAATTTAATAATAATAATTTAGTATTAACTTGGTCCTCCAAATATATATTTAAATATATGTATATATATATTTATATATATATATATATATATATATATATATATATATATATATATATATATATATATATATATATATATATATATATATATATATATATATATATATATTTATATATACATGTTCCAAACAAGGATCATTTTCTTGTTATATCGTTGGTGTACGTGGAATGAAAACATACTATCATTTAATGCTCCCAACGAGAGCCAGGAGTCACAATGTAATTCAATGCCAGTCGTGGTATTAGCCAGCGGAGTAGTTGTTTTTGTGATTTCATTTTGTGTCTTTGCCCTACACGGGGCTAGCTAGTCTATGGCGACCTGATGAGCTCTAATAAGAGCGAAATCGCAATCGTCGTTTGACTAAAATGGATCATTGTGTCTGCTGTGATGCAGAACATTTTCCAAACAAGGATCATTTTCTTGTTATGACGTTGGTGTACGTGGAATGAAAACATACTATCATTTAATGCTCCCAACGAGAGCCAGGAGTCACAATGTAATTCAATGCCCGTCGTGGTATTAGCCAGCGGAGTAGTTGTTTTTGCGATTTTATTTTGTGTCTTTGCCCTACACGGGGCTAGCTAGTCTATGGCGACCTGATGAGCTCTAATAAGAGCGAAATCGCAATCGTCGTTTGACTAAAATGGATCATTGTGTCTGCTGTGATGCAGAACATGTTCCAAACAAGGATCATTTTCTTGTTATGACGTTGGTGTACGTGGAATGAAAACATACTATCGTATATATATATATATACAGGGTGGCCCATCGAAAACGTACCGCAAGGCATAACGGCCAGGGTAATTTTTTTTTAAAAAAATCCAAAAACACGTCAATTTTGTTTGTGAGGGGGACAACTTTTGCCCTTAAAATGATCGCAAAATTTTTAACCCTCTAAGCGGGGGTGTCATCCCCCAAACTTTTTCAAATGGGAAGAGGGGTCAAGTGGTACCGCAATGAAAAGGGCTTTCTATTCTCTATACATTCCCGCTTTGGTTTTGAAAATCGGTCAAGTCATTTAGAAAATATGAAGGATTGAAATTTGAAAAATACGTTTTTCAAAAAACGCATAAATTGAATTAAATAAAAAAAACTTACCGTATTAATGAAGCAAATGCTGAAAATGTTGCCCGTCGACCTCCATACAGTAATACAAATTAGCTTCAAATCGTTCTCGAACATTCTGAAGAACTTGAGGGGTCACTTCGCGACAAACGTCAATAATTCGTGTTCGCAGATCTTCTAATGAGGCAAGTGGAGTGCTATACACTTTACTTTTTATGTGTCCCCATAGAAAAAAGTCTAAAGGAGTCAAGTCGGGTGACCGGGGAGGCCACTCAATGGCACCCCTTCGTCCTATCCACCGCCCGGGAAAGTTAGTGTTTAAATAATTACGCATATTTTGAGAGTAATGTGGAGGTGCACCGTCTTGTTGAAATATCAGTTCCGCTTCAACGTATCCAGGATTATTTTCGATGATGTCAGTTAGGGCTGGGTCGATATATATATATATATATATATATATATATATATATATATATATAAAATTATATATAGAATTTCCAAAAATACCAGCCCACACGTTCAATTTCTGAGGATGTTGTGTGTGCACCTCGTGAAATACCCTGGGGTTGTTCTCAGCCCAGTACCGACAGTTATGCCGATTAACTACACCGTTCAAAAAGAAAGTGCACTCATCCGAAAAACACACATTGAATAGAAAATTATTATTATTGGCCACTCGTTCACTAATAGTTTCACAAAATTGCAAGCGGCGATCAAAATCGTCTTCGTTGAGTTCTTGTACCAACTGAATTTTATACGGGTGGAAATGGTGTTTTTTCAATATTCTTTGGACACTTGTACGATTCACGACGGTCTCATTGGCTAATTTTCTTGTACTCAGCGTACTATCCATGGCAACTTGGCCCAATACAAAGACCTCCATAGCTTCATTTACTACAGGATTTTCCATCTGCCTCTTTTTATTCATAAGGGATCCAGTTTCGCGAAATTTTGCTACTAACTCGCGAACAATTTTGCCGGAAAGGTGTTTTTCAGGATGTCGTTCATTAAATATCTGCGCAACCCGATTGCCACATTCATTATTTTTAAAATAAAGTTCGATTATTTCCACTTTTTCTGCAAGTGAGTACACCATAATTATTGATAAAAAATTTAATGATATTGAGAAATTTAAACGCACAAGTTACAGAACAGCTATCTAGCAACTACCGCACCTGATCGTTGTGGCATGTCAAATCACTAAAATCAGCAGTAAACATTTAAAATAACAGGACAAAAATAGCGAATTGGTCGAAGGAATTTATCCTTATCATTTACTCTGATAATTTGTAAATAAACATTTTAAATTCAATCCTTCATATTTTCTAAATGACTTGACCGATTTTCAAAACCAAAGCGGGAATGTATAGAGAATCTGCCCTTTTCATTGCGGTACCACTTGACCCCTCTTCCATTTGAAAAAGTTTGGGGGATGACACCCGCTTAGAGGGTTGAAAATTTTGCGATCATTTTAAGGGCAAAAGTTGTCCCTCTGACAAACAAAATTGACGGGTTTTTGGATTTTTTGATAAATATATATATATATATATATATATATATATATATATATATAAGCCTTCAGTAAGTACTGGCAACTCGTGTATTTCTGTAATTTTTTTAAATTAGCAATTATGTTTTATCTAGTAATTAATTTGTTCATACAGTTCATGTATAAAAAAAAATAAAATTCTATTTTTATAAGATAGCCCTGAAGAAGACTAATTATATATAGTCGAAACGTTGGCTGTTTGAGGATTTTTATTTCTGTCCTAAATTCGCTACCCATCTATTAATTAAAAATTTGGCATGGGAAGGTACACCACAGTTCAAGTGACAATTAATTTGACATCATTTATTTAAAAATTCAAGATGGCGGCTAAATATTGTTATTTTTGGTACGATTCGACTTGAACATCATTAAAGGGGAGCTTTATTTGAATCTCATGTAAAATATTTTACCCGTTCAATTTATATATGAACTTCATAACTGACAACGGATATTCTCATCACATCGTTGACACTGTTATCGATAAAAAAAAGCACCCCTGTGAGAACATAAGAGTGCAATTTGTGAATATTTAGTTAGTTAAATGTGGAAATCAACATGGCGGACATTTGTACAGATTAGATTAAAGATTGGTATTTCGGGGTGTATACTCTATTTTTCAAAACTCGCCGCACGTTTCCAGTGTCCTTAGCTCTGGATATCGAACGAGTGGCAGTCAGCCTGGATTATTGAGCATTATACGATAAAATCGAACGGACTTATCGTTCTTCTGTTTTCTTGCTTTTTTGCTAGATTGCACATCCCACTTTATTTTGATAACAGCGCGTCAAAGATGACAAAACCTCTTTGGAAAATACTGATATATCGGAGACGACAGATCGCAGAGAATTTCTTAACAATATCAATGAAGCAGGAATGAGTTTCCTGTAAAATATTTATTTTAAAGTAAAATCTAAAAGCTAAGCCAATAATAAAAGGAATATGACAGTGCCGTAAAATAATTTGGAATGTGCTGAATAGTATATGACATAACAAATGTTGAAAGTAGTAATTTTCAAACCGAAATCCTTCGCGTTTAAAAATTATAACTTTGGTTAACTATCTAGCCCAGATAAATGTTGTTTTTGTGAGTTTCGTAAGGGGTTGTAGGAAAAAGACAATACCAACTAGGTTAAAGATATTCCAACCATAATCTTAGAAAGTGCTCTTCTGAACTGGCCCCTATCCTTGCCCGGTTATTGTAAGTGTGCTTTGACAAAGGCATTTTTCCTAAAATCTGAAAATCTGCTCGCCTACAGACTGTTTCTAAAAACGGACCCAAAAGTCTTCTCTCTAACTACAGACCCACAATTAGGAGTAAGACAATACGGCTTCCGCTGTCAAAGGTCCACAGCAGATCTTACCCTCGTAACCCACAACTGAAACAAGTCCATCGAGTTCCACGGAGAAGTCCAAATTATTACCCTCGACATATCCAAAGCATTTGCAAGCAGCAAATACATTAAAAATATTTTTAAATTTACTATTATTGACATTGGTGACAATGATAATGACTCCCTTGAGCAGTTGTGGATTAGAATAAATTTGGGCGGTAGAAAATTTTGTTTTGGGTCGTTATAAGACCTCCATCGGCTAATTTGCAGACTAGCTTAGATATTTTAGAGAATAGTTTAATTTCTCTTTTACCTAATTTATGGCTTTCTGGTTTCATTTAATGATATTCTTAAAAAATATGGATTACCTCAGGTTATTATTGAAGCCACCCGAGTTACCAATAAATCGCAAAATTTAATTGATCTTATTGTTGTTGTCAGCGACCCAGAAGTTTTTAAAATGGATGGAATATCCGATCACATGTTGGTAAGTTGTAGTCTAGTCAATTTTCGAAAACAAAAGCCTAAACCGTTTTTTAAAACTTACAGAGACTTTTCTTTTTTTAATTATAATCGTTTTATAACAGACACAGGAGTAACTGGGATTTTATATTTACTATGGATAACATTAATGACATTCTTAGTTATTTTAATGCAAAGCTTATTGACCTGTATAATATTCATGCGCCATTTATTACTCGGAAAATAACTAAGCCGCCAGACCCGTGGCTCACTGGAAATCTAAAACTGATGATGAAATGACGTGATCAAGCTCTTAGGAGATATAAACAATGTAAATCGGAAGGTGCGTGGAACTATTATAAGTTACTTAGGAACACAAGAAACGCAGCAGTAAAAGCTGAAAAAAAAGCTTACTTACAACAAAATTTTCGAATAAATCCAAAAAATTTTTGCAAGACATTAAAATATTTAAACGTTACATCTCACCAAAAAAATAAATCTAATAACTTATCCATATCTGCCATTTATAACTATCGTAGTTTATTTTATCCATATTGCGCATATTTTCATAATTTTCTTTCATTGCAACCGAATAGGCAACTGGTATAGAGGGTTTTAAATTTCCATTATACAATAACACAGCTTTTAAGCTCTATTTAGATGAGTCTATGAATAAGCGCCACTCACGGGGAGAATGTTCAATATCAAGTTCCTGCATTCATCTAATCTACATCACGTACTAATTCATTTAATTCACTTTGAACAATCAAATGTGGCTCGCCGGAACTGGGACCTGTAGTAAAAGTGGGATCGGTGCACTGTTCTTCTGAGCTGCCTGATGATGCGTTATCTCCATTATCTCTCAAATCAATAGCTTGCCAATTTAAATGCTCAATCGGCACTGGCAAATTTGCATTATGAGGAACAGGCCGTATGGCAGATTGCAAATTTAGATATTCTATATTGTGCTTTCCTATTTTTGAATAACCTTCAGTCTTTGTCAGGCAAAAATAACAATCGTCTGAATGATTAGTGGGTTCTCACCATACCATTGGAATTGCAAAAGGCATACTTTTTCTCTTTCTCTTCATCCACTGCACCAATGATACACTACAACTAACACAGCAGCATATTACTGCTTCTTTAATAACTATTTCATAAACTCTGTCTCTGCTTCGTCGCAAAATTTATAGATTTTTTTACCCAGAGTTACTCCAACAAAACTTTTTTAAATGATAATGTGCAAAGATTTGAATTCACAGAAGTTATCGCGAATACGGTCGAAAAAACACTTCACAGTATCAAAAGCAACGCCACTGGAGTTGGACTCAATTAATATAAAGGTGCTACTATTTACTTTACCCCGTTTAATTTCTCATATAACTTTTATAATTAATAAGTGTCTGTCTTCCCATCAGTATCCTGAAATACCGAAAATCGCTAACATCTTTCCTTTACCTAAAATTGCGAACGCTATAGATATGTCTAATTTCAGACCTATCAGTATTCTTCCGACAATGTCAAAAGTTTTAGAAAAGATTATGGCGGTTCAATTAAACAACTTTTTAAAAAATCTCAAAATTCTACCCTCTACGCAATCGTGATTTCGCCAGAATTATATTACCACTTCTGCCTTAGTTTCTATAATCGACGAACTTCATCAAGCGTATGATAATAATAAAAACTCCGTTTTCATTTTATTGGATTATAGCAAAGCATTTGATACGCTGGAGCATGAAATTTTAAATCTTAAACTAAAATATTTTGGATTGGAAGAGGGTGCTTTAGAACTGCTTCCAAATAATTTTTTAAACCGACAATAAAACGCATTCTTTAATGGAAGTTACTCAGAACCCCTTCCTGTTAAAAGAGGGGTAGCACAGGGTAGCATTTTGGGTCCACTTATCTTTTTTATATATACTGCTGATTTCTCTAAATTTTTAAACCATTGTCAATGTCATCAGTACGCCGACGATACTCAACTTGTGTATTCTTTTAATCCGACAGACAATAGACAAGCCTCGGAAGTAATAAACTCGGACCTTAAGATTATCTCTAACGTATCAAGGGCACATGGGCTTATTTTAAATGAAAGTAAAACACAGATGCTTCTGTTTGGTAGAAATAAAAAATGTAATGACATAAAGATCATACTAAATGATACTATTTTCAGATGCAATGGGGTATGTAAAAATCTTGGTTTATTCATGGACAACAATTTAAGATTCAGCCACCACGTTTCGTCAATTATACTAAAGTCGATGTTCAAATTAAATTACTTTATCTGCATAAAGACATCCTTGACCCTAATATAAAGTTAAGATTAAGTGACTCTTTGGTATTGTCTCACCTGTCTTACTTTTTAATAGCGTTTTGGCCATGTTTAACTATAAAAGATAGAAATAGTCTTCAGAAAATTCAAACCTCATGTCTAAGATTTTCATTTAACTTGAGAAAATATGACCATATTTCACAACCTTTGCTAGACTCCAACTGGCTAAACATCCAAGAGAGATTCACTTTACAGCTAGGAAGTTGCGTCTTTAAAATATCATATACACATGAGCCATTGTATCTGTATGGAAAGTTAATCTTAAGAGAGAACGTCCATGATCGTCATACTCGATATAAACATTTACTAAATGTTCCTAAGCACCGCACTGCTCTCTTTCAGCATTCTTTTTCATATAATGCCGTTAAAATTTATAATTCCTTGCCACCTGAAATCAAGGCAGCCCCCAAGCCTAAGTCATTTGGAAAACGACTAAAAACTTATACTAAATCGAAGAGAGATCTTTAAATTAATGCGAGTTCTATATCTAATAATGCAGATTTAGATAATTGTTTTTCTTATTATAAACTGTAGCTAAGACGTAGATTATTTGGTACCTACCTAACACTTAGCTTTAAAAATATTTTTCCCGTTTAAACATTAATTTGTTTTGTCTAACTTTGTGGGGTGGTTGTATGAACAGCCTAGCTGAATACCGCCATCCGAAATGCATTATTATCTGTAATATTTGTTTATTGAATAAATAAAAGCCATGTTTATTTATTATTATTTATTTATTTGATCAAGTCTGGCATGACGCACTTCTTAACGAAGTTCCTGGCTATGGTCTTCCTCAAAATCTTTGAACTTGGATTACCAGTTTCTTTCCAACAGATATATTTTTGTTGTGTTTAATAGCCATTTATCTGAAATTCACAAATCAACGCAGGCGTTTTTTTTCCACAGGGGTCAGTGTTGGTACTTACCCTGTTCCTGCGAATCAATGACCTGCTTCATGGCTATGCTGACGATAGTACACTACACTCCAGCATGCAGTTTCTCAAACCGGTCTCAAAACTGAAATTGTAGATCTTATAGATCCCTGGGAACAATATAGAAGTCGGTACTTGCATCCAATCAAAACTCCTGCCCACACCATTACTGAGGCTCTTTGAAATCTAAACCTAGGGCTATAGGTGCATTTAGCATAACGTTCTCCTATTACTCGTCATACTTTTTTCCTACTGTCTAGAGATCTTAAACAAAATCTTGATTCCTTAATGTATTTTTGTTTTACGTTACACCAACGTCACACAAGGACACCATGATGCCTGTCTGGAACATGTCCTGCAATGCCGCAGGCCCAATGATTCATTTCAGTGAAACGGTTATCTCAATTTCGCTCTTTTTAGAGCTCATCAGGTCGCCACAGACTAGTGAGCACCGTGTAAGGCAAAGGCACAAAATGGAACCACAGAAACAACTATTCTGCTGGCTAATACCACGACTGGCATTGAATTACACTGTTGATTCCTGACTTTTGTTGTGAGAAAGAATGTTAATATATTTTTGTTTCACGTGATACCAACGTCACACAAGGACACCATGTTCCCTGTCTGGAACATGTCCTCCAATACCGTAGGCCCAATAATCCATGATTCGTTGTTTGACTGAAATGCATCATTTGGCCTGTGTTTGATTGAAATGGATAATATGATTCCAAAATCTTGATTCGTCGGTAAAAAATACTCTTCTCCAGTCATTTTCCATTCAATTTTCATGATCTCTGATTAATTGCAGCAGGGTTAAACGATGTTTCCTGGTTAGTTCCGGTCTTGATCTTGTCGATTAAAGAACTGCTTCATTTAATCTGCGAACAGTGCGTTCACTTACGTTTACATTTCTTACATGCTCTAATTGGTTCCTAATTTGTACTGCAGATAAAGGGTGGTTTCTCGACGATAAAGTCATCATGAAACGATCGTCTCGATTACAAGTTCTCCTTCGGGGACGGACTTGTTCTGGAACGTCTAGAATATGAACATGTCTCTCTAATGTGGATATAAACAGTTTGCACTGTTCTTTGCGGAATCCTAAGTCTATCGGAGACATAACGTTAACTTTTATCATCTTCAATTAAAGCGACAATTGCCAACACAGGTTCTGGACAGTAACAAACAGTAACTAAGTCTTTTGAGTGACATTTTCAAAAAAGATAATTCCATAGCTGTTTTGATTATGATCATCAAAATATCAAATATTGTTTAATTTGTAATGTTTTTTCTCAAAAGCGTTTATCTACCAAAGGAAAAGAGCTATGGAGATAAGTAAAAAAAACAAAAACTTAGAATAAATATGGCTTGACGACAAGTGACATTTTATCATTTGTGTACTACTTAAGAACTCCATAGTGCTGAAAAGAATATTCAAATCGGTTCATAACAAAAAAAGTAATAGAACTTTCAACTTATCTTGAATTCGTACTACAGTTTTATCAGTTCATCTCTATACCACAATTAATTCTTGCACAAAATTTGAAACCTATCTATTAAGTAGTTTTTAAGGCTGAATTTTTAAATATTTTGTTTCGCTATCTTGGATTCGTATTGGATGATAAAAAATATGAGTCCTGAAAATTCGTTGCTTTGTAACTAACAGACATTCTATCAACAAGTCCAGGATTCAATTCGTGCTACATTAAAACCGCCCTCGTAAAATTTTCTTCGTTTCGTCCTTCGCGGTCTTTCGATGGGAATAAGATTCGCCTGACATGAGGTTAAATAATGACTCTGCCATGCAAATCGCAAATAATATTTTCCTAATGCCCAATGCGGAATATCAAGAGGTTCCGGGTGCTTTGACCCGACGCCTCTATAATACTATAATGCCGTGTCGGTAAAGTCACTGTCGGAATTCCCTGTCCGTCGACGATGTAGTAAGATCGATTTTCAACTCTCGACGTCTCTTGCTTCGTAAAGGAATGAATTTCCATTATATGATCACGTTACACCTGCTGGAAATGTACTCTGAAATTCGTTTATTTGACTTGTGCAAACTGTATATTGACGTCGTGTGCATTTTGTACCAGATATCTGATTAAACTTTGATTTTCCATAAAGTATCAATGCAGATTATTTACAATTGTGGAAAATATAAATGTACCTATTATTAACAAAAACCAAATTTTTTTTATAAAAAAAAAAATAAAACCGACTTCAAAAGAATGGATTAAAAAGTGAAAAATATTATTTTATTTCATTATATAAAATTTTACTCTGTAGAGTCGGCGCCAAACTTATTCTTAATTACTTTAATAGCAAAAATATATTTATGTACCGAGTGTTTTCATATCTAATATCTCGAGTATAATTTCGTAGTCTTCTAAAAATTTTATAGGTGAAATAAAACATTATTTTTCACTTTTAGTGCATTTTTTGAGGTCGGTTTTTTTTTATACAAAATTTATATCATACTTTTTAGTTAATTTTATTGTACAAGCCAAGTTTAACAAATAGCCTCTATGTCCACTGCATGTTATGTAACATCGTTGTATATGTCTTATTATACAATATATAATAGTATAATAGATTTTTCTTCCTGACCGAATGGTGAACGCCTTAGGGAACGCATATATTGTTCAATGGAACATTACAAAATAGTTGAAAATGGCGTCATTTTGCCATTTTTAATATTTTTCAATACGCTTGCTATGGGAACATTCCGGTAACATCCTGAATATTCCCTGAAAAAATGTCATCCAAATTTGTCAAAGTCATCGATCTACAGGGTGTTTCACCATATTCAGATTTTATCTACTGACTTTATTATAAGAGATAGAAAAAAATATTAAATACAAAAGTTGTAGGGATTGTACTAAACTGCCAAGAAATAATTTTTATTGAAACAAAGTAATTTCGTTGAAAAATCCCGATAATATCAGATTTGGGTTTAAACTGTAAAATGTGTTATACAGAATTGGACATTGTTCGCATATTTTACAAAAACAATAATATTGTTAATAGAGCCCAAGCAGAATATCGCCGTATTTACCTCGACAGGCAAGTTCCTTCCAAATCAACCTTCTATAACACTGATAGATGCATCAGAGAGTGAAAGCATTTTCAAAGGAAAAAACGCACTATGACTCAAAACATTGGTGAAGAGTTGCAAATATTATTATTTTTTCAAGGTTGGAAATGTGTTACTATTAATTACTTATGTAATTTAAAGCTTGTTTATTTCCTTTTTTTAGAAAATCCGGCTTTATCTATATCAGATGATAGTAAACATTTTGATACATTTAGAAGCAAAAATTTATAGAATCCTACGTAGACGTGGATATCATCCTTATAAAATGTTGCCGGTGCAAAAGTTAACAGATATCCATAAAATTGAAAGACTGGAATACTGTAATTATATGTTAGTCAGAAAAAAATGAAGACTATGATTTTTTTAACATGGCGGGCGTGTATAACAGAAGAAATACTCACATGTGAGCACCAGAAAATCTTCATGGATATATTGAAATTAAAACTCACGGGCGTTAGTCGTTAAATGTTTGGTGTGGGATTCTCAGAAATCAAATAATAATTGGTCCGATAATTTCTAGAAATTCTTTAACAGGAACCAGATACTTACAGTTTCTAAAAAACGATATAGTTAATCTTTTAGAAGAGCTCCTTCTTAGGCAATTCGAGGATCTTGTGTGGCATTAAGATAGCGCGCCACCTCATAATTCCATTTATGTAAGAGAATACTTAAATAAACAGTATGACGAGTGGATGGGAGCCCATGGAACTATAAATTGGCCCCCCGAATAGTCCAGATTGGACGCCAGTAAATTCTCTGGGAGTATTTAAAGAAAGAAGTTTATAAAGTAAGAAGTAATAATTTAGAGAATTTAAGTATTAATTTCTTAAATGAGAATCCCCAAATTATTAGGAATGTTTTGCTTAAAATCGGTAATGATTATAGAAATTGTATTGAAAATGATTCCTCTTCTGTTAAATTATTTCCTTTTGACGGCTAAATAAGTTTTAATTGATATTAAAGATGTTTGAACCTTCCCCTTTGTTTTGTTTTTTGTCCATGGCAACTGTGGTTTCGTAAACCCAAATCTGATATTATGGCGACTTTTAAACGTAAATATTTCAAAAACTACTGAACCAAACGTAGACATATTATACATTTTTGAAATGAAAAAATATTCTCTATCGAAATATAATGTCATATATAGGGTGTCTCATTTAAAAAAATACAAAGTTTATGTTTTTTTGTAGCTTTGCGATGTTCATTTGTTTTAATACAAATTACTTCCTGCAGGACAATCTGTACAACTTCTGTATTTAACATTTTTTTCTATCTCTTATAATAAAGGCAGTAGATGATGTCTAAATATGGTGAAACACCCTGTATTACACAAGTAAATTAGTATATTCAAAAAATTACTCTAGTTTAATTGAAATATTAACTAATTATGAAAAACCAAATATATCCTTTTCTTTCCAGCTTCAAAATTTAACAGGTATATTATGCATCCGTGATTCACGCTCTACACTCTGGGAATTTCCCACTTTGGTATACTCAGGGGTGCTCAAACTGTCGATCGCGAGTGCTTTTTGAGTAGATCTCGAGAAGAAAATTTTTTTTAATAAGTAGGTACTTAACTAAACTACAAAATTTTATTACGTAATAAAATAACACTCTGCTAGCGGCAAAAGGCGGCTTTATCAAAGGAACGCGCGGTACTTGTCAAAGAAAAGCCGCGTTTTTTATTCTTGCCGCCTTTCTAGAAATTTCGGGCGGCGCGTTCGACGGGAACATTCGAGACTTTCGTTCACGTCGATATAAATGTTGCGCCTGCAGGAATTGGAGTCATTCTGAATTGCAACTTGAAGGCAATAATACGTCGATACAAAGTTTATTATTAAATAGTACAAAATAAGTGCAGCGAAGAAATCTAAAACGTATCATTTTATAACGATTGGGAGGAAGAATTTTTGTTTTGTATGGTGAAGGATAAGTGCATTTGTCTTATTTGTCGTGCGTCAGTTGCAATACCTAAGCGTGATAGCTTAGAGAGGCATCATAAAACGGTTCATAAAAACTATGAAAAGGATTTTCCGCCACAAAGTGAATTAAGAAAACGAAAAGTACGTGATTTGATATCTTGTTTGAAAAAAGAACAAACCATGTTCACAAGACCAACCAAACAATCAAAAGCTACTACGATCGCGTCATTTAGAATATCTCATATATTGGCGAAACACAAGAAACCATTCGAAGATGGATCGGTTGTGAAGGAAGCATTTATTGAAGCGGGTGAGACTTTATTTGGAGATTTTAAAAATAAAACAGAAATCATGTCTGCTATTAAAGAACTTCAGTTATCTCGTCCGACTGTCACAAGGCGTATTGAAGTCATGAGTCAGGACATGGCAGATAAACTAAAAAATGATATCATGGAATGTACATACTTTTCTTTACAGTTCGACGAATCCACCGATATGACAGACACTGCCCAGCTAAGTATTTTTATTCGGATGGTATTCAATGACATGTTGGCTAAGGAAGAATTTTTGACAATCATTCCTCTGAAGGGGAAGACCCGTGGCGAAGATATATATGACGTTTTCTTCAATTTTGTAAAAAACTACAAGCTATCAATATATAAATTAGTGTGCATTACAACCGATGGAGCACCAGCAATGACTGGAAACAAAAACGGTTTTGTGGCATCGTGTCGAGCTAATGAAGATTTCCCTTCATTTTTTTCAATCCATTGCATTATACATCAAAAAGTTTTGTGTTCAAAAGTTTTAAACACGGAGGAAATTATGGGCATTGTAACAAAAATTGTGAGGTCCATCCGTGCATATAGCTTGCAACGGCGGCTCTTTAAGTTGCAGTTGGAAGATAGGGGACAGCTGAACACACTGATTTAGTTCTTCACACGGACGTCAGGTGGTTGAGTAGCGGAAAATTCCTTGAAAGGTTTCAAGAATTATTGCCCGAAATAACAGCTTTTCTAGACGAAAGAGGTGATGACACTCAGATGTTGAAAAACGAAAAATGGCTGACTGATTTGGCATTTTTGACTGACATCACAATGCACTTAAACACCATTAACTTGGAGCTTCAGGGTAAAGGAAAAACTGTTATTGAGAAGATTAGCGCAGTAAACGCATTCAAAAGTAAATTGCAACTTCTGATAGATCAACTGAAAAGAAAGGATCTGAAACATTTTCCGTCTTTGAAAGCAAGGGTTCCTCAGTTGAATTATGATACGTATGAGGCTGAATTATCAAATATTTTGGGACAATTCGAAATGCGTTTTTATGATTGTAGTAAATTGGCAAATGTGGCATCATTTATGAGTTATCCTTTTTCATGTAAAAACATTGAGGAATTAGCTACTGAAATAGCAAGTCAGTTTAATATGAACTCATGTTCTGTTGAAAATGAGTTGGTGCAGATTATATCAGATATACATGTCAAAGCTACAGCATCTGATACAAATTTCTGATGTTTTATATCTGAAGATAAATATCCGAATCTAAAGCAAATCGCCCTTTAACTGACAGCAATGTTTGGGTCAACTTATTTGTGCGAGTCTGCATTTTCTGAAATGAAGATAATTAAGTCAAAATATCGCAATCGACTAACTGACGATCATATGATATCATGCTTGCGATTAGCACTCAGTGGTTATGTACCATCTTATGAAAAGTATGCTGAGGACATGCAGTGCCACGCTTCAACATCCAAAGTCACGCCTTCGTTAAGTTTAACACCATATGTAACTCTTTTGTTTTGTAACAACCAATAAACTCGCAATTTTGAATAACAATGAGTTTTTTCATTGATATTGTAGAGAAGAACCTAACTAAACCTAACCCAAACCTTGACTAAAATATTGTATATTGTGCGGAAAGCTAATACCTATATATGCTACGGTACACCCTACCTAGGTAGGTAAGTTGGTAGGTAGGTAGGTAGGGTATATGTATCGTGTATGTACGACAACCCTGCATCACACATACTTGCAGCCTCTCAGAGTCGATCGTAAGTAGTCTAAAAATATTGAGGTACATTGCTAGCAGTTCAAGTTTGAGCACCCCTGCTCTACACTGTCAGAAAAGACAGGTAACGACTTTTGAAACTAATCATGGATTATGTCAAATAAATACCTTTAATTGTTAAAATAATTTCTAACCTCGAAAATCACAAAAACTTCAAAGTTTAGATTAAACCGTTTTAACAATAAGTATTAAAAGCTTGTTGTAGAATCTAGATACCAAATAAAAGATAAGTCGTTCCAACCAATATCAAGAGTCGCTATACATTTCTGAAAAACTGTAGATTTAGCAGCACTGCGGAGGCGCTGTAGGCCGTAACTTCAAACTTAACTATAACAACTTTTATTAAAGCCAGTTTTTGAGATATTTGCAACTTTCCAGACTTTTGTTACAGTTGGCACGTGTTTACGTTCATCGCAAATGATATTTACAAGTTGTAACCAAACAATGAAATACGTATTATAATGTAAAAACATTCGTTTCGTAGTAAATAAATAACAAACGACTTTAGTTCGGACATTGAAATATTAAATATTATGTAAAACCAAATGTAACCTTTTTCTCTCAACTTCAAAGTTTAACAGGTGCATTATGCATGCCGCTTATTCACGCTCCCCAGTCTGACGGTTTCCCACAAATCCTCATAAAAATAAATCATGAAGTCGCATCTGCAGTTCCTAAAACATAAGTTTAACATGAGAAACGGGTGTTTCGTTTTAGTTATACTTTCTGCGTTGGAAAGAAGGTGGATTTCATTAAAATGTATTATTTCTCAGACGAAAATAGTTATTTATGAGGCAAGAGAGTTAGTTATATTAGACATAAAAATCAGAAAAATAACTATTTTTCTCAGTAGCGCGTAATCAATTATGGAAAAACTATAATTGCCAAAAATCTGAAAATTTGGCATTATACTACTTGCTTATTTTAAATAGAACACCCCGTTTATTATTTTATTTTTGGAATCTACATAAAATTCTAGACATATTTTATATTTGTAATATCATATAGGTACCTAAGTCTCACCGTTTTTGACATTTTATGTTAAAAATTACGTTTGCAAGCCGAAAAATATCTGTCAATTTTTTTATACGGAAAATTTTATTGTTTCAAATGGGTAAGTTTTTTTGTTGCAAAAGGCCTATTTAGCAGATTTTGTGTGCCATTTTGATAATCATTAATACAGGGCGTTCAAAAAATAGGAATAAAAATAAAATTGAAAAATTATCAAAAATATTTTTTTTCAAATAGAAACCACCCATTTTTATAATCTGGTCTTATTTAGCATTAAAAATTAGGATAACTCCGTATAAGGTTGTCTATCCCGAAGATTTTTAGTTACCGAAACTATTGCTACTTAAACCTTTTGCTATTTCAAATAATTTTAATTGATTTTTTAGTGCGGGCTTTTTAAATATGCTGCGCAATTTTGAAAATGATTTAAACAATTTGCCGCTGACCGATCATAAAAATCTATTCTGTTGACGTGACGGCGCTCTTGCACATGTTGGAGTTTAATCAGCGGTTTTTACAAAAGTTTTTTTATAGCAGAAAAAGAGCTAATAATGGTCCTTTTCTATGGCCACCCTGATCCCCTGATATAACTGTACTTTTCATTTGGGGTACAATATAAAATCGAGTTTATAACACTCCAATGACAACCATGGAAAACTGCATGCATCAAGTAGGGACAAGTTTCAAAATTTAAATTCAAAATCAGTAAGAAATGCAACCCATAAAGAACTACTGCTTCGATGTGAAAAATGTCTGGAAGTTCAGGAATGTCATTAGAACATTTACTAAAAAAATAGTTTCTTTTTATCTTATTGTCTTAATAAGTTTTGTATAATTGTCTATGATTTTTTGTAACGGTGTGAGGTGGTTTCTGTTTTGCGGATGTCGAAGAGTAAATGTATCGCATGTTCTTGATATCACTCTGCCATATTCTCCATAAATAATGAACAAATTTAAATAATCCTCGTGGGTATAATTTCAGCGTCTGGGCATGATTATTGATAAGTTTCAAATGATAAATAACTAGCACTTCTTTTGTTCTAACGCCGTTACGGCCAACTCGCATTAACTGAACGTATAAGGCATATTATTTGCAAACATTTTGTTCTTATTTTTTGAACATCCTGTAAACGTCATTTTTGACAAAAAATATCAAAAATGTCAAAAGCGGTGGGACTTTTAGATTTTTGTCAATTATAGTTCTTCCCATTGTTGATCGATGCAGTTCCTGGTAGGTGGGCGAAAGAAGATGTTTTTCTGGCATATAAATAAATTAACTCCATGGAACGAAAGCTTTCACGGTTGTTGTCAATTAAGAAATCATGGTTCTTGATATTAGACCGTGTCAAAATGGAATCACTTTCCGACGTTTCGCCTTCGATTGCACGAGGCGTCTTCAGGGATCTTCACTTCACGAGATCGCAACACTGAATGAGCTCGGAGAGACCCAGGCCGGCTATTTATAGTCGACCTGTGTTTACCGAAGCGTGACTCTGTGTAACGATCGGTTTCCACGTATGATGTAGACTGAAGACCGTATCTCTATTAAAATTGTTAGGATGCTTATAAATTTCAGTAGATTCTCTAATTTTGCGTTTATAGAGTCCCGAAGCGATGCAAGAACTTTGGTTTCTTTTACATTTATAACGTGCCCAGTAGAATGTTGGTGTTCAGATACAGCAGATTGTACAATTTGTTTCTTTCTGATACATCATTCATGTTCCTTAAGCCTAGTCGAAATGGATCGTCCAGTTTCTCCAATATAAACATCACCACAGGAACAAGAAATTGCATATACTCCTTCCGTTTGAAAAGGAATAATGTCCTTTGGCGATCTCAAACATTGTCCAATTTTCTTATGTATGTTCAAGATTGTCCGTATGTTGGACCGGCGAAGTAACCTTGCAATCTTATCTGTGGTTCCGTGTATAAATGGAAGAACTACATTTCCTATCGGTAATTCCTTATTAGTATCATTTCGTGGAGTATTGATGAGATATCATCAGTGCAATATCCATTCCTTCTTAAAGCTTGAGTCAGTTTCTCTGTTTCTGATTGTAAAGAATTTTGGTAACAAATCGCGATATACAGAGCTCTGTAAACCAATGTGCCTTCTGAAAGCATGTCGTTGATTTAGATGATCAAGAAACCCAGGGAGGTTTTCTGGACCATGTGGCCATATTACAAAAGTGTCGTATAAATATCTGAACCATAATTTTGGTTTTAGTGGAGACGACTGTTTCCTCCTCAAAAGCTTCCATGAAGATATTGGCTACCACCGGTGACAGTGGAGATCCCATGGCTGCTTCTGAGGTTTGCTCATAGAAAGTTCCTTGAAAGACAAAATACGTTGATGTAAGACATGCTTCAATTAGATCTAAAAGTGAGTTGTGAATTAATGAATTAATGAGATTGCTTTTGTGCTGGGTGATGATGGGAATTTGCATTTAAGTACCTGTTCGTATGCGTTGGTTTTCTATATACAGAGTGTCCTAAGGAACCACCCCCTTTCCGTTGTATTAGAACATCTAGAAAGCGAATCGTGCCTTCTGATTCAATTTCCATTGTAAATTTTATGTTAGCATGTTGCTGATTTAGATACTCAAGAAACCCAGGGAGGTTTTCTGGACCATGTGGCCATATTACAAAAGTGTCGTATAAATATCTGAACCATAATTTTAGTTTTAGTTCTTGCATCGGTTCGGGAATTTATAAGCATCCTAACAATTTTAATAGAGATACGGGCTTCAGTCTACATCATACGTGGAAACCGATCGTTACTCAGAGTCACGCTTCGGTAAACACAGGTCGATTATAAATAGCCGGCCTGGGTCTCTCCGAGCTCATTCAGTGTTCCGATGTCGTGAAATGAACACCCCTGAAGATGACTCGTGCAATCGAAGGCGAAACGTCGGAAAGTGATTCCATTTTGACACGGTCTAATCCCAAGAACCATGATTTCTTAAATTAACTCCATCTAGACTAAGGGCTATGAATTAAATGTCCCATGTTGAAGGCAACTTTGGAGGTTTACAAGAATATTGAAATTTCGTGGTAGTCTAATTTCAACTCTTGAAATCCGTTTTATTATACATGATAGTGTAAATGTTAAATAGTAGATATTTTAAGTATTTTCTAAAGCAAATTTATAATAAGTTGACATTCTTCAAATATACGCGTTGTTATATGTATTCCTAAATACGTCACTGTATATGTTATATTAGGTTCAAAGGGTAGCCTTTACCTGTTCAAGTCATACTAATCTTTAAGAGAGATATAATGTGTAAAAAGCAAGTCTTTGATATTTTGTCGATTGAGGACGCATGGGTAAAGCTCCTACGGAACAACTGGTCACGAATTTACATAGAAACCAAAAACAATCAAATTTCCCTAACGAGTACACGCAGAATTAAAAGAGGGCTTGTGTTAAATTGTTAGTTGTGTGAAGTCTTTAAAGCAGCCCACTGTGGGGCTTTGGGATACCAACAAACTCTTTCTATTGTAACAGTTTAATTTTGTTTTAAGTGCATTTCATTGTATGATTAATTTAATATTATAATCTACTACTTTAGTATTAAGTTTAGTGATTAATATGTACGCCTTGTTGGTTTGATACCTTAGATTTTAGTAGTTTTCTTATTAGAAGCGGTTACATTGTTCATATTTAAGCGAAATATAAATTCAACACCTTTTGCAGCAAATTTCGGTACACACAGTGTCACCTCTCGATAAGTAGTTAATTTTGTGCCTATATCTGAACTCAAGTTATAAAGGAATAATTTTCAGTAAATGGTATAAGTTTAGCGTTTGTTCATAGATGTCGCAAAAAAAAATCAGTTCAAATATAATTGTTGGATTTATTTAATTTTGCCGAATTTAATAATTATATACTGTATAAGAAAAACTTCAAATAGCACTTTAGACAAACTATTTATTTCCCATATATTTTACAGAGTAGATATAAATTAAATTTTATTAATTTTGAAAACCTGTTTTCGAGTCCTTTATACAAGTCTTGGGATTTTAGTTTTCTTTGGCTAGATATGCTGCATTTTTAGATTCGAGCGTGTATTTTGTATAACTCTTCTGTCGCTGTAAAAAAAAACCAAATCATTAGTACCCCAATAAATTCTTTGATATAAAGTCGATATTATGTATTAATAATATTGAACTGTAAATACTTGTATTAAAAAAAAAAGGTTGCCTTGATAAATATTTCTTTTCAGATATACATAGTATTATTTTTAGACTATAGATACTATATGTACACTACTTCATACTTTCTCTTAAATCTACATTTTATTATTCGTGTTTCCTTTTGCTGTGAATATGTAACATATAAAGGTATTTTCATTTAAGTTAGACATAAATAAACCAAAGGTATTTCTCGATTCAATATTAATATTCTTACCTTTTTCTTTTCCTGAGACTATATAAACTACAGCCTTCTTATAATTTCTATCAATGTTTGATATTCCGAAATTCAGATCGACTTTTGTTTTGTCCATAGTTGCATAATTACTTGGAGCCTAATATAAACTGAAATTTCGTTACGTCTGCGTCTGATGCATTTCCTAAAATAGTTAATAATTGTGTGAATAAATTCCTATTTTATGGTTAAATAATGAGTTTATACAGTTGGGAAAATTCTATTAAATTAAACTCAACTTACGTTTCATTTTTATGACATTTAACTACTCCTGCATTAGCACATCATTTTTTTTGACTCTTTGGTACTCTACTCCGGACTAATATTTGACTTTTTGAGTGGTCCTTTTCCATTAGTACTAGAGTAATTAATTAAATATTATTTGTTTATTTACGTTTCCATTTCGCCTAGGCGTTGCTTTTAAATTTCAGGTTAGTTGTTTCTGTCAATGTTATTATTGCGTCGTCTCGGAACTTTTCGGATCTATTCGGCTAAGACTTCCATATTAACTTATTCTCGGAACCCTCCATCCGGTACTTCCTCATATCCAGAGCGCAGGTATCTTTTTCGCTGTTGCCAAGTGTATTCCTGCATTATTTCCTGTATCTTTCTCAACCAATGGAGAGTCGTTTTTCTTGTTTAACATTTTAATCATATCCTTGTTTTATTCCGTCTATGTGCTCTTTTGGCAAGGTTGTTAGCACCTGACATATTCTAGCCAATGGTATTCCGCCACCTTAATTAACCAAAGTTCTAGACGGAAAGGAAGCTGGGGGAAGACATTTTTCACTTTTCTGGTCACCTGCAGATAAACCACAGGTCTTCAGCGCGGGTCTGAGGAAACAATCCAGGAAAATCTTGGAAATCCGTTAGTGGGATTTTTCCTCAAAACCGCATTAGTTTTTCGGGCACATTATAGTTTGCACTGTGAGTGTTATTTTTCGTGCTAGAAAATCTCTCTAAGAGAGGATTTGACCTGAAGATTGGACCAGACCGCCATTTTCCATGCCCTTGTACTTGGCACGTGAAACCACTTTTTGACTAGAACTGAGTGACCCTATTGGATAGGTAATTTGCTTTAATATCATTTATCCTGAAAAGGGTATCCTTTTTTTTTCTTAAATTTTGCTTTTCGTAATTTGGTAACTTTTCTCATTTTTTTTTTTTTGGAGTTAACTTTTAATCGGGTGAGACGATTTTTTTTTTGATGCAGCAGGAGCTAGTTTTTATATATATTTTTTTTTAAATCTTAAAAATTAAATGCAAGTGTAACGAATTCATAGGATTAACCATATTTTGTGGATCGTAAATTGGCTCTATTTTATTTTAAAATAAAACCACAATATTTAAGCAGCTTGCATAGTGTGATTTGATTACTGCATTCGTTCTTTTTAATAGATAATAAACAGATTAATAAATGGCTTGCAGAGGTTTTCAGTAACAATTCAGTATGACGTAAATTGCTTTTCTTTTAGTTTATGGTTTTTCTTTTGCATTTTGATTTGCGGCTGGAAAATAATTAGTTAAATAAAACCCCTTTTTTAAGCTGGTTATATTATAATTTAAATATATTTGTGCCTTTTGATTTTTCTTATTGCTGCCTTATTATATCTATATTTTTGGTTAAGTATTTTGACAACGTTTCGCTTAAATATTTGCTATTCTTCAGGTCTATACATACCTTCTTTTGTTAAGATTTTGCTTTTTTTTTATTTTATTCTCATTTCTATTTAGATTGGCCGAGGTCAGTCTAAATTTTCTATTTATTTTATACGGGAAATTGTTATAGTAATCGATTTTGTTACAAATTTATTTATTGTAAATTGAATTTAGTTATTGGAGTCAGTTATAATAATGTGCTTATATTTTTCTTACCCAACGTTTCGATTAATTTTAGGTCATCATCAGGGCCTAATTAAGTATTAGAATTATTTTTACTTTATTATTTATTTCTAATTTAAATCATTCGGATTCAGTCGAAACCTTGTATTTATTTTAGTGTTAACGCTGGTTATTGAGATTGTATTTGATAAAGTAAATTTTTAGAATTTTCCTTTCCGGTCTTAGTTTGTATTTGTGGATTTGTTGGATTTATTGAGAACGTTTCGACTGAATTTTCGATACCCATCAGGGCATTTTGTGCTTATTGATGGTATCTTTAGTGACTTCATTTTAAATTATTTAATTGTATTTTTTTTTATTTAGTTGCTTGCGGTTTTAATTTATTTAAAAAAGTTCTGATTAGTGTCTTGAAATTAATTAAATATATTTTTTTTTATACTTCTCGGTAGGACTAAATTTTTAAAATTAAATTATATTTCTGACTCTTCAGTTAATTTTTAATCAGTAGAAACCTTTTGGGGATTTTTTTGAACTAATTAAAAGTATTTGGGTTTTCGTTATAGACTTCGAATCACTATGAAAAATTCTAGAAAATTTTTGTTTTCATAGGGTTCAAGTCAGGGGCCAACTGTTAGTCACGGTCCCAATTTCAAGTCAGGGGCCAACTGTAAGTCACAGTCCTAATTTCAACTCAGGGGCTAATTACAACTGCAAGTCACAGACAATTTCAAGTCACGGGCTTAACTTCAAGACTCGGGACTAATCCCATGTCACGGGCCTAGTTTGAAGTTAGGAGCGTCTCAGAACTTCCAGGTGCTGCTGGATTTGGTGACACCTATTGTTTACATTTTATTTATTTTTTTTTTTTTTCTCCTTCTTTTATACCGTAACTGATAATAGATTTTTATTTTTACTATATTTGTGTTTTATTTAGCTCACTCTTTTTCTTTTAAAGTATCAAGAGGAAGCAAGTGCCGCAAAGATCAAGGGGCTTTCCAATTTAAGCCGTTCTAAATTGGTGGCGCTCATTTCTTTTTTTATCTCTCTTTTTTTTTTGATTTCTTAAGTTTTCCCACGCCCTACTCTCCGGGTTAATTGAGCTAGGGCATCTACATTGCACGCTCTGTTGACCACGAGCTGTAATCTTGATACCTTTTTGTGAATTTATAATAAAACAGTAATAATTATTATTAAATAAGAGCGTAGCAATCTTGTACCTTGGTTTTAAGAAAAATCCAGGGTTACACTATCTTAAATTCACACCATGCCAATCATGCCATTGACTTCTCTGCTCTGTCTTAGAACACTATTACAGGATTCTCGATATGTCTCTGCAACGAACTCCAAACGTGCTCAATATGGAATTTAGGCCGAAGTTATCTGTAGGTCTCGACACTAAAGCGATATCAGGAATTTAAAATAAAATCTGCTGAGCCTCGCTACATGTAGTACGTGTGATGTTTTGCTGCAAAAAAACTAATAGCAAAAACCAGATCGCAGAACCAATTTTAACCGTCTTAACAGTTTTTAAACGACTTTCGTCTCCACATTGCCTCCAAAACCTAATTCCTCTAGAATGTGGTTTTAAATCACAAGAGCCTCGTCTTGTTCTAACATTCTAAACTTTTCGTTCGGGTTCATCATAAAACCACTCCCGTACAACAATGACCTATATTGACCGAAGTAGAATTTGCATCACCCAAAACTTTTATAATCGTGCCATTTGTCATCCTTACGGTTGAGTTTTTGAATAAATTAACGTCTCCCACTTTGAATTTATAAATTTAGACACAACAAAATTAAATTAGTAAAGACCGTTGCTAAAACTAAAATAAATTACCCTTAAACGAATTGGGTCAGAAACAAATTTTACTAATTACCTCGAATGTTGTATGGTTATATTGAATATTGACGTCATATATTTCAGAAATAAATTAATTACAAATTAACTTACACACGATATGTTAACACTAATAATCGTTGTCAATAGTTTTCGTTATTTTACATATTAGTTTAAGTAACATCTTTTTATTGTATTTTTTCTACAAGGTAAGGATTTGTTTCCACTTCTTACCAGATTTAATTATTAGTGATTACTAGTGATATGTCATAAAAATATAAATACTATTTATTTATAATAAATTATTTTTGAAACCTATAAATAATATACAGAGGTAAGGGCATTTTAGTTATGCACTATTTTTATAATACTTTATCAAAATCTATAATATCTCAGCATCTTGGTATATCAATAATTGAGATGTGTTGCAACAACTGAATCATAGCTCATTGTTTTTACTTTATACTTTACATTTGTTTTACGTTAACGAGCTATGAAATATTTCCCGTTCACCATTCTGTCAGAAATAGGCGAATTTGTACTATGGTTGTACTTCAATCGATTCCAGGTCGATCTTAGCTTTCAAGGAACTCAATATTAGTAATTTACGCTTTACGCGGCCTATATTTTTCAATGGACTATAGAACTTGAACTTAAAATGTTTTCAATTGCGGCGATATAGGCGAAATCCGGACAATAAGGGGTACTTAATGTTTGACATAATATTTGTTGAATAAATCAAATTAAATAATCTGGTTTTAATATTGAATATGAACAACCAATCAAAAGCTTCTGATTTATTTTTATTAATCTTTGCGTTTTAGGGTCTCTGGACTACAAAAAAACTTGTTCTCTCATTTCCATCAGTCTGTCGTTCTGCTTGTACAAAATGTTCTGAAAAGTAAATAAATAATAATATATGAATTAAAAATTATAAAAATGAAATAAATTGCAGTTATAGTTTTTGAGATACAGAGTGTTAAAGTTTATTTTTTTTAATTTAACAATCTGTATCCCTGTTGTAAAATGTAATATAGCCATTTCGTAGGTATTGCTTACAATATAGTGTGTGTCAAATTTGAATGATTTATCTCTAGAAATGTACGAGGTCCACGAAAAAAAAATTAAAATTTTGACACCATTGCAACCACATGTTTATATGACCTTCTGGTCCCAAAGTGAGGCTAAAAATTACGCCCTTCATTTTTAGCCATTAAATAAAAAATATCCTGTATAGACTGTGTATTGTAATTAGTGGAATTCTGTATGTGGGAAGTTATGGATTAAAGGGAATTTATGTTTTTTTTTAGGGACTAAATGTTGAGGCATCTTTATTTTATATGGTACGAGATGCGGTTTTCCGATGAGGGTATATTCAATTATTTAGATCGGTCTACCGAAACTTTTTAAATAAAAAATTAAGGAAAACTTACAGGGAAATTTATGTCGACACAGGTTGGCAATAACTGTGAAAGTTTAAAAATTGTAATCCCTTGAGGCTCATTTTCTCGCTCTAGGTGGAGAATATATAGGCTTAAGGTTATTAATGATACACTCGCAAGGCCCTCCTGGAATTTTATAGGGGGATTTTATTTGTAGATAGTATTTTTGATTTAAGAAAATAGACATTAAATATATGTGATTTGATCTAGAGTTTTTTTAAATTTAATAGAATTAAATATAATATAGTTTTTGTGAAGGTGTGGGTATAAAGTTCACCGGTTTTCAATACATTTATTCAAACAGAAGCCTAAAATTGTATTTTTCACTCAGTCGTACAAAAAAGTTATTTTTATGATTTTGGGGAGGTGGTAACGTGATGTATGCAGGTGGTGGAGAGATGGAAAACTTAGGAAAATAAATTTTTCCTGCCGGTAAATTTGGCAGGGTCTCATCCCGTATCTCTTCGTTTGACGAGATCGGTCAGGATATGCAGGAGTAAAAAGTTTTTAATGTTTTCCATTTTGTGTGCTGATTCGCTGCCTGAGTTAAAATTTTCTGTTTGCTTTCGTTACGAATGGCAGTTTAATTTTTGATGGTCGTTACTGAGTTCTTAATACTAAGATATAACGTAAAGAGATATTCAGAAATAGTTTTTAAAATTTCGAAAAAAAAAATCACCCGCCAAACCTTTGGTAACATTGCAACGAATATCTCCTTTATATATTTACTAGCAGGTATCCGCGACTTAAGGGATATAAAGAGGTACTTAAATCGCCTCATTTGAACACATCTTTATAAACTACGTTTATTCTTTGGCTGTAAAATAGCCGAGCTAGTACGCGAAGTTACTCCAGAGCATGCGACATAGAATTGGCCATAGAATACTCCAGCTCGACTTAAGGATTGCCCTTGAGCTTTGTTAATTGTCATGGCGAAACAAAGCTTTAGAGGAAACTGTACGCGTTTAAACTGAAAAGGATAGTCTGACGGAATTAAAGGGATACGTGGTATAAAAACCGTTTCTTCCAGACCAGGGCCAGAAATAATAGTAGACTCTATTACATTGTTTTGTAATGTTTTAACCTGTAACCGAGTTCCATTAGACAATTTTGGTAGTTCTATTTTTCGCACAACTTTTAAAAGAGGAGGGATTCCTGAAGGGTTTAGAGAGTGTAGGAACTCGACAGGATAATTAACCGCATTTCCTTGATCTATAACTACATCTATTGAGTATTATGTTAATTGTTGAGCAGTAATTTTATCCAATAAAGTTAGATTTTATTTCATCTGCTGTGCAATGGAGTTAATATAGCTGGTTCTTTAAAGCAAAAAGCTGTTTTATTTTGACAACTTTCGAGTCCACTATAAACATTTAAGAGGTATTTTCACCCTGTTAGAAACTAAGTTTCGAAGAATCCCTTCTTATCGAACCTCTGCATTCTAAAATCAAGCTGTTTGCACATCTCAGCTTTCTACAGCAAACGGTTTGAGAAAAATTTTTTCAAAAACCCTGTATGAATTTATAAAAAATCTTAAAATATGTAATAAAATAAAATAAGAAGTACGTGTTCAAGTGTTTTTCCGAATAACTAACTGTTTTTTAAATAAAAAATATAATATTAAAGGGGTGTAGAGGAGGTGTAGGTCGTTTTTCTGACCTTAGGGCACGTTGCATTTGCCATACTGTCTGGTGGTATGTGTCCAGGGATCTCACTTTTTCGTGCCATTTATTGTCCCGGTATTCCTTAAGGCGGTCCCTCAGGAATTGAGAATGGCGGTTTAGCACTATCCTATATTCCTCCTCCCGGGTCCTGGCATAGACCCTAGGGGGGCGTCTGTTTATCCGAACCTCAAGGTGGGGAGACATCTTTGATAGGTCTTCCAATCGGTTGTCTTATTGGTACGATGGTTCACTCTGTCCAGGTTCATACCCAGCTGTAGGAGTACTGGGTTGTGATTCCAGAGTGTTGATGTCCAGATCTTCCCTAATGTTCTTCAGGAGTGCAATATCTGATACTGATGGCCTTCCGTATCCACGGGGAAGGTGGGTTGGTTGCTCAGGGCCTAAGATGACGAGCCTATAATTTTCGTAAAGTCTGGACAGCTTACGACCATTAGTGTTGGTGTAGAAGCAATGCCACTCTTCTGACTTACAGTTAAAGTCTCCTATGATAATTTTAGGGTTATGTTCTCTGGCTAAATGTTCGATGTTCTCTTCGAGTAACTCTTATTTAGGTGCACAATATGCTGAAGTAATTTTGATGTTACTTCTTCGTGTTTTGACTTCAATAGAAATGGCATCTAGTTCCACATTCTCAACCTCCAGGAAGGAATGTGGTATGCTTTTCCGGTCTAGGAGAGCTACTCCTCCCATGGCAAGGTTGCCTAGTGGGTCATATCTCTACATATGATACACTGGGTTCTTCTAGTCTCAGGTCTAAGTTTTGTCTCCTGGATCGCTACAACATCTGGATGATGTTCCTCTAGGAACTCTAAGACATATGTTTTCCTGGTCCTTAAACCACAGGTATTCCAGGAAATGAGTATTAATTCCTCATTGTTGTGCTTTTTTATTTGAGTCTGCGAAGCTGTTTCTCCACAGCTTTTGTAATTGTCGGAATAATATTCTCAACAATCGATGGCATCATCTCTGTAACTGCCTGTAGAATGGCGGCTTGAAGGTCCAGTGGAGGACTTGTTGTTTTGTCCTTGAAGGAACTTGGTTTTTTGGTTGACTTGGAGCACTGTCAACTTTGCTTGCAGATTTGTTTTCCACCTTAGTGGAAATGGGCTTCTCCGAGGGCTTGAAGTTTGCCCAGGGGGCAATAGGAGTTTTCCTCGGGGTGGGGTATTTGGGACAACCCTTATAGCTGCCAGGCTGTCCGTCTTAACTACAATTAGCACAAGTAGCATTTTTTATGCCATTTTCTCTAGCCGGTAGGTTGCATGAGCTGGACCTATGTTGTCCAGCACATTTGACGCACTTATCAGGGTACTTATATAAAGATTGCGTATGCCCGAACTTTTGGCACTTATAGCACTGTTTAATGGCTTGGTCCTTCTTTTTGATTTAAATTTTTATCTGTCTATCCAGGAGGACTTGCACTCCCATTATCCTCTTATCCGCTGATTTAACCAAAAAGAGCGCCATTGGCTTTTTGGTAACCCTTGATGTGAAGCGGGTTACGTTGACGTCTTTGAACCCGAGTTCGTGGAGTTCTTGTACTATTTCCTCGATTGGGGTGTCAGATGTAACCCCCTGTTTACTGGATGGATTTGTTGGCCTCTTTTAGGTGGGTAGTTAATGCCCTATGGTCATTAGCTGTCTCCGGATATATATGCAGGGGTGATCCTGCAGTTTTTGCCTTTGAAAAGGCAATATTCGCTCCTTTTAAATTCCTCCTGACTGTCGCCCAGTCACCTCCGTCTTCTATAACCACTGGAGGGATTTAGTTTTTATATTTTTGCTGGAACTGCCACTTCTAGCAGGAACCCACACTTCAGGTTTCATGATTGCACTTAACACTTAAGCACTTAAGCTCCTTATCATTCTCCTTTCACGGAGTTGGATTACTATCTTTTAATTGAATCGTCAGTGCAATAGCTATTGCCTCTCAGAGCTTCGGTCAGTTCCAGTGTTTCCGATATTCAGAGATTACGCGTTCAATTAAGATATATAGTAATCTAACTCCGCGAAAGGAGAATGATAAGGAGCCACCGTTAGGTAGTGCTGTTCTTCCCTAAGTACATGGTACCACAGACGAAATAGGACGATTACTTCGGCGTTCCAACATACGTATAATCTTCAATACACATAAGAAGATTAGACAATGCTTGCGATCCCCGAAAGATATTATACCTTTTCAAAGAGGAGTGTACAAAATGCCTTGCTCCTGTGGAGCAATCTGTGGGAGAAACAGGACGCTCAATATTAATTAGACTTGAACGATGTATTAAAAAGAAACAAATTGTTCAATCTGCTGTAGCTGAAGCATAGCACTGATCGTATTATAAATGTAAAGAAAACCAAGGTTCTATCATCGGTTCCAGGATTTTATAAACGAAAAATTAGAGAATCTATTTAAATTTTTAAACATATAAGAAATTTCAATTGAGGTACGGGTTACAGCTCATTCAGTGTTCAGATTTTGTGGAAGAAAGATGCCTGAAGATGTCTCTTGCAATCGAAGGCAAAACGTTGGATAGCAACTCCAATTTGACACGGTCTAATCCCAAGAACCATGATTTCTTAATTGACCAAAGCAATGAAAGCTTCCGTTCTATGTTAATTATAAATTAAATTACTATTAACTAATAACAATACTTAGCAGCAACAAAAATATCTTCCTATTGGACTGATTTAAAGAATTAGACGGCACAAGACTTTATAAAAACACAAATACGAACAATATAAAATGACAATAATAATAACCTCCAAACAAATCGTTGACGTTTGACGCGAAAAGCCTGCCTATGTTGATGTCTTTGTCTAGCAAGTTCGTTTTGGTAATTTAATTTTTTAACATGTTTCTTGAATGTCTTTATATTGAGAATATTTCATGTTTCATCCTTTTCTTTTATTATTGATATATGGATCAATCGATAAGAGAAACACAATGTTTAAAAATCACGTCTTTGATATTTTCGATTGATGACCCATGGGCAAAGATCCAATGCTCCAACTATATAAAATCTATTTCACTGTTTTTCTTAAATCCAAGTCAATTTTACACAATATTATTACTACCGTTTATTTTATGTATTTATTTCAATTTTTCTTTTGCAGGTAAGTGACATCTTTATCCGGCGAAAGTACACCGCCTCCAAATTGGCCGTAAGTAACCGTTTTATTCGGAGCGGATTCTACATCTGCCTTAGCGCGTGCATGCAATGGAGGAGATAAACTGAAAATTTATTAACCATTCGGTTTGCTGCAGCATTAAATAAAAAGACCATATACGTAATAGGATGCAGCTTCCGTCGACTTTAAGGATGTATATTATTTCGCAAAGGAAATCGCATCAAAAATATGTAGCTATTGAATTTTATGACAAAATGGGACAGGCTTTGTGAAATTTTATTTTTTCTTTTGTTAATATTTGGGGTCAGTTATCGTTAACGAACCCACCAATTTATCGTTTGGCATTTATTTTAAAAGAAAACCTGTGGTGTAAAAGTAAAAACTCGTAACATTTACAACTTTTTTCTAGAAAAAAAAATCGAAGAAGTTTCCAAATATCACTACTGTTCAGTGCAAAAACTCTATAAAAATCTACTTGCAACATGGCAAATCTATTTGCAACATGGCAACACTGTACACATATGTCGCATTTGAAATATTAGATTTGACAATCCCCTTCTATATATGAAACAAATTGATATTTTAAAAAAGACATTTAGAAATATAGAAACAAAATATATGGGTTAGTTGGTAATAAAAATTAGTGAAAGCTTTATTTTAATAATTTGTAAAGGCACACAGGCATAACACTTCCTTAAACTACGGTAAATTTTAAAGAAATAGAAGGTCGGAAGAAGGAGAATAAAACAATTTTTTTTGGTGATTATTGGTAAAAAAAAGTAGGAAAAGATACGAGTTTTCACTTTTAATCTACTCTATAAACTATAGGCGATTATTTAAATAACCTAATATTTGTTTATATTCAATATAAAATTGGACATAATATCAAGCAGGAAAAATAATGATAACAGTGGTGTTAATCAGATCATAGCAAGTGACAAAACATGGTAAATGTTTATTTTCGATATCCATCGCCGATTTTTACAAATTTGGTACACAAGTATAATTTTATGAATCTGACGTAAATTTTTTCTGTTTCGGAATTATCTATCATCAAAGTTCACAATCCTGTGTTCAAATTTTTCACCTTTTCAAATCCGTTCAGTAATTTTTATAGTAAATCGCTAAATAACACAATACGATATCGAAATAATAGATGTTTTTCAGTTTACTCAAAAATCACTCATAATATTTCCCACTTTTTTCTTGAAAAAAAAAAATAGAAAAAGTTCCCAAATCTCAATACTTTTCAGTGCAAAAACTCTGTATTATGGTGATTTAGACAAAATCAAGAAACACAGTGTTATGCAGGGGTGCCAAACTCTCCTGATTTTCTGGAAATATAAGTATATCACAGGCTTTAGTGATGGTTTTATTGACGAACCTGCGTTAACCTAACGCTAACGAGACACATCCACCTAGTAATATAGATTTTGTTAAAAGTCCTTGTTTTAACAAAGACCCGAAATTTTGTGGCGCGTACTTTTTTTTACAGCTAGCCTAGCCAATCCTAACCTAATCAAAATAAATAAACTGTTTGAAAATCTGCTGAAAACATGGCAACACTCTTTACATATGTCGCATTTGACATTTAAGACTTGACACTTCCCTTCTATATATTCATTTAGATAGAAACAGAGTATATAAGTTATTTATATTTTATTAATTATGATTTATTGGTAGTTAAAGTGAAAACTGTTTATTTTAGTAATTTGTAAATACGCACAAGCATAAAACTCAAACTACGGTAAATTTTAAATCAATAGGATCGGAAGAAGAGGAATAAAAAAATCCTTTTTAGTGATTATTAGTTAAAAAAAAGTCGGAAGAGTTACGAGTTTTCACTTTTAATCTACTCTATACTTCATAGGCTATCATCTAAAATAAAAAAAAACTACAAATGCTTGGGTTCGTTAACGACACAGGAAGGAAATATGAAATTGGACATAATATCATGCAGGAAAAAATAATAATAACAATGATTTTAATCAAACCATGGTGTAACAAAAAATGGTAAATGTTCATTCTCGATTACCACCGCCGACGTTTGCAAAATTTGGTACACAGGTGAATTTGGGGCGTTGATCATGAATCTGAAGTAATTTTTTTCTAAACTCGTTTCATTTCGGAATTATCCATCATCAAAATTCGCAACGTTGTACTCAGATTTTTCACCTTTTTTTCAATTTCATTCAGTATTTTTTATAATAAATAGACTAAATACATAATTAAATATTGAAATAATAGATATTTTTCAATTTATAAGGGTTATTTTAGTCAAAGATGACTTGAATAAAATTTTAATTGTAAATTGGTATTTTTAATACGGAATTTTCTTATTTATACCGTTAAAATCATCAAAATTCTTGTGATATCGTTTTTAGTCATAATGCATCCGCGTTTGTGCCCCCCAAGCTGGTGCTTACCTGATATCGATCTACCCATAAACATAATAACAGGGTGACCTTACATCTTGTGCTGTTTCATTCATAAAATCGTGTATTTTTATTTCTTCTGTACTCCACAAGAAGCAACGCCGTAAAGTAAGAGACATCTTTTCTTCTTGTCGTTGATCATTGACATAATATGTCAATAGCCATGAGCGGAATAACAGTAATATTTATCAGTTATTTAATAAATTTTACTGTTATTTTTTAATTATAACGCCAATTAATACAATAAAAATAATAACATTTTGACTTACCTATGAAAAGGGCCGTTAGGGGTTAAATAGCCTAAATTTTTGCACATTTCGCATTTACGTTTTATAATACCTAAGAACTAACACAAAAATAACCCAAAAACTTACAAAAATCAGCCAAAAACAATGCTCTTTACGTCTGAGAAAAATGCGGCGGTGTTGTCGGTATTTAGGCAATGGCATTGAATAGAAATAAAAATCAGATTATTCGAATAGTTATTTGTTTATAATAATTAACAGATCAAACGAACTTACCTGTAATGAAGTTCGATCTGAATTATATGAAGCCTCGTCGAAGTAATTAAAAACACTGTAGTACCTTCCACTTCACGTCTAACTACACGCATTT
Organism: Kuschelorhynchus macadamiae; assembly: GCA_030620095.1. Classification (NCBI taxonomy): domain Eukaryota; kingdom Metazoa; phylum Arthropoda; class Insecta; order Coleoptera; family Curculionidae; genus Kuschelorhynchus; species Kuschelorhynchus macadamiae. The sequence goes on along the minus strand of JAUTXW010005202.1, from coordinate 1,089,126 downwards.
TAAAGATATCGATTTTTTGGTTCCCTGTCCCCCGCTGACCCATAATATCCGTCGTTCCTATTCTCATTCATTTTAAAGCAAACTAAAAATTTATTTATAATTGTATGCCTGGGTTATGGGTTGGGAGGGACTTAATTACTTCGACGAGGCTTCATATAATTCAGATCGAACTTCATTACAGGTAAGTTCGTTTGATCTGTTAATTATATTACGCCTCGTCTCGTAATTAAAAACACTGTAGATGTTTAAAGAAATATGCAACAATTATAAATATAATATAACATTTATTTTTCAAATAAACAAAAGCATATTAAAACATAGTAACATTAGTAACACAAAAACATATTGCCAAACAGTAAACATTAAATTATTAAAGATTAATAAATTTTTTATAATCTAATAATTAGATATTGGTTTGACTAATAATAAACGAAGAAAAACATATCAATAGAATAAACTGATAATTACAAAGAGGGACAAAAAAGGTTTAACATAATACCTTAAACTAAATCATATAAACGAAAAAACATTATAAAAAAAAAAATACAAATCTTTAGAACCTATGAGCCCAAAACAACCTCGGCAAAGTTAGATTTTTCTATTAATGGGCGTTGATAAAAATTAGCAAAAGTTTTAGATTTGTTAGTCCAACCAGCTGCCAACCTAATTACATCCATACTTACTCCCTTACGAGCCGCTGCAGATGTGGCAGCATGTCTCGTACTATGGGCAGTAAATATGGATGTATCAAGACCACTACCTTTGAGAACTACTTTTATCCACCTACTAATTGAGTTAGGTGTTGCATTCCTAAAGGGCTTTTTAAAAGTAATAAATAACAGGTTGCCGTGGGTGTCTCTTAATTTACGGGTTTTCTTCAAATACTGAATTATGCAGGTAGCTACACATAATGAAGTGTCCGCTTTATAAAAAGGTAAAACTAAAGTTGGCTGTAATTTATTTAAGCCAGATGTTTTGAGACGCTTGGGAATTTTTATGGTAATACCTTGATCAGCAATTACTATATTACAGATTTCAATACTGGCCAAAGTTTGTACCCTTTGTCCGGTACTAAGTGCTAAAAGTGCTGCTAATTTATAGGTTAATTTTTGTAAAGAAATATCAATAGTAGGAAATGTTTTTAAAAAGTTAAGCACAATAGAGGGGTCCCAGGTTGTGCTGTATTTGGGCTCATTGGGTCGTAAATTAAAAACTCCTTTAAAAAATCTTTTTAGCCTAAAATCATTTGCAAAATCCGATCCTGCTATTTGGGCTATTGCACATCTATAAGAATTTAAAGTGCCGTATGCAGCACCTTTATTAAAATACAATGTTAGAAATTCTAATACATCTGGCACAGACACTAAAAATACATCTTTATTTCTATGTTTACAAAACTTCCACCACAGTTTTAAACCGGAGTTATATTGTTTAATAGTACCACTGGTGATAGAAGCCATACAAATATCCAATGTTGTTTCGGGCACACCGCCTAACTGCAAAGCTTGCCGGATAAGACTCCTGCTACCAACGTAATCTTTTTCCATAATGGATGAGGAGTCCTATCAAAAGAGAGAAGTAAATCTTTACTTGGTGTAAAATGAATTAACTTACTAACAAGCAATGAGTTAAAAACGGGAAACCATGGTTGAGAGGTCCAGTAGAGAACAACAAAAATACCAATCGCTTTATGTTCGATAATTTTATGTAAACACTGTAATATTATCGAAAAAGGCGGGAATGCATAAAAACTAAAAGTTGACCAGTCAACAGTAAATGCATCTACTGCATAACTTTCTGGATCTCTCAGCCAGGATATAAAACGTTTACATTTTTTATTAACCCTTGTAGCAAATAGATCAATTTCGGGTATAAAAAATTCAAGCGTTAATTTTTTGAACGCTTTATTATTTAATTCCCACTCGGTTTCAGTTTTTAACTGCCTAGATTCCTTGTCTGCCTCTATATTATCCTGAGATTTAATATATGAAGCATAAATAAAAATTTTCCTGTTTTCACACCATTGCCAAATTCTTTTTGCTAGTGAGTTAAGCTTAGGATATCGAACAGAACCCATTCGGTTTATACAGGCAATTGCTGTAGTGTTATCTATTCGACATAAAATGTTACAATTAAACATATTATTGGCAAAGCATTTTATAGCAAAAAAGGCAGCAAGGAGTTCTAGATAGTTAATGTGTTCCCGAATTTCGTCCTTATTCCAGAAACCATGAGCCCTTTTTCCCTCACAAAAACTGCCCCAACCAGTTGATGACGCATCGGAAAAAATGGTTAATTTGAAATCTTTAGATGGTAGATGATTAAAAGAATTAGAAATATTCGTAATCCACCAAAGAAAATCTTTTGATAATTCAAACGGAATATTCATAATAGAGTTAAAGTCTCCCCCAGATTTAATGAGCGCATTTGCCTTAATTCTTTCAAAATTTTTTGTGTACAACCACCCGTACCTAACTGCCGGGCAAGCTGATGTCAAAACACCAATAAAATGAGCAAAATCTCTAATTATGCAATTCCTACATTTTAAAAATTTTTTAGCAAACCTAATGATTTTTTGCTTTTTGAGTTCGGGTAAGTAAATGGACATACTTATCGAGTCGTATGTAAACCCCAAAAAGGTGCAACTTTGCAGGGGGGCAGGATTGCTTTTAGAAAAATTTATAATAAAACCTAAAAATTCTAATAGTTCAATAGTTTCCTGTACGTTACGTTTACAATCTAAAAAAGTGTTACCTAATAGCAAAAAATCATCCGAATATAACACAGAGACTAATCCTTTTTTCCTTAAAAAACTTAAGATAGGTTTCATTAATTTGGTAAATATTAAGGGAGCACAACTCAAACCAAATGGCATACAGGTAAATTCATACAGTGAATTATTAAATTGAAATCGCAAATATTTCCTATGTTTTTTATTGACAGACAATAAAAAATAAGCATCCTTAAGATCTAAAGTTGCCATGAAACAATTTTTAGTTATTAGTTTTACAACAGTTTTATGATCTTCCATTTTGAAATGATCAACCCTTAAAAATGTATTGAGTTTTTTAAGATTTAAAATAAATCTTTGAGAGCCGTCAGGTTTAGGAGTAAGAAATACCTTAGAAATAAATTGTCCTTCACAAGGTTTAACTTTATTTATAGCTCCTTTCTCTAAAAGCTCATTAATCGAATCTTGAATTTGTTTTTTATCAGTCAAAGACCAATTAGGTTCAATTGGTGCACTAAACTGCAAAGGTTGTTTTGTAAAAGGTATTTTAATACCTTGAATCCAAGATAAAACACATTTGTCCTTTGTTAACAAAGACCATGCTGGGTAAAAATGTCTAAGTCTACCAGCAATATTACTAACCTTCGGGTCTAATATGGGTGTCTGGTTCTGGTCCTCTGTTGTCCCTGTCCCTGTCCCATCTTGCGAAACCACTTGTCCGACATCTTGGTATCTCGTCGAGGTTGCTGATATTGGTGATGAGATTGCTGATATTGCTGATGTGGGCGTCCGCCTCGACGCGACCCCTGGATTTTTCGAGGCGGACTTTTGAGGTTTAAAGGACGTCTCGAGAATGAATTTAAGGATGATCTAGCAGAGGGAATTTTTTCATTTCTTAAATCCCTACTGGATTGGGCCAAATTTTTGTGAGTTTTCACCCTCTCTTCAAGGTCCTTTCCAAAAAGCCACTCGTCATTAGGCGCATCTAACAAAGTCTCTTTTAAACTCTTGTTAAGGTTTATAACCGCCAGTTCCCTACGCGAGAGCGTCTCCTGGCAATACAAATCTGATAATAGACGCCCAGCCTCGCGTAGTTGCTTGATAACTTCCAGGTGTCGCCCCCCCTTACTTTTTAAGAGGGTTGTTACAGACAGCCCAATTGCTGACAAAGCCGCGCTAATCTGTGTTTGAAAGTCTGACAGCCTTTTGTCTCTACGAACAACTGACTCAGAGGAGGCACTTACCACCAAAGGGTTTAATTTAGGTGGATTTAGCGCAACACAGTTTTCCGGATACGGAAATTTTTTAATAAGCTCTTGCCTTTCCTCATCATTAAGGCCCTTAACTAATATTCCTGTCCATATTTCCGAAAGATCCTTTTGAATTGGTGGGCTTAAACTAGATTGCTGAATAACAGTTTTTCCAAAAAGGGAAAGCACATCTTGATTCAGACTTATGTCACTATCGGAGTCAGAGACATTGTTGTCAGGACCCAACGATTTTTGGTTACTATTTACATTTACATGGTCTAGAAAATGAGATGAACTGGCGTCATCTTCGCGCCTTTTAACAAAAGAAGCGACAGAACTTTGCGTGCGCTGCAAATATCTTTGAAGCGAAGCTAAAGAAGCTTCCCCCTCAAAATCCTCATTTGAGGATAAATCTCCGCTATCCTCAGCGGGTTCATCCAAAATATCATAATAAGAGTCGGCAACTTCCTCGTGCCTTTGTCTTGTATATACGGCAGCATCTTCGTGCCTTTGTACAGAAGACCTGGCAACATCATCGTGCCTTTGTTTAGCCGTTTTATTGGCAGCATCTTCGTGCCTCGGCTGTTTGGACAACTTGGCAACCTCGTCGCGCCGTCGTGGTCTCTTATCAGATCTGTCTCCCTTTTCCTCAACTCGTTTCTCAACCTGTGTGGCTTCTAGATCCGAAATTTGTTTCCGAAGAGCCTCTATTTTTTCTTTAACACTATCCTCCTCACTACGTTTCCTTTTTAATGTTTTAGGCATTTTTAATGTCAACAAAACAACGCACATACACTAACACCGAATAAAAAAGTTAAGAAATCGATTATTTTCACCACTATACAAACCACCTGAACACTGAACGAACGACGCGACGCATGTAGTTCGACACGCTACGAAAGAATGAGAATAGGAACGACGGATATTATGGGTCAGCGGGGGACAGGGAACCAAAAAATCGATATCTTTAAAATGCGTGTAGTTAGACGTGAAGTGGAAGGTACTACAGTGTTTTTAATTACGAGACGAGGCGTAATATAATTAGATATAGTCAATGAAATATAACAGAGATTATAATTACAGTATTAGAACCAGTTTATGTTTTTAATATTGTCAACGCGTATAAATTTATTCTCTTTAAGATAGTTCATAACACCCTTGACATTTTGACAATAAATGATTTAAATCAAACCAATACCGTCTCCCTGTCATTATGTCTATGGATTATGTAAAAAAATATACGTAGTAAACGGTATCAAAAACTGATACTTTTACACAATTTCTCAAATTTAAAGATGAAAAATCGACGCTTGCTTTTTTTTTAAATGACAATGTTTACTAATATCAAATAAATTTGAGAGTGAAATAACGTTATATATTGAAAAAGTACGTACTATTTCGACATTTTAGGTATGTATCTAGACGATTTGCTATAAAATTCACTAAACGAAGTTCAAAAGGAGAAAAACGTTGAGTATAAGGTTGTGAATTTTGATGAAGGTGAACTCGGAAACGAAACGAGGACTAAAAAAATTGACTTCAGATTCATGATCAGCATCCTAATTTTACCTTTACTCCAAATTTCGTGAAAATCGGCGATTGTAGGCGCCAGCGAACATTTGCCTAAAATATTATGATTTTATTGGGTTTTGTAGAGGCAATAATTTTTTAAATTTAGCTAGTTGGTTAGCAAAAATTATAAACACTTTTAATAACTACATATGTCATGTTGTTTCATGTTCTGTCAATTTCGGTAACGTATTACTTAGTAACGAAACTAAAATACATTTTGACTAAAATCAATTTGGTTTATTTTACACTGTCGATAATATATACCTTTTATAACTTTTGTTTTTTTTTTGACAGCTCTAAAAGAAAATATAATATTTATTTAAATTTTGCATTTAATATTAACTTTACTAATTTTAAAATTGTCTGTCTAAAACTGGGAAAAAAATATTAAAAAAATGAATTTTTAAAATATTTATAGGACAAAAAATTCATACATACCCTTTGATTTCAATCGTAAATCGCTTTAGAAATTTTTTACTCTGAGGTTTAAAAAGCGGATAAACTTATATATTGATGTTAAAAACAAACTTATTTTTTTGGATTTTTAAAAATACCTAATTTTTGAGTTGATTGAAAGAAATATCTAAGAAAATTAAGTATCTCAATATGTGGACTTGTCTGCCCCCGGTAGTTTTCAATTCATAATATACAAAAATATATTTTAAGCAAAAATAAGAAATTGTGTCAGTTACGTTAATTTTTTTTATACACATAGCATTTGTACATGTGCTTTCGTCCTGTGGAGACGTATCAGTAGTTTTGGACGTTAAATCGATACTCATCGATAGGTCAATGACATATCAAATAACAATAGGTAAATAAAAAAGTATCGGTAGGTATCGACTAGTACCGATGTGTGTATTAATGCCGATAGGTGTCTAATGATATCGATAGGTAGATTATAATATCGATATGAAGCCAAGAACATCGATAGTTACGGTTAAACGGATTACATATTTACAAAGATGAGGTCCTATATTCCGCACAAATTATGCACCATATGAAAGTGAGGACTGTTTTTGGCATTTCGATAATTTTTCGCTGCCAAGCCGCCTTTGTTGCAAATATATCGATAAGTGTAACATTAAAAGCTTTCACGGCAGAGGCCAATTAAAAAATCATGGTTCCTGGGATTAGACCGTGTCAAAATGGAATCACTTTCCGACGTTTTGCCTTCAATTGCACGAGGTATCTTCATTTCACGAGATCGAAACACAGAATGAACTCGGGGAGATCTAGGTCGGGTATTTATAGTCGATAACGTATAATGTAAACTGAAACCCATATCTCTATTAAAATTGTTAGCATGCTTATAAATTTCAATAGTTTATCTAAGTCTCTCTGAGACCGATGCAAGAAATAAAACATTTAAGTTTTGTAAGATTTAAAAAAAATTCTACTTTCCAAATATTTGGGTGCTGCTACATTTACGAATTACCGCCATTTTGAAATGAGATATATGTCAATATTTTGTGGATGAATTATTCTTAAAAGGGCCTTTTAAAAGATGTACCATTCAACTCTGTTTTTGATTTAATTTTTATCAATGACACTTAGTCGCTGTCATAGAATTTTTCGAGATGCGTCTCACTTCGGGAATAGGTATAAATAATTTCAGGAATACTTGGAAATGCCTGAGGAATGTGAGAAATTCGCCGAGAAAATTAGGGAATGAATTAGGAATACTGTTCTTTGGTGATCGCAAACAGTGTCCAATTTTCTTGGGTGTGTTGAAGATTGTACGTATGTTGGACCGGCGAAGTGACTTTGCAGTTTTATCTGTGGTTCCGTGTATAAATGGAAGAACTACACTTCCCCTCGGTAACTCCGTATTAGTTTCATTTCGTGGAGTAGAATTGTTCTATTTTTTAATTGATCCTCTAATATCCTCAGTGCAATATCCATTCCCTGTTAAAGCTTGAGTCAGTTTATCTGTTGTAAAGAATTTTGGTCACACTAGATTTCTTCGAGTTCATTCAATGTTTCGATCTCGTAAAGTAAAGATCCCTGAAGATGCCGCATGCAATCGAAGGTAAAACGTCGGAAATTGATTCTATTTTAATACGGTCTAATCTCAAAAACCATGATTTCTTAATATCGATAGTAGTAGAAATACCGAAAGGTAGACTATCGATAGGTACCTATCCATACGTTGAAATGTAAACAAGTATCTAAGAAAAGTACGTATCTCTGCACTAGTGGGCTAGTCTGCTCTCGGTAGCTTTCAATACATATTATAAAAAATATATATTTTAAGAAAAATAAGAAATTATGACAGTCAGGCACAAAGCAGTTATACAAGTGCTTTCGTCCTATGGGCACTCTTCATTGCACCGATCATAGAAAAAGCATAATTGAGTCTGCAGATGTTTAACAGTGATTTTTCCACGGGTTGAACAAGAATTAGCAATCAAAGTAATATATTCCTTCATTGTGTAAATTCGATCTGTTCTTTTAATTTTATGTTCTGAACTTTTTTTCTGAATCTCTTTAATTTTGGAATAAAATTTTTTTGCACGGCGATTGTGCACCATCTTTTCAGCTATCGCTACCCGCTTAGCATTTTCGTTTAAGGTAGAAGTCCTACCTTAACACCTACCTGTAACACCATAGGCACTAAGGAATGCTTTTTTACGACTTTCCAGGAACTTTCACAAAATACCTAAAAGAAAATGTTTGTCAGCTTACCTGTATTTCCTTCCAGTATTATATAAATGGGTACCTGAATGATTTACTTCTTTGAGGTGCTTTTTCGTTTCTTCTGCGACGCCGCCTTTTTATATCAGTTACATCGATGTTGTTTTGCAATAAAATATCCTGCTCGTCCTTGGTTTGCAATGAAATTATTTCATTGTAAGTGATTTCAGCATCTTCCATTGTAAGCAAGTTTGGTATACATTTTTTTTTGCAGCTAGAATAAAAACATTATTGCTGTAGACCACAAAACAAAAAATTCTTATCAAAATTTACCTACACGGATATAAATGGTCAGTTGGTTGAACAATATTTCCTTTCCAGTTTTTGTATTCCTCATTTTTCACTCTGGATTTCTTTATTTTCTCACATTGGTACTCTAACTCTTTCTTCGTTTTCTTGGATTTCTTTCAACTCTTTCGTCAATATCACTATCGCTAGACATCTTAATCTTTTAATTGATTATACGTATAAAAATTATGATTATAAAAGAATAATAAACGCAAGCCGGCTTTTTTACTATATTACTGACGATTGTCAGTCGAAATGGCGTGGCGCGTGGAGACATCGCGCGCACGTTCATTTGACAAACACCATAACTCCTGGACTTATGGTGTTTCTCAAATGAATATCTCCATAGATCAATGCGTATACATTCTAAAATTATAAAAATGCTGAAATGTCACTTTGGCTAAAATATGGGGTTTCTTAAATGACCGATTCAATTAAAAAAAAAGATTTAAAAATATCATGTATCGGATACGTTGGCATAATTTTATTATTAATATTAGATGTGTCTTTTTCAGTGTCGCATAGTCATACTACTAGAAATGTGCAGAAATATTATTCAAAATCTAGATATGCAGAAATTAATAATTATAATAATTAATAAAGATCCCACTGTGACAAACTTAGCGAAAATAACAATAAATATTCATTGAGCAAACAACATTAACCTTTAACCTTGACGATAATGCAATATAGAGTGATCTTTTTTAAATCGGAAATAACCTTCTGATAGACTTGACAGTGATCAGACTATTATTAGAAAAATAAATGAGTAAATTATCAATTCCAAGATAATAATAATAATAATAATAATAATAACAATAATACATTTTGACGTTTAGTTTAAATTGTGTCATAGATAAACGATTCGCCAACTGCACGAAATTATGTTATTCTTTAAATGCAGTAGCAAAATCAGATGTTAGCTATGGAGCTACATATTTTGTTCATATTTTTTTTTTTTTGATTGTAGAATGTGTGATATACATATACATGTATAAAGGGTTATTTTCAAGAATAAACTAGCTTAGTATTGATATGACAAAAGACATTTTGATCATCCCACACAAAACCATTTTCAGAACATATTGGTTCTGCGCATTTTTACACACCATTTCGAATGGCACCATTTCCCTTTCCATATCTCCAACGCTTTCCGAAATACCTTCAAAGAACGGTCATAAATTACTTAAGTTTGACAGCTCATATGATTACCAAACTTGGCATTTCGATGTTCCACAGCTAATATTACATTTGAATTCCTAGATTATGGGGGATAGTATCCCTACTGCATCTAATTTTTCCGGAAAAAATCAGAAAACAGTTTTTTAAGCATGGACATTAGTGGTTGTAAAAACTTGCGCGAAGGTTATTTGTTAAATAAATTTCTTAGAGACGGTATTCCAATTTTTCCGTAGGAAAAATTAAATACGTGAGGGGTATTTGGTAATATTATTTCCTGAGTTCAATAAATAATATGCCACCATTAGATAATGTTGTTCTTTTCTACATACATGGCATTACAAACAAAGATGGAAGATTACTTTGGCAGGCCAACATACGTACAATCTTTAATACACCTAAGAAGATTGGACAATGCTTTCGATCCCCGAAAGATGTACAGGGTGGTCCACTTAAGATGCTTCTATACTTACTATATCTCAAAATAAGACACTGAGAAAAAAAAGTTAAATACAAAAATTATTTGACCGTAATTTAATTTTTTTTTTATAAGATTTTTATGTATACAGGGTGTTCCATTGTGCAAGGGCAGTAACCAACTTTTTTCTTTTTAATGAAATGGTATGAATATTTTTATAAATGCTAATTGTACGCTTAATTTTGAGTATTTTTTGTCATTATATAGCATACAAGAAATACTTATCGTACAAAAAACGTTTTTTTTGTACGATAAGTATTTCTCTCAGTGTTATTTATTGAATTACGCGAGTTTTTGGTGAATTAATATCACTTATCCCTATTACAGTATTTGAATAAAAATAAACGTATTTCTATAAAAAGAGGTGCAGTTAGATTAACCGATTATCGTCGATATTTTATGGAAACAAACCCAATCCAACAATTCCTGGTTTAAACAAATCCAGACACGGACAAAAAATGATCCTGAATTATGAGTTGGGCGCCCGTATGAAAATTGGGTAGACGACGTGCCGCGCTCTGCGAAATAAAGAATGATATAATCTGATTAAAATGAAATCCATGTGCCTGGTTGTGACTGATGGAAAGGCTGCGGGATTATGATATTGCGAGTATCAGCAGCTCTCTGCTATAATACACCCGTATCATGACAAACGGCGGATGTTTCCGCTATATTTTTGAACTTTTAAATACAGTTTCGAAAAATATTAACTCTATATTTGCATTTATATATAAAAGGTAAAGCCCGTGTTAATATGAATATACTAACTTTGAGTCAGTCTTAAATTTTCATATACAGGGTGCTGATAAAGCCTGGATAATCTATTTTTCATAAAAAGGAAAGTATTTTGCGGAAAACGTACCTCAATTTTATTTAATTTTTTTATGCTATACAAATTTATTAGTGTGTTCTTATTGCTTAATTACCCTCTTTAAACCCGGTAGCCTATTAGAAGTATTTAACGAATGAATTACAGTATTGCCAGATCTACTGGTAAATAACATCATTTTCATAATTTTTAATCGGACATACTCTAATTTATTCAATTTTTAGATTCTACGAAAAATTCCAATTGTATTTTATGTAGCATGTCCTATACCTAAACTTGATGGTTTTCGAAATATTGACGTTTAAAATTTGACATTTTTTACACTTTAACTAGCTGTAAAACCTAAACGGTTTGGTTTGAAGGAAGGCGGCTTGCACTTTCGAAAGTTCGAAATTGTAACTTCCGGAAGCTAGATCATAGCATCCTTTGGTAGTAACCATAATTTGAAACACTTCCTTCTTTTCGTTCACAAATATTTCTAATAGGCCAACGAGTTTGAAACACCCTGTAGAACAGTGTACTTTGTGTCCGCTACGGACATAAAGTACACTTTATGGTTTGCGCAGGTATAAAGACACAAAAAACAAACAAATTATTAACTTACTAATAACCTTTATTAATACAATTACAAAATATGATATTAAAGTATTATGTAAATATTTACTTAACATTATTTAATCGAATTCAATTAAAACTGGCAAATCTAGAAAGATCCGGTAATAGTTAGATTACCTGCAGTACACGTTGATTTATGTTTTATTGTCTGGGTATCAAATTTCTGTAAGGAAAAGCCAGATACAGAAAGTATGCTTGCCAGCACCCTTCAAACTTCATTTTTTAAAGAGATCTTGTCCTCTAAATATCCTTCAGCAACCAATGTAGTCTTCCATCTACCATGGCGAGGTAGCGTGGTCATACTGACTCCAGCATTTGTCAGAAGAATTGCTGATGTTCGACGCAGACAGTGACCTGTATATTGTCAGGATCCCTCAAAACCAGATGGGATTTTTCCAAATGTGTCTTTTCCAACTGATTGTACACTACAGAAAAGACATGTGGTATCTTACAAGCTTTAAACTTTTCATTTCGTCTTTGTCAATAGTGGTAAAAACGTTCCTTATATCGATTTTTGTCTCTGGCATGTTTACCATAAAAACTGACTCTTTTACATGAGTTACTAGATTCACAAGTTCTTGTCATTGACATCCACCAAATACACCAAGTATTAATGCAATTTTGTTCATTAAAATTTTCTCATTGAATGCCTCGTGAATAAATCCCAAAAAATGCCTTTTTAGACAGAACTTTAGACTTTTTTTGCTGCTAAGCCTTTGCTTAAGATGTCCGTTTAATTTATGGTAACTAGCGATGTTAATATTCTTATTTAGCATGAAAAATCTTCCTTATTATTGAATACTTGGTCCATAAGAAACTCGGAGAAAATATTTCAGCGAGATGGCCGAAATATTATCCAAGCAACACAATGTCACTAATATGTTCTACACACTTTTCTGACATCGAGTTTAGTATTTTGTTTTTTAGAAAGCAAGTTTGGTCGGGGATCGTGCGTCAGGGTATAAACATTTAACTATTTATGGTGCATAAATAGCTATTGCTACTTTTACGTTACCCAGTAATAAACATGCCCTTAGAAAACTAGACAGCTGTTAATTTCACTTTTTTAAACGGGATCCCCCATTTTTTCTTCAATATTCAGATCCCTCTTAAAATTCTGGGCATGTTTCGTATAGCATACCGTATGGCTAAAGTCAAAGGATTTTGAAATTCAGTGCAGCAAAAAAAAGTTTTTAATGTCTACGTATTTACTTACAATATTACCGTTTATCACTTATATTTTTGTTTTTAACAGAAACTGAGAGAATTAATATATATTATTAATAAGTATAATATTAATAACAGTTGAATGTGGAAACCGAAAAAAAAAATCACAATATAAAGTTTGTGAATATTTTAAGAATAAGTAAGTAGAACCTTCAATGAAGTTAGTTACGGTAGAGATAGACCCAGAGATGAACGCCCTAATATTTCCGAGAATTCCAAAGATGCCATTCTAATTTCATTAGAAGAAAGAGCATTCCAGCATAAGAAGCATTTTTAAACATTTTGGAAATATTCATAATTCAACTAGAGGAACTTACTGAGGACGACCTGGATAGAAGAAAAGAGTTTTATGAAATTCTTATGGACAACTACTTGGCTAATGACACAATGTTTGTGAGACGCACATTTTTTTCAGAAGAAGCAATTTTCTGCATTCATGGCAAGGTAAATCGCCAGAATTTCGCATTGTGTCCGAGAAATTCATATCCAATGACCGGAGAAAATTAATGTATAGGTTGTATGTATAGGTTCTTTTTTTTTTAAGAAAATTTAACAGGCCAAAAGTATTTGCAATTATTTTAAGGAGATCTTACTCCGGCGTTGCTTGCCTTATATCCCGATCCGGAATACTACTGATTTACTTGATGTAAGTATCTGGTTTTAGCAAGATGGAGACGAGCGCACTATTCGGCATATGTTCGTAGATTCCTTGTTGAGATATTTCCACATTACTGGATAGATCGGCTGGATCAAACATAGTGGTCCACGATGTTCCCCTATTTAACACCGTTAGACTTCTTTCGGTGGGGCTTATATGAAAATAAACTAGAAAATCTTGTTTGCGTCTAACGGCAACCATAAAGCAAATTACCCCAGGAATAATACTCAGAGTTAGAATTTCTTGAGCGGTTAGGAAACTTTACAGCCTAAAATGGGTACCATTTTCAATTATTTCAATTGAATTAACTGAAATAGTTTTTTTAGATTATTTACTTGTTTCAGTTGTATCCATATTAATTACATCTTCCGATTTGTAGCTTTTTAGTAATATTGTAATGTTTTAATTAATGGTACTCATAACTGTTAAAAAATACTTAATAATTTTCTTCTTTTGTATTAAAAATTATTTTGCCTAACCTAAGCATTCGACATTCAGAACAAATTATGCCTAATTATTTTTGGGTTCCTGTATTTCAAAATCTGTTGACTTTAACCATATGGTATGTTACACGTGTATGTATAGCATTTTGTGAGGAATCCGAATATTAAAGAAAAAAGGGGTGCTTCATTAAAAAATGTGAACTTTACAGCTTTCTAGCGTTTTTGGCGCACTTTGTATATTATTGAGTAGCGGCAAAAAATGATTTTTGAAAACTTTGTTTCCTCAAAACGGAAGTTTTATTGACAGATGATATATTGGTTTGATAGAAATCAAACATACTCCAATTCGTGAAAAGGGAAGGTTGAATTATCTTATCCTTCTAAATCTATATCCTGAACCACTATGTCCAAATGCTTTCACAGTTTTGCTTCAGGTTTATTATTAATAGATATGCCGATACGGACTTTACAATTAGAGCCGCTACGGAATTTTCACATTTATTTTCGATTAATAAAAAGAATTATTTTAAATTTTTAACAGAAATCAAATATACTCCAATTTATCAACAGAGAAAATTCAGTTGTTTTGGTAGTCTAAATCTAATACTTGAAAACTCCCTGTATTTATATAAACAATTAAGATAGCAATCAATTAAAATAAAAAGTAAGTAAAACCGATGATAAAACGTATTTACCTAATTTCTTTTAGTCTATATACCGTGAAAAGAGTTAAATAAAATAAAACATAATTTTATAAATCACCCTCCAGGGTAATAATGATAAATAAAAATGTCTAATATTACTTAGGGCTTTAGAGAAAACATCGATAATAAAAATAATCAATTTTAAAATTTATTACAATTTTCCAAAATTTCAAGAACCTATACTTTATTCTCAAATATTTGACCCAGTCCAAATGTTCGCAAACATATAATTTATTATTTTGTATTTAAGTTTCAAGTGAAAATAATCTTTTAATTCGTTCTTATTACTAGCATACCAGTTTGCTACCCCAAGTCCTTTGTCTTATGCATCGCAAACGGTCCTCCACATTACACACATTTTGCCTATTATTGTAGAAATTATTTGTTCTTCCTTGCTATGGTAGAAATGGATTGCCTCACTATTTTGTATCAAGTTTTTTGGTATATATTTTTTATTAACATATTAGTTAGTACTTACTTAATTTGCACATTGTATGTTTGTATTTTATTGCAGTATTCAAACATTCCGTTTAAATATAAAATGTTTACAAATATCCCTTCTTTAAATGTCCGTTAAACTTTTTCACGAAAAGCTTAGTCACAAACGGTGTGTACAAATTTAAGAAAATAAAATTAACTAAAACCGGCAATTTTCTCTGAACTGTCTATTAATCATTCGTAAGTAGCATCATTTTATACGACTGCTATCCAAAACTTTTGGATAAACATCGTTTCCTCTAAATTTTGTCATAAGGTTGATGTACTAATTAGCTTGAGACATTTGTGACGCGTTACTTTGAGCCGAGTGAAGTGTTAAAAGCTCTTTAAAGTTACTAACGTTTTGTAATTTCAGGCACTACCGTCAAAACTCACATTTCTATCCCTCCCTAGATATTACAGATTTAATAGTCCTTTAAGAGCATTTGCTACATCAGTATCACGCTTGTAAAAGTGTAGTGTGTAGGATTATAGATAAGCTGTGTTATTTGACGTTATTAACGGTTTCTATGGTTTGATCTAGACAGCAACCCTCTATTGAATTTTTAAATTTGTTTAGATATTTCAATACATTCTTTAATTTTTCGTATATGGAATGCTGGTACCGACATTGCTAAAACCTGGGTTTCTTTTATATTTACGATAGGAGTGGTATATGCTGGTGTAGCTACGTCAATTGTCGATCAAATCAAATTAGCCGAAAAACAAATTGCCCGAAAATAAAATAACCGAGTCGCAATTTTTTTTACCTGCTTATAACTACACTGCGCAAAACAATTAACGCAAGGCCTAAAATTTCGTCTAACTTTTAATGGAAATTTCTCGAGAATGGTTGATCCGATTTTGATGAAGTTTTTATCGAAATTTGGGTTAATTCCTCGTGAATATTTTTTTGATATTAAAATTCAATGTTACTTTGTTCTAGGCAATAATACAGGGTGAAAAAGAAAGACATGTTTTATTTACCAAAGTTTAAAACACCCTGTAGAATAAATCAGATGAATTCAAGGGATCTAACCAAAAAAATGTTGTAGCCCAGTATGTTTCCAACAAATTGTTTTTTTATTCGCTTCAATAGCACAATTTTTGCCTGAGTTACAGGACTTATTGAAAAGTACTGCATTTACTGTGTTTTAAATGAATTTACCAGTTCATGTTTGAATTGATTCTGTTGAAGACGTTGCCCGGTAACAAGAGAACACAACTTATACCAGATTGACATTTAGGCGTCAGTTTCAGTTCGGTTTTAAATTTTTCTTCTTATTGTGTACAGTCATGCCAAGACAAACTAGACATTTGACCCGCGACGAGTGTGTAATTGCAAGAACTCTTAGAGATGAAGGCTGGAGCTATAGCAGGATAGCGGAAAGATTGAATGTTCGTAAATCAATTGTACATAGAGTCATACAGAGACACATGGAGACCGATGATCATTCCAGACGGATTGGACAAGGTCGACAGCGTGTTACCAGTGAGCGTGAAGACCGGTATCTGCGGTTGTCTGCTTTACGACAACGTTTCGTGACGGCAAGGTTTCTGAGGCAGGAAATTCAACACGCGAATGGTCCTCAGGTAAGCACCCAAACAGTGCGGAATCGTTTGAGGGAAGGACATATGAGACCACGTGTTCCTGCACGAGGTCCTGCGTTAACAGCAACACATCGGAGAGCCAGGCTAGAATGG
The DNA here is from genome assembly GCA_030620095.1 of Kuschelorhynchus macadamiae. Taxonomy (NCBI): domain Eukaryota; kingdom Metazoa; phylum Arthropoda; class Insecta; order Coleoptera; family Curculionidae; genus Kuschelorhynchus; species Kuschelorhynchus macadamiae. The sequence goes on along the minus strand of JAUTXW010005202.1, from coordinate 1,072,274 downwards.
GCTAACGAACGTATGAACTGGGCGGAAGCTGATTGGTCGAGAGTGCTGTGGACAGATGAATCGAGATTCTGTCTTTTTAATTGCGATAGACGGGTCCGTGTGTATCGTAGGCCAAATGAACGCTATGTACAGGGGAATTTTGTTAATACCGTAATGTTTGGTGGGGGATCAGTAATGGTTTGGGGAGGGGTATCTTTGAGGGGTCCTGGTCGTACGGAGTAAGTTATTGTGGATGGGAATTTGAATGCGGATCGATATATCAACGAAATACTGGACAATCACGTGAGGCCATTTGCACATAATGTTGGAGCGGAGTTTTTATTAATGTATGACAACGCTCGTCCCCATACAGCACGTGTAGTGCAAAATTACGTGAATAATGTTGGGATCGATGTCATGCAATGGCCTGCACGTAGTCCGGATCTGAACCCAATCGAACATGTTTGGGACTTATTGGGCAGTAGATTAAGGGCTAATGAAAGACAGCCAAATAACGTGGAAGAGCTGGGTGAGCTACTCATCGATACTTGGAATGGGCTGGATGAGGTACTCATACGAAATTTGATATTAAGCATGAATAGAAGGTGCGAAATAGTCATAAGAAACAGAGGGGGAAATACGAAATATTAGTTCAATAGTTATAAAGTTTATTTTTGTTCGTTTTAGTTCTTAGTGTTTTGTTTTTTTGACTGTCGTGTTCATATCTTAATCTTACCTATTAAAACATGTTTTTCTAACTCCCTGTATTATTGACAAAACTAAACCGATCCTGGCCCTTGATATCACGAAGAAATATTCGTATAACTAAACTAAAATGTAGAATAGCGCCATGTTCAAATATCCGGTAACCGATGCGTTCGTAATTTAAAAAACAGTATAATTTATTTTTCGTTGCACCCTGTATTATTGACTGAACAAAACTAAGATGGAATTTTAGTGATCCAAAAAAAAAAAATCTTCACAACCAAGCTACAAATTACAAACGTCTTCAACAGAATCAATTCAAACATAAACTGGTAAATTCATTTAAAACACAGTAAATGCAGTACTTTTCAATAAGTCCTGTAACTCAGGCAAAAATTGTGCTATTGAAGCGCATAAAAAAACGATTTGTTGGAAACATACTGGGCTACAACATTCTTTTGATTAGATCTCTTGAATCCATCTGATTTATTCTACAGGATGTTTTAAACTTTGGTAAATAAAACATGTCTTTCTTTTTCACCCTGTATTATTGCCTAGAACAAAGTAACATTGAATTTTAATATCAAAAGAATATTCACGAGGAATTAACCTAAATTTCGATAAAAACTTCATCAAAATCGGATCAACCATTCTCGAGAAATTTCCATTCAAAGTTAGACGAAATTTTAGGCGTTGCGTTAATTGTTTTGCGCAGTGTATATCAGTTTGTGACGTTTTATTCAGCTTTTTGCATTAATGTTTATAGTCTTTGTTATATGATTTCTGAATTTGCAAAATGAAACTTTACATTTTACCTTAAAAGATAAATCTGTAAGTGAATAAAATATACATCGAAAGTTGCATTTGATTAGCAAGTTGTTGCGCATTCATAGTATTAGGTTGTGCTAGTTATTGCATCTGCATAGTATCACCCACTATCGTATTTCTGTTATGGCTTTAACGACGACTGTTGACGAACCTGGTGCTAACCTAAAGCAGATTTTCGCGTCGTAGGTTTAGAGTAAGCAAGATTATCCTCGTTTAACCAGATTGATGTCAACTTGTTACTGCCTCCAACTTAATAAGTGATAAATCGGTTTTTGGTCGCGAAAACGCCGGTTTTAAGTAAAAATAGACTAGATTTATAAACTGCTTTCTTTTTCCTAGTAATATGAAACTCATTTTTTTGGAGTTTGAAAAGTCAAAAACTTAACCTATTTTTAAAAATGTATTTACGTCATTTTTAAATAATGGAAGAAAACCGAAATATCAATTTATGTGCGGTTCTTGGTCGTAAAAGATTATACGAAAGAACACAAGATGAGGGATTACTCCTTCACCAATATCTCAAGAAACGACCAAAATATGACGCTCTTTGTTTCAAAAACAAGGAGCCCCAGTCAGGCTCATCTTGTAGTTGTAGGAGGGTATCAGTTTTAAAACGGAATTACCCAAATAAATCTATTTTGCACAGTCTTCATGTGCCCTCATTTTGGTCGCATCTAAAGCGATTTAGTGCACCATAGTACCTATAGATGGCGCCACTGGTTGCCTGTTTCCTGCATCGACTTTCAAAGTCACACGACATGCCACTTTGTTTGTATCAGTGTTTGGGTAATTCGGTTTTAATACTCATATCATCCAAGGAAACTGCTTGAGGAGCCTATATATATATATATATATATATATATATATATATATATATATATATATATATATACATATATACATATATACAGGGTGACCCAACCTCAATCTCAATGACCTATGCGAAACATCTAGATAACCAACAAATAGATTGCTTTGAAAATTTGGGTCTAGCCATAGGTGAACAAAAACTTTATTTCTAAATTACTTTTATTGGTGGCGGAGTTGCCGCGTCTACCCAAATCTATTAGCATCATCCGTTTTTTAAATGGAATGCCCTGTATATCATTGGCGTCTCTTGGTGAATTATATTGGGATATCAATAACAATTTTAAAAATAGGAATACTTAAAAAAAATTAAATATGTTATCTTTAGATTCTCTTGAAGTACGGGTCTACTCTTCGTTTTTTAGAATTGGAAAAATGCTGAATGACACGTTCGTTAAAATTGCACGCACATTCCTTTTATAAACGATTTCTCGATACTTAGCATCGCTAAAGCGTATCGTCTATCTTGGCTTAACTCCTCAACAAAATTTATAAGCCCTCGAGAAACCCCTGGATTTTCACACAAAGCCGTTTTATCGTAGCATAGTTGACCGAAAATTTCATGTGATCTGCATGTTTTTTTATTTCTTCTTTTAAGTGTTTTAAGTCTTTAACACTGGTTTTGCACCATAATGAGTCCGGCGAGTCCTTAGAAAACAACATGCATAACAGTAAAATGAATTAGAGACCTGACAAGCATATATCCAGTTAGCTAAATCAGAAAACAGTTGAATTTAGGTATAGGAAGTATAAGATAAAAACCCTTTAGAATAATCAGGAAAATTCAAAAATGTAAGAATATACAAGGCATTCCATTTAAAAAACAGTTGTTTTTACCTATTTAGGGTAAAAGCGGCAACACCGCGCAATTAAAAATATTTTAAAAAGATGTTCAACAAATTTTTAAACTACTGTCATATTACGCCAATTTACGTTGCGAAAAATTATCTCTTCAGTCAACATGCTTTTCAGCCAATTGACTTTTTCAGGTACATCAGATTAAACAGTTCGTTTAATATGTACTTCATATTTTTTTTTCTCCCACATACCTTTCTCTCAGGGAAACAAAATATTGTATTTAATTATTTTGTTTAAAAAGTTGACAACTTATTATACAATTTTTATAAACAAACCATGGGATTTCCTCTATTACCTGCGGTAGCGAATATCTTCATGGGAGCCAAGGGTAATCTTTTAACATCTCCGCTAAAACCAAAACATTGCTTTAGATATGTAGATGGTACTTTTATTGTTTGACTTCATGGGAAGCAAAAATCTCGTCTTATTTCTGATCCCCCTAAGTCAACAACACTAGACAACGGAAATCACAATTTTATACAGGGACACGGACACTCGAACAGGAGAACCACCTAGGTATGGTTAAATTCTTTAACCGATTTTGGCGTTTAAGCATCTACCGTTTCTGATAGAATATCTGGGACATTAAGGTTCCGGCAGAAAGAATTAAAAAATATAAAAACATATATTGCAACTTTTTACTACAACGAATAGAGATTTTGACTTTTTTATTCCATCATCATTAAAATAAACTTTACTTCTTGACTGTCTGCAATTAAGTTTAAGAATACAGGCAAAAAAATGCTGTATATTTTTGGGCAAAGGGAAAAATAAATCTAATATGATGTCTTGTCTGCGTTTATTGCGGGTTGCGATATGAAATCAGACGTTTTTACACGAGGGAATTAAACCGCATTTATCTTCGTAACTTTAAAACGTTCCTTTCACGTTTGATCAGACGTTCCTCCGAGGCGTAATATCTGATTTTAATTCAAGAACGTATATGTAGGAGGAGGAATGATAAATGTTTGTGATTTTGGTAAATAAATAATGTCTGGAAAAAATGATATTCACAAATAAATATGTTTTTTTTGTTCTATGTGTTATAATCAGATTACGTTACCCAAATAAGAACAAGAAATGTTCAGATTGGATTTTTTTGCTTAAAGTGACTGAAAGTAGCTACAAATCGATAAAGGCTAGTACAACGACTGGTTGGTCTACAATCTCCGGTTCGTTCCTTCGAAAATGTGATGTGTCTTGCGATCTGGTCTACGAATAATCAATTAGCCTCTAAAAGGAGTATTCTCTTATAATCGTCTAATTAATGATTGTTTTCGATTTCATATTTTTTGATATTTAATATATTTTTTTAGGAATCATGTCAAAATTTTTATCCTACATTTTAAAACATAAAAGAAGATATGGCAACCCTGTCGACTACTAAAACTAGGAAATGTATTCAGTTTAATCCCGCTTGGAACGGTTACGATTTCGGAAAGATTAATAGTGATACCACTTATTTTAGACACATTGTATACAGAGCTGCTCTTTACTGCCCTACCTCCCACACTTTCATTTTGAACTAATCGTAATAGAAATTTGAGGTTTGGTAGAATTCAGTAAAACACTAAATACTTTTTTATGTATGTTTTGTAATATTGAAATATTGTGGGCGTGTGAACTTCATAATAATTTTCCTAGTTACAAGGGGTTTCATAAAGACACGACCTTGAAAATTTTAATAATGATAAATACACAACAAAGGAGTATTTGCTTTGCTGCTATATATATTTATATATATATATATATATATATATATATATATATATATATATATATATATATATATATATATATATATATATATATATATATATATATATATATATATATATATATATATATATATATATATATATATATATATATATATATATATATATATATATATATATATATATATATATATATATATATATATATATATATATATATAATATATATATATATATATATATATATATATATATATATATATATATATATATATATATATATATATATATATATATATATATATATATATATATATATATATATATATATATATATATATATATATATATATATATATATATATATATATATATATATATATATATATATATATATATATATATATATATATATATATATATATATAAATATATACATATATATATATATATATATATATATATATATATATATATATATATATATATATATATATATATATATAAATATATAAGACTATAATGAAAGGGATGCGAAGAGGTACTTAAATCGCCTCATTTGAGTACCTCTTTATAAACCACGTTTGTTGTTGCAATTTCTGGCTGTAAAATAGCCAAGCTACTACTATAGGGTTGACCATGGGAAAAACAATCGTAACGCAAGTCGACTCCAGCTCTACTTAAGGATTGCCCTTGAGCTTTGTTAATTGTCATGGCGAAACAAAGTTTTAAAGGAAACTGTACACGTTTAAACTGAAAAGGATAGTCTGACGGAATTAAAAGGATACATGGTATAAAAACTGTTTCTCTCAGACCAGGGCCAGAAATATTAGTAGACTCTATTACATTGTATTGTAATGTTTTTACCTGTAGCTGAGTTCCATTAGACAATTTTGGTGGTTTTAAATTTCGAATAAGCGTTACTGGTGCCCCCACCTTTTAGAGTTAACTCATGAGGAGGTATTCCTAAAGGGTTTAGAGAGTGTAGGAACTCGACAGGATAATTAACAGCATTTTCTTGGTCTATAACTACATCTATTGACATATTGAGTTAATTGTGGAGCAGTAATTTTTCCAATAAAGCAAGATTTATTTCATGTGCTGTGCTATTTTTTGGAGTTAATCTAGCTCATTCTTTAAACCAAGAAGCGGTTTTATTTTGACAACTTTCGAGTCCACTATAAACATTTAAGGGGTGGTTTCACCCCTTGGGAAACTGAGTTTCGAAGAATCCCTTTTTATCGAACCTCTGCACTCTAAAGTCAAGCTGTTTGCACAACCTCAGCTTTGTACGGCAAACGGTTTGAGAAAGGTCGCAAAAATTAATTAATGATCCGATTTTTTCAAAAATGTATGAATTTATAAAAAATCTTAAAAAATGTAATAAAATTTAATAAAAATCACGTGTTCAAGTGTTTTTCTGAATAACTAATTGTTTTTTAAACAAAAAAATTAATATTAAAGTGGTGGCTTCAGCCCCTTGGACACCCTGTCTCGGTTTAAAAAAAATGAAATGTGTAAAAAATAAAATATAAAGCATATTATGTTCAAGTGTTTTCCGAATAACTAACAGTTTTTTTTAAATAAAATATATTACAATATTTAAGGGATGGTTTTACCCTTTTGGGCAAATTGTATGATTTCTTTAAAAATCCATAAATATGTAAAAAATAAATTAAAAACACTTGTTCAAGCGTTTTTTCGAAAAACTAACCGATTTTTAAATAAAAAAATATTGTATTATTTAAGTGGTGGTTTCAGCCCCTTGGAATTTGAGTTTTGAAAAATCCCTTCCCCCCTTCGAACCTCACCCTAAAATCAATCTGTATACCTAAATTCAGCGTTTTACCTATATATATATATATATATATATATATATATATATATATATATATATATATATATATATATAATTTGTGTTTCCATTCCGGGTGTACATCCGTTCACTACTGTCGTTCTGAAAAGAACAGTTTTCAGAACAGTCTCTGTTCGGACGCGAGAAAGAAAGCTTCGAAAATGCCAAATGTAATTTTGGCGAAACGTCAGCAAAACTGTTCTTTTCAGAACGACAGTAGTAAACGGATGTACACCCGAAATGAAAACACATTGTATTTTTCCATCCGTGAAGGAGTAAAAATCAACAAGTATATATATATATATATATATATATATATATATATATATATATATTTATTTATTTATATATACTATACGCTAAGGCGATGAAATTTGGCTAAGTATAGACACGTGATTCTTCATCAATACAGTCAACTAGTTGGGATATGACTACAATTAGTATCAAAATAAACAACAAAACCACACCAGAGTTATCCGAAATTTTCGCCGGACTTCATACTCTATTACGGAACAACATATAGCCACCTGTGGTAAAACTCATTACCCAAGAATAATCAAATCAAAAGCAGAAAAAGATTAACGAGGCAAGAACTATTATATAGTAGAAAAAGCAATTTTTTGGGAAAACCACTAAAGCAACATTGAAATTTGGCTAACCGTAGACACGTGTTTCTTTTGATTAAAGGTCTTCATCAGTACAGTTAACTAGTTGAGAGACGAGTACGTACAACTAGACAGACATCACTCTGGTGTGGTTGTTATATTTGGCGTGACTTGCACTCGTCTGTCAACTAGCCGACTGTGTTGTTGAAGAATTTAAGTCAGAAACACGTGTCTACGGTTGGCCAAATTTCATAGTGTTTTAGCGGTCATCTCAAAAAAGAAATTGTACTCTATAATAGTTCTAGTCGTGCATTTTTTGCTCTTGATTTAATTACTTTTGGATTATGAGTTTCGCGCAGGTGGCTTAATTTTTTTCTGTGGTAACCGGGTATCAAGTCCGGCGAAGATTTTGGATGTTCTCTTGATAACCACAATTGTCGGTTTTGCTCCTGTTGGTGACTCTCCTAACAAGATTGCACTTTCTTCAACTCTTTAGCCCTCTGCAAAAGTCAAGCGTTTGGTTTTCGAAAGCTAGGTTCTATTAACTAATCATTTAGTGAACACAGCTTTCGTGAAAATATGGGCAATAGAAACCTTTTATTTCTGTCAAGGAAAATCGAATTTTCCATATGTTATCCCAAGGGGCCACTCGTAGATTTCCTTTCGTTATACTCAACATCGATGTACTGTGTGCAAACTGGGGCACCTAAATCTGTCACTATCTGAGGGTCTAATAGCACTTTACGTATTCATGTTTAACCTATTCTCGTTTTGTTTTAATTTTCTCCGTAAAAAACCAATCGAAAAAATTCAACGGGATATTTCCAATTTTAGGGACAAGAAAATTAAAAGTTTTTAATTAAGAATTTCATTAATTTTAAATTTTATGGAACCGCTGTCTTGTCTGCAGGCGACTGAAAACTTCCTTGGGATACGATGTCTGAAACTCAACAAGTTCGCTAAATTAATTGGACCCGTACCAGAAATTTTAAATTGTTTCTCTTTTAGCTGCAGCAAATTTGGAATATTTTACTTAAATTCTCGGAAGTAAATGTGGAAAAAGACCAGCAGCCATCCGTTGAGGGGTTAGATGCAGTTGGAATATTTTAATAAGTAATAGATGTTAGGACTTGTAAAGAATGTTTAGACCTTACGAAATTTAACTTGAAACTTGAAGAAATGTGGTTTATTTTAAAAGTTTGCATTTCTTAGATTCTCACCAGTAATACTACTAAAGGTCAAATTATATTCGAAAATTCTTTAAAGCTGGCGAATCGTAAGCGAAAAAAAAATTCTAGATATAATTTTATTTCGAATGGTATTTGGTAAGAAAATTTCACAAAATTGGTTTATAATAGACAAATGTTATTTACAATATTTGTTGTGTTTACTTCGTAGTAGTTAAACGTGGTTAAATATAGAAGGAATTACCTTAAATGTCAAATTTCGAGAAAAATATAAAATCTATGCCCTACAGTATCTAATGGCAAAGGATTGCTTACATTTTGTATTTACCAATTTTAGTTAGGTACATAGAAACACCAGCTTCAGATTTAATTACTTCTTATACTCTTTCTTAATATTGAGTTTAGTTTACGTTTAAGTTGGTAGATAATTATATTTTAGCAATAGAGTGTGCGGTAACTCCTTTGTTGTTAATAGGTATTGTTTAATATATAAAAACTTATTTACTTATTTAAATCGGTTAATGCATTGTTGTTAATTATATTTCATTTTATTAGATTTGCAGTATTGGTATTTTGTTTTTAATTTTCTTATATTTTTAGCATCTATATCTTTTAACTTTATATTCATTACTGTAAGAAAATGTGTTGATGAAAGATTAGAGTTATGTAACTCGTTATTTACCGTCATCATTTACAAAAGTTTATTTGTCACTCATCTACCTTATTAATTTTCCTACCCAGAAGCCCCCTCCTCGTTTTCATAAAAGTATATTTATAAATCTTTCTACTCAAAAAAGAAATACGTCAGGCTTGTGATATTTCTACATTGTTTTGAAAAGTTATTGGTACAATAATATCAAAATCTTTTGTTTAACAGGGAATTAAAATATTTTTTACCATTTTAATAATTAGTTAGTTTTTAAAAAGATTACTAAACACTCCTTTTTATTTAAAAATGTCTATTATTATATTTAGTTATAGTTATTGGCCACAGGTTGTCCTTGTATGGAAGATCAGTTAACTTCACACATCACCAATATTTTTTACTAAATATTTTATTGACCTTTATTAATTTACATAGGCATACAATAAATTAACACATTTCTGTTCAGCTAGTTCCCTTGTCTACCTTCCCGCAAGAACTTGTTTTGGTTTCTCATAGTTCTAGTTTTCTTTGAACTTCACTTAAAATATATGCTATGGTTTGTAACAATGTTCTTGTTTTTGTCATTATTCGACAATTGTTTGAACGCTACTTTTTATTGCTAAATTTCTCGGCTCTCTCAATTTACACACATAGTCTTTGTTTCTTGTTTTGGTCCAAACCCGTTATTAGTGTCTAAGTCAGTAAAATACCTACATCTATTAGTCTTAATTTCGTATCATATCCAAACATTTATGTTTCTTATAATTGGTATAGTTTATTGACATTCCACACGTTTTTGCACATTTTCAATCTACTATATCCAATGTATTTAGTTATTATTACTTAATAGGACCCTTCGGCCAAGGTTGCCAAGTCAGTCTTCGGCGGCTTGTCTTTGAACAGTTTCTTTCTCTCACTATGACGTCTCATCTGAGTTTCCAATCAGATTTGTAATCAGTTCCTATCAGTTTTTTTTTCGTGTTTTCACCAGTTTACAATTTATTCTATATTTTAATTTCTGTTCTGGTTATACTCATTAAGATAACTTGTCAAATTTTAGTAATTGGTCCAGTGGCGGCTCGTGGTCAACTTGTCAGGGGGGTCAATACATGTACACCACAAACAGTCATCTGAAAAAATCAGAATCACGAAACAATAAAATGCCTTTGTTACTTCGCAACCGCGTGTCTAGACATATAAATCGTATATATTTTTACGAAAATAATGATTTACTTCTTTGTTTTTGTCTAAACTTGTTTTCTGAATTTCAAATTTCGGCAAAGGTCGACTACTGGTCTTGAATTCAAGTCGTTTCTAAAAGTTCTGCTCGCCAAAATAATTTAAAACGGCTTTTAAAGCCTTAATATTCTAAAACACTATGGCTACCTTTCTTTAAAACATTAATTTAAACCACAAAATCAACAAACAATATGTAAAGTCTTGAAAATAAAATCTATAAAAATACGCAAACGTAACCACAACCTATCGCACGATCCACACTAAACATTTAAACTGACAAAAATATGTAAATTTCCTCAGCGCGGCTGTTGAGCCAAACTTTGCGAACGTAAGCCGTATATTACCTATGCTTCTCTATGCGAATTTGATCGGGAACACTCGGGTAAAACTCGCCTCTGTTTATAACCACGAGATCGACGCGGGCCGCCAGCCGTGATCGATGCCAACGAAACGAAACTTCCAGAAATCGCGGTGCAAGGCATCGATAGTATGCCGCGGAATTAAGTGAACGGTCAACGAGTTTATACGCTTAGAATGATAGAGGGAATATCCAAATTTAAAAAATATAAGTTATGTATTATTTTATTTATTTCTTTCTGTTTGGAATATTTATTGGGAGGTCGTTGAGCATATGACCTAATGGACGAGCCGCCACTGAATTCGTCTATTATACACAAGGATTTCAATATTATCATAATTTTTTTCTTTACGGTTGTAATTGTCTTAATTCCATATAAATTTGGCAACCCCGTCGACTGTCAATTATTTTTTGCTTTTTGCTAAAGAGATTCTCCCATTTTTCGGTTTCATCATGCCTACATGAACGATAGCTGCTTTCTAGGCAATAAATTTAAACAAATTTTTTTATAAATGTAATTTGGTGTTCGTCAACTATTGTTTTGTCCTTGTTACGTGTAAAAAGTTTTTATTATATTGATTTGGTACCACGTATCTTTTCACTGACGAGAAGTATATCGTTTGATTCAACCTTTTTCTTTTCGGATTTTTGGCCTTGTTTACTATCTTCATAATTGAAGGGTTTTATTACTCGATGTACTTATTTGTAGGTAGCGTTGCTGATGATGTCTGAGTTAGTCGACAGTGCTCTGCTATGATTCTGGAGTTTAGATGTTGTACACTTATTACAGACCTTTTTGTTTCATCACTTTTGCACGTGTACACAGCCGTTTAAGTTTTCATTTACCAAAGTTGGCAACAAATATTTATAATATATATTTATTATTATAATATTTCATAAAATACCGCTGTCACTTTTGTATTATGTCAAACATTTTCCAGTGTAATACCTTCCAGGATAACTTAGCATCCGAAAATAAAAAAAAAGATCATAGGTTGCCATAGCAACGTTAAGAAATGCTCATATTTTAATGGTTCAATATTGTTCGTGTGAAATTTTCATTCAATTAACTGACAATGTTTAGTAATTGAAATAATGCGCGTATTTGACGTGCCTGATGATGGTAAATATTAGGTCGATTCTAAATAAAATTGATGTTCTTAAAGATATTATATATTAAAACGAATATGATACTACTTTACTATCTGAAACATATAACAAGATATAAATTGTAGTGCAATTAATATTCTTGGTCCCTATGTTTTTAGGTAAGATCGTTCAATAAAGGTGTAGCAGGTTATATACATATTTCCAGTAAATATCAAAGTAATATATGAATGCTCTGATGATGGTTAGATCTGGAATAAGGCAATCGAATTCGATGGACAAGCCCAGATTATTGACCTCGACATTTCCAAAGCATTTAATCAAGTCTGGCATGAAGCACTTCTTAGCAAACTTCCTGCCTATAGTCTAATCCTATGGTCTAAAACTTTGTACTTGGATTGCCACTTTTCTTTCCACAGAAGTAGTTCTCATTTATCAAACTTTCAGGCAAGGCAGACATTCCACAGGGTTCAATGTTGTCTGTACCTTCTGCACGTCAAAGATCTGCTTTCCTGTATCAGCAATCCTATTCACAGTTAGGAGCTGAAAAAAGAGCATTAAAGTAGAGTAGATAGAGAGAGAGAGAGAGAGAGAGAGAGAGAGAGAGAGAGAGAGAGAGAGAGAGAGAGAGAGAGAGAGAGAGAGAGAGAGAGAGAGAGAGAGAGAGAGAGAGAGAGAGAGAGAGAGAGAGAGAGAGAGAGAGAGAGAGAGAGAGAGAGAGAGAGAGAGAGAGAGAGAGAGAGAGAGAGAGAGAGAGAGAGAGAGAGAGAGAGAGAGAGAGAGAGAGAGAGAGAGAGAGAGAGAGAGAGAGAGAGAGAGAGAGAGAGAGAGAGAGAGAGAGAGAGAGAGAGAGAGAGAGAGAGAGAGAGAGAGAGAGAGAGAGAGAGAGAGAGAGCTGATCGTAAGGTCCTTTATCAGTTTTTTTATTTGATATTCAATTTTTTTTTCAAAAATAAATTGAAATTGTTTATAATAATCTGAGTTACTTTTTTATTTAGTTTTTTATGTGTCTTATAAAAATGGAAATATGAAGCATTATATAAATATTTTTAGTTTGCTATTTTAATCATCATTACCTATGGAAATATATTTACATATTTACTTACATAAAATGTACAATATTTTTGCCCAGACCCTGTACATTTGTCTTTTACAGTTAAGAAACGAAAAAAAGAGTATTAAAGTAGACAGATAGTTGACCGTAAGGTCCTTTGTACGTTCCGGGGTCAACTCTCGACAGAAGAAGAGAAGTCTGCATGGGAACAAGGAAATCAATCAGGGTGTCAATTAGTCTCTGTCCGTGGCGTCCGGCGGCGGTTCGGTTTCATTCTCGAATGGACTCGAAATTGAATTACCAGCAACAAAACTTCCGGAAATTCCGGAACTTTTACTTATTGGCATGCTCGAACGCGGACCGGTAAAGAGTTGAAGACGTGTAATGCAAAAGGTAGAGTAAGCAGCAATCAGGGATAGAGTTTTATTTAATTTGGGTCTTTAGAATCGTATGTCTTTGGAATTTGCCCCTAATCATGGCGAGGACATGGCATTTTTTTATTGTCTTTTAGGTCTCGTTAGATAAAATTCTACATGTGTGATGTCTAGTGCTGTTTAGGGCGAAAAGCAAAATGCGATTTTTTTTGATAACGTAATTTTGAAAGGTGCTGCAAAAGTTCCTTAGCCAACATGACCTCTATTTTAAAGAAAATTATACAAAAAAACAACTAGTTGAGGTACTAAAAACTAAATCTTATGATAAAACGTATTGCGTAGATGAGGCTATAAAAGCATCCGGTAACATACCACTTAGATTGCCCCTCTACCACTGCGATTTGAATCCTTTAGAAATGATATGGTCTGAATTAAAAAGCAAAGTTGGACACAATAATGTAAATTCAAAAATGTCCGCTAATGTAATTGAAGTAATTAAAACTCAATGTGAATTAACACCAGAGAGCAGTTGGAGAGCATGCGTTAATAATGTACTTAAAGTCGAAAATAATTATAAAAAATATTAGGAAAACATTAAACCTTCGATTATATCAATGGATGATCGTGATAGTACAGATTCAGACTATTGAGATTAGTTATTAAATCATTGATCGGAACTCTTTTTGGCAAATCAGTGTCTTTAAAATGTTGAACCAATGATATTAAATAAGGTTGGAAGTTATGTTTTAACAAAATCCTATGCACTGAGTTCTTCGAGATTCGTGATTGTCTTGCCACGTTTCTTAGGGATGTTATTGGATATGCTGCAAAATATCCCAGAATTGCAATCTCGACATTTTCATTATCAACAAATTCAAATAATTCTCGTGTGTGTAATTTAATCGCCCCGGCATAATTATGAGTTTAATAATTATTATAATTACTGTAATAAATAAATAATATTTTAGTAAGTAATTGTCAAACGACAATAAATATTACGTTTAGTAATATTTAGTAACCAATTGGTTTTGTTCTCGCCAGGCCTCCCTATCATGGCCAACTAACAAGAAAACTTAGAAGCCGTCTAGCATTATTAGAATAAAAAATGTTAAATCGTCAATAACTCAAAAATTACACATTTTTGGAATAGACAACTTTATACAAAGTCACCCTTATTTTAAGTGTTAAATAAGATAAAATTATAAAAATTGGGGGTTTCCATTTGAAAAAAGTAACTTTTAACGATTTTTTAAAGTATATTTATAAAGTCAGTTTTTGATCACCCTATACTTATCTATTATAAAAATATCAGCACAGGAAGCCAACCGCAAATAAATAATAGTAGACTTTTGGACAAGCAGATATTTATAGTTATGTCTAGACCTGCAAACATCATTTTTTACATAAAATTCAAAACATCTCAAAAAAAGTTGAACTTAAGTATAGGATGTTATACATGAAATATACCTAGAATTTTTCGAGGAATCCAAAAATTCATTATATACGGGGTGTTCTATTTAAAATAAGAAAGTTGACGTCTACTTCCGGTATAACCGGAAGTGCCGCCATCTTGAAAATATTTTGCGCGAATTGCCCCCATCGAATTTAAAAAATTTCAAATTTTTCTAAAGCCTACTTTCTGAGAAATCGATCGCCGCAGTTCGTCGTGGGACACCCTGTATACTAACTATAGGCCTACATCTCTCTGGGCGTTTTATTCTATGATAAGAACAATGATATCTACTAAACTCAATATTGATATCAGCAAATTTAGAGATCAGTCGCCTTCCTCAAAAGAAAATCTGAGGGATATCAATTAAAAAAGTTAAGGGTATTAAATAAAACCAATATTACAACATTGCTTCTAAAAACAAAAAATACTTATTTATCAAAATAGTGTTGATTATTGGCCTTCCAGGAGCTTACAAACGAGAGGACTTAACAAATTTGTTGTTGGAAAATGTCAATAAAGGGCGATGTTTTCATTTTTTTTACCGAGCTGACATTCTAACAGTAAAGCGTCATGGTGGCTGGCGATCCAATACGGTTGCGGCCAGCTACGTTGAAAATTCTGCAGAAAATAAGGAAAAATAGCATCCAAAATTCTGGGTAAAACGGGAGAAACTTTGGACGAGACCCAAAAAAAAAATGAAACAAAGCCATCAGACGACCAGTTTAAATAATGAAAACAAATGTATTGACTACAAAATCTAGCAAACGTGGCTGCTTCGTCAGGAATTTATTTGAAAGATTGCAAAAATTGTACTATTAATATATACTTCGTTTTTCGAAAATGTAAAGTAAAATACTGGGTTTTTGGGTATGCACATTTTCATGATTATGATTTCATGATTGTATGTCTATTACACACCTCAATGCTTTAGTTTGAAAAGGGTATTTAAATAAATTTAATTAAGAACTGTTTAATTGTAAAATCGCCCTTATATCTGTGTTCTTTTAATAATATTACGACAAAAAACCGAGTGAACGGATTTCAAATTCAAATATATGGGACTACCAGAGAAACGTCCTCTACAATTTGGCGTTTAACTCATCAAATTCGACCAAGCCGTTTAGACAATATGCGCGAACAAACATAAAAAAATACATACAGGTCTAATTGAGAACCTCCTCCTTTTTTGAAGTTGGTTAAAAATGACAATAACTATTCCTCAAATCTATACCCACAGGAATCTAACAGCAGTAGCGTTCCCCGTATAAAGTTTCACACTGATTATTTTAGCTCAACATTAAAAATTGTTGCAATTAGCCCCAGTATTAAGATCACGCTAAGCCAATTTATTTTTCTTAGCGCAGCCATAATAGAATGCAAAACTTGTCTAAGCATTAATATTCGCGGGATAAACTTGTTCAAATTTGCATATTCGTTAATTGTGAAATCTGAAAGAAGCTTTGGCGGAAGTAATGGGGGATTAAATTGGTGTTTACCGTAAAACCGGTTATTGTCCAAACAGACAAAGGGGTGGCGGTATTAGAAATTTGGTGATGAAGTTCGATAATTTGTTTTACAAATTATTGGGAGCAGAAAATTACTTTCGAAATATTACAGTGGCAGACTTTGAGAAAACAATTCATAAAAAATACCGGACTGATATATATTTTCTACTTCAAATATATCATAAAATAATATTTATAGACAGTCTATAGTCGAATGCGGTCTTATCGTGCGGGTCCAAAGGTCACCAACATTATGAAACAAATCAGAAAGCACAGTGAATACCAAAATGTTGTGTCATTCTTTTATCGAGCTATTAAATCTCGATGAGCTATTTACAAATATACAGGGAGAAAGAAAATAGTTTTTTTTTTATTATATTACGCAATATTATTAAGATAGCCACTTAATATGATTTTATATATTAAATGCCGAGGGACTAAATAAGAAAATTCGCTAAATATGTATTTGGTTAAAATTTTTTGGTTGGCAAAAACAAAAAAAACACAAAATGGCAAGCGCCTTAATAAAGTCGGAATGCGGTTCAAATCAGTGAAACAATCAGGATATGTTCTGTTTATACAGCCACTTAATGAAAGTGAGATTTTTTTATCAATCACCAAAAATTATGAGCCCCGCTTAACCTAAAAATCTAACCACTTATACAGTATCATTTATTTAAATGCGGGCCACCCCTGTGCAAAGAAAACTTGTTTTTTTTGTATTGTGATAACAAAAAAATTTTATTTTGCAAAAATATTATACACTTTTGTTAAAAACACAAGATAATTAGTTATTACTTCCTTCGTGAGATTTTTTTAGATCTTTACGTTTAAGGGTCCCTAGATGCCAGAAAACATGTTTTCTCAATTCCGTCTGTCCGTAGGTATGTCTATCCGTCAGTCTGTCTGTTCGCATAGCTAAAAAACTACTTATCCAATTTCTTCAAATTTCAGTCTAAAATTAACGGCCATGCATGCGAAAAATACAGGCTATATATATATATATATATATATATATATATATATATATATATATATATATATATATATATATATATATATATATATATATATGTATTTTTCGTTAGCTTCGAGTTTCTGGTAAAGGAATTTTACCGATTATTATATATCAAATTTTGTCTTATAATTAATAAAAAAATTTATTTATTTTAAACACGCTTTAAAATTGGAACAAGTATTTTATAATTATTTATTTATTGCCTACAAAATTACAAATCTACTAAAATGTAAGCAAAAAAATGGTGTCAAATCTAATAAAAAAAAAATTTAAATTAAAATTCACTGGCTAATATCCAGGAGCCAGTGGCAAAAGAGAATCGGTATAAGGAATGTACAGAAACTTGTGCATGAAAAAAAACATAATTTACTTCCGAAGAAGATTAAGAAATGTATACGAAAAAATCGAAAGGCAAAAGACTTAAGTAACAATGCAAAAATGGATATTCATAATGCAATTTATGATATATACACCTCAATATAATCTTTCAGAAACTTTTTAATATCATAGACTAAAAAATATTATCATCACTTAAAAAGTCCTCATTTTCTGAGTCGTCCTCAAATGGCGCAATAAACATTGGTGCTATTTCGACATCTAGAACTCTTTCTCGATTCCACCAATCCCGTACTCCGGCGTAATATATTGCACTTCATCTGATGTAAGACCATCGTTCACGTGTTTTTCGTAATATGATTTTGCCCCAGCCCATAATAATTCTATTGCGTTAAACTGGCAATGGTATGGTGGCAGTCGTAAAACCTCATGTCCATTTTCCCGTAATATTTCATCTACGGCATATATTGTTGGTTTTTTAATAGATTTTGCCATTAAAAGAAGTTCTAGTTTCAGCATATTGGGTAAAGGATCTTGTTTTTGTTTTATTAACCCGTCATAAATATCACTTTTCTTCCAGAATGAAGTAGGTTTTTTATTTAAGATTCTTGCATGATAAGATGCATTGTCCAGAATGATTAAAGATGGAGCATCTAAATTTGGAATCAGTTGTTCTTTTAACCACTTTTCAAACAGTTCACAGTTCATATTATCATGGTAGTCCATACTTTTGGATGTTGAAGAAAACAGTAAACTTGTACCTGCGAGAAATCCTGTTGAAGAACCTGCATGCAAAATGATGAACCGTTTTCCCGTCCCACATCCCTTTTTTCTCTTGACATTTTTTACAGATTCGTCCTGCCAAGATTTCGAACCACTTCCATTAGAAAATATCCAAGTCTCGTCTAAAAATACCACTTTTCTAAATTTTGAATTAACATTTTCCGTGTATTTCTTTAAAAACTGGATACGCTGACTTGCAATATGTGGCAACTCGCATAAAAATCTTCGATTACAGTCCTTTTTATATCGAAAACCAAACATTTTTATTAATTTTGACAACGATTTTAGTCCAATTTCCAATATGCCTCGATTTTTTAAAGCTTCTTTTGAAACTTGAAGGGTTATATTAGTTTTTGATGTGTATAAATCTTAAATTGCATTACGAACATCCATTTTTACATTTTCACTTAAGTCTTCTATCTTTGGTTTTTTTCGTGTACGTTTCTTAATCTTCTTCGGTAGTAAATTATCCTTTTTTTTCATGCACAATTTTCTGCACATTCCTTATACCGATTCCCAGAGCTTTTGCTACTGTCTCCTGGATATTGGCGGGGGAATTTTCGTTTTCGTAATATTTTATTAGATTTAATACCATTTTTTTCGCTTGTAGATGCAAAAAACCGGAAAATTGTTTTCTATTACTCATTTTGTCACTGATTTGTCAATCTGATTTTGAAGTGACATCGCTCAAAGATTTTTGCAACTGCTGGTATTTATTTATCCTCTTTTTTCATATGAAAATATCATAGGTCTATCTAATTCATCTTCCGGATTTTATGCGGAGGATATGATTACAGGTAATAAAAGAAAAACAAACTGAAAAAGTTTGTCGCTGATAAATCGTATGACCCCCACGATAACACTGCTTTTGTCTATATTGATATTATTACATTTACGGTGAAATTAGTGTTGGTACTTCTAATTTAATACCAAGCTCCTGAATAAACGTACGAAGCCATGATATTTCTTGAGCTGCTATATATTCGGACTCTGTGACTGATCGAGCAACACACTTCTTCGAACGAAATGAGCAAGTGATAGGTGCTCTGGTTAAGATGGTAACATATACACTTATAGAATATCTAGTATCTAAATTACCAACAAAGTCGCCATCAGAGTATGCAACAAAAGTTAATTTCTTCGTGTAAATGCTTTGTACCTTTAGTATTTTCTTTACTGCTGTCTAGTGATTTCTCTTAGGGCTATTTAAAAAACGGCTAATTTGGCGCACAGCAAACAGTATGTCAGGTCTTGTTACCACCGCTAAAAACATTAAACAACCAACAGCTTCTCTATATGGCACATTTTTCATATCTTCTTCTTCTCCGGGTAGAAATTCCTGTATCCGTAAAATAGCACCTGGATCGGATGGGATGGCACTTGATTTACATTCCCCTAATTCTGACTTTTGTAGATACATCGCTCTTCTCGGTTTCGTTTAATTTCTATACCTACGTAATAATCTGCACTGGATATGGTGATTTCAAACATGTGGTTAAGATCTTGCAATATTTTAGAAATTATTTGTTTAGACTTACAAATAAGTAATCTACCATCCACAAATAACGAAAGAAAAACTTCCTGTTGTTCAAAACTTCCGTAAAAAATACACTTGTCAGATTCCAGTTGTTTAAATGAATCATTGGTGAGAAATTTTACAAATTCCTTATTCTAACTGCTTTAACCCATATATCTTTACTAATAAAACCCTTAGGTCGTTTCATGTAAATATCTTCTTTTAAAATTCTATTTAAAAATGCTGTTTTTATGTCAAATTCACAAATATCCAAATCTCTGATAGCAGCTAGGGCTAACAATATGGGAGCCGAGTCATACGTTGCTACAGGTGCAAGGGTCTCCGTGAAGTCAAAACCTGGCACTTCTGAATAATCTTTGGCACAAAGTCGGGCTTTAAATCTTGAAATTTGTCCATCTGGTGTATACTTTACTTTAAATACCCATTTGCAGCCAATATTTTTCCAATTTGATGGTAAAGATACTAATGTCCAAGTCTTATTTTTTATTGGCGATTCCATTTCCTTTCTCATTCTTCTGTTCACTGTCTATAGCCTCTCTGTAATCTCTAGGTTCATCAATCACTTCTGTACATGCTGTAATGCAGAAATAATCATCAAAACGAACAGGGAACTTTATACTGTCTCGATTTCTCAGGACAAAAATTCTTGCCAGTATTATTGATAATTTCATTTTGACCTAAAGTTTCTACATTATGACAACTGGTGTTGACATTTTCTTCTTGATTTGACATATTGGCATTTTGAACGATGTTTTCATCATTTTCAACTTGAAGTAACATTTCTTTTGATGTTTCTGATCTCGGTATACTTTCGTATCCATTTCTATGATTCTCTACTTCTAAAACAAAAAAATAGGACAAGTTTTGCTGATCTGTTAAGACACGTGTATTTGAAGATACTACTTCGTTAAAACTTACATCCCTACGAACAATAACTTTCTTGGTTTTCTCATCATAGGGTCGGTAATTATGGCTATTACCATCATACCCCACTAAAAATACCTACTAGTCTTCTTTTCCATTTTTTTTCGAAACTGTTTTGGAATAAGTACAAATGCTTTTTTTTTTTTTTTTTTTTTTTTTTTTTTTTTAAAGTATGCTTTATTGCCGCAGAAAAATTTTACAATTTTATGGACAAAGCAAAATATACCTAAAAACAAGACATATCAAAACATTAATCGAAAATAATTTCGACAGGTCAGTGCTTTTTTTTAAAAATGTAAATTATCAATTTACCAAATCGTAAAACACACGTTAGAATATAACATAACATTGCAAACAGTAAATGAATCATGATAACCTTATAAAAGTAAACAAACACACATGTACGAGGTGAATAATTTCGATGACATTGAAATCAAAATTGCAACTATGCGACCTTAAACTCTATGTTATTATAGTTATACAAATAATTGTGATGTTAAACAGAAGGTATATTGAACTAGTGTAGAATGTAGTATACAAAAAGAATTAAATTGTTTTTAATCCAATACCTAACAAAAATAATTAAGTTTTAAGTGAATGTTCGACAGTTCTTTTCCCTATATAATGATTTACAAAATTCTATGCTACGAGTTAGGACATGACTCACAAAAGATTTAAGTAAACAAGCGAGTTTAGTGACAATTTAAAGAGATTTACTCACTGAAAAAAAAAATCATTAACGCTGTAAAATGGTCTCTCAATGAGGTATGCTTTGGTGTTTTTTCGAAATTGTGCAAGCATAGGGATAGATTTTAAATGTACTGGCAGATTGTTGTAAAGTTTTATGGCGTTGTAAATAATTGATTTTTTTATTAATTCTGTGGAAGGAATAGGAAGATAAATATCATGCCTAGAGTTTCTGGTAAGGTATACATGTTGTGGCCTTTCTGGGAGGGTGTTTATATGTTTTCTCAGCAAACATACCGTTTCCAAAATAAATAATGCAGGAAGTGTTAATATTTCATGTTTTTTGAAATAGTATTGGCAGTGAGCTCTATTATTTAGACCAAACAAATAACGAATGGCTCTCTTTTGAAGCATAAAAATACTACGAAATTGCTCGGTGGTATAGCAGCCCCAAAAGGGAAGGCCATAGCGGAGGTGGGATTCAAATAAAGAGAAATAAGTAAGTCTGGCAGAAGGAACGTCTAGTTCTTTTGAAACTGATCGAATGGCGAAGCAGGCGGTAGAAAGTTTTTTAGTTAAGGTGTCAATATGATTAGACCATTTTAGGTTGCTATTTATATTTAAACCCAGGAATTTAACCGACTCTACGTATTCATTATTGCTGTTATGTACCTGAAGTGGTTGTAAAGTTCCCTTATAAGATAACGCCACCGTTTTATCGACGTTAAAACAAAGCATATTGGAATCGAACCAAGCCTTAATTATAACCAAGTCTTTGGAGATACTAGAGTGTAAAGACGTTGTATCAAAATCACTCCATGTTATGCTTGTGTCATCAGCAAAAAGGGAGATTCTTCCATTAATTTTAAGGTTCGTGATATCATTAATGTATAACAAAAAAAGAATACGTCCCAAGACTGAACCTTGAGGGACTCCACTTGTAATCAACTTACAATCAGAATCGGAACCATTAGCCCTTACAAGTTGTTGCCTTTTTCCAAGATAAGATTTGAACCAATTTAAAGAAGTACCACGAATTCCATAAAAATTTAGTTTGTTTATCAGAATTTCATGACTAACACAATCAAAGGCTTTCGCATAGTCACAAAAAACTGAGGCAGTTGGGTGGTTGTTATTGAGAGATAAGTAGACGCCTCTAAGCAACGTGAACATGGCGTCACTGGTGCACTTGTTGGGTAGAAATCCGAACTGCTCCGGGGATATTATCTGATGTTTCAGGAGAAATGGCATAAGACGGTTCTTCAGTAGCCTTTCGATGATTTTTGATAGCACTGGTAGTAGTGCAATTGGGCGATAATTGCAAGAGTTAGTTTTTTCGCCGCCTTTATGAAGTGGAATAATTATAGCTGTTTTAAGGCAATCAGGGAATACACCTTTTATAAAGGACTCATTTATTAATGTTGTAAGGGCCTCTATGACTGGGAGTGGCAAGTTCAGGAATATTCTAATTGATAGGCCATCAGTGCTACACGAAGATTTACTTTTGATATTATGTATTACCTTCAATAGTTCAGTGTT
This sequence comes from Kuschelorhynchus macadamiae, assembly GCA_030620095.1. Taxonomy (NCBI): domain Eukaryota; kingdom Metazoa; phylum Arthropoda; class Insecta; order Coleoptera; family Curculionidae; genus Kuschelorhynchus; species Kuschelorhynchus macadamiae. The sequence goes on along the minus strand of JAUTXW010005202.1, from coordinate 1,049,112 downwards.
GCTAACGGGACTTAAGAAAAAGCTATCAGCTAAATTTTTTGAAGGAGGGAGAAACGAAAGAGGGTCCAAACTTGGCGAGATACTAGAGGTAACATTTTTGCTTACATTAATAAAATAATCATTTAGATCATTAGCCCCTGGCAAGATCTGAGTCACAGGGTTTGATTTGTTTCTGAGGTTATTGATGATGGACCAGGTTTCTTTTGAAACGTTATTAGAGTTTGTTAGACGTTTTCGGTAGTGTAATTTTTTTGCTGACTTAATAAGAGTAGTGTAGATCCTCCTATAATTAGAGATATAGTCGAGAATAAGAAAGGAGTCGGTGAATTTTTTTATATATGAGAGCGAGCGCATATTTTTAGCAGAAATTCGTATTCCTTTCGTGGTCCACGGTTTATGCCGCTTAGGTTTGATATTCTTAAGCGGGAAGGCCTTGTTAAAAGCACTTAAAGTTTTATTTAAAAAAGTTCTGAAGTTTGTGTTGACATTATCAGATTCAAAATTCCAATTGGTGTTAAAGCAAATATTATGAAATACTGAGAAATTTGCGGCCGAGAAAATTCTGCCCCGATGGCGAGATCTTGGTAAGGGCCTAATAGGTAAACTAAACCTGGAAATTACCGCCTCGTGATCGGAAAGACCTGAGTTATAGACCTGTGATTGCACCTCTGATGGAGAAAAATCAGACGCCATGTAATCGATGATAGAAGAAGAGTTTTTTGAAATTCTAGTTGTCGAGGATACATGCATTGAAAGACCGAAAGAGTCGAATATAGAAATTAGATATTTCTGGATGGCACAAACAGTAGCATAGTCAATATTAAAGTCCCCGCATAGAATTTTTTTACCTTTAATCGGTAGGCTGTCTAGCAAAGTTACCAGGCTATTTAAAAATGATTGTACATCAGAGTTTGGTGATCTATAAATACAAATTACATAAAGATCAAGGTTTTGATTATATACTATAGAGAATTCAAAAGAGCAATCCGCTAACAAATGATCATATTTAGATACCGACATGAAATCTCCATTTAGGGATAGAATCAGTGTTCCCCCATGAGCTGAGTTTTTTCTGTCATATCTAGCTACTGTAGTATACCTCTCAATATAAAAGGGTTCGTTTAGATTCAGCCAGTGCTCAGTAATTGCAACAAGTTGGGGGAACTCCAAATCTTCCAGAAATAGGTACAACTCGTCAGTTTTATTTCTTAGAGAAGCAATATTAATTAGAACCATATTAAGACTAGTAACAACAGGAAGTTTTGAGGAATCTAGTTCCTCAGGACACGTCGTGTTTTCTAAAAATTTTTTTTGGAGAATTGCTGGTAAAATAGTTTTTATGGCATTCTCTGGTCCTCTGAAGATGAATCGATCTCTCCGAAGATATGTAGGATCCATAGGCTGCAAGATCCGCTTCCACTTCTGCTGCGTTAAATCCGTAAGCAGCATGAAAATCGAAATATATCTTATGTAGGGTTCTATAATCTATAGGAATGCCTTCAGAAGCCAAAAACAGCCTGGAGCTTGTATTTGTAAACCCTTCAAAGTGAATTGACGCAGGTTGGTCGTGCAGGAAGGCGAGATATAACTTGAAGGCCTTTAAAATGGCTGGTTCTCTTAGTCTAGACATGAGGAAACGGTTATCAGAACTTTTTTCGGTTCGCGTAAGCTTCGGCACCAAACCTTTTTAAATGACTAAAATTGATTGGCTTCCTAGACTATTTCTCATATTTTCTCAGCAGATTTGCAAATGCTTCTATTTAAAATGTAGACTGCCGTATTCGTCGCTTCTGTCCATAAATTAATTGGAAGATTACTGCTACTTAGCATACTTCGAGCACACTCGACAATACTTCTAAAATCTCTTTCAGCTCTTCCATTCTGTTCTTGTGTATACGGAGCACTGGTTTCAAGTATGCCTTGTTTTTTAAAAAAATTGTCAAGTGTTTGATTTGACATATTCAGTACCATTGTCAGTTCTAAACACTCTGATTTTTTTGCGAGTTTGTCGTTCCACCATTTTCTCAAATTGAAGAAATTTTGAAAAAACATCGTCTTTAAATAATACGGCATAATGTGCACCCCCAGTAGAAGGAACAGCAACTTTTTCAAGCAAATCCGAATGAATACACTCTCCAGGATCATAAATACATTGATGGTTAACCTTAAATGGTTTTCTTGACAATTTGCTGTACCGACAACTTTGACAAAAAACATTTTCAAAATTGTTGGCTTTTAAATCAGGAACTAAACCATAATTTGCCATTTTTTTCAAAGTATTAAAATTTATGTGTCCAAGCCTTTCATGCCAAAGAAAAACGACATTAGTTTCAGTTGCATCTCCATGATGTATCCAAAGGATCATACTGTATTTTTCTGTCACGTACAACTGCAGAAATTTGAACCTTCTCCACAAATAAATGATTTATCGCCAATTTGAATACGTATTACTTGATTTACAGGCCTTAAGGAGGTAAACCATTCTTTTCGAGATGTCATATGCTTTGATGCAGCACTATTTGCAAGCCAGAAGCCTTCGCAACTTGACACTAATAAGTTTTTCATTTCTGCTCTCAGTGCTTGATTTTGGTTGCTTTTACTAAACTGTTCACTATCTAAACCAAATCCCTTTAACCGTTTTTTGCATTCTGATTCAACATGGCCCTAATTGTGGCAATAGAAACAAGTTACATACCTTTTTATTCTGTAATGTGGCCAATGCTTGGATACATTTAACATTCTGTGAGAGTCGTGCTTCTTCCTTGAGTAGTTTTGCAGTTAAATTGTTAAAAGTTTGTTTTGATTCATCATAGGAATCCCACGCAGTAACAAATACGCTATATTTATGAGGTAAACTTTGAAAAAATTTAGCTGTAGATCAACATTACTAATGTGTTTAGCAATACTATCTGTTTTAGACATCTGGTAATTGAAAAAAAAATTATTTTACATATTATTATTAAGTGACGACCTCTGTTCATAAATAAGCTTCAGTCTTTTCCACATTTCTGGAGCATTTTTGCGTACCATTAAAGTCTGAAATTGTTCAAATCCATTGAAGTAAAGTGAATTAACATAGCACGAGCATCTAAAGATTCCCATTCCTCTTGTTTCTTAGAGTCTTCAGCACCTGGACAAGGATATATTTCATCAATCAATTCTAGCAGATTTTCGGCGCGAATCACTATCTCTATTTGATACTTCCATAATTGGAAGTTTCCGCCATCAAACTTCTGAATATTGTATTCTCGAATTGTATCCATTTTGACTGTTGTCAAAAATGATTGATTGATTAAACAACAAGGTTAACCGTAACGAAAATTACTCATTTTCAAAATCCTATTTGAATTCTCGTTCTTCCACTATTTCAAATAAATTACGCGTGTACTGGGCCCATAACCTATTGATATTACTAGATTTACGGTGAAACTAGTGGAAAATGAGATATTATCTGTTTATAACGCAAGACACAAAGGCAAACAGGTAAAACAAACAAATAGGGAAATTAAATTTTCTAAAATAGCCTAATTGGAGAGCATAAAAATATGAAATAAAAAGACATTTAAAGTAGTAGATGGACAGCATTAAGAAGAAGATGCATCATCCTTAAAAATAACTTCAACTATTCCAGCATTTTACATAAATGTTTACTCTGCAAGGATAATACTTATTTCAGATAAAACTTCAAAATCACAATAATATAAACGGCAATATTTTTATCATTAAAAGTATCCTTCAGTCCAACTTTCCTAAAAGACCACTCCATCTTGCTCTCACTACCCTAAGAACAGATTACAAAATGGCTAATCTGTTAAATGACAAAGAAATTGAAAAAAAAGGCGATGTTGATGGATAACTGAACCGGAGCAAGTCGGACCTTTCCTTTTTATACTCGTGGGGTCAAGCCTGGTCAGATAAAAGGACCCGCCGCAGGGCAAGGGAATCAATCAGAGTGTCAATTAGTCCGTTCCCGCTACCACGGCTCGAGTTCATTCTCGAATGGCCGGATGTAAAATCGAATTATTAGAATCTAAACTTGTTGTGTACGTTCTGAACTTCATCGTGGCTTTGCAGCATGCTTGGCGAACTGGGAAAAAAGAATATAAATGTAAATGATGGCGGCAGATATAGTACATTTTATGAAAAATGGTTCTGACTCAATGACTGCAATAAAACTACCTGTGTTGATCCCATTCTAGACATAAAAAGATCTAAAACTTGTCCTGTTGCGAGTAAGAAAAGATAATAAATATTTCTGAAAAATTGAATGTCAATTTTTTGAATGTGGAGATAATAATACCCCCACATAAGTGTGGGAATTTCAAAGATCCCTCAAGCTTTCGATCTATTTGCCTTTTATCTAGCGTCCAAATTATTTGAAAACACTGTGAAAAAAATTGTTGACATTTTGAAGCAAATAATATAATTACATCTAATCAGTTTTCGGCAAGCCATGGCCATGATGTAATTTTTTTGTTTCCTTGAGAAAGTTTACTTCGACATGAATCTGGAGGACGTGGTGGCAGCTGTGAGGGTTTGAGAGTGATGGCTATCCATTGTGGTGTTCTACAAGTCCATGTCAGGATCCCATTTATTTTTGCTTTATATAAATGATAGTGTGCATATTAAAATATCTTTAATACGACTTTACCCTTTTTGCTGACGATACGTCGATTGTGTGGCACCACAGGAATTTCGATCAACCACAGGAAAATATCATAAATAACCTCAAACTTATTCACGATTGGTGCAGCTCTAAGCAGCTTTCAATTAATATAGGTAAAAACTAATGTGATATGAAGGGTTTCCAGTTGGGTGGGAGACCTCTCCATGTGCAGCCAAGAACTCAATTCTTGGGAGTTCTAATTGATAGTGAATTTGGCTTTCTGGATCACATATTGGGAATAAGCAAGATACTCTCATCAGGTTATATTGCAATTAGAATTGCAGCTTGAAAGCTCGGCCTAGTAATGGCTCGAACGGTTTACTTTACACTATTCGAATCTCATCTCAGGTATGGCATTCCTTTTTGGGGTGTGTCCAGCCAACAATACCTGAATATTTTACGTATTTTTATTCGGCAGAAACAGACAGTCCGGGCCGTTCTTGGCATTACTCCAAGAGAATCCTGCAGACCTTTCTTTCTGTCTCAGAACATTCTTTCATTCATTATTCTAGAAAGCACATTCCTGTTTAAGAAAAAACAATCCAACCTGTACCAATACCTGTCACTACTTTAATAAAGAAGTCCTTGATGTATGAAGGTCGCAAAATGTTTAATCACTTGCCAACTCAGTTAAAAGCTTTAAAAGATCCCTTAAAAAGCTTTTACTTAGTATATTATTATGGCATATTATAATACCAGCGAATTTATGCTAAGACGCTATGTCGTCTTCCTTATGCGATAGATTATTTTATTCTTGTAGTTTTTCTATACATATGGATTTGCGTTGTTTTTTATATTGACTAGTTTTTACTATCTGGTTTCCATTATATTTTATTTTATTTTGTAGATATTCGGTTTTGATTGTTTTAACTATTTATAACTGTTTTGATTCCCAATTATATTTTACTTATTTTTATATTAATATTTTAATTTATTGTTTACATGTCCACCTTTATTTATATATTCAAATTTGTTTTATTCTGAACTCTTTATTCTAAGTTGTGTATTGTATAATTTTAACATGCTCTTTGAACAAGAATTTTATATTCTTTGATAATAAAGTACTTTTTGAATTTGTAGGTCATGTAGGATTTTTGTTTTTCTACAACACCCTATAATCTGACTTAGGGTTACACTGTCAAAACTGTTTTATCTTCATGCACCAACTTTCATCAAGAATTAAATTTTCTGAGAAAACAACAATAAAAACATTTCTCCATTTGTTGCGAACCTTATGGACCACACTATATATTCCTTTTTGGAGTACATGTTTGTTAATCAATTTTACTTTGTCGTCATTAATTCACGGTGTGTTCTTGTTTTATGCATTTTTATATACTTGAGCTTAACCATATCTTTTATTTGCATAGTATATACAAGAAACCGTATTACAAATTGCCTATTTTAAATTGCAAAAACAGTGAGCAAAAAGATAAGAGCACGTAACTCATGCATAACCGCACTGATGAAAAGTTAATTTTAAAATATCCTTTTTCCAACAACTTCGTTTCGCTCGTTGCCTATTCACTTGCGAAAAGCAAATTAATTAATTCAAATCCATACCGTTTTTTGAATTTATACCGTTGTTCGAATATTAAGCAGTAATTTCTATTTTTTGTTTAAAAATACAGAATCTTCTAGTCGGTTGACATTGAAAGAACTATATGTTCATATAAAATAAAAATAAGAATTAATTAATTAAGAAAATAAAATTTTATTTCATCCGGAAAATTTTACTAAGTGAAGTTGACGCCAAAATATTCTTAATTACCTAATAACAAAAATATGTTTATGTACTGAGTGTTTTGATACCTAATACCGCGAGTATATCTTTCTGTCTTTATTAGTTTGACGTCGATTTCACAGAGTAAAATTTTCCGGATGAAATAAAATATTATTTTTCACGAAGTCGGTTTTACTTTTTTTACAAAAACTTTTATTTTATCAGTTTTTTTAGTTGTATTTAATATACTAGTTTTATTGTAAAATTCAAGTTTAACAAATAACCACTGAGTCCACTACATATCATGTAACATCATGTTTTATTATACATTACACAATGTTAACAAACATACTTCCTGACAGAATGGTGAACGCTTATATTGTTCAATGAAACATCGAGTAAATAGTTAAAAATGTCGTCATTCCGACATTTTAAAGATTTTTTTCAATATGCTTGCTATGGGTCCGATATGGTAACATCCTGAATATTCGCTGAAAATTTCATGCAAATTGGTCAAACCATCGCGGAGTAGCCTCCTTTTCAAGTTTGTTAAAAATATAAAATGTTAGGAAATTTCCATAGCTTTGGTCATTTAAGAAATCATGATTCTTGGGTCTAGATTAGACCTTGTCAAAGTAAAATTACTTTTCGGCGTTTTGCCATCTATTGCCTTTGACATCTTCGGGGTTCTTCTCTCCATGAGATTAAATCATGACATTGTGTTAAGATCGAATTCCACATAAAATGTACCCCGCAACCTCTTGAAATTAATTGGGTTGATTTTAATAGGCTTTCTATTTTTTTCTGTTTATGTAATCTTGATACTGATACATTTACATTTTATCTAGTGGAATGTTGGTATTCAGCAGATAGAGCACATTGAACCTTCTTTTTTTCATATGGAATGACCCCGGCGTTAACCTAAATACTTTTATACGTATGCATTCAAAATCGGCAATAGAAATTATCAAAAATTAAAAGAATTGTTAAAATTGAACTTAATGCCTCTAAAAGCGATATTTTTTAGAATTTCCTTTACCCCCTCCCTTCACTTAGGGATGGGGCGCTTCTAACTCATTAACACAAAAAAGTTTTCAACAACCATTGAGATTTATATTAACCGAGATAATCTTACAACAAATAAATTTACCCCCTCTCATAAATCGAGAGTTGGACCTCAGAGTACGCCAGAATTACTTATTTGGTTAGTTATACTTTATATACCAGAAAATGGTTTAAAATATACATACTATGGGATCACCTTGGCACTACTCTAAATACTTTCTGAAAATTTAATCCAAATTGGTCAAACCAGTGTTACATACATTTTTTTCTAAAGTTTTTTTTGTGCTTTATCCATTAGTTCCAGATCTTGAAGATCGAGGTTACCGATCTTACTTTGAGCACTCAGGACCGCACTTAGGAGCTAGTCCGTGGGGGCTTTAAACCTATGTGCATCTGCATATTATATCACGCCTAGCCTTGGCATCTGTGTGGAAACCAACAGAATCCAGATGCTGTAGCTCCACTGAGGCACTTTGACCCATTATAGAATTAAAAACTATAGCAATTTTAAGTTAAACAGTTAACTAAAATATTCATTATTTTTGTTTGTACAGTATGTGTAGTATGTGGCAAGATAGAAATGAGAAGACGACAAAACGTCTAAAAATTTTATTTCTCGACTTTTTTGTCACTATGGATAAATGCTCTTGCACTTTAAAAAAATAAGTTCACGTTTCAAAAGTTTGGTTTTTTTCATATGGGGTGCATAAAAAATAGAGAAATATCAAATATCGTCAAGAGTAAAATAGCCTTATTTTTCATTTTAAGGCAAAATGACAAATAAAAAAACATATTTCAAGTTCACTTAAATCCCAAATCTCAGCTAAATATTCGGATCAGTTAAAAATTGTTTGTAAATCTCGTCATTTTGCATAATAAGTATACTAGGAGGAGAAAAATAATTCAAATTTAAATATTTTTATTCAAGCAGCTAAATTCTTATAAAATTTACAAAGCTATTATTTATTCAAACTTATTACAACACCCCCTTATTGCTCGCATTTCTCAAATTGTCGTTTGATGTAGACATAAAGGGGGAGCCCGACAAAGGCAGCCCTTAGGCTCACTGGGGCCAATTGTGATACCCCCAAAAAACTCTCAGAGCCCACTCCTATTTAGAAAGGAAAGTACCCTTTTAGGTCGAACACGTCCCACAAGCTTGAGATCGACATAGATGTCACCCAAGCAAAGCAGTCTGGTGTTAACTAAGCATCGTCATATCGACAGGCCAAGTGCTCGGTAGTTTCATCTACCTACAAACTTGCAGAATGGATCATCTGATCTTATGCATGTAATATTTCACCAGCCAGTGTTCAGTTAGGACCCCGGTAATGGTTCTAAGTTGTCCTCTGTTAGTTTTAGAAGTCTGTTAGTCTCAGAACAGCTAAAAGGGCCTGACAGAAAGACTCTAGACAGTCTGAGTCCTGCTAGCTCGTGCCATTCAAAACGAAATTCTTCGACAGTGCGATTCTTAATCCTGACCATGAGAGTTGAAGGAGTAATTTCAAGAGCAAGTTCCGGCCCAATGAAAGCAGTGTTGCTACCTTCCCGAACCAGCTGATCCGTCCCCTCTTTTCCTGCATTCAAGTATAAGCAGCGAATTGACCCTGCTCCAAGAGCCTTAATCGCTTGACTGTCATATCATATATAGATATGCTTGTCGTGATACCATATGAAAAGGTTTTCCTGTACGCAGTCGAAAATTGCTGTAATGTCAGCCTGATATACAGTCGCAAACGTCTAATAGCAAAACTAATTCTTGCTCTAGATCGCTCCCCATAGGCTACCCCACAAGAGCGCCGGTTATTGGCATTATCACTGACGTGTAAAGCCAGTGGACAATACAAGGGTTTAGACCCAGTCGTTTGATGCAATCAAACCTACTTCTTACTTCTTGAATTGAAATTATTTGAGTACCTTCTACTATTCTCTGTTTCAAAACTTCAATATTATTTTTAGTGGTGTGTTGAGATGTTTGAAACTTCAATATTATTTTCAGAGGTTGTTTTAATCGCTCCCAAAGTTGTGCATTGGTGCATGCAAAATTGTGAGGTCGGGACCTCTTGGGGTCACAAAATTGGGTTGTTTCGGCCAATCCATCGACCTGCAAATTAATTGTTGAGCCATTCGGTTACTTCTGGAGAGCTCTTTCAAATTTTCAGAAAGAAATGTTATTTGACGTATCTTCGAAAAAATATGGCCCTATTATGCCGTGGTACTAAATAGTACGCCGTACGCTTACTTTTTTAAAATATTGCCGATGCCCGGAAATTCTAAATTTTAGGTTTTTATTGCTCCAGTACCTTACGTGTTAAAAAGCTATTGTACCATTTGTTAAAAACGTGGATTTATCGGAAAATAGCAAGCGTTTCTGAAAGTGGTTGTCAACATTGAAAATTTTGTCCCATCCATAAAAAAATTTTTAACCGTTTGGCTTCCAAAGCTTGGTTAAAATGAGGCCTAAATGGATATTTCTGTTTCTTTTTAAAATCCCGTGGATTTCAGATTCGAAAAGATGATTTTCAGCCACTGAATACAAAACTAAAACGGTGGCAGTATCAATTTCTGCACATTTCGATGCTTTTGTCAAAATATAAGGAAAATCGGGTAAGAAAGGTAAAACAACAAAATGATGAGAATTGCAAAAAATGTTAATTTTTCTGAATATTTAGCTGAAATTTTGGATTCAAATTGTCTGTTGATTCGGAATTCAAAATCAATTCATTCATTTTGTATTTTTTATGCACCCCCGAAATGTTGCAACCTGATACTCATATTTTTAATAAGCAGGAGCGTTTATCAAAAGTGACAATTTGTCAAAAACTGAAATCGTTGGCTGTTTGTCCCCTTGTCACCACGATCCGAGGACATACTGAATACGCAATAAAATTTTACTGTCGCATTACGGCCTGCTATGAACACTAAGTAGGCTTTCGGTACTAAATACTAGCCATGGGAACGGATCGGCGAGACGCAGCAACTGGAAGACAAGATAATATTTAGCCCGGTTTGCCTGGTGGACCTTGATAAGCCGGTTACAATTTACCACCCTGTAATTAATGAGTTAGATAAGGCTATCAGTAAGTTATCGGCCGTGACATGTTTGCATTATTTCATATTAATTTGACACCGCCGAGACGGAGTTGTTGTAACGTTGTCGAACGACTTTTTGCGCCTCGTGGTATTAAGACAAGAGCAACTTTCATAAAATTATGCAGGTAATTACAACTAGGATTTTATTACTAGACTCATGAATTGGTGATGATATGGAGATTTCTTAAGTAAGTGATTTTAAAAAGAAAATATCATCTAAATGTTTGTCGTAACTAGAGAAGTTTCTCAATTATTCGATAACATGATCATTCAATTAGAGGATTTTTGTTATTCGATAAACTCCATTAAACGTTAAATCTATCACTTAATCCAGGTATAATAAATAAATAAATAAAATAATACCTTTGCTTAGCTGAGGGTATAATTTTGGGACTTAATCAGGTCGCGGGCCGTAGGTAAGAAATAAGTAGGTACTAGTGAATAAAATAGTGATAAAAATATAAATTAACAAAAGCGGATAGAAAAATCAAAAGAAAATTAATGAGAGACTTGAGTTTGAAGCTGAGATCGGAATCGAAAATCGGAACAGTGAATTGCTCTGACAGTAGCGACCGTAGTCAATGTTTTCATGACTGGGTAACGTTAAAAAATAAAAAATTTTACTTCTCGTTTGTGTTTCCCACAAGTAAATTTTGTTTTGAAAAGCTTTAAGATGACTGTACAGGGTGTCCGGATTTGGTTGCAAAAGCAGGGTATCTCGCTTATTTTTAAAGATAGAACCTTGCGGTTTTCACGAACCCGAGCTAATTTTTTGTGAAACTCATGAAGCCATAAACAAAATTTTCATAGCCTTCTTCGTTTATGAGATACAGGGCGAAATAGAAAATTTTGCATTTTGGGACCCCTCTCGTATCTCGGTTATCCTTTATCTTAACGCACGGGAAAAATTGCTGCTTATGCAGTTTTTTTACGCTGGATCCAGTGGCGTAATCATATTTTTCATTTGAGTTGTTATTTTTTAGATATGACCCAAAGTTGTGTTTTTTTAAATGGGACACCCTGTATATTTGTCCAGAAATTGATTTGTCCTTTTAAAAGCCTCTCAGAAATATATAATAGTATGGGTCTATTTTAATAAACAACAACAAAAATCCTAATTTTTATAATTATCATCCCAAATTTTGCAGTAGGCCATGCAAAACGATGCCGTTTTCTTTTGTTTTCTTGGAAGCAAATGACATTTCCCAATTTTGTACGCCTATATAAAATATTCGGCTGTCGGTAATAGCGTTGAAAATGTGGAGAATTTAGTAAGAAGAGTGTGTGTGAATGTGTAGTGTGTGTCTTAATAATAAAGGGATTTTAAACGTTAAACTTCGCTGATAAGCCTCAAATAATTTCCAAAGGAAGGGCAAAACTGCCTATGAAAAATTTAACCACAAAAATGAAAAACTGTATTAGACATTTTTATCCGGAAAACAATACGAACAATTTAAATGTCTAACAGGGTGTGAAAATATAAGTAAATTATTTTGTTGGCCATGTTTACTTTTTTAAATGGAATAAAACTGATTTTTCCAATTTAAACAATTTCCATAAAGCTGTAAAAAGACACATTATGTCCAAAGCGCATTTGCAGGCCGTCATAAAAGAAAAAGTCTTCGGGAAAACCAGAATCGAACACGCCCTTAATAAACAGTTGGAAATTAGTCACCGCCAACACAATGAACCAGTCGATGAAAATAGGCAAATATTAAGAAGACTTATCGATGTTGTTTGTTTTCTCGGACAGAACGAATTGGGATTAAGAGGTCATGACGAAACAAGGGTTTCTTCAAATAGAGAAAATTTTCAAGATTTACTTAGTTTAATGGCTAAATATGATGATTGCTTAAAAAATCATTTAGAGCAGTCTAGCGTTTTTCGCGGAACGTCGAATCGAATCCAGAATGATTTAATTTCCGCTGTTGCAACCATTATTCTAAAAAGAATTAAGCAGGAGATTGGCGAGGCGCGGTTCATTGCTATTGTTCTGGACGAAACAACTGATATCACTAATTTTAGCCAATTATCTATAGTAATACTCTACTCTAAGAATGTGTCCGAAAATCGTACAGGAGATGCATTATATACCGTAATTTATAAGGTTACTAAAGTAATTAATGGAGAGAAAAAATTAGTTGCTCAAAGCTATGATGGAGCTGCAGTGATGGCAGGACAATTAGTGGGTCTGCAAGCTAAAGTTCGAGAAACTTTCCCAAGTGCTGTGTTTGACCATTGTTTTGCTCATAAACTAAATTTAGTTTTATCCCAGTCCATCAAGCACATTAAAGAGTGTAAAGTATTTTTCGTTACTTTAAGTGGCATGACTGCTTTTTTTTTCCTAGTCAACAAAACTTACACAAGCTTTGGACTCCATTGTCCACAAACGATTGCCCAAAGTAGCTCCTATTAGGTGGAACTATAATGGAACACTTGTGTTGACAGTATCTGAAAATCGTGAATCACTGATTGAACTAATTGAGAATATAATAGAAAATAATGAAACGTGGGACTCAGAAGCAATAAATAGTTCGAAGGAGTTTTTGGACTGTTTGAAACGAGATTTTAATTTTAATTATTGATTGAACATATTTTCAGAAATATTTCCATTCTCGGACAATGTTTTTAATATATTACAAACTAAAACAAATAATATTGCTTTTTGCCTAAAAAAAGTGGATGATTTTAAGTCCATATTAAGCTAAAGAAGAGATGACTGACCTATTTTGGGAGAAAACGATGACTTTAAACATAGAGCCACAAGCCAAGCGTCTTCGAACAGACAAGGTGGGAGATGTTCAAACATCAAACAGACGCCTCTTATGAAGTAATTGATCAAATTCAGCAACAAATAAACTATAGATTTAACGGTTTAAATGATTTTAAATTCCACGAGCTCTGCAATTTTGATGCATTTAAAGGAAAAACTTTTCCAGAAGATTCGTTTAAATCTCTTTTTCTTCATTCTGGTCAGTTCTTCGACCGAGCGTTACTGTGATCTGAACTAAAAGTGATTTACGAAACTGATGACATTAGCGCAAAAAGTAACGCTAAGGAACTAATGCAATTTTTAAAAGACAGGGAGCTGGAAGATGCCTACACCGAAGTGTCGAAATTGTATGCATTAGTATTGACAATACCTGCCTCAAGTTCGTCAGTAGAACGCAATTTTTCAACACTTACGCGTATAAAAAATTTCGTGAGAAATTCAGCGCGGCAGGAGAGACTTTCGCATACATCGCTGTTGTCTATTGAAAATAAACTTCTCCAAAATATGTCGGAGCATCGACGTTTTTATGATGACGTCATTGATGAATTTGCGAAAAATGATCGAAGAATCGAATTACATTACAAATGGGTAATTTTCTAAAAATTGCTTTCCTTTCTTAAAATTTCACCGCACGCCCCTGCTGTCTAGATTTGATCTTTGTGAATGGAACATTTGTTGCTGTTTTCCTAAATCGTTAATGAGTTTTTTGATTTTATCCTTTCTTAACTGGCTCGTAAGTAAATTATATTGAGCGAAATGCTTGCTGGAGTAATGCCGCTTCGTATTGTATTATTTTAAAACAGAAATTGTTTCATTGCACAACAAACACATAGGTTTACCACTGTGCGTGATAAAAAAGTATTCATCAGCCCATTTGTTTTGGAATTGACGACATTCTGTGTCCACAATCCGTTTTTTTAAACCAGATATCGTGATAGATTTTTTTTCTTCTGAGCCGAATTTGCGTGAATATTTCCCGCCTACTTTCTTATCATTTGTTAAGAAGTAATGAGTTAACCCGAGCGGTAAGCGGTTTATATATTACCCGCAATAAGCAGCTAGAAAACTCTCGAATCAAAAATTTCCATCGTATTCAAATATGCGATGCGAGCACTCGGAGCCGCTCGGAGCGTTTCAAGGTCATCGGGCGGCTTCCCAATGTTTATCTATTTGTCTCTTTCTAACGACTATTTCTGACTCGATATGCGGCGTTCCACTGCGTTTGCTTAATAAAATTATGTATGGATTTTAGTCTTTATGATTTGAAGAATTGACAGTAATTACAAATAAACTATGTGTGCTAAATCTTTAATTTTTTTTGTGCATTATTTGAAATTTCTGAATCTCTCGCGGGCCGGATCCAGCCCGGGGGTTGCCCATATATGACTTATTCGATAAGAGAGGAAATCACAAGGAAGTTTTAACTATAAAATCTGTATTTGATTTTATTTAGCTATCTAAAATTCACTGTTCTTAATAAATAAAGGTATTCATCTCATTTTATATTAATTTTTTAAAAAGTTAATACCTTTGATAATTCAGAAAATCCATTAAAACATCCATTAACTGCCATGTCATGTGTACTATATTTGGATAAAAGTCGTTTTAAATAAGCGCCATGTGTATATTTCTTGCATACAACTTTCTGGGTCATATATAGGTACACAGTGGGCCAAAAAAATGTTAACATCCTTAATAACTCTTTTATTTATTATTATTTAATACAAATTCGCCGATATATAGATTATAGAACGACATATTCAAAATGAATTGCACATTTAATGCCATCGTACTTGTATCTTACATGCCACAAACTTGCTGCAATAATATGTTTTTTTATTATAAGCTGTCTTTGGAAACAATTATAACATATTAGCAAGTTTAAGGTAGGCAAAGTTTTAAATACAGTTTCTGGGCAAAAACGTTCTAAAACGAGAGTTTCAATAAGGGCCTTATGAGAAGGAGAATATTCTATATATAGCTTAAAAAGAAGTATTAATATTTTTCGGTCACCCTGTAAAAAAGACAAATGAACCTCATTAATTTTCTATATGTTTTCTAGGAATGTGTGTTTCAGATTTTATTAAAACATTTTCATAAATAAAAAAGTTATTCAAAAATTAAAAATGTTAGTTTTAATGCACATATCTTTCTGGCATTGAACTATATTATGTTCGTTCTTTTTTTGAAAAGTGTTTAATTTTTTGAACTAGGGGTGTGAAAACTGTTAGTTTTTGCACGCATATAGAAACAATCTTGTATGACATTCATGTAAAAACGGAATTCATCTGAATTGCATTTTTCATATTAATATCATAAATAACTATTTTTCATCTATGTATTTATTAGGAAAAATAAAGCTTTTTATACTTGAAAATACAAAATAGAAATATGAAAACATATCATAGTTATTGCAATATTTTAATATGGGATTTGCAAAAATACTTGTTTATATTATAAAAAAATTAAATATTACTTCGCTCGTAAAAGGGAAGTATTGTAATCGTGAAAAAATCACCCTTCTACATTTTTGCAGATCTTCACGTTTTAGGGTCTCTAGAGGCTGAAAAACATGTTTTCTCAATTCCGTAGGTCTGTATGTCTCGCGGAATGGCTAAACAACTACTTACCCGATTGACTTTAAATTTTGGTCAAAAATTAAGGCTCATATGGGGATGGGATGACCAGGTAACATGATGACGGCCTAGTAAAATGTTAAAAAATTATTATTAAAAAACTACTTATCCTTTTATCTCAAATTTGTCACAAACATCAACTGGTAACAGTTTGATACGAATCCCAGATGATTTGATTTTAAATTGGTGCCATAACTAATTGTAGTATAGGGATCAACTAATAGAATTGTGGTACTAATTCAAGATGGCCGAACAAAATGGCGGTCAAATAAAATGTTTGTAATCATGAAGAAATTACCCTCTCATGTTTTACATATCTTTACGTTTTTAGCGTCCCAAGATCCCAAAAAATATGTTTTATCAATTCCGTCGGTCTGTCTGTCTGTCAGTTCGCGGCCTAGCTTAAAAACTACTTACTTCAAATTTTAATCAATTATTAAGGATCATATGAGGATGATGTGGTAATATTTTGGTAAACATCCAATATGACGAAATAAAATGGCGGCCTAGCGAAATGTTAAAAAAATTGTTATTAAAAAACTACTTATCCGCAGTTTATCTTAAATTTTTCACGAACATCAGAGTATTATGTTGGAATCAACTGGTACAATTTTGGTATGAATCCAAGATGTCGAAACAAAATGGTGGCTTAATAAAATATTTTGATATTCAGCCTGAAAAACTATTTAATGGATTGATTTCAAATTGTGTTCCATAACTAATTGGTCAACTAGTAAAATTGTGATAATGATTCAAGATGGCCCGACAAAATGGCGGCAATGTTTGTAATCGTGAAAAATTCACCCTCTCAGGTTTTACATATCTTCACGTTTTAGCATCCCTAAATGCCAAAAAACATGTTTTATCAATTCTGTCTGTGAGGTCACATGGGGATGACCTGATAATATTTTGGTAAAAATCTAATACGGCGGAAAAAATGTTTAAAAAAAATTGTTAGAGTGATGTATTATTTGTGGTTAGGATTCAGTCTTTTCAAGACGTTTCGCAGTTTTATTGTTACATCCTAAACATATATATATATGTATATATATATATATATATATATATATATATATATATATATATATATATATATACATATATATATATATATATATATATATATATATATATATATATATATATATATATATATATATATATATATATATATTTTTTTATATATATATATATATATATATATATATATATATATATATATATATATATATATATATATATATATATATATATATATATATATATATATATATATATATATATATATATATATATATATATATATATAATTGAATGTTGATATATACATATATATACATATATTTATATATATATATATATATATATATATATATATATATCATAATACTTTTTTAGTGGTTACCGGAGAATTTTTTTATTAAGATATTTATTTATTTTAAAATGAGTTGGGGAATTTAGATGATGTTGAAAAAAATTCATATATATATACATATATTTGTTTTTGGAAATATATATATATATATATATATATATATATATATATACGACACGTCTTCATATATTTCCTTTTTCTTATGGCCGCCATATTGTTTTTCCTAAAATTAAATATCGATTTTTTATCAATTATTTTCATATTAATGTTAGCTAATGCTTTTCTAAGGAGGCCATGATTTATCTGTAACAAAATTGGATTTTGACTTTGACGTTAAATAGTCAAAACTGTGTTTTAATAATAGTAGGTACGCTTTTATCCCAATAAAATCATAAATCTGACACATAAATTGTCAAAAATATTTTTTTTTCAACCATATTTATTTGGAGATGTACCCCGAACGACGCGACGGCAGCCTCATAAAACCCAATTCAGGCAAATCGTAGTTAATTTAATTAACCATGGCGCCTTCGAACAACTTAGGAGCGGATACAATAATAACAATGAAAATCGAGACAGAAACATTTTACAAGCTATTAACGAAAACCCTAGTGCATCGGTAAAAACTGTAGAACAGGAAACTAATGTGCCACAATCAACAGTACAGAAAGTTTTAAAAAAGAATAACTACCATCTATACAAACCCATAATAGTACAAGGACTTAAGGAAACTGATGTTTCAAGACGACTACAGTTCTGTCAATGTTATACTAGGAGATGTAATGAAAATCCTGATTTTGTAAATCATGTCTTGTGGTCCGATGAGAGCAGGTACGAATTGTGGAGTCTTTAATATCATACGAAGTGGCAGAGAGACGTCTACAGATCAGATTTGGAAGTAACGTTTGGTGTGGGATCAATGGTAAGTTAATCTAACCAATCTTTTTTAAATAGGCACCAAATGATGGTCTAATAATAATCTTTTTTTTTTTCGTTTAGTTCTTTAATGATACTAAAAGAGTATAATCTATTAAAAAAAAAAGTAAAACGTTCTACTCTAGTCAGTCAGCTTACTTTTTTGATATTGTATTACATTTTTATTCAATCATTTTATATTGTAGTTTCGAAGAACCTATAAAAATAGAATTGGGTTCTATAAATTTATTAACACTTTATCTAAATTTTCTGCAGATTTAGCTAATTCTCTAAAATTATTTTGATTGCCTGAATTTAATGATTTATTATTACCCGGGAAGCCTAGTTCGTGCGTTATGAAAAAAATACCATAGTAATTAAATGTCGAATTATTTTTCGATTTTCATTATGATTTATAGAAAGGCGTTCAGCTGTTTTTCCGAATAATTTAAATTTTAAAGCGCAAGGGGTTTGTTCTTTTGATATTTTATGTTTTATTAAGGCACGGTGTACTTCTGTAAGATTATTATATCACTGAAATAAATTGATTTAGTATTTCCGAAATTAATATGCAATACCAACAAAATAATTTATTCATAATAAAGCTGAATAGGTTTCAACTGTATACAAGCTCATTTATTGCGGCATGTTTCGATAATTATTTTTGGAAAGAAAATATCTACTTTTTAATAAAGATAATTTTCCCTTTATAATTTATAGTTTCTAGTACCACCCGGCCGACCCTGCCGCCCTTGACTGTTGGGCACCTATTTATAAATTATTAATCATTTCAGGAAATCGACTTATTGGACCATTTTTGTTTAACTACAACCTAAACGGGCAGAGGTACCTAGAGCTTTTGCGAAACCAGGTTGTTAGCCTTACGAGCTATTCTAACGGAAGATGAATTAAGAGCTTGGTTTTAACTTTAAATTCAAGTCAGGAACTTCTTAAGAGGGCAGTTTGAAAGAATAATTTCTTTAAATGGTCCAATATCTTGGCCTCCTAGATCCCCTGACCTGTCGCCCTTGGATTTCTACCTCTGGGGTCACACGAAGAATGAAATCTATGAATTTGATCCCCCCGTGACCATAGAAATCCTGAGACAAAGAGTTCTGGACACATTTAGAAATATTAACCGAAATACACTTACCAGGGTTGTACGAAAAACAGTCACCAATTGTCAAAAATGTCTCGATGCAAATGGACGTCATTTTGCAGATTTGTAAATTAATGTTACCCACTTACAAAGTACTAAACGCTCATTTAGATTTTTTAAGTCGTTATTTACGTTCATGTTGTATTGAAAATTCAATGCGTTCAATACATTACTTATTAATGGAATCTTGTGACAAATAAGTCATGGCCTCCTTTAAAAACATTGAAACCTAATTTACGAAGTGTGATATTTTGATGATACTAAAATCTTTAATGCACTTGTGAGATATCACTAGACTGGAAATTTTAGGCTCTTTCCAAAAATCGAAAAATCCAATATGGCGGTCATAAGAAAAATGAAAGTTGAGGCGGGTTGCGGGTTAACAAAAAACAATGAAGACGTGTCGTATACGCCATCTTATTTGTCTTAATTTACCGTTCTGGATATACTGGCGAAAAAGGAAACAAGCCATTTTCGGTTTTTCGCCGATATTAAACTTATTGATCGATCGTAAATCTGAAGTCAGACATCGAATGCAATAAGTTTCCTCTAAAACTTTTCCCATTTAACCTTGCTGTAGGTATAATAGGAGCCGAGATCTCTATATAGGGAAGCGAATCTGGGACACACTGTATAGGGCCCTTAAAACGTGAACATCTCTAAAAACCTGGGAGGGTGATTTTTTATGATTACAAAATTTCGCTTTTGCGAAGGAAGTAAACAAGTTATTTGAAAATGACCTCTCTTCCTGGTGAACCGGTAGCCAGTAGCCTAACCAAATCTTGGTTGGCGTGGGAGTTAAAGACGGAAAAATTTGAACATCATTCGTAAATATCGTGTGAGTATGTGCATTTAAATCATTCCTGTCTTTAAAAACAGTTAAGTTTTTGTGGTTTTTTTATTATATTAATATGCAAAAGTTGTATGGATGAAAAGGTACTGTTTTGTATATTTTGTGCATGAAACAAAACTTGTTTACCTATTAAGAAACAAGAATAATTAAGGAAAACTCTGTCAGGTTCATAAGCAATAAGGTCGATTTTTGCTTGCGCTGCTTCAGCTGATAAAAGAATTGTTTCGGCTAAAGTTTGGCTGCACCAATATCATATTAAACCATTATGGGAGATGTCACTCCAAGTGATTGGTATAAGAATTTAATGGCCGCCATCAACAACTCTCAAGCAACGATTAGGCTAGAGATTCAAAACAACCATGCCGAGGTTTTGGGAAAACTAGATGCTCACAGCACAAGACTCAGAAGTCTTGAGGTTCATTCCAACAGAGTAAATTTAAAGTGTTTGGATTTTGAACGTAGATTAAGACAGAATAATATCTTAATCTTTGGCTTGGAAACCCTGGGGGAGGATCTTCCCAATTTTGTAGTCAGTAAGCTTAACCAACTTCTGAGCACTAACCTTGAAGAAAGAGATATTAATAACATCTTCAGTATTCCTAGTTCCAGGCCTAACACCCCTAAATCCATTAAAGTTGAATTTGCAACCTTTCTTAAAAAACAAATTGTGCTAAAGAATTTATTTAAGCTTAAAAACACCCAAATTTTTATTGCACAAGATTTGTGTCCTGAGGACAGAGCAGAGAGAAAAACACTTGTTGAACACCTTAAGGTTGCAAAGGCAAAAAACCTAAACGCAAGAATTAAAGGCAATAGGTTACTCATCAATGACGAATCCTACACTGCTTGTCAGCTTCAGGAAATGAACATATTTGATCAAGTCCACCAGTTAGACCTTGAATCTCCTAACCCTAAGCCGGCTTCCAATAGCGCTCCATCTACCCCTATTACCAGACCTAATTTGGATATAGAAGTCTTGGCAGAATATCTTATAGGGACAATTTCTAGCCCTAACATCGACCCTCAAAGAAACTCAAAAAAGCCTGAGAACACAGAAGATAAAAGCACTGCTTGTCTGTCCACTGATAAAGCTGTGAATAGATTACTTCAAGAACCTAGTGATAAAGGAAACATCTTCCAGAAACAAAAAGAAGCAAATTCAAATATTCCCGCTAAAAATAACTTGTCAGCTTCTAAAAAGTCTAAATTTAACATTAACTTGCGTTCTGGAACTAAACACCAAAATTAGATATCGCGTTGGTGCGGATTAATGTCGTCCTTCATTTCAGTTCTTAAACTTCTGCTGCTTTTTTTTTTTTTTTAATGTATAAATAGGATTCCCAGGTTTATGTACAATTTATAAATTATAATAGCTGCTCTCTACAAACATTCTGGTCTTTTTTTTAACTTACTGGTTGTTAAAAGTTTTAAATTGTACTGGAGTTAATGTTTATTGTACTGTACTTTGAATCATTAGTTGTAGCTGTAATTTTATTTTATTACCGCTGTTTTTCTAACTCTATTTTTTATAATTTATTTATTTCTCTTTACGATGGCATTTAAGATAGGTCATGTTAACACTAGGTCTCTAATAGCAAATTTTCCTCAGGTTCGGAATCATATTTTGATAAACAAATTTGATATATTTGGCATTTCCGAGTCCTGGCTTAACACTAATATTGACTCTGATATGATTGGTATCCCTGGCTACAGATTGCTGAGATGTGATCGGGCAGATAGACGGGGAGGTGGTGTTGGATTTTATGTTAAAGAATGTTACACTGTCTCTATTTTGCTTACAGAAAATTTGGTCTTTATTGAGCAATTATGGGTCAAAATTAATATACATAAAAAAAATATGATCTTGGAGTCTTATATCGACCGCCAAATAGCAGTTTTAATGATTTTCTAAATAACTTCGAAAATAAACTAATTGATATTATATCGGACCACGATCACATAATCGGAATGGGCGATTTTAATATAAATTTTTTATCGGTAAATTGTCAAGTGCTTAATAATTTTGAAAGCCTTCTGGACACATTTAATTTGAAACAGATTATTAAGGAGCCTACACGTATTTCAAACAACAGTATATCTTTAATCGATATTATTTTCTCAAATTTAGAAACAAATAATACAAGCGTTGTTGATGCAAATATTGCTGATCATTTTGTCATTTCATGTAGCTTTCCTATTTACTCAAATTCTAAACATTGTAAAACCTATACTTATAGAGATTTTAGGGCTATGAACTTGGAGAGTTTTGAGCGTGATCTCGGGGCTATTCCTTGGGATACCGTGTATGCCATTACGGATATTGATCAGAAAGTAGAATTTTTGAGCGGTAATATGTTGCGTATTTTCAACTATCACGCCCCTACTAAAGTATCTCGAGGTAGAGGTAGGCATCCCTATTCCCCGTGGATAACGGAGAATGTCAGATACATGCAGAAAGTGAGAGACAGAGCATTGGCTAAATTTAAAAAAACCAAATCACAAGCACATTTCGAATACTACAAACAGTTAATAAATCTCACTTCTTCTACTATTCGCCGAGAAAAAAGTGCTTATTTGAGTCAGAAATTCAACAGAGGCACTCCTAAAGACAAATGGCAAGAGTTGAAAAGGCTTAACATTGTTGCTGATAAAATCGGGAATCTACCTGACCATCTAAAAAATGTTGAGGAATTAAATAGGTATTTTGTAACTTTCAATCTTAATAAGAGTAAACCTAAGCAGGAAATTCTACATTTTTACTTTGATAAGTTGAAAGCAGGAATTCACAGTACGTTTAAATTCTCACCTATATCTGACTTTGATCTTTACTATATAATTAAAAACATACACTCGAAAGCATTTGGAAGTGTTGAACTTAATTTAACAATGATAATACTCTGCTGTCCTCTTATTGTCCCATATATTAGCCATATTATTAACGAGTGCATAGTGATGAACTATTTTCCTAAAAGCTGGAATTCAATCATTTAAGATCCATAAGTATTTTACCCATTCTATCAAAGAACCTCGAAAAAGTTCTGGAAAAACAAATACGATTGCATTTGGAAAGGTTTCAGATTTTGCCTAAAAAACAGTCTGGCTTTAGACAGGGTTACTCTTGCACAACTGCTCTTACTTCTGTAACTGACGACATTATTCGTTCAATTGACCAGGATGAGATGACTGGGCTTGTCCTGCTCGATTATTCAAAGGCCTTCGACCTACTAAATCATGAAATTAATTTCAATTTTGCATTACATTGACTTTGAGAGGGGTGCCTCTGATCTCATACACAGCTTTTTGAGTAATAGAATTCAACAGGTCAAGATTGATGGTAAAGTGTCCTCTAGCCTTGTGGTGTCGCAGGGTGTTCCACAGGGAAGTATCTTGGGTCCACTCCTATATACAATTTATACTTGTAGTTTTGATTCCTTTTTGGAGCACTGCGATTACCATATGTACGCTGACGACACACAACTTTATTTGTCATTTCAGGGTGATGACCCTACAGAAGCAGCCTTGAGAATTAATCAAGATCTGAACAACATACTTAAAGTATCCGAAGACCATTTATTAAAAATAAATTTAGACAAGACCTGTGCTGTACTTTTTGGAAGTCCTCATTCTAGAACAAATATTATAAATGACTTAAAATTGAGAGTGGGATTTTCTCAAATCAATTTTGCCGACAGCTGCAAAAATCTCGGGCTGACTATTGACAACAATCTTCGTTTTAAACAACATATTTTCAACATACTAAGAAAAGCATATTTCTCTTTAAAGCTCATTTATTCACAGATGCACTACTTAAACTTTCAGACGAAAAAACAACTGTGCGAAGTTTTGGTGTTATCACATTTTGATTTTTGTGATGGAGTGTACGGTCCCTGCTTGGATTCGCTTAATAAAAAACGCATTCAAAAGGCTCAAAATTGCTGCCTCAGACTACTTTATGGCATTAAAAGACCTAACCCTATTTCTCATAAACTTGCATGTGTCCAGTGGCTAAACATGGAAAGGAGAAGGGAATTACATTTCGCTTGTTTCTGCTTTAAACTATTAAAGTTTAAATGACCATCCTATCTACATGAGAGAATATCATATAGAACAGATATTCACAATTTGAATCTCCGTTTTAGAAATTCAATAGCTCTGCCGCGCTATAGAAAGACAATTTTTCGGCGGTCCTTCTCTTATTATATTGCAGCCTGCAGGGAACTCGGAATATGTGATGTATCTGACTCTGTACAAAAATTCAAAAAGAATTATAAACAAAAATTATTCAATGAACAATGTAGGTGATTGCTGCTTAGGGAATGTGCTTTGTTTCCACACAATGTTTTTGTTGCTAGATATTAAAATGTTTTTGTGCTAGATAATGAATAGTTATGAAATATATATATTTTTTTTTTGTTCTCTTTATTATAAACTCAGCTCTTGTGATGTATGAATATTCAATAAACTGCCCATTAGGAAGAATTGATGCCTGTCATCTATCATGGAGCATTTATTAACTCAACAATAATGTTTACTTTATAAGTGCAAAATGATTGTAAAATTTATTGTATTATTGTATTTTGGGTTAATAATAAATGTATTATTATTATTATTATTATTATTATTAACAATAGATTAAATTGAAAATACTTAAATAAGTGGAAGCCGTAATAAAAAAGGAAAATAGTAGTAATTATATAAAAATTTTAAAAAACTTCCGACTTAGATCTATAACCATTTATTTCATTCAAATAGGAAAACTTATTTACAAAATAGGAATTAAAAACTCTAATAGTCCTTAATAATGCCACTAATTACCTGATATTGAAATACATATTGTTAAACTTCACCCCATTTTCAATTATCGCCCTGTGCAGATTAACATTGAAATCATTCAAAATGCATACAAAACAGAAATCCTGTGTAGCACAATATGCATTTCAATATCTCTTCCATTTCACAAAACTCCGTTCCCATTAAAAATTTATCAATATACCCAGCCGTTAATACATTCGGCACGGTCTATAAGCATACACTGCTTTTAGAGGGCTTTTACCTACCCCCCGTGCCCTCCCTTAAATGTAGCGTGTATTCCCAGTTCAGTGGTAAAGGGTTGCGTAATGGTGGCGTAATGGTTGAATAATTCATTGATGGACGATGTTTGATGTTTGTTACATGAGAGTTGATCAGAATGCACGCTCGATGCGTCAATTCTCTGCTATTTTAATAGAGCGCGGCGTTGCGAGGCATGTATTGTCATGTATTGTCATGTATTGTCCTTTGTGTACGTTACACAGGTTATGTATACCGTTCAGGAAATGCTATACGAAAAGCCAGTTTCGGTAGTTGAGAGTGGTGTGCGTTTGTAATGATCACATTATAACAATCTGATATGAAAGTTTATTCGTGAGCGAAACAGACCTATGATATACATTAAACATTTTTTAATGAAACCAACTTCAAAATAATGCACTAAAAATTGAAAAATAATATTTTATTCTATTTTAAAAAATTTTCTCCGTGAAATCGGCTCCAAACTAATAAAGATAGTAAGACCGTATATGGGTAGTATTAGACATCAAAACACCGAATTGACTCAATATATAAGTATTTTTTTGTGTTTAGATGATTAAGGATAAGTTTAGTGTAGGGAATAAAATTCTTGCAATATATTTTGGCGCAGAAAACAAAATGGCGCCATTGGGCCATGTTAATATTTTTTCTATGGGACCACTTCGGCAATAGCCTGAGTATCCCCCGAAAATTTCGTCTAAATTGGTCAAACCATTGCCGAGTAATCGATGAACAAACATAAAAAAACAACCAAATGGACGCCATTCCGCCATTTTTAAATTTTTTTTAATATGCTTGCTGTGGAATCACTCTGGTAATATCCTGAATGCCCCCTGAAAATTTCATCCAAATTGGTCAAACCATCGCGAAGGAATCGATGTATAAACATAAAAACATAAAAAAAAAACAATAAAATAGCCGCCATTCCTCCATTTTTACTATTTTTTTAATATACTTGTTATGGGACCACTCCGGCAATATCCTGAATGTTCCCTGAAAATGTCATCCAAACCATCGCGGAGTAATCGATGATAATATAAATATCGAAGTATACATCACCCAGTATTGCGGGTGGACGTTGCAATAGAATGATTAAAAACCAAAGAAATAGCAAGTAGTGGCACTGTTAATTACAATTTTAAAAAAGCCAATTTTCTATTGATGTATCAATTATTTCAAGTAACAGACTGATGTGAGTTAAAATCATGTAAAGGTCTAAATATTGCAGTTAATCTGTTTTATAAAAACATTTTGAACATATTTGATAAGTGTGTTCCAGTAACTATTGTTAAGAAGAAATGATACCCTGTATGGTGCACTAGTCAGATTATTAGGGATTTAAGAAAAAAAAAGATAAGATGCACAAAAAAAGTTTCAATCGTTTAAGATGTAAAATAAAGAATGACATTAATAGAGCATATTGGGTAATTTTGCGGGGTATCTCCATTATTTTTATAGACAGAAAGTTGCGGTTTTCACGACAGTGTGCTACTTTTTCGTAAAACTAAAGATGCCGTTAACAAAATTATCACAGCCCTTTTAGTTGTTTTTATACAGGGCTAAATTGAAAATCTTGCATTTTCAGGCACCCCTCGTATTTCAACTATCAGATAACTTATCGCAATTGTGAAAACTGTTTCTTATATAACTTTTCCCGTAGAACTCAATTCCGCCTTCGGAATTAGTATACAGGGTCAAGTCAAAAAGTTATCGGACCCTACTTTATTTTTTAAATAGAACACCCTGTATATTTATAGACTATAAAATTTGTCTTTTTTTTAACTTTTCAAAAATATATAATAGTATGCACTTTTTTTCAGAAACAAGCAAATAAATGACAATTTTCTGAAATTAAATGCATAATTTAATAGTAGGCCATGAATAACAAAATAAACAATTGGAAGTTACATATTGCTAACGAAAAATTGGATACCTTGCATATAGGTATCTTCTTATATAAAAATACCTATAAAGTTTTTTAATAACAGTAAGTTTGTAACAACCGTTTTATAGAATAAAACAATATAACAAACACAAAAGAATAATAAAAAAAAAATTTAAAGGTGATGTTTAAATTGACGACCATTTTCTCTAATGCAAAATTGCAACATATTTGTAATTCTTAGAATAGCATTTTGTATATAGCCCCATGAAAAAATTCTAAAATTGAGAGATCTGGAGATCGTGGAGGCTATCTAACAAGTCCGTTCCGTTGGTACCTATCTTTGAGGAAAGTTATTATTAAGAAAATCTTTTAAAAGCCTAGAGTTGTGACTTGGGGCACCACCTTGCTGTAGGTAAACAGCATTATATTGGTCTAATGGAATATTTTCGAGCAGTTCTGAAATAACTTCCTCAAAGATTTCTAAGCATCTACGTGCTGTAAGACCTCCTAAGAAATCCTAGAAACTATATGTCCACCCAAAATAAAATATAGTACCCCAACTCCGTGTTGTGCCATTTCAAACATGCTGATTTTCATTGTGCCAGTTGAAAAAAAGAACATTCGTCTGACCAGATAACGAGTCTGCCAAATAAATCGTTAGCATCGATTTGTTGCAAATACCACTGGCAAAACAATGCCCGAGGCTCGGCATCGCCAGGATGCAAATGTTGCACTATTTTAAATTTGTACGGATGATACTTATATTTCTTCAAGATCCTCTAACCGTCAGTTTTTGGCAAACCAATTTCCTTGTCAATTTTTCTGCATGAGGATGAAGGTGTTGCTTCTATATATCCCAAAACATCTATCTCCAAATTTGCTTTCAAACGAGCAAATATCTCAAAAAACGGTTGCCTTTTTTCTGGATATCTAACAAGCAAAAACTTTTAATGATAATACAGATTTTCATAACCATAATGGCTTACTTACCTTTGAAAATATAATTCCGAGGTTTTTTCAGAATCTTCATTACTCTGTATAAAACATACTAGCATATCATATTTTTCATAATTTTCATACGCTGCCATTATTCGAAGAAATTGATAAATATCAATTTAATAAAAATACTAAAAGAACGTTTATAAACTGCTTCATAAACCAAAAGTTGATCCAAACACCGATAAGATAGACACATATTTGACATTTATTTTTGTTCGTCATAAACAATAGCCATAGCCTAATATTAAATTATGCATTTAATTTCAGATAATTATAATTTATTTGCGTGTTTTTGAGAAAAAACAAATATATATATATATATATATATATATATATATATATATATATATATATATATATATTTTGAAAAGACAAAAAAAAGACAATTTTTATAGTCTATAAATATACAGGGTGCTCCATTTAAAAAATAAAGTGACCTGACCCTGTATACTAATTCCGAAGGCGGAATTGAGTTCTACGGGAAAAGTTATATAAGAAACAGTTTTCATATTTTCGATAAGTTATCTGATAGTTGAGATACGAGGGGTGCCTGAAAATAGAACATGTTCAATTTAGCCCTGTATCTTAAAAACTAAAAGGGTTGTGAAAATTTTGTTAACGGCATCTTTAGTTTTACGAAAAGGTAGCACACTGTCGCAAAAAAAAACGCATCTTTCTATCTATAAAAATAACGGAGATACCCCGCAGAAGTACCCAAAAATGGGCCACCCTGTATTTTATGAATATAATGTTTCCGATTTCCAAGTACAAGTTAGCCTTGTAGAAATATTTTTTTTAACATTTTACTAGGCCGCCATTTTGTTTTACCATATCGGATTTATACCAAAATGATACGAGGTCATCCCCATATCACCCTTAATTTTTACTCAAAAAGTCAATCGTGGAAATCATTTTTAAGCTATGCCATGACAAAATAGACAGACAGACAAACCGACAGACGGACCGACGGAATTGATAAACATATTTTTGGGCATCTAAAGATTCTAAGACGTGAAGATATTTAAAACCCGAGAGGGCAATTTTTTCAAGATTAACAAATTTTTGTTCCGCCATTAGTACCACAGTTTTACTAGTTATTCTATATACATATACTATTATTTATGGCATCTAATTTGAAATCAGGCTCTTGAGAACTAAGTTTTTCAGGCTGAATTTTTAAATATTTTACATTTTGTTTTGCCATCTTGGATTTGTACCAAAATTTTACCAGTTGATTACTACATAATACTTGATTTTTGTGCAAAATTTAAAATAGATCGGATAAGTAGTTTTTTAGTAATAATTTTTTTGACATTTCACTAGGCCGCCATTTTGTTTTGCCATATTGGATTTTTACCAAAACGTTACCAGGTCATCCCCATATGACCCTTAATTTTTGACCAAAACTTGAAGTCAATCGAGTTGGTAGCTAGCCGCGAAGGGACAGACCGACAGACAGACAAACCGATGGAATTACGAAAACATGTTTTTTGGCTTCTAGGGACACTAAAATTTAGAAAGAAAAGAAAAGTAAAAACTAAAATATTAATATACTTAATACAAAAAAAAAAAAACAAAAAAAGGGCACTTAGGCAAAGAGTGAACTATGGATTATTTTTAAGATTGATGTCTCTCATAAGCATAGATGGCTTAAATAATCTATTATGCCCTATTTTAAGAGGTAAATAGAGTTTTCATTATACAGGGTGGTCCTTTTAAAGTGTTACAAAGCGATATTGAGAAAACGGCTGATTGAAAATAAATGAAATTTCTAGGGATGCAATGGGTCGTTGGGGAACATTTTTTGACGGAGTAAGTAATGTTTTAACCTTTTTCACTGTTTAGGGGTGGGGAGTAACTTTTAAATGTTAAATGGAAAGGTGCAGTTTTTTTTTCAGATTCCTAATCTCCAGAAAAAACTACGTTGTAATCAATGAATAATTTAATGTCAATGTCAATGTCACTACGCTAAATTCAACAAAATTAAAAAGAAAATCAATGGAAGAAAAAACTGATATTGGGTACATGATTTTATTTTATCAGATGTTCAAAATGCCGGCCATTTTGTTCTAAGTATTTATCAACCCTCTTTCGAAAAAAATTCCGCACTCTGAATAACATATCTGGGGTGATTTCACGAACTGCACGCGTAATCCTTTCTCTCATGTCTTCGGCTGTAGTTGGAGCAGTCACCATGATTTTTTCTTTGACAATACCCTCACAAGAAAAAATCAAGGGGGGTTAAGTCTGGCGATCTTGCTGGCCAATTTACTGGTCCCCCACGTCCAATCTATCTGTTAGGGTCAGTGTCATTCAATATAGCACGTGCTTCTCGACAGTAATGTGGTGGTGCGCCGTCTTGTTGGATTAGCGACTGATTTCCTTCAGCCCAATAATGCATATTGTGACGATTGACTTGGCCATGGAACTCACTGAAAAACATAATATTTTCTGACGAAGCAACATTTACTAACCGTGGTCAAGTCAATCGTCACAATATGCATTATTGGGCTGAAGAAAATCCATACTGGATGCGAACAGTCGCTAATCAACACACTTGGTCGATAAATACTTGGTGTGGGATATTTGGCGATGTTGTTATTGCACCTCATTTTTTCGATGGTAATTTCCTTCGAAATGATTTGCAAAGATTGATGCCAAATATTCCAGAGCAACAACGTGAAGTAATTTGGTTCTAACAGGGCGGCGCACCACCACATTACTGTCGAGAAGCACGTGCTATATTGAATGACACTTACTCTAACAGATGGATTGGACGTGGGGGACTAGTAAATTGGCTTGCAAGATCGCCAGACTTAACCCCCCTTGATTTTTTCTTGTAAGGTTTTGTCAAAGAAAAAGTCATGGTGATTGCTCCAACTACAGCCGAAGACATGAGAGAAAGGATTACACGTGCAGTTCGTGATATCACCCCAGATATGTTTTTCAGAGTGCGGAATTCTTTTCGAAACATCCGATAAAATAAAATCATGTTCCTAATATCAGTTTTTTCTTCTGTTGATTTTCTTTTTAATTTTGTTGAATTTAGCGTAGTAACATTGACATTGACATTAAATTATTCATTGATTATAACGTAGTTTTTTCGGAGATTACGAATCTGGAAAAAAAACTGCACCTTTCCATTTAACATTTAAAAGTTACCCCCACCCCTAAACAGTGAAAAGGGTTAAAACATTACTTACTCCGTCAAAAAATGTCCCCCAACGACCCATTGCATCCCTAGAAATTTCATTTATTTTCAATCGACCGTTTTCTCAATATCGCTTTGTAACACTTTAAAAGGACCAAACTGTATATAATGTTCAAAGCAAAAGTTGTTTGATTCGATCTGCTTTTTCATATCTTTGTATGTAATATATACAGGGTGTCTCAAAAATGCAAGGCAAGTACAAACTTTGTGTTTTTAAATTTAAGCTATGCCGCGTACAGATTTGAAAAAAATATATGTTGTTCGGGGTTCAAGGACCCTAAAACATAAAGATCTGAAAAATCTCGGAGGGAAGTAATTGTGTTTAAATTTGAGTCATCCGTCAACGGTCCAAGGATCCCCATCGTAGGCCGAAAATCTCTTCGAGCACGCGTCTAGATGGACCAAAGAGCTGAACCGCTGGTTTCGCTTTGCACGCATCCTGCTGGCTCTCCTGCGACGACAGCCAATCCGCCGGCCTCTCTCCTGCTGTCAGACTGTGCGAGCGCGTTGTGTGGGTAGGTTTTTCGACCCGTCGTTTGTTATCTACTACCGGCTTTTCGCGTCAAGCTTACGTGGATAAGCATATTTTTGGTTCTATATTTATAGTAAATCGCAAGGTGGTTTTAATACTTACTTGTATACTGAAAAAAAGACTGCTTTGTTTCTTTGTGTTCGGTCAGTTTTATTGTTTTTATTTAGTTTTTTTTTGTTGTGCAGTGATTCGAAAGTAAAACGGTTGTTGGTGAATCGCAATATTGGAACGCTGTTTGAATTTATTGCGAATGGTGAGTATTGCTGTTGTTGCAATAATTTTTATTACCATATTGAATACACATTTTTTGTAATGCAAATTAGATATTGAGAAGTAAAAAAACATGTTCTGTTATTCTTGAGCGTTATTTGCAATTGGATGTTTTTTACACTTTTTCACCTTCAGTATTAGAAAGATGCCTTTTATTCATTACATTTTTTATCAAAAAAGTAAGAAAAACATTCATAAATAACAGTTTTCATTATGAATCTGTTAAGGCTTCTGAAAAAAAAAAAGCTTTTCTCTAATAACTTAAAGCCAAGCTATATTTCTTTCTAAGCCTACCTGTAATATTTAAATTAACAATATAAGATACTTGTATTAGTCAACATATTTTTTTTTAATAAATATAAACAAATAAATAAGAGATATTTTGTAAAAATCATACCTGGTTGATGATATATAAGGTATAAGTATTTTTTAAGTATATATTTTCAACAATTCAGTTGAAACACTTGACCATCTGGTTGAACCCTACACAGAAGAATCCGTATATACGCCTACAGGTTTCTAGTACTAAATACTTCATCTGACACTTCATTCATTGCTTTTTTTTTGTTTAAATATACTAAATTCAACGAATCTTTCGTAACAAAACCAAAAAAGGGACAAAATTGAAATTTATTAAATCGTATCAGACCCCGCCTACAGATTTAGCTAATAATCTTTATTAAGATGGTGAATAAAGACCAAATCAAATCAGAGTCATGCACCAACAATTTTGTAGTTTCCAGGCTCGTTTCCATACGGGGGCGTAGTTAAGGGGGTAATTGCACCCCTCCTTAGACATAATAACCCAAGCAAAATGTTTAAAAATAAAAATTATTTTTTAAGGTTTTACTAGGATTATATGTAAATAAGTGTGAACTTTTTTTTAGTCATCGTCGCTAATTTTATTAAGCTCAGGTTGTGCTAACCTGCAAAAGCAAGTTCCTTTTTTATTAAGTCAAATATAAATGTTTGGTCTCCCCACTCCTATGGAAACATTTTAAATACGTCACTATTTCCAAAGGACATCTGAATACAGTGTCGGGGTGGGGAAATTATGGGGAAGGGCCGCCTATCTATAATTTTTTTCGCTAATCAAGAATTGATTGCGCGAAAATATATTTATCAAGATTTATAAACAACTCAAATGAACACAAATATATCAGTTACAGGAACATTAATAAAAAACATCATGAAAACATATAAAATATTTTTTAAGTTTTTTTTTGTAATGAAATGCAAATTAAACCTCTTTTTTTAGTTACATAATTTTTTGAATATATAATATAATCATTTACTACTTGAATTCGTGCACTTTTCTAAAGGGTGATGTAAGGATCATTTCCAGTGCACGTTTTATATTACTTGTGAGATCAGTTTGCTAGGGTACTTATTGGATGACTAGAATAACTGTACTGTATTTTATTTTTCATCTTATCCTCGATCTGATCTAAGTTCTTTGGGCAAATTAGACAGTATGCCTAAAATTTAAATTTCTTAAAGTTGACCTTTTGTTGTGTTGTAATAAGTTTTGGCTTGGATTCAGTAGCGTAGCCAGCTGTTAAGACCGGAGGGGTTAGTCATAATAGAGGCGCCAGAATGAAGTAAAACAGCTGTAAAATAATATTTTTTGAGGATACCAAAAATACAAAAACAATGTTTAAAAAAACAGGTAATCACTGGTTTGAATGGTATATATTAGGGCTACGGGTTTAACATCGAAATCTTTGGGCGGCGAGAGCAGTGTATAAACCGATTTATTTAGGGGGTCATATAAAAATATATATAGTTTTGATATTTGATTTTGCAGAAAACTCGTCTGTTCTCCTTGAAAGGTGGTAGCTCTATGCTTTCCCATAAAATTTACTGAAAACAACTCATCGCTTACTGAAAAAAGACGCCCCCTAGCTATGCCACTGCCTAGATCTAAATTTAGGCACTATTTTTATTTTTGCTTATTTCTTCTGTATTTTTTTACTAGTGCGTGTTCAATGTGTAAGAATAAGCCTTATATACCTATATTATTACCATTAGTACCTCAATTATTTACTTCATTTTATGTTAATAAAAAAGTGCTTCCAGAGCACTAAATCCTTTTATTATTTAATTTAATTGCTGATAACGCAAGAATAACAGACAAGTTTCGTAATTAATTGGTTATGTATCTTTCGAGGTATCTTTAGTTTACCTGGGGAAAGTCAGTAATTTCTGTAGAAAAACACATTTATAGTGGTACCAGTGGCGGATATTGGTAACGGCAGGGGAACACATCCTTATCTTTCATAAATTTTGATATTGTGACAAATTTCATAAAACATCAACAGAAATTACTGTTTTTGGGATTAAATCGTGTCAAGATTGAATCACTTCCGACGTTTCGCCTTCGATTACACGAGGCATCTTCAGGGATCTTTACAGAGATCGGAACACTGAATAAGGTCGGAGAGATTTAGGCCGGCTATTGATCTCTGTATCTGTATTAAAATTCCAGTGGAATATTGGTGTTCAGATAGGGCATATCATACAATGTATCTCTTTGTTATACATCGTTGACGTTTCTTAAGCCTAGTGGATACGGATCGTCCAGTCTCTCCATTAGACATTACCACAGGAACAAGGAATTGCATACACTCCTTCCGTTTGGAAAGGAATAATGTCCTTTGGCGATTGCTAACATTGTCCAATTTTCTTGAATATGTTGAAGATGCGAAGTAACCTTGCAATCTTGTCTATAATTTTGTGTATAAATAGAAGAACTACACGTCCTAACGTAACTTCTTATTAATTTTCTGTTATGGAGTAGGATTATTATATTTTCTAATTAAACGTCTTGCCTCCTCAGTGCCGTTTCCATTCCCTTTTAAAGTTTGAGTCATTTTTTTGGGCCCGATTGTAAATAATTTTGGTCACAACTCTGTAAACCAAAGAATTAATAGCTGATTGCTTCTGTCCCGGATGATGATATGAATATGTATTTAGGTATCTATTCGTATGTATTGATTTTCTTTCTATACGCAGACTTCCCTATGAAACTATTCCTTTCTTTTGTAGAAAAACATCTAGAAAGGAAATAGTGCCTTTTGATTCAATGTCCATTGTAAATTTTATATTAGGGTGTTGTTAATTCAGATGATCAATAAACACGGGGAGATTTTCTGGACTATAAGGCTATATGACGACAGTGTCATCTGCATATCTGAACTACGCTTTTGGCTTTGATGGAGACTATTCTAAGGCTTCATCTTCAAAGATTTTGGCTTCCTTCTGAAGATTTTGGCTACCGCAGGTAGTTGAGACCCAATGGCTGCTTCTGAGGTATTACACTAAGGACACTAGAAGTTCAGTTAAAAAATACAATAATTCTGCTGCTTGACAGAAAACTGATAAGGACTTACCGATAGGAACTGTAGTTCTTCCATTCCATTTATACATAAAACCACAAGACATAGGTTACTTCGCCAGTCCAACATACGTACAATCTTCAACACACACACAAGAAAATTGGACAATATTTGCTATCGCTAAAGAGCATTATTCATTTCCAAACAGGAGTATATGCTTGTTCCTGTAGTGATGTTTATATTGGAGAAACTGGATGATCCTTATCTATAAGGTTTAAGGGCCATTAACGATGTATTAGAAAAAAAAAGTGTACAGGGTGGTCGAAATTGGTCTGTTTTAACAGAGAAAACCTATTTCCTGACTAGATAGGTGTCATGGGCTCGACTGAGAAATGTTTAATGGCAAAAACCGCCTGCCGATATTTTCACTGCCAACTGAGATATAGGGCGTTTTTCAATTTTCGGCCATTTTGAAAATTGTCCATAACTTTTTTATTTTGCGGAATATTAACATTCTGCAAAGACATTCTAAAGGCACTTTTTTATGTGCAATCCAGTGGCGTACTCAGATTTTTTCTATAGTTGTCCGTTTTATCATAAATAGGCAAAACTTTTTTTTTCAAATGGAAATCATAGTTGGCTATAAATTATAAAAAATGCTCGCGTTTAGCCCTTTTCAGTGATATAAAGTTGTAGGTACTTATTTTCAAAAATAACGAAAATATTAGGTGTTTTTGGTTTACATCGAAGTAGGCTTTGATTTGTGATGACAATATCTCAATTATGTATTGTTAAGATTTATAGTTTGTTAGCAACAAACACAACTTTAAATAACACTAGCTAACGTTATTTTAATTATTTATTATTAATTTTTTTTATTTTTTTTTGTTTACATAGCAAAGTTGAACAAAATTAACAAACTAAACTACTATTTACAGCTACAAGTGAAAATAAAAAATAATTATGAAAATCTAGGTATTTAGTTAGATAGGTTTCTGATAAATATATTTAGAGAAGTTGTTCAAATTGAGCCCCTCCCTGTTGAATACAAACTAAGCATCTTTTGCCTACCGAGTTGCAACTATTTATTATTGGAATAATGCAAAAGCTTGCCTAGTGGCCTCTTGCAATTCTTCTTTTGTGTGAAAGGTTCTTCCTTTAAATATCAAGTCCTTCAATCTTCCCCACAAAAAAAAATCTAAGGGAGTTAAGTCACAGGACCTAGCAGGCCAAGGTATGGGGCCCCACGTACCAATCCAATTTTCTCGAAATTCAAAGTTTAAAAGATCAGTTGTGATCCTTGCATTGTGCGGGGGACAACCATCTTGTTGATAGTAGATATTTCTGGCATCAGATAAAGGTATGTCTTCCAACAAAGGGACAATATATGTGCGCAAAATATTTACATAATCATCTGCAGTTAAATTTCCATCGTAAAAATAAGGTCCCACAAATCTTCCTCGGAATATCCCCACCCATATATTGAATCCACACCGACCTTGCCGGTCTTGTTGCACAACTACGTGTGGATTTTCAGTGGACCAGTGATATGAATTATATCTATTAAATATACCAGAAGTATCTACTCTGGATTCATCACTCCAAATAATATTTAATGGAAAATTCTCATTCTCCATGAATTTTTGCTCATACCACTGACAAAATCTCAATCTTCTAGCGGCGTCCCCTTCACGGAGTTGATGAACTCTTCTCGTTCTGTACGGTTTGAATTTATGTTTTTTGAGTATTTTTAAAACGGTGGTCTTTGGAACATTCGTTATATTAGCCAATGTTCGAGAGGAGGTGCCAGGATGATCTAATACCTCACCAATTATATTTAGCTGCTGGATTTCCTTTTCTTCCTTTAGTTCATAATGTCTTGTTCTTAACTTTAAAACTTCCGTAATTTACTAAATTACTTTTTAATGTTTGATAAATTCGGTTATCCGGTTGACGTCGCTCGGGAAATGTATTAAAATATAATTCACTAGCTGCTTCAGGAACTTCGTTAGATAATATGTAACATTTTAACATATCATACTTTTCATAATTCTCAAACATATTTTGTCAGCAACTTAACACAACTTTATAAAGATAACACCAAAACGCAATAATTACACCAGACTACAGTAATCTGACAGCAATATATTCAAAATATTGAACGCGCGTCATTATTCCAAGGCCTACTTCGATGTAAACCAAAAACACCTAATATTTTTGTTATTTTTGAAAATAAGTACCTACAACTTTATATCACTGAAAAGGGCTAAACGCGAGCATTTTTTATAATTTATAGCCAACTATGATTTCCATTTGAAAAAAAAAAGTTTTGCCTATTTATGATAAAACGGACAACTATAGAAAAAATCTGAGTACGCCACTGGATTGCACATAAAAAAGTGCCTTTAGAATGTCTTTGCAGAATGTTAATATTCCGCAAAATAAAAAAGTTATGGACAATTTTCAAAATGGCCGAAAATTGAAAAACGCCCTATATCTCAGTTGGCAGTGAAAATATCGGCAGGCGGTTTTTGCCATTAAACATTTCTCAGAAATCGAGCCCATGACACCTAAGTCAGTTTTGCTCTATCTAGTCAGGAAATAGGTTTTCTCTGTTAAAACAGACCAATTTCGACCACCCGGTACATTCTGCTGTATCTCAATACCAAAATTAGTGTTCCGATTTTGTGAAGTAATGATCCGTCGGAAAGTGGTTTAATCTTGAAGTGGTCTTATCCCAAGAACCATGATTAATTGACCACAGTCGTGAAGGCTTCCATTCTACATCAGTTTACGGTTTTGGAAAAAAGCACTCGAAGCAACATAAACTTGACGAAAATAATAGTATATTGTAGATAGTTTGGAAAACTGCTTTTTTTTCTCACGAATGTGACAGCATGTGACATAGGCCAGTTCCACAAATCACATGAATGTGAAAATTGGTTTTCAAACGTTTTATACACTATATATGCATTGAAAATTGAAGATTACATTAAATTTACTTGAAACTTCCAAAATGGTTAATCGGAAGATATATAGGAAAAATACCGATTTTAATTTTATTGTTAATCATTTTAAAAGACCCAGAAACTGAACTTATTGGGTGTCACAAATAAGTGGCACACTCTCATGACATTTATCTTTATCAAAGTGTTAAATTGAAATTTTGGTTGGTTTTTGCATTTTCATACTATGATCGCGTTGCCATATCTTCTTTTATTTTCGAATCTCTGCTAGTACCTTTTATTTTTGAATAAGATATCCTAGCTATATGTATATGTTTGTGTATTTTGTTTCGTTGTGACGTCGTAATGTTGTTTATGCCATTCTAACATTCAAAGCCCTTCGGTTAATTTAAGTTCAACTAGGCTCAGAAAAAGATTTTCCCTTTTATTCACTAAGCATTTTTTAAACCCATTTAAATATCATTTTTTTAGAAATACTAAATTTCATTTATTGAGAAGACGGTTTTGCAAAATAATGCATTTTATTTTAAACAATTTTTAGACAATGTTATACGAAGATTTTGTTTTGACACATCATAGTTGAACACAGAATATCATAATAAATTAAAATAACCAAACCAAAAAGTTAATAGCAGAAATTTGGAAAAATAATAGATTTGGCAAGGCTGTTACGGTAAAAAAATCAAAATTATGTTCTGTTTAACCAACCAAAATTGCATTATAATACCTTTACAAATAATAATGGTGAGCCACATATGTGCGACACCCGGTATAGAAAAAAGGGTTTTCCTTTCCCATGTGAGACTCTACTGAAAATGCGTGCATTTTCCCCTATTAACGTTAAGTTCCGCCACTGGTTAGTGAATAGTACCTAACTCTTACAACAGAGCTGCGTTCAATATCTGGTTATTGGTATAAATTTCGCACAATAGCCATTCGGAAAGGTCGAGCGTTGACAAAATTCGCGCAGGGTTGATTAAAAAGCCGGGCGCATTCCTAAGGTTGTAGTACCGAGTCCAGTACAGACTGGATTACATTTTACGCTTGTAGGAAAACACACAAAAACGTCAATTTTAAAAGGTAGGGTTTTTTTTTGTTAGTTATATTTTGGATTTCCTTATTTACATTTATTTAAATACTCCCGAGGAGATTTTTATAAAGTTTATTATATAAATTTTATATATTTAATTTTATCAACAAACGAAAGGTTTTACGCAGGTGTGACGCACCCTCGGACGGACCAAAGGATGTCAGATCTCCAGTCCTTTAAATAATGTTTACACGAACGACCACCTTGTCGAACGCAACTCTGGTATCTTAGAAAGCGTACATAATCAATGCATTACAATAATAGGCGGATTTCTGGCAGTTACTCATTGCCGCCACGTGCGGATTCATGTTAATTATTTCATTTAAAAACATGAAGTCTTCATCTATTTCTGCAGAGTCCGCTGTTCAATGAAATTACGACGGAAATCGTCAAGGTAATCTTGCAATCTAAACGTTTAAAGACTGACTACGATTTGGTTAATGGCTTTTTACGAAGCTTTTTATACATCAGGCTATTTATATTTTAGTTACTTATTTTGTCTATTAATATATGAACATTCGGTAGTTGTCCACTGTCCTTTATCCTCCCGATATCTCTCAGATTATCCCCTTAAAAATGGAATTATTATGGTATTGTTACTTTTTAAAGGTTGAAATATTGATAAAATGTTTTTCGGGGTAGAAATGACCGGGGATAATTTTCTCCGAGAAGAATTTGCAGAGGACTGTAAATTGCCGAGAAATTCCCGGAAATTTCATATATAATACCCTCGATAATACCATAAGAGAGCAAATTTTGTCGGCAAAATTATTCGATTTGTATAAAATTTTGTTGCTAGGCAATTTCGTGAATGACATTTGTGTTCAACGAAATACTTGAATAAATACATTTCGCTAGGCAAGATTGAATAATATTCGACATGACTATTTCACGAGAAAAACAAACAATAAACACTAAAATGTTGTATTTGTCAATTTTTAAATTGCACTGGAAATAATTGAAAAATTAATTTTTGAAGAAATCATGCCTAAGTAAAAATTACCGAGTCAATTTTTAAGCACGAGAGGTATTTAGGGAGAGTATTTCACGAATCAAAAATATAAACGTTATTAACTAAAACTGAAATAATTACATATCAACTTAAAAAACTTACAAAAATTGAATATAAATACATTATTCATATAAAAATTGGAAAGAACACATAGTATGAACCAAAATATTATTATAAAAACGAAAATTATTGTTATTGATTGAATAATAAAACTGTTAAACACATTTTTGTTTTGCGACGACGTTGATGTTGCTATAGTACTGTTGTTGGTGCTGTTTGTCATAGGCATCTGTTGTGAGGTGGTTCTTTTCCGTGTTCCCTCAGTTGTTCGATTATTTTTTGATGGTAATCTTGATCCATTTGTAAATACCTTGATATCGATTTTGCATTTGAATGTTTATGAAAAAAAGTAAATTTTTAAGAAAAAAAATCTGTTTTTTATATTATTTGTGATATCACTGTAAATATGTCAACCGTGGCCTGCAAGATCCCCTGATTTAAACTCTTTGGATTTTTTCTCTGAAGTAACTTGAAACTATTAATTTATACAAATCCTGTTCAAAATGTTGACGATCCTAGAATCCGAATAATTCAAGGATGTGGCAGAATACGAAATATTCCAGGTATTTTAACACATGTGCGAGAAAATATGAAGAAAAGGGCTGCAGCTTGTATCATGGCTGAAGGTACCTATTTCCAGTAATTCATTTGATATGAAAAAACAATAATAACTGTAACTGTTAAAAACTTGGGATTTCATTTTTGAAACATCATTTCATTATTAATTAATTAAGCAAAAACTGTGTGTCTGACAAAAAACAAAAAATAATTTTTATTTTAAGAAAAAACAGTGGCGTACCATTTTTTTTCCAACATATTCATAGCAAATCCCTTACGAGCACCACTGATAAAAATTAAAAAAGATGTACATCAAAAAATGCCCCTAGATCCATAGAACGTGTGTAACAAATTTCACAAAAATATTTACAGTAATATCACAGATATTAAAAAAAAAAGATTTTTTTCTTAAAACTTTACCCCCTGCATCTTGGAAACGAAGCGTGGATATATGTTTAACTTTTTTTATAAAATTGGCTCAAGAATATGCTCTTACATTTACCGAATTTTTGTACTTATTTAGGAAACATCCTGTATATAAACAAATACAAAATCTCAGCCGTGGACTTCAGAACTATAAGCATATATGGTTGGTTAAAACCTTGACATATGAAATTAAAAGAACGAAAGAACTGATTCCGGCCATCACAAGTAATTAGTATAAGGCGTTCACCAACACTATTTAATAAAGATCCGGTTAACTAGTGCAGCAAGAGGAAGTTGCCACAACAAACCGTTTTTATGTTTAGCTAGCCTATTTCGACGTTTTCTTTTCAACATTAACAGCCGTATCGCAACAAAACAACACGAATCTAATAGCAAAAACCCGTTTGCTTTTATTAGTTACAAATTATACTCTATTAGATCTTTGCTTTAAACAATATTTGGTATCTCCATCCAATTATTGTTCTTCTAAAAGTACTGTTATTACATGGGGCATGTCCTGGGGCCAGCTGAAGTGACCCATAGTTATCTAAATTATAATCTTAAATCATCGTGGGTTACTAATTAAATTCTTAATTTTCGTGTACAGGATGTCTGTTTAATGTATATTTGGGCGACCTATTGATTTCGATAATAGAGGTGATAATAAGTGTCTTAGAATTTCTAGAATAATATGTACAGGATGTCCCATTTTCGATACTTTTGCAGGGTATCTCAGTTTTGTCGAAGATAGAGGGATGCTATGTAGTTAGTTTTTTTTCTAGGGGCCTCAGGTATTGAGTTAGAGACCAAACTTATATTTTTTTACATGGAATGCAGCCAAAAGCACATCCCTTCACGCGTTTCAAAAATATATAACGCTTAATATTAATTATTAACAAAATAATCACAATTTTACATTTTGGCTCTGGTTATAATACTCAATATTTAAAACAATCACCTTATTTAAACTTTAGCTATTGTTCAAAATGGTTGTCGTTCTCTGGAATGACATATTCACACAATTTTCTAATTCTTTTTAATGCAATCGGAATAAATATTGAACGACGTTGCAATAACTCAAAAGCCAAATGTGAAGCTTCACGAAGTTTCTTTATAGAACAATGGTGAGTCTTGTAAATCTTATTTTGCAAAAGAAAAACATAAAAAATCTAAGACAGTAAGACATGACATAAATGACATGTTGAGACTAGTTAGTTTATCTTGTTGACAGTAGATGTTGTGTAAAACGAAAAATTATTTTTGAGTTTTCGCCCCAACTACAATACAAAATCAAAATAATTCCCTCATAAGTTTAATATGCAGTCTTTAGTTCTGGGCCCACTATGAAGGTACCCGAGGAACGACACTGTTCTGTTTTCTGGACATTTTTCTGGAAACTTTACCTATTTCTTATGTTTTGTATCAGAAACATATCTAGAATTGGTCTGATCAAAGTTTTAAAACTGTGGCCCTTTTAATTTAATTATATTGACGGTAATTAAAACCACACAAAAGAATAAAAACAGATTAGAAACAAACTTCGACTACAACAAAAAGTTAGGTTAAGACAAAAATCTGCTTTAAAACTGTCAGAATAAAATCCATTCCGATTCCAATCGCCGTTTTTATCGTGATACAAATATTCTCATTCACTTCAGTTCAACACAATCCCAAAAAATACTGAAATTGAAATTGAATTGAAACTTTCAAGTGGATGGAAATATCAGTTAATCGCCGTCTGTATCGCGATTTTCAGGTGGATGGACTACATCGGATCGATTCAACTGGTTTACACGATACATACGTACTCACTAAAAATAAATAATTAAATTCTTAATTTTACTATGCAGGATGTCTATTTAGTGTATATTTGGTCGATCTATTGATTTCGATAATAGATGAGACAAAAGATTTTTAGGATTTCAAGAAGAATATGATCTGAAAATAATTTAAGATATACATTACATTGTTTCGTGCCAGGTATATATAAGTTGTTTCACGAGGTGTTTCATTTAAAACTCCAACATCGTTTTCTTGTTAATTAATGTGTATATCAAAAATTTGGTAAAAATCGTTCATTTAATGGGATAAAATGTAATTATTTACGGCTAAAATAAGAACGATGCCGTCACCGCTATAGGCGTCGCGACGCCAAGAAAAAACGAAGCGAGTGCAAGAACTTTAAAAGTATCAGATTTCAAAAATACATCTGTTTCTTCCAAGACATTTTTGGTATATGCATCAACTAGATTACTCTACTGGTTACTGAGATAGGGAGTGCTTCACTCAAATCCCAAAAGGATATATCAAAATTTTGTAAAAAGTAGTTTTTTAATTGAGCGGCAAACTAATTGGAAACGTATTTCTGAATCAATATTTTCTAACAAGTAGGCCCATTTTAAAATTGGAAATCAATATTTTCTAACAAGAAGGGTTATTTTCAAATTGTCAATCGTTATCATAGAGCTTTAATAGGTTGTTGACCGTTTCTGTCAATAATGTAATGTTAATCTTTATTCGAATTTCAAT
Source organism: Kuschelorhynchus macadamiae (assembly GCA_030620095.1). NCBI lineage: Eukaryota > Metazoa > Arthropoda > Insecta > Coleoptera > Curculionidae > Kuschelorhynchus > Kuschelorhynchus macadamiae. The sequence goes on along the minus strand of JAUTXW010005202.1, from coordinate 1,004,908 downwards.
ACGGGTTCGCGAAATAGTTGTAACGAAACTGAACGACAACTCATTATTAATCTTCATAGTAAATGGTTAATCGTTCCAAAAAGGCGGTGTTTAACGCTGTTCATCATATATATATATATATATATATATATATATATCATATATCAGCATATATTTGGAAAGAAATTTTTATATATATATATATATATATAATCGTTATATATATATATATATATATATATATATATATATATATATATATATATATATATATATATATATATATATATATATATATATATATATATATATATATATATATATATATATATATATAATTTGATATATATATATATATATATATATATATGGGGCTGCGTTTCTTGGAATGGTGTTGGCCCTCTTTATAGAATAACTGGTACTATGGATCGGTATGAATACATTAACATACTGGAAAACTTGATGCAACTATATGTATCAGTACTTTGAAAATTCCAATACGATAATGATACAAAGCACTCTGCTAGTAGGGTGACTGTCTGGCTTCAGGATAATCATGTAGATGTTTTACAGTGACCATCTTGTAGTCCAGATTTTAACCCAATCTTAAGAAAATCTGTGGATGATATTTAAAAGGAAATTAGGTTCAAGAAGTTTCCAAAATTTCGACGAAGTATTCGAGGGCATGGGACACGTTTGGACCAGTATTCCACTAGAGACTTGTAGAGACGTAGTCTAATACAATCCATGCCTAGGAGAAGGTCTTTAAAAGTAATTGAAGCCTGAAACTAAATACTAGTTAGTCGATTGAGACAAAAACTTACAAGTGGTTAGAAAACGTTCAAAAATACGTTACCAATTAGTTTGCCGCTTAAAAATGTAGTGTTCTTCAAATTTTATAATGACTAAATTATTTTTTAAATTTAGTGAGGTTAGTTAATGCGATAATAATACATATACACCCTAACAAACAAAATGATTATAATATTCGATTTTTTAAAAAAATTACTTACCCTGGCAACGGTTCAGATTTTCGTAAGGTATCGTTTCCAATTAGTCACATATATATATATATATATATATATATATATATATATATATATATATATATATGATTTTCGATTCTTTGACCTTTTCCGTAATAGATATATTTTTTAGTTTTATTTTTCTTGGTTTACGGTCATTGGTTTACTTGAAAATAATTAAAAAATTACTTTTTTTTTTAAAAACACACATATGTTGTAGTCTGATGACGTTTCAACCAGTTTTGGTCTTTTTCAAATCTAAAATTATATGAAAAATTGTTGGCACGACAATAATCAAATAACAATCTTAGCAAAATATATACATCTATATTGCAATAATTGATACTCCACAGTTCGTTGTGTTAGTCCTTGATATCAATGTGCAAAATGTTGTGTCCTGTTAACATTTTCTTAATCGAGAAAATAAAATTTTATTACATGTGATCGTCATAGCTGTTGCTTCGTTATGTCTTGTATACTGTTGTCATTACGTTCTAGGGTAAGATGATTGTTTTTTGACGTATTTTATTATTTTTCATATAATTTTAGTCTGTGCCAACAATATATGTTGTTTTTAATTTTTTTAATTATTTTCAAGACCGTAAACCAAGAAAAATAAAACTATATATATATATATATATATATATATATATATATATATATATATATATATATATATATATATAAAAAATTACTTTAGTTAAACATACATATATTGTAGTCTGATGACGTACAACCAGTTTTAGTCTTTTTCAAATCTAAAATTATATGAACAATTGTTGGCACGACAATAATAAAATACGTCAAAAAACAATCATCTTACCCTAGAACGTAATGACAACAGTATACAAGACATAACGAAGCAACAGCTATAACGATCACATGTAATAAAATTTTATTTTCTCGATTAAGAAAATGTTAACAGGACACAACATTTTGCACATTGATATCAAGGACTAACACAACGAACTGTGGAGTATCAATTATTGCAATATAGATGTATATATTTTGCTAAGATTGTTATTTGATTATTGTCGTGCCAACAATTTTTCATATAATTTTAGATTTGAAAAAGACCAAAACTGTTTATCATCAGACTACAACATATGTGTGTTTTTAAAAAAAAAAAATTTTTTAATTATTTTCAAGTAAACCACTAACCGTAAACCAAGAAAAATAAAACTAAAAAATATATCTTGAATACGGAAAATAAAAATTGAAAATCATATATATATATATATATATATATATATATATATATATATATATATGTGACTAATTGGAAAGATACCTTAGAAAATCTGAACCGTTGCTAGTAAGTAATTAGTTTAAATATTTCGAATATATAATCATTGTTGCTATTGTTAGGGTGTAAAACCTATTATTATCGCATTAATAACCTCACTAAATTTAAAAAATAATTTAGTCATTATAAAATTTGAAGAACATACATTTTTAAAAACTAATTGGTAACGTATTTTTGAACGTTTTCTAACCACTTGTAAGTTTTTGTCTCAATCGACTAACCCCTATTTAGTTTCAGGCTTTCAATTACTTTTAAAGATTTCTCCTAGGCATGGATTGTATTTCAGACTACGTTTCTACAATCTCTTGGAATACTGGTCCAAACGTGTCCCATACCCTCGAATACTTTGTCGAAATTTTGGAAAGTTCTTGAACCGATTTCCTTTTAGCTGTCATCCAAACTTTTTATTGGGTTAAAATCTGGATTATAACATGGTCACTGTAAAACATCTACATGATTATCCTAAAGCCAGAGAGTCACCCTCCTAGCAGAGTGCTTTGTATCATTATCGTATTGGAATTTTCAAAGTACTGATACATAAAATTTCAAGTTTTCCAGTATGTTAATGTATTCATATCTGATCCCATAGTACCAGTTATTCTATAAAGAGGGCCAACACCATTCCATTGTTTTTACGCAGCCCCATACCATGAGGAAACCACCACCAAAGTTCACTGTTTTCAAGGTGTAGCGCAGGTCAAATTGTTTATTTGGTGGACGGCAAACAAAACGTTTTCCATCAGAACTAAATTTATTTACCTTGGATTCATCTGAGCATAGTATCTGCATTCATTATTGGACGTTCCAAGGAAGGTGATTTCTAGCAAATTCCAAACGGCTCCCTCGATTCCCTTCAGAAAGGTGAGGCTTCTTCCTTGGTACCCTACCAAAAAATTGTGCCTCGTTCAAACGATTACGAACACTTCGAACACTAAATTCCCTTGGATTTTCAACAAAAATTTCTTTCCAAATATCAACTGCTGATTTGTGAGAGTTCTTCCTTAGAATATTTCTCTGTTTCCATACTCGTTTTATTTTCCTCAAATAGGTTTTTTATCCTTAGAACAGTTCTAGATGGTTATATTTCTAAAAATTTGCAATGAATCTTCGTTAAACCCGCCTTTTCTGGCACGATTAAATTTATATGAAGATTAATAATGAGTCTCTCGTTCAAAGAGTATTTCATTTCGTTACAAATATATATTTTTTATTGAAATTCGAAATAAAAAATAATGTCAATTTTTATTGACAAAGCAAACGGTCAACAACCTATTAAACCTATGATATTTTAAACGATTGACAATTTTAAAAAACATTAAAATGTAATATAATCAGCTATCGCAAATTCAAATCTTTTAATCAGAACGGACATAAAAAAAATCACTCTTTCCAAAAAAATAAAAATATATATATATATATATATATATATATATATATATATATATATATATATATATATATATATATATATATATATATATATATATATATATATTATATATATACATGCATATAGTGAAAAACATCATTAGTATTTTGAATTTTTATCCACAAATACAAGGACGAGGGAAATATCAAGTTTAAATAAGTTAAAAGTTGAAGTAATTACTATGTACAAAGTTAGGTAGGTATTTAAATATGCGCCGTTATTTATCTATACAATCGTAACGGTATATTTTTCTTATTCCTAATAACTTTTGTCGCTATTTTAAATGTTCCAATAATTTTGACTTCATAAATAAATTCTTCTGTGAAGCGGTCTATTTGAGGGTTGTTGTTGAACGTTCAATTTCGTCATATAAGTCTTGAGATATATTAACTGTCAAGGATGGCAAGTGTTAGTGGTATATTCATGGCTATCAGTAGGGCTACCATCTCTCTGGGTTTAACGTCGAAATCTTCGGGGGGCGAGAGCAGTGCGAAAACCGATTTATTTCATTTCAATAAATAAAACCTACCTTAAAAAAATTGTTTAATTTAGTAAAAACAGTGGCGTATTTAGTATTTTATTTCGAGGAGGGCCGGAGCTGATATAATTTTTGTTGTCACTAAAAATAGGGTATTTACTTTACCTTTCCTAGTGTACTGGTGTACACCAATTAATAAAAATAGTGATTTTTGTCGAAAATCCGGGTCTGTTCTTTTTGAAACATCAGATATTGTTTTTCAATAAACGTTAATGCCTTACTGTTTTCGTTTTCTCTTTTTAAATTCAGAATTCCCTATCCTGTTTTATTACTCAGTTGTATTGTTTTAATTAAATTACCGGTTAAAACATTAGTTTTGTTTCGTCCGGTGCACTCAACATGCAGATGCAATGCATAGTGATTTAGTGGCGTCAGTCGAAGCGGAATGAAACACTACCGGATTTTATTGAATTTATGTTCGTAGCGTGGCAACCAGAAAGTTTGTATTGTGTCCAAATGAGCAGTTTGATTGTCGTAAATTGTGTCTAGGAGTTACGGCGTTTTATTTTTTATATAAGGGTAGTAATAAGCAGGTCAGCTAACATATGGCCCTAGTTGTTGAACTTTCCGATACAGGGTTATTCACGCTCAGTTGGCTATTAGAATTATCTGGAAAACCAATGAACAGATTACTTTGAAAATTTGGCTCTGGCCATAGATGAATATAAACTCTCTTTTTAAGATACATTTTTGTATTGTCCTGAACATTCTAAACACTTTTTGTGTTAGGTTTCCTATATCTAAATTCAATTGTTTTCGAAAATGGCGCGCACTTGGAAAATGACATTTCATTTTTGACCCTATGAAGCTCTGCAACTTCCAAACGACTTAACTTGTAACGAAATAGATTGTACTTTCTTATCCTATTTTTAGTTGTCTCTCTGACACCAATTTCCACTTTTCGAGGAAATGTTACAAATTTCGACACCTCCTATCAATCCAAAAATTCGAGTGGGGGAATAGATAATTAAAAACTAAGATAGGGAAGTAAAGTCCATTTCGTTGCAAGTTAAGTCGTTTGCGAGGTACAGAGCTTCAAAAGGTCTTCAAGGTCTCGAAAACAGTTGAATTTAGGTGTAGGAAACACATCATAAAAAGTGTTTAAAATGTTCACGACATTACAAAAATTCGATTTTATACATGGCATTCTATTTAACGGATGTTGCCACCGATTTAAGGTAGAAACGGCAACACTGCACAATTTAAAATATTTTAAAATGAGAATTTAGTTCAAAATAATCTATTCTAAGCGCTTATAGAGTATACAATTTTTTTAATCTACGTCCAGGAGCCCCAGCAAGAGCTGACGCGATGTTTTGCGGTAATTTATTACTGAAACGATGTAGAGCACACATGCAAGACATGGACCAGAGGTTAAACTGCAGTTTATCAGCGAAACACAAGGCGGAGGATTTTTTTTAGACATTAATTTCTAATGGTCGTTCTCGCAAAACCTCAAACCGCTTAGGGATTCATGAATAGTTACAGCCTCGGGTCCCATAAGTTCTTAATCCACCCCTGAGTGAGGAGAGGTAAAATAGAGACAGATCGACCTCAGTTCGACGATGCCTTGTAAGGCAAGCTTCCTTGTGATTTCTGGAATATCCAATCCAGCGAATAGCTATTCTTTATATAATGTCGTTAAATTTATAAACAGCTGTGGACATTGATTATTTCTGCTATCTATTGTAGGACATCATAAATATGACGAGAATTTAGTACTAAAATATAAACTTATAATTAATTTATTTTGTAACAAACTTTGGTTGCCCAATTTTTATTTTGTTTATATAAACTCTAATACATATTCGTATAAAAAAAAATTGAGGATTTATATACCGAGCTGGAGCAGCACTAATTCCGGTATCTTATCATATAAAGTAAATATTTAATATTAGGATTAAACTGACATGTGAAATATGAATATGGATATAGGATATATTCTAGAAAGTAATCATAATAAATATAAGTTTTGGTGTAACCTAGATATAAAAATGAAATTTTATTGATTTATCTGTTACAGTGACTCGTATTTAAAAATTAATAATATGCATTTGGGTGTACGAACGTTTAATTTACTGGCTAGTTTTCATGATAAAAAATACCAATAAATATTTACTGAGTTAACGTGAAGTAGTTTATACCATATATTTAATTGTGAAAGGGAGGTGGTTAGTTGATTCTTACAACTAAAAAATAATGTCCACATTATCGAAATGTTTTTGGCCAAGTAAAAATACATACTACTTCTACCATACCTCGTTACTCACTCACTCACTTGAAATAATATTGTGGCATGACCATCATTTGGGTGTTTTTTTGTTTACTGCCTTTACCTAATACCATCTTTCGATTATCATTGATAATTTTGGTTAGGTTAGGTTAGTTTTAGACTTAATCAACATGGACGTATCGTCCGCATATTGAATTCCACTTCCATGACATCCACCATTTTCACTACAAAAAAATCACAAAATCATTGCTAAAGATTATGATAACATTATTTTTTTATCTGAATTTCTGCCTTAATTCTTTTCATCCACTCCCTGTAATTCAACATATTGTTTTCCGTTGGATCAATAGCTGACAAGCCAGTCGAAAGCCAACTGTAGTCCCAAGATCATGATTTATGACATCAAACGCCATGGACAGATCAAAATAAAATCTACCAATGCAAAGTTTTTTATCAACTGATTTTGTAATATTGTTTATGGCTTCAAAAAGAGCAAATTTACAGAAACGTGGCGGATTTTTTTCTTCCTGTTATTATCTCTATTGGTATGCATGATTGGATGTTTTAATAAACAAAAACAATGTCTAAACTTTACAAACTATCGTAAAAATTCTGAGAGACCGTCAACAAAACACAATGAGGAATGACTCCTTCCATTTTCTATTTTTTTAACATTTGGAGAGATATTATTTACACCGTTGTCTAGATGCCTGTTATCTTTTTTTTATGTAATAGTTAACTAACAAATTGCAGCACCAACATAATATACACAGCTAGGATGATCAGACTTTTATGAAAAAATCGATTTCGTTAATGAGTCATATCGTATTTAAGACGCCTTTCCTTTTCCATTGCTCAAGTCATTACTTATTCATGTTTATCGACCTACGTTCGTAAGAATGACCGATATTTTTGGGAAATGAGGATTAGGTTTGTTCATATTTTTGGAAAAATTATTTTAAAAATATATAAAGAAAACGTGCGTCTTTCACTTTGGAACAAACAATGGAAAATAACAAATTATACCCGACAAGATATCGGAATGTAAGCAAAATTTTTTTGTTTTCCAATACAAGTTGGTAATTTAGAAAACTTTTTGGGCATCTTAATAAGCTTTTTAGTGTTGGATTCATTTTGAAGACTCCTATGTTGGAATAAGCCTAGAGCGTTTTGGTTAATTATTAATATCCCAAAGGCCAATCGGTAGACATTGTCAAATGAAAAAAACATTGTTATATTAAATTATTTATATAAGCAGAAACATTACCAAATTGTACACAGAAAGTTGAAAATTCTGTTTGTTTGTTTCTTATTGAAATGAATGCAATATTTCAGATCACAAAAAAGATTACTCACTGTCAGTCCGACAAAACAAACATTGAAACGTAAGTAACATAATACTAAAAGACAAACTAAAATAGCATTACAATTTAAATTAAAAGTAAGAGAAATTTATAAAAAATGTTAAGAAAAAAAAAGTTGAAACTGTTCCTTGGAGTAAAAAAAACCTATCTGCTAAGAAACATCATACTAACTTAGAATCATAAAATATGCAGTTAGTTATTTAATTTTATTTTATTCATCTTCCTTCTGTATTGTGGACTGTAAATTTTACATTTTAGTGAAATTATAAGTTTAGTTACTAAGAATAATAAACAAAATTTTACTGAAAAATGTACCTATGGTTTATAATCGTTTTAATTTCATAAACAGCTGTGAACATCTGAGTATTTTTCCTGTCTATTCTATGACATCATAAATATGAGGAGAAATTAAAACAAAATATAAATTTATTTATTATTAATTAATTAATTAATTTATTTTGTAGCAATCTTTGGTCGCTGGATTTTGTTTATATAAACTTAAAACTCTTATACATATTCTTATAGAAATGAAAATTGTGGATTTATAAACCACTAATTTCGGTACCTTATCATGTAATAATGTAAATATTTGATATTAGGTTTAAACTGACACGTGAAATATGAATATCGATATAGGATATATCTTAGAAAGCAATCACTATAAATATGAGTTTATTAGTGTAACCTAGATATAAAAATGAAATTTTTTTTATGTATCTGTTACAATGACTAGTATTTAAAAATTGATAACATGCATTTAGGTGTACAAACGTTTAATTTACTGACTAGTTTTCATAACAAAAAATACATTTAATTGTGAGAGAGAGGTGGTTAGTTTGTTTTTCTACAACTAAAGAATGATGCCCATATTATCAGTAGTAGTAGTAGTAGTAATAGTACTTGAGGGGAGGAGGCCGAAGCCATGCCGGTAGGCCAAATTTGACCCTTGTGGTTTACCCCAAGTTCTCGCCCCAACCCTTCATACCATCCCCGTATCTTCCTTAAATCTACCAACCTATTTATAAAGTTTAAAATGTCCTTCCAAAGAAGGTCCTTAATAACGTCTCTATGAAGCACCGAGACACCGAATATGTCTTGCCGCAGTCTGGTTCTAGCTAGGTCACACAACGAACTCTTTTGTCTACCTTCCTTTGCTATACGAGTACGTATGCCACTCCCTACTCATGGTCTGAAAGGCCTAGTCATTTAGGGCTGCCTTGACTTGCTGTCTTGAGATTCCTAGTGTAGGTTCGAGTCCTATGGGAGACGTGTTGGCTATTATCAGAATGTCTTTGGCCAAGGAAAAATACCGATTACTCCTTCATACCAGTAAGTAATACACCCCCGGGCTACATCTTACCTCAGTCCAAATTCATTACTCATTTACAATAATATCGAGCCTTTGACCTAATTTTAATGTTATTTTAATTTTACTGAATTATTTATTTCAAATTTATTGAAAATTTCGGAACCCATATAAACAATACAGTATTCTTCTTATATGAAATTCCTGTCATGTCATCATATATTTGTTGTATAATAGTATACTATTTTTGTATAGAGTTATTAAAGACATGTTTTAATTATCTCAAGGTTTTACCAAATTTCCTTTACAACTCACAAAAATAAAAGAAAAAAAGGTTCATTTCAAAGTATCCAAGTATACAAATGCGCTCGTCATCTGATGGGTAGGCGAAGGTGCATCCCATTCGTAAGACGCTAAAATAACCTCTCAAATAGTGTCGTTCGGATCCTACGCTGAACTATATATCATATATCTGAATAAAACAACACACAGTACAGGTAGGTGGAGGGAAAATCTTATGATCATGTATGTTTTATTCGATCCAAAAGCTTTTTTTGAGGCCCATTAAAATTATAATATTAGTAATAATAATATTATTGACGTACCAATTCATAATTTGGGGTGGATTCATTTAACAGTATCAAATATTTTAGTCTGTTGTCAATATCTCATCTTATCGCTGTTGCAATACATGGCTCTAATCACAATTTTTCAAAAGGTCTTATATTCTAAAAAAATGCGCTTTAATTTTTACAAGCCCTGTATAATATATCTGAATATTGAAATGAAATCTTTTCATTTTACTTCAAAAATTATAACTTCTCAACGCATGAATAAAAAATATGTTTTAGTTTGTGCCATGAATCAATTTGCAATGTTTTAATTACCTTTTTGCATTAATTGTTATATTTTCACGGACCCTGTTAAACATATCTGTGTATACAATTTTACATTTACTTTAACAGATAATTCTTATCCACGTGAATAACAAATATGATTTACCATTTTTTGCGCCTGCGTTGTATTAATCTGTAATGTTTTATTCAGCTTTTTGTAAGAAATTAATTTAATACCGCGTACAATAAATATATCAGAAAATCTGCGCTTTATTTTTAACATTTTTATCTTGATATTGAAAATTTATTATTTGGTTTTACCTCAAAAGTTAAATCTCCTCAATAAGTGAATAAAACCTGTATCTTAAGTTGTGCCATATATCAATTTGCAATGTTTTAATTACCTTTTTTCATGACTTAATTATTATATTTTTATGCGCCCTGTAAAACTTATATGAATATAAAATTTAACATTTTACCTTAAAAGAAAAATGTTATCCATACGAGATAAAAAACATACCTATATGAAATGGCGCCTGCGGCGCCACTTTTTCTTAGTATCGGTCTTTGATGTTTTAGTGACTTTTTTACAATTATTTTATACACCCTGTACAATATATCCGATTATTAAAAAATGAAACTACATTTTATCTTAAAATATACTAATCAGACGGGCGTGAAAAGCTGAGATTTGTAGACTTCTAGGAAAAGAGGATCAAAAATGACGTGTAAATGTGAGGTTAGGGGACTTTACAGAGCATCTGTACAAATTTTTGAGTGTAATAATTACATGGACACAATTCGGAGGAAAAACGTTTAGCTTCTAGCCTGCTTATTGGTGTTCGATATCTACTTTGAAGTAGGGCTCGGAATCGTATTCGAATAATTCGATATTCGAATATTCAATATTCGAATAATTTTGCATGTTTATAAATTGAAAATTCAAATATTTAAATATCCAAACATTTGATTGTCTAAGTATTTGAATATCCAAATATAACGTAATAGTAATCGAATTTCGACTATTCAAATTTTCAAATATTCAACTTTGCAATTTTTTTATATTAGAATATGTATTTATGAAGTATAACCTTGATATTTCGCAGAATATGCTTCTAAGTTGAAGTTGGATCATGGATCCCAGGGCGTTAATAATTGACATTCGTTGCGATGAAATTAAGTAAGAAGTGTGGTAATCTTTGCAAAATTCTAGCACACGATAATGTGCACTTTTGTAGTGTGCACTTTTGTAAAGTTTTGAGTGAAAAAAAAGGTACTTTTTTAACACTTTTCTACCATTTTAAAATGGGTTCTGTTATGGATAGAAATGAACGATAAAATGTCCACTTTTTTAACGGTGTATTTATAATCAATAGGATTAATATGGTGCATTTTAAACGTTTCTGCCCTTTTGAGATGATTGAAAAATAAAAGTGACCTGTAAAGTCTACAAATTTGGATAAAAAATACTAGCTTGTTCATTTTATTGAACACAAATTTACAGATTGCTATAATCATTAAATCATATTAATTAGTTAATAGTAATAATATAAATTATAAAATCAATATAAAGTTTTTAGACCTACAAAATATGTAGAAAAAAACCAAAATTTATTTAAAAGTAATGAATAGTAAACAGTTAGCTGTGAATCAAGTAATCAATTTTAAATACTTAAATATCTGATTAATCTAATTTGAAGTGCTTTAAATATACTAAATAAGTCTAATTTCAGGAAAGCTTCAAGTGTACCAGCATAATATTATTTTAACATCGTCTAGTTTCTCTGCATAGAACTATAATATTCTCATCGTAATAGCAAGTTCTTTTTATAAGCCAATTTTACGATTAGACTTGCAATATGCGCGCTCGCATAATTACAAACCTTACAATAATTATTATAGCGTTCTTGGGTCGATCTTATAACAGTGCGCATTAATATGAAAAATTCTCAAGCACTTAAAAACACGCCTTAAAACAAGTTACTTACCATGCAACTTGATGTTGCACAATACCACGTGATCGCATAATTAATTTCGGTGTGAAAATTGCTTATAATAACTGATAATGATATTTTTACAATAGGTATTTAAAGAAAAATAAGCGAATAAGCAACACGTAAGTAAAACTTGTTGAATAGACACGCAATGACCGTCAACTTCTGCTGTGTCAGATACACATACAATTTTATCGCTACCTAAAATAGTAAAAGAGGAGTCAGTTAGTTTACTTGGTGATTAGTTTACTTTGTTGAGGACTTTGAGAGCTTATCTGACCTGAGTCCCACATGACAACATACTTTCAGTAACATTAGAGTTAACAACACGGAATGCAAACTTTCATGTCAGAGGTCAATTAAAAGATCATGGTTTTTGCGACTGGAAGTATATCATGTCAAATTGGAATTATTTTCCCACATTTCGCCTTCAAGCGTGGAAAAATTGCCACTAGAATGGTAGTATAACAAGAAAGCATGGATTAAAAGGGATATAATGTCGGATTGGTTGATGAAATTTGACCGAAAAATTCAAAGGCAAAACCGAAATGTATGTTTATTTTTGGATAATGCTGCATCTCACCCAAAACTGGAGTTAAAAAATGTTAAAATAATGTTTTTACCGCCAAATATGACATTACATTGCCAGCCATTGGACCAGGGCGTGATTCAATTTTTTAAAAACCACTACAGAAAGTTTTTAATCAGCGACTTTTTTCATCCATGGAGTATTCTGAATCTACCGAACAATTGGAGAAATCCATAAATGTTGTAAGTGCCTTGATTTGAATTGTTGCTGCTTGGAAAAAGTCGAATCCAAGACCATCAATAACTGCTTCTGCAAAGCTGGATTCGACGAAATTCTCGAGGAAAATGAAGAAAACCCAGAGCAAACGAATAAAACAATATGATACATCGAAAATCAGAGAACCTACGATAAGACTTTAAACACAAGACCATCTAAAGAAAAATCTAAATAATATACACGAGAATAACCTTCCAGAAAACATTAACACCGCATGGACAACTGTGAAGAATGCGATAACAGAAGTGGCTGATCAATACATGTCCGATACCAAGAACAGACAGAATAGATGACAGACGAAATTTTGGATCTTATGGAACAACGCAGAAGACACAAATCAGTAAAAACATGTATAAAACACTTCATCGTGAGATATGCCGAAAAATCAAAGAGGCAAAAGAAAAATGGCTTAATGATGAATATCAGGAAATTTAGGATCTACAGAAAAAACATGACTTATTTAACCTCCATAAGAAGATCAAAGAAACTATAGGAACAAATAAAAAACGGCACAATGGAATACTATGTAGTGAAAATGGTGGAGTTATAACAAACATAAAAGAAATTCTGACTACATAGAAAACGTATGTCTGGGATCTTTTCAGTGATGACAGATTGGACCAGCATGCATTTCAAGCCGCAGATACAGGTCCACCAATCTTGAGGGATGAGGTATTACAAACCATAAGAGAGTCGAACATCGGCAAGGCTGCAGGACCAGATCAAATTTATGTTAGACAGAGAAAAAGGACGAGCCGCCTTTGTTAGAATGAAAAAATTGCTAACATGCCGACAACTCAGTCGAAGTGTAAGGTTACGTTTGGTAAAGTGCTATATTTTTCCAATATAGTTTTATAGTATGGAGGGGTGGACATTGTTAAGTATACATTGTAAGAAAATCGAGGCGTTTGAAATGTGGGTTTACCGATATCACAAGGCATTTTCTGGGATCTGTTATTTTTTTAATGTTTAAAATTATTATCGGATGGCGATTTTAGGAATAGCAAGAAGAAGGTACTCTGTCAGATAGTTTCTTAGATGCTGAGAGAAGACGTAGTGCCAAAAGCATTCCAGGTAAGAAAATACTTTACATCGCAAAGCACTAGGAGTATATACAAGCGTGTAACCATGACAGTTACATTAACACGTTGTGATTTGAACATATACGTTCGAAGAATGAATTCACTTTTATAATTGACTCTGGACATTTCCGATGCGCAGATATCAATACCCGTATTCACTAAAGATGTTTAAATTTAGACCAGGTCTAATTTGACAGTTGTAGGTTTAAAATGACATAAACAACAATTGGACAAATATTTTTTCCGTAAATGTCGTATTACAAAATGACAGTGACATTCGCAAAACACAACTGGCGAGCTAACAGTTTCAATTGTCATGGCAATCAGATCTGGTTTAAATAAAGTCCACCATAAAACTGGATTAGTATGAAGGACTCTAGTAGGGGCTTAATTTGATTCAACTTCTACAGAGTACGAAAATCAACTTAATATCTAAGCCACTAACCCAAACAGAAAATTACGTCTTATTCCAAAGGACAGTGTTCGATCGATTGTCAGTGCAATAGGCTGTTTTCATGATATTGGATATATTACAGCATAATAACCTTGAGAACACTCATGTAGACCTACTTGCAGTTTGTCTTGCATCAACTTATTTAAGTCTTTCTTTCAATGAACTTCTTATTAGTGGCCATGGAAACTTTTCTAACACCTGAGATAATAATAATTCTGGACAAGCCGCTGTAATCTTGTGTTGTTGTTCTTCCATTAATACGAGGCACCACATGCAAAATGGCACAATTACTTTGGCAATCAAAACACATAAGCATATTGGACAATGCTTGCAAAAATGTAATGTCTTCTCAAATACAAGGGGTATGGTGTGGAAAAGTGTATTTGGAAGAAATAGGACGTTTCCATATCCATTTATAAAACATGAACGATATATTATACATTATTCATTCTGCTATAACTGAACGCCGCTGGGAATATCATAGATGTAGAGATACTTTTTAATCTGGGGCAGGTTTCGATGATTATAAGAAGAAAACAGATATACAAACTTTCCTGAATTTCTCTTGATTCAGTTTGCTTCTGCAGGTGTGTTGTCGAAGTCGGAACGTCGGAAAGTAATTTCAAATTGGCCTTATTATCTTTCTAAGTTAGTCTATACAAACATTGTCGTCCTATATTAAACAGAGATGAGCGATAACATAATATCTCATACTAATATCGTATCATGATTATTATTATTGTTATAAATAAAAGTTGCCTTATCGAATGTCTCATTGATTGATAAAAATATGGCGTGCAACGATTTTATTGTTGGTTTCGTATATATTAATTGTTTTGTTTTTTTTATTGACGGAATTTTCACAAAAATTAGCTGCCGGTAATCTTCATTCTTTTATTAGACAAGCATTAACACAAATAAAACATTACACCACTTGACAACATGTTTTACACATTTTTTTGGTTGTTTTATTTTAACAATCGCTAAATTGGCCAGTTTCTCCCTATGTCACACTTTATTTTTGACCAACATTTGAAATGTGGATAAGTAGTTTTTTTTTTCAGTGATTTTTAAAAGTTTTATTAGGCTACAATTTTGTTTCGCCATGTTGACTTTCTATCAAAATGTATCAATTTAAGTCTTACCATTTCATCGCTAAGCCTCAGTTGATTTAATTCAAATAAGTAGCTTCCTCACGCTGATTTCTTTAGAACGTCATTTTGTTCATTCTTGTATCAGATTTTAGTTTTGTGGGAATTTTGATTTCAATCGAATAAGTAGACTCTTAAGACAAAAAATTCGTACCTAATTTTTACTAGTTCATCCCTATATCACCCATTATTTATGTGTATAATTTGACTTTAATTGAATAAATAGTTTCTAACAATGACTTTTAAACATTTTATTAGGCCGCTGTTTTCTTCCGCCATGGTGGATCTTTGCTAAAATGTTACGGTTCCATCCCTATATGACCCTTAATTTCTAACTATATTTTAAAGTTAATTCGATAAGTAGCTTTTTAACTATACCCAGAGGCGGATTTAGATATTGAAGGACGGTGCTGATATTTTTTGGGGGCCCTTTCTGTATATCATGCAGAATAAAAGAAATCGTATATTTAAAAAATATATTCTCATTTAAAAAGTTAAAATTAAATATTTGGAGGAATGAATTAACCCAATGTTTATTTTTGTTGGTATTTATATTTTCCCAAAAAAAAAAACCAAACTATTCCATTTGAAACTTTATGTTACAAAAACACTGTAAAATTCCTATTGAAAAATATTTAACTAACCAGTTTGGACATATTTTTTGTGAAAGCCTCTACCCGTAGACGTGTTTATCACTAATTCTATTTATTTTTAATAATTTCTTTTTGTGAAAAAATAAATAGTTAATAAACTATTAAAGGGGCTGGCGAAAATAACCGAACAAAGTTGCCACCTAAGCAAAAGACAGTACCTAAGATGAAAATTTCCCAAATGATTTTTTAAAAGTCCCTTTACAATTAGGTTCTTTTTAATGAGCATGATGACCCAATAGCATCTAAATATAAATATCTCTTTAAGGTACTTTAAGACAGGTCGCCCACAGAACGGTAACAGAACGATTTGCCGCCTTCGATAATCCTTTCATTACTGGGCTATATGTGGTAAAATTTGGGACGATAATTTTAACACAACCTCGTTTTATAGACTTTAGGGCGGTTTCCCGGTCTAAAAGGCCGGGAACGGCAATATAATATTTTAGAGAACCTGCCTAGAGATTATGTTTCGGAAATACTGTGCTAGGTTAGTCATAATAAGATTATGATTAGGCGTATATCTTGTGTCTTTCTATGGAATGGTTTAAAAGTTGAAATATGCATTAATAAAATCTACTAAAAATATTTACAAAACACAGAATTAAATATCAATACCGTCAGAGCCGTGAAGGGGTGCCACTTGGTGCAATTTTAAAACTATATCTAGTTGCCGTCAAATTTTTAATACTACATAGGTATTGGGAACCGGGCAAATTATATATTTTGTTATAACTTGTATCTAAAATGTGTATATTTGCTGTTGAGTTTTTAAAGTCTGTGCCGGTGTCAGAACAATTATTTCGGTCTCGCATTTGTCTGGTCTGCTGGACCCCTTGAGCAGTGGCTGCTCGTGGTGAATTATATTGGGAGGTCAATAACAAATTTAGTAATAGGCATACTTAAAATAAAAATAAATATCTTATTTTCAAATTTAGGTTTAAGTTCTCTTGAAGTTCAAGTCTACTATTCGTTCTTTAGAATTGAAAAAATGCTGAATGACATGTTTGTTAAAATTGCACGCACATTCCTTTTATAAACGATTTCTCGATACTTAACATTGCTAAAGCGGATAGTCTATCTTGGCCCAACTCATCAACAAAATTTGTAAGCCCTCGAAAAACCCCTGGATTTTCAGACAAAGCCGTTTCATCATGTCCAAATTTTACACAATCTATCATTTTGTTTAAAATATAACGATTTTTGGATACATTTTCATTAAAATCTCTAAGGGATTTTCTATAAGTTGTGTCTAGCTGAGTGCGAATATCAACACTTCCGATCGTAGCATAGTTCACCGAACATTTCCTGTGATCTGCAGAAAACGCATGTTTATTTATTTTTTCTTTTAAGTATTTTAAGTGTTTAACACCGGTTTTGCACCATAATGAGTCCGACGAGTTCTTAGAAAACAATAAACAAACATAACAGTAAAATGAGCTAGAGACTTCACAACCACATATACAGTTAGCTAAATCGTACATACTTTTGCGAAAGTTTCAATAAACCTCTTTATTTTTGTCTTTACTAGTTTGTCGTATACTAAGTTCTGGCAAATTGCGACCACTTACCTTGAATTCGGTTATTTTCTCAAAACTAAGTTCGTTAGCACTCTTTAGTTTAAAAAGTTTGAAATTGGTTAATTTTGCAAAATTAAGTTAGTAAGCACTTCTTAGTTGTTTATTTTTTTGCACTAGTCACTGCCAACATTTTATTTCCTGTATATTTCCTGTGTACTTACACATGGATCATAAAAATAAAAAAATATATATTACAAAAAACACTATATAAATCAGTTTTAATTATTAATAATTATAGAATTAAAAAATAAATTAAAAACGAGTTAGAATAGCGACCTCGGGACCTCTGAACAATTGAACTTCCGCATGCCGACATGATGCCGCGACCGATCGATCGAATTACGAGAAGAGACCGGCGGATGATCCAAATCGCGATTTCATATCATATCATTTGCTATCACCTTTGGCTGCCGCTTGGTAGCTGTGAAATCTTCGGGTACTTTCGTCAAGCTTTAAGGTAATCAGAGCAATTCGGACTGCCCAGTCTAGCTTAGTATAGCGTATTTTATTATGCCTAAGGAACGCAAGGAGGCCATTCGAACCGCCGCGCGCGGCTAATAGTGTAGCGTATTTAATTTTCCCAAGGTTCGCGTTTTATTACAACTATTAGGAGGGACGGTTAAACGAATAATTTATTTTCTGAAATATTTTTGGGGGGTCATTGACTAAATGACCCTATGGAAGCGCCGCCACTGCCCTTGAGATACTGTGCCCGGTGTTGTAACACCGGTAACACCCCCCCTAAATCCAGGACTGACTACGCCGCGAACAGACTGACCGACCGAAATTTGGAATCTAGTGACCCTAAAATGTAAAGAGCTGTAAAAACCTAGGAGGGTGATTTTTTCAGGATTACGATACATCCCTCTTACTAGGGAAGCAACAAGTTAAATTGTTACATTTATCACCAAAAAAAGCTGGTAGAATCTAAAGAACTCTGAAGAAGTAAAACTGACGAGGCCATTTTCTATTACACTGTGCTCTTTGTATGTGTATTGTTATGGGTGTAGAGGTTTGCGAATGAAATTAAAAGCAAAAGTATTTAAATAATGAAACCTGCCAATGTTTGTTTCTCATATAACCTTTATCTAGTAAATAGTAATAATTAAAAGTTCAAATGCTGCGTTGAATTCGTATGAATGAACTGCATTCGTTTTCATTCCAAACACGTTTTAAGTGACACATACTTGGTTCTAATGAATAACAAACAATGAAACAATTAACTCGAGTGTACAAACGAAACTTGTTTGTTTAACGCGACTTTTAGTGAAAGTAACTTAACGTTCCAGCCTGGTCAGCAGAACTGAATTTTGTAATATCTCACGCGGGAACTATGTTTATATCACAAAAAGTTAACCCAATCCAATGCATTGAAATTTCCCACGAGAGCAAGAAATGTGTTCTTAATATACAGGGTGTTAGGAGTTTCACTACAAATATTTTAACATAGGATAGTATGAAGTATGAATGTATTAAACAAAATATTCTTATAGATTACTGATAAATTCGAAAGGGTTTTCGAGATATTTAGTTTTTAAATGTTTAATTTTGAGCAGGTTTCAACTAATTTCAAGACAACGTGGCAACATTTTGGCTATTTGCTTGGACATCAATATGATGACAATCTCATCACCTGTGTTTTGTCAACAAAGAAGTATAAAAAACCTGTAGGTTTGAAAACGATTCAATTTTTTGGGAATGCATGAACTAATTTTTTAATCAGTTGTTGTTAACATAATATCGGCGTAAATAAACAAAATAGTAAAAACCTGTCATTAAAAATTATGGCTCCAGAAATAAAATCAAGGGGGTTTAGGTGTGGTGACCTCGGAGGCTATTTTCTAGGTTTTGGGGCATTTCGACCTATGCCAAACGTATTGTTCAAATGTTGAATCATGAAGAAACCAGGCACTGGCTCGCGGAGCTAAAGGAATATCTTCTAAAAGAGTAGGCAAATCATTAGTTAAAAATTGGAGGTATGCCTCCCCTGTTAAACGCCTTGGTAGCTCAAAAGTTCCGATTAACCGATTGTGGATTATTCCAGCCCAAATATTTATTGAAATCGGCCTTGTTGAATCGTATGTGGATTTACTTGAGACCAGGTATGAGTGTTATAATAATTTAAAATATCATCTCTCGTAAAACAACATTCATCGGTTGTAAGTATTTTTAAAGTAAAATGTTCGTGTTCTTGGTTTTTTCGGAGAAACGACCGGCAAAATTCTCTTCTTCGGGGTAAGTCCTCTAAATTCAAAGCCTGTACTCGCTGCACATGATAAAGGTACAGAAGGTTTTCGCGAAGGGTACCATGAATGGTCCAATTAGAAAATCCTACTTGCCGCTAGATTTACCGGGTGCTTAAACCAGGGTTTGCCTCCACTTCTCGTTTTCAGGTGTTATTTGCCTTTCAAGCCCCCGATTAGTTTGACGGACGTTTACATTACCCAAACTTACCACTATACAAAGTTCCATAATTTTGTATATAAAAAAGTTACAACATTTTTAAGAGCGAAAAGTAGCGCTTCTAGCGACCTCTACAAGTTACACCAAAATTGAAGGCGTATTATTATTACTGGCTATAAAAAATCGGTTATCACCAATTTTCACTTTAATATCTCAAAAACCAGGGATGTTATTTTAAAAAATCGAAAATAAAATTTTAACTTAATCACCCTGTATCTTTCTTAATATTAACTTTTGGACTAAGGCAAGTATGGCTAAATCGCGAAATTTTAATTAAATCTATGTATTCCTAAATTATTGGTAGAACCTTTTGGTCCATTCTGTATACATGTGACTGAAAATTCTGAAAAAAATCGTGTTGCCTGAAAACTGCATTTTCTTTTTTGTTTTAAAGTTAAAATGGCCCTACTCCGAAGAAGAAACAATGAAGAAAATAAACGAATGTGGCTTTTAGGCAATACCATTTTTTTTTAGAATCTTCTGGTTAATTTTTATATACGAATGGTATTCGGTGGTGAATTCACCGAATAAAAATAATGATTACTATTTCATTTATTTAATTATTAATTGACTTAAACCACTCAATTGGCCTCCTAACATCCCCGGTTTAAATCTCTATCAGTATTATTTAAGGGCTTATTTTGAGGAAAGTACAGGAAAATGGAAGGAAACCAAAAAAAGTAACTTTTTGGATAAAGTTAGTGGTTGATTTAAAAAAAAGTAATATTTTTAGGAGTCTTTGTCACATTTTATTTGTATATCCCAATTCAGCATACTATATGCAAACTTATTTTCTATGATTCAAAATCAACTGATCAAAGTTTCACTATATAAACATGCTCAAAAAGCTTGGAGGTATACCTATATTTGTCTGCGTGGGAAGGTTTGTTTAAATAATACATTGCATCGGTAAACAACAATGCTAAAAGCGATAAAGAAATTGATAATTTAATGGCATTGACCGCGATATACGGAGTAATATTAACAATGCAAATATTCAATTATATAAACTTTGTCTCTCTTACATTGATGTATCAACATAACGTGTTCAATATTGAAGATAAATTGTTTGATGGTAGCCGCCATAATTCTTGTATCGTCTATCGGTACAGAAACCATGATTTCGTATCTCGTAATGGGAAACAAAGTGTAAACTGCGATAGATATGAAGTTAACAACAAAATCGGCGGTAGGGTTTTATGGATGTACGATGTACACAATATAAATTTGCAAAAAATCGTAGGTCAGATGGATGCCAAATATTATGGCGTGTCCTATGCACCTTTGCTATGTCGTGATGTGGTATTATCTGAGATGACCTGTAGATGGAGCAACAGTCACATGGAATATATATTGTGAGACTGATTTTTTTTACTGATTGATATACCAGTGACACCGATACAACCTTTACTTTACTTCTATATATCATATATATATATATATATATATATATATATATATATCTACAAGAATAACTGATTCTACCTCTTCTTGCTTGGATCATGTATTTATCAGAAAAAAAACTAAAAACTAACTCTCTAAAATATTCATATTTTATTTTGAACTCAGCAATCACTGATCACTTTCCAATAATGATTAACATTGATAAACAAAATTTAAAAAACCATGTACAGCCTCAATATACAACTAATTCTATTATGAAAACTGATTTTCAAACTCTCACTACATTGATTCAAGCACAAAGTTGGTTAAGCGTCATAGAATGCAATGATTCTGAATTGGCTACAGAAAAATTTTATAAAACAATTGATTCCATTATAAATAAATCTAATGTAAAAAAAGTGTATAAAGTAAAAATTCAAAATAAATTAAAGCCATGAATAACAAATGGAATCATAAACTCTATAAAACAAAGAGATACACTTAAAAAAAATTACTTACAAATTACAATGAACTTGATAGTAAAAGATATAAGGACTACAGAAATAGCCTTAGCAGAATTATAAATAAATGTAAGTATGATTATTACAAAACACAAATAGGAAAAAATCAAAACAATATCAAGAAAATTTATAGGATCATATCTGAGGCCACTGACGAAAATAAAGCTAAAGATAATAAACTGATCCAAATAAAGAACAATGATTCTCTTATTTTAAATAAAACAGATATGGCTAACTTTTGTAACCAATTCTTTATAAATATTGGTCTTGATATGTATAACAAGATAAAATCCCCCACAGCTCAAGTCAATATTAACTGTCAACAGCAGTCCTCAATGTTTTTAAAACCAGTCAACAGAAATGAAATTATTAAACATATTCACTCTTTAAAAAATAACTGTGCCTCTGGCGTTGATAATATAAATGTAAAGCTAATAAAATCAATTCATCGGTTTATAATTGACCCTTTAATACATATTATTAATCTGATATTTAAAGCAGGTAACGTTCCAAGTAAATTCAAAACTTCTATTGTGACCCCAATATTTATGACAGGTGATAAAACTAATATCACAAATTATCGACCTATTAGCATAATTAATAATTTCCCAAAAATTTTTGAAAAATGTGTCAAAGATAGACTTATCAATTATCTCCAAAGTAATAACATCCTATCTAGTAGACAATTTGGTTTTACTAAAGGTATTAGCACTGAAAATGCAATCTATGAACTTACAAAACATATAACACACCAACTTGACAACAACAAAAAATGTCTATCTGTCTTCTTGGACTTAGCAAAGGCATTTGACACACATTCCTCATCACTTGCTTCTGAATATTTTAAATGGCTATGGGCTACGAGGGACCGTGTTACATCTATTTGAGAGTTATTTAAACAATAGGCAACAGATACTTAAAATTAATGAGACTCTGAGTGATCCAATGACAGTTAAGATTGGTATTCCACAGGGAACTGTTCTGGGTCCCATTCTCTTTATTACCTATATCAATTCTTTGACAAATATAGAACTATTAAATGGGGTGGTTTTATCATATGCTGATGACACAGCGGTGATATTCATGGGTGAAACATGGAGTGAAGTGAGGGCAGTAGCTTCAGTCGGCAATAAGAAGGTTAAGGATTGGTTAGATTCTTTTAAACTTAGTTTAAATACTTCCAAAACAAAATATATTGCCTTTTCTCTTACAGCCTCGAATCGTCCAAACTTCCATGACCTTAAAATTGACAATTTGGATTGTGGTATTGAGGAAGTTGAATCTATTAAGTATTTAGGAGTTACAATTGACAAACATCTTAAGTGGGGACCACATATTTCAAAGCTTACAAATAGTATTAAGAAGCTTATTCATAAATTTTACATTCTACGAAAAATTCTAGGAGTAAAGTTGTTAATTTCTTTATATAAAGCATTAGTAGAATCTCTTATACGATATGGTATAATCGTATGGGGCGATCTGTACAGAAATTCACTACAGCCTTTAAATATTGTCCAAAACTACAGTTTAAAAATTATCTATAGAAAGGGCAAACTATGTCACACTCATTTGCTATATTCAGAAGACATTTTTAATGTTCGATCTCTTTACATTTTATCAACTTCTGTATTTGCTTACAAAACCTCAAATTTTAAAAATTATGTGAATCACACTCGTGACACCCGTAATAAAACAAACCAACATTTAACAATACCAAATAGTCATAGAAACATTAATATTAGATTTATCAGCTATCTGGCTCCAAAAATGTATAATTTACTTCCTGTTTATATAAAAGACTTAAATAACTTAAAGAAATTTAGCATTGCTTGTAGGGAATTCATTTATAAAAACTATAATAAGTTTGATAGTCTCTTTTAATCTTAAACTTATTTTATTTTTTAAGTTACAGTTGTATATAAGATTGTATTGTTAGACATTGTATCTTTTTGCACATACGGGGGTTCAGTCCTCTAGGTGCACCATATGCTTATCCTAGAATGTTAATTATCATTAAGAAAATATAAAAAAATGTTACAGCAACTGTAAAGAAAAGTAATATAATATTTGTTAACATATATATATATATATATATATATATATATATATATATATATATGTGTGTGTGTGTGTTCACGTGTACAGGGTGTTTCAAGAAAGTGTGAGGAGCTGGGGTGAATTTTTTAAATGGAACACTCTATGTTTCTCTACATTTTTGGGTTCTTTCCTAATTACTTTACATAATCGTCTGATATTATTAAATTTAGTTTGATAGTTCCAGAGAAATAAATAGAATATTTTGCCACATTTTTTAAAAAATCCATTAAAAATACAAGAAACGTCCTGAAATTAAAACTGAGCTATGTATTTACTATAGTCGGTCTCTATTTACTCATTTATAAATATCGTAATACTTTTACAGGGCGTCCAACATTCAATGCCAAAAAAAAAAACAATTTTTCTTCGATTTTTCAAATGGAACATCGTATATATATTTTTTCTATTAGATACAGAACTAAAAAAATGAAAATTTTTTGTATCTACAAATATTCCGACATATTTAACGGTTTTGCAGTCAAATTATTACGTATTATGGCTCTTTTAACACTAAGATACAAGACAAAAAATCATAGATGGCTTTGTTAAAAACTAATTTACCTTATTATTATGTTGTATCCAAATTTATCACAAAAACATGTTGGCAAAACAACTGGGATAGTTGAAAGATCGGTCTAATGAATACTAAAAAAAAATCGTTACTATCCTTACCACATTCAACTCCACCAAACTTTAAGTAAAAACGATTTTCAAATGCGTATCGAATTTTTTAATTAGGCTAAACTTAAACCTTAAGAAAATGCTCTCTTATTTATGGTTTATGATTTTGTTTTCTGATGAAGCTACTTTCCACCATAACTTCCAATATTATGCTACAGAAAATCCGCGATTAATTAGGGAATTTGATTATCAGCGCCAGTGGTCATTAGATGTCTGGGGTGGTATTATTGGTGAAACCGTAATAGGGCCATAATTTTTTAATGGCCATATCATTAGCCAAATGTACTTAAAATTTCTAAGAATAATTTTTCTGCTTAATTTTGAACGACCCTATGCATATCAAGGACCGAATGTGGTTACAGCAAGAAGATACATTTCATTTTTATGGACCTGTCGGCTGGCCAGCCATCTATGATTTTATACTAGATTTGTTTGTGGAGATACGTGAAGGAATTGTGTACAAGTAAGTTGAAAAAGTTATTTATTCATTTACCAGCATTTAACCTGCAGTGTTGCGAAATGTTAATATCATTTGGAAATCGAAACCAAGGTGGGAGGCATTTTGAAATTTATTAAAGTCTGATTTTGGTGGTTTGAAGTGGTTTGATGTTTTGTTAATTCTGAGAGCTAAGTTAACTTAAACATAATTATAAGATAGTTCATTTTTATCAAAGCCATCTATGATTTCTCGTATCTTATGTTAAAAATTTATAATAATCCGATGAATATCTGAAAAAAAATGTTCATTTTTTAATTCTGTATCTTAAAAAAAAAATATACCGTATCTTCCATTTAAAAAATAACGAAGAAATTGTTTTAAGAAGAAAAATACAGGGTTTTCTATTTATAAAAATTCATCCCAGCTGCCCCCACTTTTTTGAGACAATCTGTACATATTCTGCACTCAAATGGAATTCCTAACTTTAATAATATATATATTATTATTATTATTATTATGAGTTGTTGTCTCACAGTATTCCTCTGGTTGTATTTTATACTGACGGGATTATACCAAAGTACAAAAAATAAAAATAAAAAAAAGGAAATGGAAAAAAAACAATTATTGTGTATTAAGAAATGATCTAAAGATACTACATGTTTTCAAAATGACCGATTTTTGGATGTTCTTGTGAATGTCTGTATTAAGTCCTAATTGAGCCAAATACGGTAAAAACGTTGTTGGGGTGAGACCTGTTACTGATATGACAAGAGGAGCAATGATGACTCTTTCCTGTTTCCACAGCCTTTTTACTTCCATTGCTAAGTCGGTATATTTGACGATCTTCTCACTGTATTTCGCTTGGATGTTCTCGTCGTTGGGGACAGCCATGTCAATTAAATAAGTGATTATATCTTTTTTGGATTGAAAGGTGATATCGGGTCTGTTTGCGAGGATTGTTTTATCTGTGTGCATGTCAATGTCTCAGTAGAGCTTGTAGTCTTCGTTTTCAAGTATGGATGTTGGTGTATAATGGTAGTAAGGATCTGTGTTCTCCGTTAGTTTGTATGTTGTGGCTAATGCTTGATGAACGACCTTCGCTGCTGAGTTGTGTCTCGCGGTGTATTCATTTCCGGCCATTATTCTACATCCACTCGTTATCGATCGTTTCTCTCTGCTGGTGACATTTCCTACACCTCTCGTCTTCAATGGTTGTGTCCTTGATGATGTGCTTTCGGTAGTTTCTGGTTGCTGTGACTTTGTCCTGGATGGCAAGCAGGAAGCCTTCTGTTTCGGGGAACAGCTCCCCTTCTTTAACCACGTATATGAAAGCTTTTTATATATATGGTCTTGCTTTATGTGGTATCTGTGTCTTCCGTGAATTGTTTTTCAGGTGTTCATCTTTTCTAGTCGGGATTTGATGTGACTGTGTGCGTCTGCTGCGTGGCTCGTTTGAGACATGTCGAGCGGTGTATAATTCTTGTCTGTCTTCACTATTGCCTGGTGGAGGTTAGTTTGTTTGTTCTGGAAGAATTTTCTGAGTTCATAAATTTGTTTTTTATTTAGCGATTGTATATCTATAATTCCCCTCCCTCCTTCTTTTCTCTCGATGGTGAGTCTTTCCTTGCATGCGTTGGGACGTAACTTCCTGTGTTTGTGAATTCAGAGCGTATGAGAATGTGAATGTTTTCTATGTCTGGGTGCGACTATTTAATGATACTAAAGAATACGTAAAAATAGGTATGGCGAAGGTGTCAATAGCTTTCGTTAGATTTCTGGAATTCAGTTTTGTTTTTAGTAGCTTTGTGAGTCTGGTTTTAAATTCTGTCTTGAGTTCTGATTTGATATGAGTCTGGTTAATTTTGGTGCTTTGGTGGAAGCCTAGGTATCTGTATGTTTCTTCTTTGAGCATGTTATCTATAGTTTCATTGTTGATTGTTTCCCTCGTAGGGTGGTCTTTCCACTGTCCCTTGATGATATGAAGTAGCTTGCATTTACTTATACCAAATTCAATGTTGATGTCCAGGGTAAACGTTTCTGTGATTTTAAGGAGTTCCTTTAGCTCTGCCTTTGTGCTTGCATATACTTTTATGTCATCCGTGTACAAGAGATGGTTTATTTTGTGTAGGTTATTTTTTTGGTGTTTAATTTGGAATTCGAAGTTTGTGTTATTTAGTGTATTTGAGAATGGATTGAGACAGAGGCAGAATCACAAAGCGCTGAGTGAATCTCCCTGGAATATACCTCGTCTGATGTAGATCTCTTCTGATTCGATGTGCTCTTTTTGTGTTCTCTGGTTGATTTTAGTTTTCCACATACTCATGATTTGCGTAAGAAATTGCCTCAGGTTTTTATTGACTTTATATAATTCTAACACTCTGGTTAGCCAACTGTGGATATCGAATGAAAGGCTATTTTTTATATTTTCTATATTTTTTTCCTGGTTTGTTCCATGATGACGCTGTCTATAATTAGCCGCTCCTTGCATCCTCGGCTGTTTTTCCTGTACCTTTTTTGCTCTTCTGTTAGAATGTTTTTGTGTGCTAGATGTTGTTCTATTCTCCTGGTAATTGTAGCTGTGATGATCTTATATAGGATTGGAAGGTACGTATTAGGTCGGTAATTTGACAGGTCTTTATTGTCTGAATTTTTGGGTTTAAGGTATGTTATTCCTTGGGTGAGAAAACTGGGGAGTGTGCTAGGTTTTAAAATGATTTCATTAATTTGGCGAGGGAGAGCTTCATGTGTGGAGGTAAACTGTTTGTACCAGAAGATATTATTATTATTATTATTATGATAAAAAATATTATAAAAAAATAAAAATGGATAAGACAAATTTATTGTTTTCAGTAGCGAAACGTGTAACCCTAAAAATTCTTCTGTACAAACTTGGTGCAAAACGCAATGAAAATGGAAATCATTATTTGGGTCAACAATTTTTTTTTGCGATTTCATGCTAGATAGCCAAATTACTCATTAGGCGTGGGAAAAACCGCAAGTATGCAAGGAAACGTGTAACCTGTTTCAGTCCGTAATTAACTTTCACCATCCACCCATTGTATAATTATATGTAGCATTTGAGTATACTTGGTCTAATAGACTGAATAAAGAGTTTTCCGTAAATAGCACTGCAAAATAGTATGATTTAGGCGATCAAAGGCTTTTGTTCACGCCTGTGCCAACTGAAAAAGGGTTGTGTCTGTGTTTATTTTCTTAAGGAAACCATGTTGAATTTCTAATTTGTTAGCGTGTAAAGTTAATAAACAATAAGAGTAAACGAATTGGTCTGTAACTTGCAGTATCTTTTGGATCCTGCCTCTGATAACTTATTCTAATCTTGAATCTAACTAAAACAATCTTTAGAATGTGGAAATATGCCCTTGAAAATTGATTCGTTTAAAATCAAAATCATATATTTCATGTAAGAACAATAAAGTCGTTTACGTACGTCATTACAAAATGAATTACAATAAAGCAAGACATTGATATCACATACTCCACTAAAAAAATAAAGATAAAATAGAAAAAAATATTGCCAAGTATCCACCATAAAGGATGAAATCAAAATAACCAAAATAGTCATCAATGCTATAACATACGCTGTGAATTAGTAAGTCTTTTAATTTTATTTTATAATTTTTAACATCTAACATTTTAATTTCGTTCGGTAAAACATTAAACAGTTTAATTCCCCAGTAACCAGTTCCGCGCGGACACCTCTGCATTCGCCAGATATCAGATTATTTTTATTTCTTGTATTATAGTTATGCCTATTCAAATGTGTGCGATACTGATTCATATTTTTCCTAACAAACATTAGACATTCTGTAATAAATAAAGATGGAGCTGTGAGTATGCTCAGGTCTCTAAAAGCATTTCTGCCGTCATCTCTAAATCGCAATCCTGCCAGTAATCAATCTAACAGCCTTCCTCTGTAAACCAAATACACGCTGAGCCCCAGTGGCATGACCCCACACCAGAATTCCATATGAGAGGTGAGAATGGAAATCTAGTAGATAGAGCAAAACCATTACTGAAAATATAACGAAAAGGTGAAAATTGATTCACATAGATTTTTTTACATAATATCTACTTGGAGAAACATAATTTTCTGTGCAGGTTCTGCTTTTAATATATTTACTCAATTTTCTTAGTGGATATAAGTGAGACTTTTTAAAATATATAATCGACTATTACGCTGGCCGACAAAAAAAATGTTTTTGTTGTAACACAAATCAGAATAGCATAATCTAATAGAATGGACCTATCCAAATACCAAAATGACAAATAGAAAGTTGTAGCACGTAGGGTTTTCTTGTTAGAGTTGTAGAACCATATCGAATGTTACGATACTTAATATCTATAGAAAAAATGATTTCAGAAAATTCTTAACCCTGTTTATAGAGTATGTTTACAGTTTTCACCTATTAAACATACTCTACATCTAAAAGAATAGCAAAGGAGAAAAATACTAATTAAACTTTATTTTTTTCGTTTATGAGGTGTCCTATCTTCTCTCTTCAAAAACCAACAGTAGTCACCCATCATGGCTGGATCCCATCGTCCTTGGTACCGAATTTCCATTGTTCTGATATCTTGGTGAAACCTTTCACTGCTCGTCACTAACAGCTCCCAAATTTTTTTGAAAAAATGACAGATGGGAATGGAGGAAGTGAATTTTTAATGACATTCTGGCACCAAGCGTTTTATAGGCATCCAAGAGTTTATTAACTAATTGTTCATAATTTTCATCCATATTGTTGCCTAAAAATCCTCTTTCTACATTAACAAATGAATTCCATGCTCTGAGTTCCTGCCTGGTAAGCTTTTCCGTAAAATTGACATCGTCCAGCAATTTTCTGATGCCTTCTTTTAATTTGGCATCACTTAACTGGGGAAAGACTTGTCTTAGGTATTTAAATCCATCACTGTCTTTTTTCAAAGCCTTCACAAAGTTTTTCATTAGCCCAAGTTTAATGTGAAGAGGAGGCAAAAGGACATATTTGGGATCAACAAGAGGTATAAATTTAACATTTTGAGATCCCAGTTAAAATTCGCTTCTTTCTGGCCAAATTTTTCTTACATAATGCTGATTTATTGTACGACTGTCCCATAAACAAAGAATATTTTGTAAATCCCATTCGAAGTCCCAATAAAATCGCTATAACTTTTAAGTCCCGACATATCTGCCATTTATACCTATTGTAGTTTATTTTATCCAAAATCGTGCGCATATTTTCATAATTTTCTTTCATTGCAACTAAATGGACAACTGGTATAGAGGCTTTTAAATTTCCATTATGTAATAACACTGCTTTTAAGCTATATTTAGATGAGTCTATGAATAAGCGCCACTCACGGGGAGAATGTTCAATATCAAGTTCCTGCATTAATATGTCTATATCACTACACGCGCACAACGAATTTTCCATACTGTAGAATTCAGAAAACATAGCATTCCTTTTTCTGAAATTCGTAATTTTGGTTTCTTTGGCCAATAGGTTCCATTCCTTAAGACGAGAACCCAAGAAGTTCTGACTGTTGCTTGGATAACCCCAAATCACGTACTAAATCATTTAATTCACTTTGAACAATCAAATGTGGCTCGCCGGAACTGGGACCTGTGGTAAAAGTGGGATCAGTGCACTGTTCTTCTGAGCTGCCTGATGATGCGTTATCTCCATTATCTCCCAAATCAATAGCTTGCCAGTTTAAAGGCACAATCGGCACTGACAAATTTGCATTATGAGGAACAGGTCGTATGGCAGATTGCAAATTTGGATATTCTATATTGTGCTTTCTTTTTGGAATAACCTTCAGTCTTTGTCAGACAAAAATAACAAAGGTCAGAATGATTGATGGGTTCTCGCCATACCATTGGAACTGCAAAAGGCATACTTTTTTTCTCTCTCCGTTTATCCACTGCACCAATGCTACACTACAACTAACACAGCACACATGGGGAGCCCACCGCTTATCTTGATCCCCAATTAACACACCAAAATATTTAAAGTAGGCTTTTTTTACATTTTCGGAAAATGGCCTGGCCTGTGGTTTCACCAGAAATTCTCCACAAATATAACAAAATTTGTCAGGAGAAATTTTGCAACTTTGGCGCGTTTGACTCGACATTCTCGTCTCTACATACACTTGCTTATCGATACACAGAGAACGAATCAATTCTAAACTCAACAAAAGAGTGATGTTTAACGTTTATTTTATGTCTAATGTTGTAAACCACCCAGTCTAGGTAATTTTTCCGTTGTAAAATGGCCCCATTTTAGCCGCCCCACAATAAAATTGTTTACCTGCCAATATAAAAGGTTCTAGTTAGGCTATTAAAAAATGGTAAGTATTAGGGCTTTGTTTTGCGACCTTATATTCATACCAAAATGTCAACAGTTCATTCCTATGTAACACTTAATTTTGTGGGGAATTTGAGGAAATTAGATAATTAGTTTTTTAGTAATAGTCTTTTTAACGTTTCACTACGTCGCACGGTGGTTGACAAAGGACCATTTTCGCAAAAAAATATGTATCTCCGAAATTATTTAAGTAACCGAATTTCTTGAAAATTTGCACATACTTTTTGTAGAACACAAGAAATATTTGTACAAATTTTCTTCCATACCCACCCATGTTCTAGCCCTGTAACAGCCTTTATATACATAAAGCCTCAACTCCATCACAAATTCTTATATCTATTTAATAATTGCCTTAACTTCAACAAAAAAATAGAGTAGCCTAATTTAAATTGAAAATTAACCTAAGTAACAAACTCGCTGCTGACAAAACTTCGAGCACATTATTATACAGGGTTGTGATTTAATAACGGACAAATTCATTTAAAGGGCTGGCAATTTTGTTTTCAGTTAAATTCTAGGACACATCAATTTTTATTTTCATTTCTGCATTTATTTTTATCTTATACTAGTATATACAGGGTGTTGCGTAAATGTGATACCACGTCAACGTAACTTTTTTTAAATGGAATTGATTGAAATATGAAAAGAGGCAGATAGATACAAAGTATTATGAGGAAAATAATATTTTATACTAATAATACAACTGCCAAGCGAACACACTTGTTTATAAAATTAATAGCAAATTAAACGCAATAAACAAAAACAGAATCGACATAATTGTAAATGTATATTTTTTATGAAAGTTAGACAAAAACAAATATTTAGTTAAATTTAAATAAATATAAAACATACAAATAAACATACATAATAACTCGACACTCCATAATAATTTGTAATAATAATACTAATTGTAATAATAATTTAATTCTTATTTATTTGATACTGGCTTCACTTTTATCAATACTATACCTGAACCTTAATGATAACAAAAAATGTATGTTTATATTAGATGGATGATAAAGGAAAGATTTTTGGTATTTACATTTATGCCAGCCATGTTTAACACTTGCTCACCTTATTCATAACCCCAATTACTTATGGGGCTGAAAGACAAAGCAAGCTAGATTAATATTTATGGTTACTATTTTATACCGTTTACTATATTCTTACCTCCTATTTAAGTCCCAAACGTTGTTTCGGAAGTTTTGTCCCGCTAAATATCCAATTCGCCGCACTGTGATGGAGGGGGGGGAGAGAGGGGATATTTTATAATTTTACATTTAAAGAATAAAGTATTCTCCCCTAATCCAAAATTCAGTAACTAATCATGTTAGTATTGAATCATCAACATAACTCTCAATCTTCGTGATTTTCGGGGTTACATGCACCTATGTTTAGAAGAATAAAACCAAAATGGGCAAAAACGGGCATCCAAATTTGGTATAGATAAAAAGCGGAGATCGTAGATAACAAATTAGGTTAATTAGCTATTTGGGGCAAATTGTGACAAAATAGTTTTTGATTCAGCAATTTTTTTTTATTTTCGATTTCTCCAAAAGTAACGCAAATTTTAAAATAATGTTATATGGTTAAAAGTCAAAAAAGAATCTGTTATTTGAAGTAAATTAAATTTTCTTCATTTATTAAATATGAATTTAGGTATTTTTTTCATACGCCTCAACCAGTGTGCGCCGCCCTAATTAAGTTAAATTTTGTTAAGCCGCCAGTTGATTTCTACATAATACTTGATTTTTGTGCAAAATTTGAGTTAAATTGGATAATAATATTTCACTAGGCCACCATTTTGGCTTGCCATATTGGATTTTTACCAAAATGTTACCAAGTCATCCCTATATGACCATTACTTTTTGACTAAAATGGGAAGTCAATCGGGTAAGTAGTTTTTTAGCTATGCTGCCAATACACTGGTAGACGGACAGACAGACAGACAGATAGACCGAATTCAGAAAACGTGTTTTTCGGCATCTAGAGCCTCTGAAACGTAAAGATCTGAAAAAATTCTCGGAGGATGATTTTTCCATAGGTAAAAAATAAAACCCAATGTATAAATCACGTAAAGTGAAATGTGTTTTAAAGCACCCTAATAGTTACAAAACTAAAGATCTGATTTGTATACAAGTGCCAACACCGGTATTTTTTACACCTTGTAGGGTTTTGTCATGCCATATGTCTTTTTCTACTACTATTTTTAATAGACTTAAGAATTCCATTGTGGGCTATAATGTAGGACTAATAGAAAAACAAATTTGTTGTGTGGGCATGTGACAGATAACACAAATATTTTAAGTGTAAGAACCTGGTTACGAGATGAAAAAGGACAGACAGGTGCACGAAATAACTTTCAATAGGTCAATGCTCTCTAGTTTGAAAATTCTATTTTTTATTTAGTTTGTGAATGATTTCAAACGTACCGGTTAACAAAAATAACTGCGATTTATTATATGATCTATTTTAAAACTTAACTTGCATAAAGTTGGATATTTAATACAATATTGCAAAATACACTGTCGGTCTGAATAGAAGGGTTTTCTTTTGACGCTTCATCAAAGTCGAATTAGACATTTTCAAAACTATCTGTTTCGCGTCGGAATGGATACTAATGAGCTAGCTACCGCGAAGCTTCCTTTTATACGCTTACCCGAGTCAGAAAATTATATCTGACTGGTCGTTGGTTGTTATTTATATCGGATGATCAATATTCTGTACAAATATTTTAAGAACAGATGAATCGTTTTTAAATCGTTTTTAAGATACAGGGTGTTAAAGTTTTTTTATTTTCTTAGTCTTCCATAAAGTTGGTAGTTTTAATAATTCGTCCCTTTTATTTAAATTACCTTGTTTTCTATGTAAATGGTTTCTCGGATTATTCTGGTCTTATAGTGGTCTATATTGGGAAAACTTCCTTACACACTTCTAAATTTATTTTGTTGTCTGTTTCCTGATGATGTAGGAATATAGCCGAAGTAGTTTGCTTATTTCTGATTCTAAGTTCATGCTCTTCTGTTGTTGTTAAAATTCACCTGTTAGTTACCTGCCCAACGTACAATTTAGCAAAATTATATTACTATTAAAAAAAACCTCAATTTATTGTGGGCTGATAAAATACCTAAAATTAATTAAAAAATACCGCCTGCCTATACAGAAGCGAGTCTGCCCCGCACTGAATTGTAATAAACTTCAAAGAGAAAATTTCATTCGATGACGTCATACAGTAGTCGCTCCTTGTCGTCTGCATTTCTGCACCAACCCACCGCCTATTTCGATTCGCTCTTTGTGGATTCTGCGAATTCCTGTAGAATGAATAATGCGGAGGGGAAATCGAAAACGGGACATGTAAAAGGGATAATGCAACTTGGTGTTTTGGATTAGCAGGGGGAGATTTGAATCATGTTTCTTAATAATCAATAATATTATCATGAAGTAATATAATTTAGTGACGGAGAAATAATACTTTCCATCCATCATATTAAAAAAAGTCTCTATAAACAAGGAAATGTGCTGCCAGATTAGTTGGAGAATGAATGGGTTTTAACTTGACGTTGAAAAGTCGACTCGTTTTAGAGTTACTCCGATATCCTGTTAAAAATGTGTATATTTCTTTCTGCTACTATTGTTCTGTAAAAAAATTGAATCAGCTAGAAGCAACTGCTTTTTACTTTCCTCATATAAGTAGTATTGTATTCGTAAAAAAAATCACCCTTTGATATTTTATCAGATTTTCACCTTTCAGGGTCCCTGTATGTATGTCTGTCGGTTGGTGTGTTCGCGGCATAGCTAAAAAACTACATATCTTCAAATTTTGGCTCATATGGGGTTGAGATGGTAATATTTTGGTAAATATCCAATATGGTGGAATAAAATAGCGACTTAACAAAATCTTAAAAAAATATTACTAAAAAACCACCTATCGAATTTACCCAAAAATTAGTTATGACGGGAATAAATTGGTAGAATTTTGGTACAAATCCAAGATGGTGGAAAGAAATAGCGGCCTAATAAAATGTGGAAAAAACCAGTGTAAATATCACTTGTTTTGCACAAAGATTAAGTGTTATATAGTTATTAACTGGTAAAGTTTTGGTACGGTTTCAAAATAGCGATCTAATTAATTTTTTATAAAATCGATATGGAAAAATTACTTATTCAATTAATTGTACACAAATTATACACAAAAATCAAGTGTAATTTGGATCTTCACTTAATTTCGAATAAGTGCCTTCGTTTATAATTGAGGTTATTTTTTGATCAGTCTATACAATCATTCCATTAAAGCAATTACATTATCATTATCAGCTGGAGTTTAGTGTCTTTTGTTCTAGGCAAAAGGGGGGATAAATTTTGTCTAATTTTAAGTGTTTTAAGAACCCAAGACAACAGATGGGAGTGTACAGGTATTTTCTCTTAATAACTTTCTTCTTTAATCATAAATCCGCAACTACAACTTCGTAATTATTTAGTATATGGGCTGTTTTGCGGAGAAGTAAAAATACAATCAAGATTGACATCAATAAAATACACAGAACTGCACCACGAAACCCCAAATGGCGTGAATATGTAATCAAAACAATCATAAGAGATTACGTGAATAATAAATTTCGTTGAACTCAAATTTTTATTTTTAATTTTGGTGACGTCAGCTCGTAATAAAATTCGTTGGCGCTTAAATCAGACAGCTCAGGACTTCCGTAATTAATTTAACTTCACACTAAAGTAGTTATATTACTACACTTAACAACTGTCACGGCTAGATCTGTGTATTTTTAACTCGCCTTTATAAATAGGCAAGTGGGATTTTATTTTGTCATCATTGCGTTTGAGTCTCGGTTTTAATATATTTTTGTTTGGTTTAAACATCGGCTGGAATGTTCTAAACAACTAAACATCTATATTAAATTAAGAATTATAAAAGTAGTTTAATTGTCAAGGAACAAGCAGTAATAAAGATACAGCTTTTATATTGATTAATAAATCGTGGTCAATGGCGTTACGTTCCTACGTTTTGCTTTTGATTACACGAGGTATCTTCAGAAATGCTTACACTAACAGATAAAAACTTTAAATAAGATTGGAGAAATTCAAGTACGCTCCTGCCATTGTTATTGATGGAGACAGATGAAAACCAGTTTTTACTGAAATCTTTTGGATATTGATTGATTTTCATTGTTTTACATTGACGATATATCCAGGAGCAGAATGCATGGTTAACGTTCCGTATGTCTTTTGGTTGTAGGGTTCTGTTTCTTCCACATATCTTTCTTCATACTTCACAGAAACAAGGAATTTTATATACATCCCCTTTTAGGGGAGGTGTGATGAAGATGATACATATGTTGTATCTGCAAATTAATCCTGATATTCTGTATTTGGTGCCTTGCATAAAGGGCAGAAGAAATCTACCTGACGAAGTCTTCATATCATTCTAAAGGATTATTATGTATTCTAACTGAACGCATACTATTGCCAGGGTAACAACAATACACCCTTAGATCTTCAGTCAGTTACTCTGTTTTAATTGAAAAGGAATTTCGATCAGAATTCGAAAGTGCTGGAAATACTGCCGATTGCTTCTATATTGGATGGCGGTGGGAATTTACATTTGTTTGTTTATTGGGAGCGTTAGTTTTCTATTTACTATCTTCTTCCCAAGTACATGTGAAAACGGAATCATTCAATTGTTGTGAATTTAATATTTTGGATTTTTCGTTTGTCTTTTATGTTACCCTGTGTACAGATTACCCTATCTTATTCTCAATAACTAACCGAAATATTTTATAATTTTGTCCTTGCATTATAAGACCGAAGCATTGTGTTTTTTAATGGTTACTGTTGTAAAAAGTTGGTTTTGTGTTTTCGAATACTTCAATACGTCTGTATTTCTTTTTCTGTCTATACAAGAAATGGGTTTGATACGTCGATGGACATACATTTTGAATGTTTCTAGTCATTCTTTGGCAAAAAGGTCTAGGGTCCAGCTCTTAATGTCATACATCAGTATCGAAAAAAAAATGCTCGTTTTGGAATCAAGATTGAGATTTGGTCTACTCAAGAATTCACCCTATGCAAGCTCTTAAAGCTTTTCGAGCTTTTTCTATTTTTGATAATACGCTACGATTTAAATTATGGAATATTTATTTAAAAATGCAAGTTCATTTCAGTCACTCGTAATTTTCTGAATTGTAATCCGATCCAGACATTTATTTATGATAGGAAATTAATCCTAGAAGAAAACTCAGTGTCCTAGTTAGGGGCTTATGTATAGTAAGGTACAGGTACTTCACCATGCGGTTCTATATATTACGAAATTGTACAAATTTAGTAGAAAATATAGGTAAGGTAATTTTTCCTTAACACAATCTAATCTAAAGTGACACGCCGGTTCACAAAATGAATCACTGACATAGCTATATTTCTAATTTCTTTCTTTTTTGTTTAAAATATAACACACCTTTTGCTGCAATTGTTTCCTTGTATATGTTGTAATTATAATACCTATTTCAGGTTAAAGGAATATCATGCATTTTTTAAAGAAAAAATCGGTAAATTTCCTTTACCCAGAACTTTACTCCTTATGAATATTTCCGTTTATTAGGAATAGCGAAGTGGGGCCCAATTTAATTCACTACATAGTCACAAGTTATACAGGGTTATTCACGCAACCCGTTCATTAAAAGTTTTTCAAAGATGCCATTTAGATAAAAATTTCAAATTTTGGGATTAAGGTAAGGTCAAGGGGTACTTCTTTTTTGAAATATTTTCAACTTCCTGTCACTTTCGGTTTAACCGGAAGTTGGTATCAACTTGCTTATTTTAAATGGAACACCCTGTATTTTATGATATTTTTGGATTCTACGGAGAATTTTAATGCTATTTTATGTAGCATGCCCTATACCTAGGTTCAAGCGTTCTTAAGATATTTGACCTTGAACCGAAAATGAGCATTCGGGGTACCAAATTTTAAAATCTCATATTTTTGTAAGTTTTGAAGATATAATCTTCATATTTTACAGACGATCGGTAAATAATCTTAGGTTTCTATTTTTTTTATTGAATTTGTCTATTTTTATACAGGGTGTCCTAAATTCAGCGGCAAACATTCACATTTTCAAAGCCGCTAAAGTCCGTTTTTTAAATGGGACACCCTATAACTTTTTGCACTATCAAATGTAGAATTTCATTTTCTATCGAATTTTATTAAGGTTCCCTATACCTATTCATAACCATTTTCGGAATAATTGGGTTTGATAAAAATGTCGTATGTATTTGCTTAAATGTTTACATGTTCCAATGGTGAGCCATGGAAAAACAATTGAGATCCAATATCCAATATGACAGATGATTAGTATGCGTTATTTATCGAAAGCTGTCAGTGATAAACTAAATCTTCTAAATCGAAATGGAAGAATACTCAAACGCTGATATTCTCAATCTATTTTATATTCATGGAGAATGTTATAAAATTTTGGAGAGAACGTGTCGTGTGTTTAATGAACGCCACCCTGATTTGGCGCCACTGAACAAGTCAAAATTCAAGAGGATTGAAACGAACTTTTTGCGTTTTGGCAAGGTTAAAGTTACAAAAAATGTTCCGAAACCAGTGACAAATGCCGAGGATAACGTAATAAACACATTAGCCTATTTCCACGCAAACCCGCAAAGTTCAATACCGTATGCAGAAAAGGATTTGGGAATTTCTTCTTCATCTGTCCAAAGAATCTTGAGCGAGCATCATATGCACCCTTATTCCTTCCAAAACGTGTAAGCCTTGAGACCTGGTGATGACGTCCGACGAGTAGAATTTTGCGAATTCATGTTTTTGAAAATTCAAGAGGACCCTCAATTCCTTTCAAAAATATTTTGGATCGATGAAGCGAAATTTTCTAGAGAAGGAATAACAAATAGAAGAAACGAACATTTCTGGGCAGCAGAAAAACCGCACGCTTTACGCGAAACGCGTTCTCAAGAGAGGTTTAGCTTCAATGTTTTCGGTATAGTATTAAATGATCAGGTACGGTACTGTATTTATGAAGACAATTTAAACAGTGATAAGTATTTGGAAATTCTACGAGGGACGGTTTCTGAATTTATAGAAGAAATTCCTATTAGTGAGATGCAGAATTATTGGTATCAATTAGAACCTAGGTATAGGACATGCTACATAAAATGGCATTAAAATTCTCCGTAGAATCCAAAAATATCATAAAATACAGGGTGTTCCATTTAAAATAAGCAAGTTGATACCAACTTCCGGTTAAACCGAAAGTGACAGGAAGTTGGAAATATTTCAAAAAAGAAGTACCCCTTGACCTTACCTTAATCCCAGAATTTGAAATTTTTATCTAAATGGCATCATCAAAAACTTTTAATGAACGGGTTGCGTGAATAACCCTGTATATTATGGAACGCCGTTTTACTTTTTAGTCATACGCGTCTTTGATACCAAATTTAATTGCAAAACATATAAATGATGCTGCCTGCATACAATTTTTATTCTTTTTAATTCTTCCGATATCGAATTTTTGTGGATACCGATTTTACCGAATGACATTTTTATGATAAGCAATTTCTTTGCAGACCATTTCAATTGATACCACAAAAAAGTAGTTGTTTATCCTTTTTTAACACGTATACAGCCTACTTAAAATTTCTATATACATGCGTCTTTCCTTAGTTATTGCATTTCAACAAATCGAAGTTAATAAAAATTGGTGTGAAATAAATGCTATATACAAAAATCAGTTTAAATATTTAATAAATTGACTCTTATTAAAATGTAATCGCTTCAAACGGGATCGCATTAAATTAATATTAATACCGAAAACATTAGAATGCAATAACGACTTTGTGGAGATTAATTTATTTCAACCGTATGAAGGCAAATCTGATTTAAGAACTCATGTAATAAAAAAAATTAATTTATTTTTATCACATATCAAAAAAAATTAAAGCATCTCTTACGATATCATTTCTTTTTAATGTCAATTCCATTAACACCCTAAAAATGTAAATAGAAAAATGCTCATTATTTTGATTTTGATTTTCGTTTATATGTAATTTATACTACATCAAACGGATAAACACGGGCCCTTTACCATTGAAATTAAAATACTTGAATATACATTTGAATAAATAAATAAAAGTTAATACGAGATTTAATTGTGGAATTTAAATGATTAGCGGGTATAAGGTAACTGATTTTATTTAATATGCATTGTTTTGATTTCGAATTTTTATTAATGTCGATTCTTCTGAATATCAATTTTCATTGAATGCAGCCACCTTGTTTCAATTTTAATTATCGGACGTGGAGCGATCTAGTGCAAACTAAGAACAACAAGAGCAGAAATCTGTAATTTTTTAAATACCCGAGTTTCTGGCTAGGCATGCGTTCGAAGATTTAAAAGTGCATATAAAATTAAGACTGTGTTGTGCATGACGTTATGACGAGTCGGATGCGAATAATGAAAAACATATTCGTAGGTAATCAATGACAGTTAAAACGTGTTTAATTATTGTTCGATTGGGAATACTTAGTTATTAAATCATTGCGGAATACGATATACACCCCTATATTTAAAATGTGACCACGTACAAAATACAGATCATAATAAAAAGTTAAAACGAACGTATCTAGCTCCCAACATCCTATTCCAAAACAAGCTATTCTATATATTTATACCAGAATAAAGAAAACAAGGTTTTGAATTTCCCAGCTATAATTCACAGATTACCACACAATGTAATTTGTAATGGCAAATTGCAATTTCTCCTGGAAGCTGTGTGCCGGCGACATGCTCTACTACATTTTTTTTTGGCTTCTTAAACGTCAATTAAAGTAGGCTGTCCAGATTTTTTTAAAATGAAAAGAGTATATTTCGACGAAATGTAAAAATAGGTACCAGCGTATAATAATTAAGTAGTCTTATCACTTTCGCA
Source organism: Kuschelorhynchus macadamiae (assembly GCA_030620095.1). Classification (NCBI taxonomy): domain Eukaryota; kingdom Metazoa; phylum Arthropoda; class Insecta; order Coleoptera; family Curculionidae; genus Kuschelorhynchus; species Kuschelorhynchus macadamiae. The sequence goes on along the minus strand of JAUTXW010005202.1, from coordinate 963,273 downwards.
GAATTCAATGACTTTCAATAATAATTATAATACACATAATAATATGGACTAAAAATAACAAAAATAATTAGAAAATGGCACCAGATTTCGCAAAATAGAGATCATTTGTCCCAGATTTCTCATAATAGAGGATATTTGTCGTATTTATGGAAATAGTAAAAGTACCAGAGTACATGGACCCGAAAAAGAGAACATTCCTCTTAAAAAGAGTATATGTGGTCACCCTATTTAAAGCAAACTGTAGTAAGGTTGTATAGGTATATCCCTATATCTTTATTTATAATATTTATTTGATAATTAGGACACTATTTTCATGTTTGTCTCCCTTTTTTAATATGTGAGTAATTATTATAATTTATAGGTATGTGCACAAGTTTAACCTACAAAGCTGATTTTTTTTTCTATTTTTAGTTTTTACATTCTGGTACTCACGCACATATTATGAAATCAAAGGCTTTTAAAAAACGCAGGTCTATCTAAAAAAAAATTAGTTGATCTGACCGCGAAAAAGAAACGTCGGATTTCAAATCTATGTGCACCATCTTGTTGATAATGGAAAGTAGCTATAAAGATATAAAATTTATTTTGTGATATCTCTTCAAATGCAGCCTGAAAAAAATAAAATATGTATAGCTGATTTTTCGGTATTTTACGTACCTATATCCTCGGAGGTAGTCATAATTGTCTAACTTTGTCAACTACTTATTATTCGATGTTAAATTGCGCAACTTTGCTCTATTTTAACCGACATTGTATCGAATTTGTAACACCCTGTATATGTTTGCGTGTTTTCATTCGTTGGGACCATTCCGGTATACTACCTCAATGGTTGAGATATTCCAAGTACAACAATATGTAATTCTCACATTGAATGCTATTTTTTAACTAATTTTTATTTCTCAATCTAGAGTGCTGTGATTTGGCAAAAACTATTAACTTACCTCCAAGAACCCAGAGAAAAATAAAATTATCTGTCTATTCACTAAACATCTTTTACGCCCATTTAAATATTAAACGGTTTTTTCTAAAAAATCTTTTTTTTTAATGTCGCTCTTCGGGTTAGTCTTTGCGAGTAATATATAATGATACCCCCCACAACAATATGCAGTATTTTAAAAAATCGGCAAATAAAGGCATAATATGCATTTAAGCCTAAGCAATTTCTAGTCACCCTGATATACGAAGGTTCTGGTTTGACACGTCATGGTTGAAGTTACAATATCATAGTAAATCAAAATAACAAACAAATATAGGGCGTCCCATTTAAAAAACAAAAGTTAATAGCAGAAATTCGGAACTAAAAGAAGATACGGCAACACTGTTACAGTAAGATATATCATAAAACAAAATAGATAAAAACTCAAAGTGGAGGTGCTGAGAGATAGAACGTTTAAACACGCATTTCAGATTTCAAAACATAAAAATAGCTTTCTGGATAAAAAATCAGATTCAGCTTTTGCTGGAAGAACATTCATTGCTTTATTTTACACCTACCAATAAAATAAAGGTTGTGTTGTTTGATTGAAATTGTTATATCATTGTATAAACGGGGGCTTAACAATAATGGTTGTATACATATATATATATATATATATATATATATATATATATATATATATATATATATATTTGATAAATTAAAAAATAAATCCGAATTCAATGGCCGATTCAAATTATAAACCTTTCATTAACATCAGAATCAGACACTATGACTAACCGAGAAAATAAGTGTTACTTCACAGATTGTTTTGTAATCTGTGACAATATAGCTTGTGCAAATTTATTTAAAACTAAAATCTCGTAGTGTTGAAAGTAGTTTACCGAACTATCGACGTCGCACGTCATGCGAATACTATTTTTTGCCTTCGCCCTCCCACTTCATATACTAACGGCCCGCCACTGACTCAGGCCCCCGCCGTCGCGTCGGCAGTGGCCCCAGCACAGAGCTTGCGCGTCTTGTTTTTGCCGGGATTTAATGATTGAAAAGGCCACAACGCGTAAGGCTCAAATATGTGGTGGGGGCCCCGAGAGACATCAGCGAGCGAAATACAAAACTGAGGATCTTTTCTTTTTTTTTTGTCATCATGTAAATTTTGAGTTGCTGCCGAAGGGCCCCCAAATACGTAAAACCCATTGACCGTTTTTTGTCATCGCAAAACTTTGCCTCGCCCAGATGAGCCCCAACCATCGTAAGTAGTTAATTCGGCCTTGTTGCTTCTAGAAAAGCAGCCTCTATAACGCAACATGCGAGTCGCCTTTTAATACTCATTGTTTATAAAATTATGATTAACACCACGATACCCTTACAACGGTATGCCCACGCCGGTCTCTTCAGCATTCAGCAAGAAAATAAAATTGAAGTTTACAAATATCAGATTATCTAAAGTGCTCATCGTGAGGATTCGTGATATTTATTTTGATTAAAATAATTAATTAATTTAAAATAAAAGTTAAGAATGCTGCAAGTAAAATAATTGCAGGGGAAACTTCCATTCATATTTTATAACATTTGTTACTTGAGTTGCTGCACTAGTGCCGTCTATTGACATTTTTAGTTTTTACTTGCAATTGAAAAATACAAACCAGTTTTAAAAGTGCCCTATACAAGTAGCTAAAACCATATTGTTCTATTATTATAGTAAATCTATCCTAAATTACCATTTTTTAAATTTATCTTAATAGCTTGACGGTAAGCACCAATCCACATTTTTGAAAATGTATTATTTTGGAAATTTGAAATATCTTATATCTGTCACTTTTGTTTATCGATTATAATTTCAATCTCGATTTCTACTGCCAGCAACTGCACAGGTAGGACGTAATAAACTGTATTGAAAATAAAATCTTTAGATTCAAAATAATTAGTTTAATAATTTTAAAAACATTTTATTGAAGCGTAAATTCTACAAACGTTTTCAAATGACAATGCATTACGGCCTATTTGACTCCCTGACTGAACGCTGTACATAGATGTGACGTACTTGCGCGAGAAAGACGAGTTTAAATTCGGTCCGTATCATCGTCGTTTATTGCACAAATGATATTAAAAAATCAGCAAGCAAGATTATTAGAATGCAATCCAATGTTAGCGCAATACGCAAACCAAAGAAGTCGGCTCATACTTCAGAACACAGAATACCAGAGAAGCTCCAGAATTTTACAAACCTTTTTGAGCGCGAAGACTTCTCTTTCGTATGACGACACATTCGCAAATTAATTTGAGTTATCGAACACACTCACGCAAACACATTATATTTCTTTTGGGAGGCTATAGATGGCGAAACTTCCGATAATAAAAATGCATTCGAGGTGCTTGTATTCAATCGAAATTGATATCAATGGAAATTGGTTTCAATGAAAATAGATAATCATAGAAATTGCTGTAAATGAAAATACTATTCATAAAAATTGATAATCGGCTATATTGTTTCCCACAAAATACTACAAAGGTACTCGTTAAATATTGGGTAAATATTGATATCAACAAATTTGTAAGTAATAAAATTATATTATAATAAAAAAAATGCAGTTTAATTATAATAATATAATGAAAATTGAATTAATTTTGTAAAGACCCATCCAAATATCCTGACATACATTTTAATAGCTAAATCAAATTAATTGATTGTTAAAAATCTATATGAAGGCTTTAGCTCTAGATGTTCCAAGGATTCAGTTAAAATTACATTTTTATTATAATATTATAAAATAAATTGCCATAATGAAGTCCCATTCAATTTAAATTAATACCGGGCATATAGCAGACTAAAAAGTAAAACGGCGTTCCATAGTATATTATATATACTGTCTTTTCATAAATTTTTATTGGGCACCATTATTCTACCTATGCTACACTTGATTTTTGGGCATAATTTAAAATAGATTCAATAAGCATTTTTTTACATTGATACTCATCGCCATTTTGTTATGACTTGTTGAATTCGTACCGGTTTATCCTTATAATTTTTTTGCAAAATTTAAAGTCAGTTGAATAAGATTTTTTACCTTTGTTTTAAAAGAAAATTGTCGCTATTTTGTTCCGCCATAACTTCGTACCATAACTTTACCAATTTAATCTCTAAGTTACACTTAATTCTTGCACAGAATTTGAAATTAATCTGATAAGTAGTTTTTTCAGGCAGATTTTTTAAATATTTTGTTAGGCGACCATTTTGTTATTCTATCTTATATCCATACCAAAATTCAATTCATTCCTATGTACCACTTGATTTTTGTACAAAATTTGAACTAAAATAGATAATTAGTTTTCTTAGTAATAATTTTTTTAACGTATCACTAGGCCGCCGCGCCGTCTTGTTCTGGCACATTGGATTTTTACCAAAATATTATCAGATCATCCCTATATAACCCCTAATTTTTAACTAAATTTAGAAGTCAATCTGATAAAAGCTGTGCCGCAAACTGACAGACAAGATATTTTAATTAGCCGCCATTTTGTTCCGCCATCTTGGATTCGTACCAAAATATCACCAGTTGATTCCTACTTCACACTTGATTTTTGTGCAAAATGTGTGATACATTGGATAAGTTTTTTTTTGTATTAATTTTGTTAACATTTCAGTAGGCCGCCATTTTGTTTTGCCATACTGGATTTTTACGAAATTTGTATGAAATACTATAATGCTAAAATTTTCTTTATTTGGCATATGCTGCGCAAACAAATGAAACTGAATAAAATTCACGTGTAGCTTAAACGTTATATCTCAATCCTATACAAAAAAGTATAGACATTAGTTGCCCTGCTCCAATAAAGTTGCATTTTTGAATATTCCGTAAATAATGGACTTTATTTCTTTTCCTGGCATTTATTCCTTATTTAAGTTTACTCCTAAGTATTTTAAGGTAACTGTTTTTACTATCCTTGTTATTGTTAATTTTAAGTGTTTCTAGTTGTCTCTCTGATTTTGAAATCACAATCAGCTTCACGGGTCTGAATATTTCTGTTGATTATTTCCGGAAGGTGTTTTAAATTAATTTTACTTTTTTCTCTATTTTAATAAATAATGAACAATTTAATCACACTTCACGGAAGACGTGAAAAATATTCCTAAGCATCTCTTTAGATTCATATTGGGTCGTTTTTCGAATTTATAAACTTTATATATTTAAAACACACATTGTGCATTATAACTATATTATAGGTTTAGATTTCTAAATAAGGAGAGTCAGACAGATTCGTTCGACCAGTCGAACGGCTTAGCTTATGAGAAACTAGCCGCGTGACCTTGGTTTTGGTTGGGTTGATACATTGTATATTTTCAATGAGTCAGTGTGCGGTCAAGTAACAGTTTAATCTGAATTAGTATTGGTAGTGCAGATTTTAAATTATATTGGTTAAATTTAAACCACTTTTTTCCATAAACGTTTCTTGCAGATATACCACCAGATCACTTGTTGACTAATGAAAATAACTCATTGTACAAAATCACTTACTTCAAAAGGTAAATAATTTTGCAAAGTTCCAACATTTAAGATTGGAAAATAGCAGAGAAAATAATGTGAAAAAAAGAAACGTATTAGAGCAAATCTAGTTCTAGGCACTGCTTGTGTTTTTTCAAACTTCTAGTTGATTGTACTTGTCTATCAAGTCTTTTATATATATATATATATATATATATATATATATATATATATATATATATATATCCTGTGACCTTGATTAGTCATTAGGTAGCATTTTTTATTTAGACGTTTCGGCAAGTTTTGCCTTCATCAGTGATTCTAAAACAATATCTTTATTTGATAAAGGATGTACAAATGTTTGAAAAAATATATAATAAATCTAATTTAAAAAATTTAATTTATTTTTAACTCATCTAGAAAAAACAAACAAAACATTCATAACAAGCTCTCTGGCACCGTATACGACATTTAGTTTTGAAACATCACAGACATTAAATTTATTCAAAAGCTAAAATTCGACTGATTTGGACTAGATATTAATATCAGATGTTTAATATTATCAGTAGGTGTTCCGTTGTTTTTCTTTCGATTTGATGAAAAACGTAAACTTATTGTTTTGAATTTTTTGTATTTTGTGGTTTTTGAAATTAGCGCAGTTATATTTATTATATTATATATATATATATATATATATATATATATATATATATATATATATATATATATATATATATATATATATATATATATATATATATATATATATATATATATATATATATATATATAAATATATATATATATATATATATATATATCACAGCTGCCATTCTTTTATTCACCTTCTAATTTTTAAAGTAGTTTTCTTTCAGTATTATATTTTTCAATGTACGAATAAAAAAAACAAGCTTTGCAAACGTACAGTTCAAAACTGTTTTGCAAATGGTGTATTTAACGTTTTGCGGTCGTCAAATATAAGTACTAAGGAAGGACTTGGTTTTTAAATTTCAGATGATACTAAATTGAGTTCTTAACATATAAAAAAGAAAAAAAATGCCTATAATATGTTATCCGTAAGGCTAAGCATATTTTGTACTTGGCAGCAATGTAAATTGAGTAAAAATCAAAAATTAGTTAACCTTATAAATATAAATAAACTTACCTACAAAAAGTTATTTCAAAATGACGGTTTTTTGATGTTTTCACACGCTGTATAACTAATCATTGTTCATTATTTACTATAAGAAATATTGCCAGTCTACTTAAATAGGTATTTATTTAGGACTCTACTGACTCAAGGAAAGACACGAAATAGAACTAAAGCTACATGAGTAATAAAAAATCAAGAAAAAAGGTCATTTATAGACAAGGTCTTCAAAACGTTGTCCATTAACTTCATGGCACATACGAATTCTGTTATGAAACTCTTGTAAAATGTTTTTCATCTGCCTTGGAGTTTTTTCTTCTATCCCCCTTGTAATTCGATTAATAAGGTTCGCACGAATTTCTAATGGTGTTTTGTAGACCTTTTGTTTAATGTAGCCCCAATATGAAAAATCTAACGCGGTGAGGTTAGGCGATCTCGCCGGCTATCTGACTGACCCATTTGTACCTATCCAATTGTCGCCGAATTTTTCTCTCACTACTCTGGAATTGTGTGCAGGTGCCCCATCGTGCTGAAAATATACTTGATTGTTATAAACAATGTGTAAATTGTCCATAAAATTCTCTGCGTTCAGGGGCTCATCAAAAAAATGGGACCTATTTTTCGAGTTCCTAGTACTCCAAAGCAGACGTTAACACCAAAATATATATATATTTTGGTGTTATATAAATATATATATGTATATATATATATATATATATATATATATATTCGTTTAATGGAATTTTGAACCTCTTTCGCTTAACTTATTACCTTATTATCTGGTTGACGTATCTTTTGATACAATTCTTAACAAGAGCCTTTAATCAAATCCTAATTTCTCTAAACAACAAACTTGGAAATTAAACCAAAAACAATAGAATAAATTATTTAAATGCTAGTGTTGTAGATAACTTAAAGAAATGAAACCATAAGAAATATTCGAGAAAGCAAGTAGCTGCTTTGTTCCATTAACTTAAAATAAACGGCTCAATCTCTAAAGTGAAAGACAGCGAAATGCTCGATTTAGTATATTGTTAGAATGTCATAAAGTCCAAATTTTACCGCTGCCTGTTTCTGACAGACCCTTTAGTCCTGACATCTCCTGGGAGGAATTCATTTGTTTCTTCTATGCCGGGTTGCCGTGCATTCCCTGCTCTGTTATTCATTCTGGCGGTGACGGATTTTGAGCTTGATGTATAAAGTCGGGATAAAGAGTTTATTAGAATGAATGTTAGCGAAAATATTTTATTTTGTGTCAAAATTTTTTCTGTTTCGTATTCTATTTGATTAATTTAGAAAAAAGATATCTTAATGTTAAATTAGAAACCTCCCTGTATTCTGTTCTGGAATTTCTGAAAATAATTTTTACTTTTACCTTGTAAAAGGGAAATATTACAATCGTGAAAAAATCACTCACTTGCGGAACAAAATGACGTCCAAATAAAATTTTTGTAATCTGAAAAAAATCACCCTCTCAGGTTATACATATATTCACGTTTTAGCGTCCCTAGATGCCAAAAAAATATGTTTCATCAATTCCGTCGGTCCATCTGTCCGTTTGTCTGTCTGTCTGTCAGTTCGCGGCAAACTACTCATCAGCTTGACTAAGTACAAATTTTAGTCAAAAATTGAGTCATATGGAAATGACTTGGTAATATTTTGGTAAAAATCCAATATGCCGGAACAAGATGGCGGCGTCGTGAAACGTTAAAAAATTATTACTAAAAAAACGAATTATCCAATTTACCTCATATTTTGCACAAAAATTAAGTGTTACATAAGAATGAGATGGTATCTAACATTTTGGTATGAATATAAGGCAGCAAAAAAACAAAAGTACAGTCAACTAGTTGAAAGGCGAGTACAACTAGGGCCAAAATTAATACACAAAACCACACCAGAGTTACCAACAAAAGCAAAACCGGCATTTGTGGTTACCAATTCATTGCCTTAGCGGTCATCCCTATATATATATATATATATATATATATATATATATATATATATATATATATATATATATATGTATATATATATATTATAAGGTCAGGTGTCAAATACAACAAAGATAAAGAAACAGTTCCTTGGAGACTGGCAAATTCAGCATATAAAGAAGAGATTGACAGGTTTTCTGTAAATATTTCCATATTCATAAACACACCCATTATATTGATAATATGTTTGCATTAGTAAGTATGTATCGTTTCCAGCATATACAGGGTGGAGCATCGGCAACTTTTCACCGAGAATAATTTTCTTAATTTAAAACTATTTTTTGGGGATTTCGCTACAAGCAATATTTTAATTCACAAGAAGATAATTACCAGACAAGATCCATAGGCAGTCTTAAGTTCTGGGTCCACTATGAAGGTATCCAAGGAACGACACTGAAAAATGTTTTCTGGACGTTTCGGGGGAAAGTCAACCCCCGTCTTCAGCAAATCTACAAATGAAAAAACTAAAAGCAGAATATTTCTTATGTTTAGTACCAGAAATATAACCAGAATGGCTAATCTCTAACTAAATGTCATTACTTCAACGGCAATTAAGTTACCCTTAAAAATAAGTTATGAATTGACCACCTTTTTCATTTAAGTTTTTAAGTGTGAAAGCTAATCCTCCGTAGGGGTTCAAGCAGAGGTGGGGGGGTGGGGGTGCAAATATTGAAAAAATAAGTTTCCCTGAAAATTAAAATTTAAGTTTTCTAGCATATTTTGATTTATTCATTTACAAGAAAATAAACCTGGGAGGAAAATTTTCGATGCCCTACCCTTGTAACGTTACAAAATAAGATCAATTTATAAGTCTAATTATGATATTGCTATGGTGCTATATTTATATTTTGTCATTCACCAAGATGTCAGGGACTAAATTTTGGGAGTTATCTAGATTATTTGATTTGAAATATTATTTTACGATTCCTATTTTTTATTACTATTTAAAATAGGTACTTAATATTGTACGCAACTGACAACTTGGTGTGTCATATACATATGGTTTAATTTTGCAGATGCTGAGGGTCTGGTTGTTGAAGCTTTCTTTAATACCCATCATATAAAAGGACCAAATTTTTATAAGAATTTCATATTAGATGTTCATTAACACATGATTGTCCAATTATCTTACCTTAATATATTTTTGTTCAGAAACAAGTCTATTATAAAAAACATGGTTGGGCATGAGCTGTTGTATTACAAACTAAACCAGATATTTCCACATATCTCCATTGTAGCCTGGTAACGCTAAATGAATTAGAAACATTTTATATACCACCAATTTGTTTTAATAATACGTTATTACCTTTCAAAATCACGTTCAGTTCATTAAATGACTTGCCTTTTGATAAAATATAGTTTAAAAAATGTGACCTATATTGTTGATTTCCTGTAAACATATGTCAGAGATTGATTAAATAAGGGTTTGTGTTATTTAAGTAATCCTTCTAATGTTTGGTTTAAAAAGCATATTGTTTATTTTCGTTTTACAATTTGGGTTAACTCAAATGACAACTAATGAAGTTTGACGTTTTACTGCGGCGAGTCTAACATCTCTTTTTCATGTACGCCTAAAACCCAAATAATTCCGTCCGAATACTTTAGTTTCGTTATTTATTAAAAACCTAAAATTTTAAAGTTAATTATTAAGGGCGAGGCTTGCGTAAAGATTAGAGGGAATTATAAAAATATCTAACATGAATTATTCGAAAATAAATATTTAAATTCAATATATATAAAGATTTATTGAAATATTTACTGTATTCTGAGTTGCCTATCCTTTAAAAAATCGTTTATTTTTATTAAATCAATGAGGGGGAAAGAGACAAAATATAGGAACATTAAGATCAAGTTTTGCGTAGAGCAAGTTACTTTTTTTCAGCCAAATCCTATCTTTTTTTAAACATTTTTTCTTTGATAAACCTCTTGGCTAAAATCGTTTTGGAACGAGTTCATTCTTTTTAGTTTTGACTGTGGCCGTGAAAATTCAATTAGAACGGCTGATCCTATTTAAAGGTTGTTTTAAAATTTGTCTTGAACAGTGACCAAATAACAGCCAGCTCAGCGGTCATTTTACCACCTTGCATTTTACCACTTTGCATTTTATCACTATTACATTTTCATGTGAATGTGAAAGCCTATATTTCACTTTTGTGGTAGTTTTGAACCCAATAGTTTTCACATTATAAACTTTTGGGTGAAGCCAAAATAAAAAACAAAACCTTTTTGCCACCGCAAGGGTTGTGGTTCCGACAAGACCCGTTTAAAAGGTTTTTGAAAAGTTAAATAGTATTCTATTTACCGAACGTTGGCACAAACAAGATCCACTAAACCGAAGAGGTTTTGAAGTATTTAGCCTCTAGTATGCAGCCCAACAACCAGGCCCAAGTTTGAGTTATCACCTCCTGCTTACCTGCTACCTACTTGGTGAGATTTTTAACGTAAATTTATAAATTTGCCGTACCTTTAATTTTTAAATTTCATTTTCAAATTCTTATACTTATTTCTATCTATAAATATAATTTATATCACATTCTTGCATTTCATTTAAACAATGGTAAATATTCACAAGTATAATCTGAAATAAAGGGAAATAATAATTGTATATTGTGTTTTACTGTTTGTCTCAGCATGTTTACTAACACACGGGTAAATGAGGACGTAATGTAGATTCTCTTTTTTTACGTGTGTTGGCGCCCTTCCATTTTATATATATTTTTTGACTTTCCTTCTTCATACATTAAATAAAACGGATTGAAAAGTTTTGAACTCCCCCAAAGCCGAACCACCGAACAAGCTAGCCTACGGGTCGTAATTGCAAACTCTTAAAATTGCAGTTACGTAACAAGTCTTTATAACGTGACTTATAACACCGGAGTTTGCGTTATACCCTGTACATTATTCCTCTGTTTGTTAACTACCCACCAAAGTTTAAACAATTTAATGTCTCTGTTCTTGGTGGGTAATGTCTGTGCTCTGGGCCTGGACTGGGATCTGGGTAATTATTTGATTCTACCAATAACATTGACAAAGTCTCTAAAGCCACGGCCATACGTTATTTCTCTTGTACCGATAAGCAGTTAGATTTCTTGGGCAAGTATAATTTTTTAAAGGTAAATTCATGTCAGTATATTTAAGAAATCCTAGGTTTAATGTTATGTTATTACCTTAATGCTAAAATCATTTATTGAATATAATTTTAAAACCATAAAAAATATTTACTTTCTTATTGCTTTATGGCATTGCTTTTATGGTACTACTTTAATCATTGAGTCAGCTTTTTAAACTTAAATTGAATTCACTTTTTTTGTGGGTTTTAAAGATAGTTACGTAAAGGTTGAAATAGATTTGAAAGTTATTGAATTGAAGCAGTAAATTGAATGTTACGCAAGTACCTTTTTAAATCGTAAATTAGTGTATACTTATTATCAATAAATATGCTGGCTAAAATGATTTAAAACGATCGAAGGAGTGAGTTGAATATTGTCACATTTACCCTAACTATGGGTATTTTCTACTAAAGGTTGCCTGGACTAATAAGTTAATTAACTCTTTATTGATCATTTAAATAACATAAAGTAACTAAAATTGGACATTGAAATAGAAACTGTTAAATACTAAGGTTTTTTGAGATATAAATTAGACCGCAGGTCCTTGTCAGATTCAGACTTGGACTTGCTCTCAAATCTAAACCTGATAAACCTGCGGACCCCAAAGGAAGTGACCCACTTCTGGTGAATCAAACCTTCTCCTCTGGCAGTCAGTGGTTCTTAATTCCACCTAGAATCTTCTCTGGCAAACAAGACACATCCTCCCTCAACCAAAGTAACAAAGTAATTAACCAAGTCGTCAGTATGTCCCCAGCAACATTAACGTAAAGTATTCGTCAGTTTAAGCTCCTCAAGAAAAGCATTATGTTCCCAATCAAATAAGCAATGTAAGGTATAATTTTCAGTAAATAATTATTAAGTAAACGAAGAACTCATCAAAAGCAATGCGAATCCTGAGTAAGAAGCCAAGCGAGAAATTAGATTAGAAACCAACAGAGATCAACAAACCCCCATAGCTAAGCATATTTAACGCGAAAGTTAAGCATATTTGACATGTGGTAGAGGTGCCATATGTGACAATAAGAGCGAATGATTTTTGGCACAGCCTTGATGCAATTTTTTCCCCATAAAATATTCGGGTATTTTGCGATATTGATTACTAATTCTAAATTCTAAAGCTAAGAAAGGTTAGGAGCCTTAATACATTTAAATTTAAAAATATAATTAACGTCCATGAAGTTACTCAATAAACTACTACGTTATTTACTTTTCTGTTATAATCCGTATGCTTTCAACTAAATTATACAAAACTGAAATTGCCAGTAGGTAGTTTGTTCCATGGAATCTCGCTCCGTAAAACATAATTTACCATAAACAGTAAGAGTCACATTTTTTCTAAGTATTGGGTGGTATTGGAATGGCATTTATTTATTTATATGATAGTCAAGGCCACATCTAAAACATTCTTATGAGGAATTCAGCTCCGGATTAGGAATTTTCTCGTCGCTCGTGGTTTTCTGATATAAGCATTATTATATATAATTGCAATAAAATTGTTTTTTGTAATTCGGTAAAAACTACTTTCAAAATGCACAAAATTAAACTAGTTTATGGAAAATGTAAATAAGGCAAAATAAAGATAATTAGCAAACTTCGATCCTTATGTTTTAGTCGAATAAAATTAGTATCTTGGCTTTTATTAGTTCATAGATTTAAAAAAAATAAAGAAATTATTTACTTTTTTTTTGGCAAGTAAATACTTTTCTAAATAAAAGTTTTAAACATTTTATGAGGTAACATGCCTTTAGGGCTAATAACTATAGTTGCAGAAAGATATTTAGTAGAACTTAGAAATTGCGAAAAAAAAAATAGATGGAAGGATTTCTTAAGATACGCTTTTTCTCAAGGTAAAAATGTATACATGTATTTATATTAACGTATGTCCCGTAAGTTTTGGCACAAAATTGAGGGGGCTTGAAAATAGGTTGTAAAGATAATATATCGAGATGGCTTTGGAAACAAAAAAAATGTTTATTTGCTTGACATTAGTTTGACAAGTCATTTTTTAAAGTGAGTTGCATTAAAATGTCTTATAAATTAGAAATACGAAAAAGTATTTATAATTTGGTTGGGCAAATTCCTAAGGCTGAAATAGTTCGCATTTTTCAAAACCAAAATATTTCACGCAGAAGTATTTACCGTACTATAGCCGAATGTGAAGAAGGAATTCCCTGTTTAAATCTTCCAAAAAGTGGAAGACCAAGAAGTTTCACGCGAGAAAGGACGGAAAGATTGGTAAGAAGAGCAAAAGACAGAGTCGGAGTTTCTACAAGAAAATTAGCGCGTCAATTCCGATCTTCAAAGAGTACAGTATGGCGGGAATTGACAAGAAATGGTCAAAAATATCGAAAAAGACGAAAGTGTCCTAAATATACCGAAAATCAATTAGCACGGATACCAAGATGCTGTCGAAATCTTAGGCGGATACATTTTTCAAATGAGAAAGTCATTATTTTGGACGATGAAAAATACTTTACCCTTGCCAACTCGGAAATCAAAGGAAACGATGGTTTTTATACGGACAATATAGAAGAGTGCCCAAACAATGTTAAATATAAGGAAAAAGCAAAATTTGCTGATAAAGTTTTGGTGTGGTGTGCGATTTCGATTAGAGGGATATCCAGACCTTATGTGGGTCGAGTTAGGGGGAAGCTTTGGATGCGGAAAGGTATATTGACAACTGTCTTAATAAATTAGTTCATTTTGTACACCAACATCACGTGGGAGATGATATAATGTTTTGGCCCGACTTAGCAAGCTGTCATTATGCAAGAGCAACTCAAAATTACCTTCGTCAAAATAACATACCTTTCGTACCAAGACAAGATAACCCCCCTAATTTACCTCAGGCCCGCCCGATTGAAGATTTTTGGGCATTGTTATCCCGCAAAGTGTATGATGGAGGGTGGCAAGCAGAAAATGAGGAACAATTACGGCGTAGAATTTTTAGAAAGATAGGCGAAATTGATGTTGAAGTTGTCCAGAACCTAATGCGAGATGTTCGCAGAAAATTGCGTCTAATTGAGCAGCACGGCCCCTTCAATTTAGTTTAAATTATTAATTTTGTTAGTTACTAAGCCGTTAATTATAGTAAATAATAAAAGTTTAACCAAAGCTACATATTAAAAGAATATTTTGTTTTAAATTTTGTGCCAAAACTTACGGGACATACGTTATATAAAAAGTAGTTTAAGAAATTGTCTCGGAAAATGTAATTTCAACATGCAGAATAATCGACATAACTCTAGTTTATTCCTGTTTCACACTTGATTTTTTTGCTGAATTTTGTTGCATAGGTAGTTTTTTGGAAATTTTTAAGAAATTTTTTGATACCAATTTGAAATGAATCGGATATAGTCGAATGCCGTCTTATTGTGCGGGTCCAAAGGTCACCAACATTATAAATCAAATCAGAAAACACAGTGAATACCAAAATGTTGTGTGATTCTTTTATCGAGCTATTAAATCTCGATGCGCTATTTACAAATATACAGGGAAAAAGAAAATAGTTATTTTTATTATATTACGCAATATTATAGATTTAATATAGCCACTTAATATTATTTTATATATTAAATGCCGAGGGACTAAGTAAGAAAATTCGCTAAATATTTTAATTTAAAATTTTTTTGGTTGGCAAAAACAAAAATACACAAAATGGCAAGCGCCTTAATAAAGTCGGAAGGCGGTTCGAATCAGTGGAACAAGCAGGATATGAAAGTGATCACCAAAAATTATGAGCCCCGCTTGACCTAAAAATCTAACCACTTATACAGTGTCATCTATTTAAATGCGGGCCACCACTGTGCAAAGAAAACTTGTTTTTTTTGTATTGTGATAACAAAAAAATTTTATTTTGCAAAAATATTATACACTTCTGTTGAAAACACAAGATAATTAGTTATTACTTTCCTCGTGAGATTTTTTCAGAACTTTACGTTTAAGGGTCCCTAGATGCCGAAAAACATGTTTTCTCAATTCCGTCTGTCTATAGGTATATCTGTCCGTCAGTCTGTCTGTTCGCGGCATAGTTAAAAAACTACTTATCCGATTTCTTCAAATTTCAGTCTAAAGTTAGGGGGCTTGCCCGCGCACAATACAAGCTATATATATATATATATATATATATATATATATATATATATATATATATATATATATAGAGAGAGAGAGAGAGAGAGAGAGAGAGAGTTTCTGGTAAAGCGATTTTACCGATTTTTATATATTAAATTTTTTCTTATAATTAATAGAAAAAATTTTAAATAAAAATGCACTGGCTAATATCCAGGAGCCAGTGGCAAAAGCTCTAAAAATCGGTATAAGGAATGTACAGAAACTTGTGCATAAAAAAAAACATAATTTACTTCCGAAGGAGATTAAGAAATGTACACGAAAAAATTCAAAGGCAAAAGACTTAAGTTACAATGCAAAAATGGATATTCATAATGCAATTTATGATTTATACACGTCAAAGACTAATATATGTAATCCTTCACAAACTTTTAAATATTATACACTAAATATATCATCATCACTTAAAAAGTCCTCATCTTCTGAGTCGTCCTCAAATGGCGCAATGATCTTTGGTGCTATTTCGACATCTAGAACTCATTCTCGATTCCACCAATCCAATATTGATTTCTCTGTATGTTCCACAGATTAATTGCATTACGAACATCCATTTTTACATTGTCACTTAAGTCTTCTGTCTTTGGCTTTTTTCGTGTACATTTCTTAATCTTCCTCGATAGTAAATTATGCTTTTTTTTTCGTGCACAATTTTCTGCACAGTCCTTATACCGATTCTCAGAGCTTTTGCTACTCTACTCCTGGATATTGGCCGGTGAATTTTCATTTTCGTAATATTTTATTAGATTTAATAACATTTTTTTCGCTTGTGGATGCAAAAGAACCGAAAATTGTTTTCTATTACTCATTTTGTCAGTGACTTTTCAATCTGACTTTGAAGTGACATCGCTGAAAGATTTTTGCAACTGCTGGTATTTATATGTTTAACCTCTTTTTTCATATGAAAATATCGTAGGTCTATCTAATTCATCTTCCGGATTTTATGCGGAGGATATGATTAGACGTAATAAAAGAAAAACAAACTTAAAAAGTTTGTCGTTGATTAATCGTATGACCATATGACGCACGATAACACTGCTTTTGACTATAGTAGTTTTTGGGCAGTACAGCCCACGTGGACATATCGACGCAGATATGAGCATGTTTTTTGGAATCTAGGGACTCTAAAGTGCATAGATCTGCAAACATCGAGGGGGTGACTTTTTTACCATTTCCACTAGCACTAAAAACAAATGTGGAACAAAAGGAACTACTTTGTAACAAACAATAAATAACAGTATTTTACGTGCACTAAGTAAAATAATTGTTTGGATATGATATGGGGGCATGTTAAAAATTTGTATTTATACAGAGTGTCCCAGATTCGCTTCTCTATATAGGGATCTCGGCTCCTATGTTACCTACAGCAAAGGAGATGGGAAAAGTTTTAGAGGAAACTTAGCGCATTCGATATCTGGCTTCAGATTTACGATCGGTCAATTGGTTTTGGAAATATCGGCGAAAACCCGTAAATGGCGAGTTTCGTTTTTCGCCAGTAAGTCCAAAAAGGTAAATTTGACAGCTCTCAGTTTGGGACATTATTCGGACCAATAAGATGGCGTGTACGACCTGTCTCCATCGTCTTTTCTTATCCGGCAACCCGCCTCAACTTTTATTTTTCTTATGGCCACCATATTGGATTTTTCAATTTTTGGAAAGGGCGTAAAATTTCCAGTCTAGTGATGTGTCACAAGCGCATAAAAGATTTGAGTTTCATCGAAATATCATACTTCCTAAAGTTAGGTGTCAATTTTTGTCTAAGGAGGCCATGATTTATTTGTTACAGGATTACATTATTAAGTAATGTATCAAACGCATTAAATTTTCAATATATGAACGTAAATAACGACTAAAAAAATCTAGATAAGTTCTTAACTACTTCGTACCTGGGTTACATTAATTAACAGATTTGCAAAATGACGTTCATTTGCATCCAGACACTTTTGACAATTGGTGATATATATGATCGCAGGGAAATCAAATTCATAGACCTGAATCTTCGTGTGACCAGGAGGCCTAGATATTGTACCATTTAAGGAAATAATTCTTTCGTCAAATTGCTCTCTTAGGAAGTTCCTGACTTGAATGGTGTTGTGAGCCGGCTATCCATTCTATTTAAACCAGGTTCTTATAAACTTATCTTCCGTTAAAGTAGCTTGTAAAGCCAGTACAACCTGGTTTCGCAAAAGCTCTAGGTATCTCCGTCCTTTAGGTTGTAGTCAAACAAAAATGGTAGTATTTTTGTTTGACTACAAGTCTAGGCTTTGTAAAACAAACGATAACATTTTATTATGTTGCTAAAACCCATTTGACGTTTTAATTAACTTTGGAACATTGGTGTTGTTAACAACTAAAAATGGCTCGTGGTAAGGCCGTTTCTGACGGAATAACAAAAGTGATCATTCATTTGCATTTAAAAGGCCAAAATGCCTCCCAAATCGCTGACAATATTAATAAGTCGAGAGTTCAAAATATTATTAAACCGACGTTCTAATTATAACGAATTGAAAATATTAAGAATCAGGCAACGGGAAAAAAATTTGGAGAGCAACTTGTCAAAGACCTACCAAAAAACTGGGTTTTAAAACTGGCACAGTAAGCTTAAATTTTTTTTGTTTTTGTTCGTTTTTAATTCAGTTTTTTATGGGCAAAGGAACACAAATTATGGTCTCCGAGCCAATAAAACTCCATTATTTCGAGTGATGAAGCCAGATTTGAAGTATCCCTTAGTGATAGTAGGAGTCGTGTCATAAGAACTAAAGAAGTGTTTAAGAATGACTGCATTTTCTTTCAGTGTGTCGCCCAAATAATGAATAGACTCGTAAAATAGGAACCGTAGGGCACTAACTGAACTTGATAGTACAAGTATAATTGCTCGTGTGGAAGAGGGACACTCACAGAGATTTGTGGCTGACAGAATAGTTTTTTTACCAGAGTAATGTTTTGCGAAAATGAAATAGTTTTCTAGAAACTGTAGGTTCGGTGCAAGGTCAACCTAGAACAGGTTCATAGTGCGTAACTATTCAACAACAAAATAACAAAATAATAACAAGCCCTACTATGGGCATCCCATGGTTTCAAACAAAATGTGAGACATGAGATAGGAGTTGCGGCTTCTGCCTACACACTAAGAAGACGGTTAGAGAGAGTGGTTTATGATGTCGACGATCAAGAAGAATCTCCCAGGTACAACCTGGACAAAGAATTCTCCATCTGAACTGTGCTAGATAGCATATTGATTTACGGGAAGAATTTTGGAATTCTATCATGTTTCCGGATGAAACAGAAATTTCATTGATAAGTGATAGCAGTTTGCTCATGCACGTGCCACACGCCCCTTTGCTGCTGGTTGGTTTACATTTATGGCACAATGACAGGGGATAGATACATAAGAGACATCTTAAATCCTCATGTGAGGCTATAAAGAGGTATTACTGGTAAAATCTCGGACGACAGTACTGGACCACACCGTACTAGAGCTATTGAAGACTACGTAGAAAGAATAATATTCGTTTGGATTGGTCTGCTACGTCTATGAACACGATAGAGAATCCTTGGAATATGCTCTCCAGGCTAGTTGGGACTAAAGAAATCCTCTTCGGACCCTGCAGGAGTTAGCTATGGTCGTTACGGAAGAATGGGAGAATATTGCCCAAGCTGAGATTGCTGATCTCTTGAGAAGCATGAGGCACTGTCTGCAAGCATCTATTAAGGGAGAACTGCACGCAAAAAGTAAAAAATCAGCGACAAGGTCTAGTCGAGTTGAAAGTTAGATGAAAAGGTACCTAGGAATTAAAAAAAACTTCCTGCACGTCCGACGTCAAAAAAATGTGTTATGTATAGCTAATTTAAATTACATTTTGGTTAAAAATGGGTTCAAAAGGGTTCACGCGCTGCAGAAATACAAAGACATGAGTACGATTTACAATTTCAAATTTTGCAGTTACGTAGACAAAGGATCAATGTAAGGCGGTAAAGAGCCATTTTGTGAAAAAAAAAATTATATGCGAAGGCATGTGCGTCAAAAAGTGGTCAAAAAATGGTCGAAAATGGACAAATCTACTTTTATTTTAGAACTCTAGATTTGATTTTTTCATAATAATTCGCATTTAGCGCCCAACTATACATATTTCCCTATTAAAATCACATTGAAGCTAATACATATCTCTTATAGTTTTAACATAATATTGCAGCGGCGGAAGGCTTGCAAATGATCCATATTATTGCGTGCAGTTCCCCCTTAAGGTTAAAGGGGGTATTAAAAATAATACACACCGATAATTTTGTCTTGTTAATCATTTAAAAAGAGACATTAAATATTTTTCTTAAAATTACTATTCTGTTATATCCCCATCTCTGGTATAATAAAATTTATAAAAAATCGCTCTTTTTTTTATTAAAATGCTTTTATAAATGTTATTGAAACCCATTTTAATGTAGGGTAGTTTACTAGTTACAGTTAAATATCAAACTTTTGAATCTATATTCATATTTGTATATGATTGAAATTAAAAACTGCCGTCTGCAAAAAAAGCAGCTGAAAAAAAAATAAAAAAACTGAGCATTTTAATTTAAGTTATAATTTTATTGTAAGTCCTGCTCTGAACTGACAATTATAGAATATATATTGAGCCAAATAATGAGAGTTTTGTTTATATATTTATAACTTTCAGCGGTTAAGCAAATAACCGGATTTGGCCTTGGAAAGTAATTACATGGCTTAATTTTTTTGTTTCGTGCTTAATGATGCTTAATATTGAAGATACGATTATCCTGTCACGAATCACCAGTCGCGTTACGTATTAAAAGTTTGGTATGCCTATATTTATCAGCCAATTTAGGCTTAACCAATTCAACCACATATTGAGAAAAACTCTTAATTAAAATACATATCGCATTGTTGTGGGGGTATATATAATGGGGCAAAACGATAGCTATCACAGAAGCCTGGTTCTGTCAGGATGAAGAATACTTTATTTGCAGAGACACTAGTAAAAAAAAATTGTCTCAATCAATGTAAAGCTGATTTTTGGGAATTTTTTTTATATGTAACGTGTATTTTTTTGCTTGGTTTTGAGCGTAACTTTTAGGCTTAAATAAATAGCTGTGCTAACCGTTTGGACCCAAAATTACTTTTTTAAGATTCCATCAAACAATAAACATTGGTTTTTACTTCCCTCGTAAAAGAGTAAGTAATCGTGAAAAAATTACTCTCCGAGATTTTTTCAGGTCTTCACGTTTCAGGGACGAAAAACGTGTTTTCTCAATTCCGTCGGTCTGTCTGTCTGTCTCTTCGCGGCGTAGCTAAAAAACTACTTATCCGATTGACTTCAAATTTTGGTCAAAAATTAAGGGTCATCTGGGGATGACCTGGTAACATTTTGGTAAAAATCCAGTATGGCGAAATGAAAAACTACTCATCCAATTGAACTCAAATTGCAAAAACATCAAGTATTATGTTAAAATCAAGTGGTATAATTTTGGTATGAATCCAAGATTTCAAATTATGTGCCATAACTAATTATGGTGGTATAGGGATCAACTACTAAATTAGTGGTACTAATTCAAGATGGCCGACCAAAATGGCGGCCAAATAAAATGTTGGTAATCGTGAAAAAAATCACCCTCTCTGGTTTTACACATTATTACGTTTTAGCGTCGCTAGATGCAAAAAATATATTTTATCAATTCCGTCTGTCGGTCTGTCTGTCTGTCTGTCAGTTCGCGGCATCGCTTAAAGACTACTTACCCGATTTACTTCAAATTTTGGTCAAAAATTAAGGGTCATATGGGGATGACCTGGTTAAAAATCCAAATGGCGGCGTAGTGAAATGTTAAAAGAATAATTATGAAACAATTACGCATCCAATTTATTTCAAATTTTGCAGAAACATCAAGTATGTTGGAATCAACTGGTAAAATTTTGGTACGTATCCAAGGTGGCGGAACAAAATGGCGGTATAATAAAATATTTGAAAAACTCTTAATGGATTGATTTCAAATTGTGTGCCATAACTAATTGTGGTATAGAGCTTAACTAGTACAATTGTGTTACTAATTCAAGATGACGGAACAAAATTGCGGCCAAATTAAATTTTTGTAATCGTGAAGAAAATCACCCTCTCTAGATGCCAAAAAACATGTTTTATCAATTCCGTCGGTCTGTGCGACAGTTTGCGACATAGCTTAAATACTATTTATCCGATTGACTTCAAATTTTGACCAAAAATTAAGGGTCATATGGGATGGACTGATAATATTTTGGTAGAAATCCATTATGGCGCAACAATGTTAAAAAATTTTTGTTAGAGTGGTGTATAATTAGGGGTTAAGATCCAGTAAAAAAACAAGTATTTTTTTAAATTGTCGGCATTTCGCAACTTAGTTGTTGCATCCTCGGGACACATATATAGATCTTATATCCTGTATGAAACCCATATTATCAGTCTTCACCTACCTCGTCGGCCTGCAGATATTTCGCAGATATTAAGTGTCTAAATGGTTTTCGTTAAAGATCCTCTTGTTTTTTATGTTAGAGTGGTGTATTATTTGGAGTTACGAACCAGTAAAAAAAAACAAATGTCTTTTTTTTAAATTGTCGATGTTTCTACTCTATTGTTGCATCCTCAGGATACATATATATAGATTGTATATCCTGTACGAAACCCATATTATCAGTCTTTACCTACTACGTTGGTCCGCAGATATTTCCCAGATATTAGGTTTCTAAATGGTTTTTGTTAACGATCCCCTTGTTTTTCTTTTAGAGCGATGTATTGTTTGGGATTAGGATCCAGTAAAAGAGCAAAATTTTTTTTTTAATTGTCGACGTTTCGCAACTTTATTGTTGCATCCTCAGGACACATATAAATTTTATATCCTGCATCATACCCGTATTATCACTCTTTACCTACTCCGTTATTTTGCAGATATTTCCCAGATACTAAATTTCTAAATGGTATTCGTTAACGATCTTTTTGATATATTGGAGTGGTGTATTATTTGGGGTTAGGAAATATCTGCGGACCAATGGAGTAGGTAAAGACTAATATGGGTTTCATGCAGGATATAAAATCTATGTGTCCTGAGGACGCCTTTACCGCCGTTTTTTTTACTGGATCCTAATCCCAAATAATACATCACTCTAACATAAAAACAGGAGGATCGTTAATGAAAACTATTCAGAAACTTAATCTCTGGGATATCTGCGGACCAGCGGAGTAGGTAAAGACTGATAATATGGATTTCAATTTAAGATGGCGATATAAAATATATAATTTTTCAACGTAAAAAATCTTGTTCAATTGAAATTAAATGTGAATATGGGATATTTATTGAATTTATTTTAAAATATTGCCAAAAGTCAAGTGTGGCATAGGTAGAAAAGAAATGGTGAATATATTGGTAGGAATCCAATAAGAGACAGTTTATGTAATACATATATTGTGACAATGTACTGAACTAGCTTGGATCACACTTCACTTTTCCCAATAAAAATATTAATTCATAACGAGAGAAGTTCCGGGTAAAGGAATTTACCAATTTTTTTTCAACAATCGTTCTATTAAGCTTTTCTTTGCTCTGGTGTATATGCATTCGTTTTCAGGTGAATACTATTATTGCTTCTAGGGAAACTTTCAAACTCTCTAGGACAGAATTTACCGTAATTGTCGGATCTGAGCACTTTGATCTTTTCGTTCGTTTGGTTTTCTGCCATAATTTTAAGTTGTTGAAAGCAACCAAACACTTCGTCTTTAGTCTTGATGAAAGAGACAAATACTATTCTCTACCAAAATCCTCCTCAAAAAGTACAAAATATTTCGAATCTCTCAAAGGTCGTGTCTATATTGGACCACGAACGTGCGTCCGTATGTACAAGCTCTAACAACTTCTTGCCCTGGTATCCTTGTTCTTAAAACGTAATCTAGTCTGCTTACCTTTACAGAAAACCTTGCAATTTTTTATAGTTATACTATTTAGGTAATCTGTATTTATATTTCCAAATTTTCAATGCCAAACTTCGCCTGGAATAATTGATTGTGTCATTAAAGATTTTTAAGTCTGTGTTGAGAATTCAACGAACGTGTTTTATTTTTAACATTCGTATCTGCGTATCGATACTTTCTAGGACAAACACGATTGAGCAGGTCAAAAGCTGCATATTTTTGCTTCAGGACATAGATTTACATTTTCTTTTGCCCTAGGTCAAAGAAGAAGGTAAATCAATTTGGGAAAAGACTGATAACAACAAACAGTCTTACGTCAAACTTGAAATAATACCAGGGGTTTGTCTAAGGATTTATATCTACTGGAATAAGGCTAAAAATTACACATTTTAAAGAAATCAATAAAGTTCGCAGAGCTTCTTTTAATAAAACATTCCTTAGAAGTATTACTTAATTTGCTTTGGATTGGCTATGACTCACGCCCGTGGTCGTAGACGTTACCAAGATACAGACATTTTCCCCTCGTTATTTAAGCACTGCTAATGATGAAAATTGGAGCTTTATACAGGGGCACCCCAACTTATAGATAAAAGAGAAAGCGTTTTCAATGGAAAAGCGTTTCCTCTCACATCCGCTATATAAATGGTTTTCTAAGACATAAACTTATTGAAGTTTGATCAAAGAGAGTTCAAGATACAGGACAATTTTTCTGTTTATTGAATACAATTTAAACATTTTCTGTAATATAGATTTATAAATCGATAAATGACGAATCTAAGAAAAATAAAGTATGTTTAATAGAAAATAGGACAGATAACAAGAAATGTGTTTAGAATATTTCACTGATCTGAAAAAACAAGCAGTGAGTTGTACATGATAATTCTACAATTCTAATACACGATCAAATCGGTATTACCAAAAATTCGGAATTCGAAAAATGTTGAAGTTTTAAAGTTATAGATATTTGCCAATTAAGTTTACCTTAGATTTATTAACGCGCTGTTACAAAAAGTTTTAAGTGGAAATTATAAACCATAACATAAGGTTTGTTAAACCGAACACAGAGAACTAACTAAAAAAAAATCGGTAAATATTCTTTACCCTGAACTTCCCTCGTTATGAATATTTCCTTTTCTTAGGAATAATGATAGGTCACCCAATTTAGTTACGTACTAGTCAGTTAGTAACACTATCTATAATCTTATTTCAAACATACTAACTTTACCATATTTGACTTAAGACAATTTAAAATAAATTTAATAGGTAGTTGTTATACTTCACAAAATTTGAAATTAATTTAATAAGTAGTTTTTTCAGCCTGATTATTTAAATATTTTATTAGGCCGCCATTTTGATTTTGCTATCATACCAAAATGTTACCAGTTCATTCCTATATTACACTTGAGTTTGGTTGGATACTTATAGCAGAGTATATATACATACATATCTAAATATATATATATATATATATATATATATATATATATATATATATATATACATATATAATGTGTTTTCACTTTTCAGAACGACAGTAGTGAACGGATGTACACCCGGAATGAAAACACATTGTATTTTTCTATCCGTGAAGGAGTAAAAATCAACAATATACATATATATATATATATATATATATATATATATATATATATATATGTCGAAATTTATTTTATGGCCGGTTTCCTGATGATGTAGGAATAAAGCTGAGGTTGTTTGTTTATTTCTGATGCTGAGTTTATGCTCTTCCACTCTTGCTGATATTCGCCTGTTAGTTTGCCCCACGTACAACTTTTCACAGTCCTGGCACGGAATACTGTATACTCCGTGGTTTTCAAGTTTGATTTTATCTTTTGGGTTTCCAAGTAGTTTACCTATAGTTGTTTGTGGATTGTGTATTGTTTGTATGTTGTGTTTCCTAAGAATTCTTCCGATTCTGTCTGTTGTGCCTTTTACATATGGTAAGACTAGTCGTTGCTTTCACGGTTCATAATTTTTGTTGTTCGTTGTTCGGGAAACCTGTACATTAATAGCTTTCTCTATGGTGCGATTTGTGTAGCCATTTTTCTTTAAAGCACTAGATATTACCTTAAGCTATTAATGCACAGGTTTTTTAAAAACTTTGATTTTTGTTGGAAATTATCTAGTTTCTATGTATATGTGAGCAATCATCCCCTTGGAATTTGAACATTTGATATCGGCGCCAAACGAGACCCAGTTCCCGTTACACCACCTGTTAGATTTACGATTATTATTTTTAAGAATTAGCCATTTAAGTGTGATGCTATTAGGATATTCCTTTTTTTAGGGAATATGCATTTCCATTCTCTATTTCTAAGAACTTGGTAGAATGTTTTTTGAAGTACAATCGATTTTGATATCCTGTCTAGAGCGTATTGATTGTCGTTGGGATGTATTTATTGCGATATGTATTGTATACCTGGCATATAGCTGTTAGCTGCAGGTGTTCGCTGGGATTTAGGACAGGTCCCAAAAAAAGGCGGCTTTTGTTTCTCCACCTTGGATTGGTACCAAAATTTTACCAGTTGAGTGTTAGGTAATACTTCATTTTTGTGCAAAATTTGCGGTAAATGGGGTAAGTAGTTTAATAATATTTTTTTTGCATTTCACTAGGCCGCCATTTTGTTTGGCCATATTGGATTTTTACGAAAATGTTATTTTTTACAAGGAAAGTAAAAAACTGTATGGTAAAAATATAATGTAAGATCTTCATTCATTTAAGTAAGAGCCCCGAACGATTTCAAGAAGAAGATGCAGATACAGCATTTTATTATTTGGCAAAACATTTGTAGTTATCTGCTTTTCTTCCTTCAAGTCGTTGCAATAGTACAAACAAATTAATCTTAACATTATTTTTCTTAATATCCTGCATACAGGGACAGAGAAACAATATACATATTTGTGCATTTATTCAACAGTTTCACATCATAAATTTACTTAATACATTATTAACAGGTCAATACTTTCCTAAAAAGTTTTTTTTGTTATGCTTAGCGCTTTTGTTATTACCACATTAAGGTCAACACCATTTGCGATAACACTCCAATGTACCGCAAAAACCGAACCTGAAGTAAATTACGGCTTCGTGTGAAACAAGATTCGGTTTTTTTTGTCGTTTCTCGGATGCGAATCTGGCCATGTATGGCGTCCCCGTGTTGAATAATGGGACTTTCACTACATGGTACATAGTGTGGAATTATCTTGTCATGAAATATACTGCGCTTTTGTTCTGTGTGAAAATTTCGTTATGTGCACGTTTTAGTAGGAAATATGACTGCTACGGGAGATTTATTAACTCGAATTTTAACGATTATCCTCCCTTCTAGCACAAACCGAATGAGGGTTTTACTGGGCAAGAAAATGCGATAATTTATTTGTAGTTTCGCTCCGAGATAACGTGAACTAAAATTTTAAAAGAAAATGTTTGGCTTTTTCTGCTAAAATGTTTGTTTTACTTCCCTAGTAAAAGGGGCGTAAGAAAAATATTACAAAAAAAGTAATTATCAAATTTACCTCTAATTTTGCACAAAAATCAAGTGTTACCTATGAACTGGTATGAATGAACTGGTAATATTTTTGTATGAATATAAGATAGCTAAACAAAAAGGCGTCCTAATAAAATATTTAAAACATGAGCCTGAAAAACTACCTACTACTGGTAAAGTTGTGGTACCAATTCAAGATGGCGGAACAAAATGGCGGCCAAAACATTTTAGAAAAATCTCATTGACTTTAAATTTTGCAGAAAAATTAAATGTAAAAAACTGGTACGAAGGCAAAATGACGGTTTGTGTGAAAGGTAAATATTGTAATCGTGAAAAAAATCACCCTCGCAGAATTTTTAAAATCTTTACATTTCGGGGTCCCTAGATACCGAAAAACATGTTTTCTCAATTCTGTCGGTCTGCCTGTTCTCGGCATAGCGTACGAATCCAAGATTTTTTACGAATCCAAGATGGCAAAACAAAATGGCGTCTTAATAAAATATTTAAAAATTCAGCCTGAAAAAACTTAATAGATTGATTTCAAATTTTATGCAAAAATTAATTGTGGTATACAGATGAACTGATATTACGTACCAATTCAAGATGGAGGAACAAATTAGCGGCCAAACTAAATGTTTGTAATTGTGAAGAAAATTTCAAGATTTACATATCATTACGTTTTAGTCTCCCCAGATGCCAAAAAGTATGTTTTATAAATTCCATTTTTCTGTCAGTCTGTCTGTCCATTCGCGGCGTAGCTGAAAACTACTTACCCGATTGACTTTAAATTTTGGTAAAGACGGAACAAAATGGCGGCTTATGAAATTTTAAAAAATTATTACCAAAAATCGTTTTATCTAAAATTTTGCATAAAAATCGAGGAATCAACCTTTAATATTTTGGTATGAATCTAAAACAGCAAAACAAAATGGCGGCCTAATAAATTATTTTAAAAAATCAGTCTGAGACATTACTTATTAGACTAATTTAAAATGGGCATCCATTAAGTGGGATATAGAGATAATCTGGTAAAATTGTGATACGAATTCAAGACGGGGAAACAAAATGGCGGCCAAATAAAATGTCTAGGAAATCTTATTCAATTGACTTAATATCTTTCAGCAAAATTGAATGTGGAACAGGGATTAACTGGTACGACTTCAAAATGACGATACAAAATGACGGTCTTAAAGAATCGGTTTAAAAAAATTCAATTTATATGATGCCCAAAGAATAAATGTGGCATAGGTAGAAATGCTAAAATGCTAGCCCTAAAAATTGAGTTATTGATTTTGCTTGATTTTCAAACATTTCAAATTTTTGTTGTTTCTTGGTTTTTTGCATGTTGCCCTATTATAAACCCGTTTTTGAGTTATTCATCAGTTATCTGCATTTTTTGTCAATAACTTTCTTTATTTGACCAAAGCTAGAATCAAAAGATATATGGTGTCTCGTATATAAAGTCAATGCTGCAGCATATTGTTCTACAAGCATTTTGACACCGCAGCAGCTTAGTATTGTCTATACTTTTATTCATAGTTAATAACTGAAACTGAAAATTGTCCATTTTACTCTAAGAGACCTTAAATACTGTAATTTAAAATATCAAAACAAAAACACAGAGTTTCGATCTCAGTCATTTATTAAAGTGTGACACGTGTTTCTCTCTACAAGACCATTATCAGACCTAAAATATTAAAACCTACGATCTGTTTTGTAAAAATAAAATTATAATATAACTTTAGCAACTAACAAGAATGCACAGGCGGGCAAGACAAAACTTGTTGTCTTATGTTAAAACAGCCCAAATAGCAGTCGCGTGCTCCTAAAGGAAAAGATAACGAACATCTTTTCCTTTAGGAGCACGCAACTTCTGTTTCGGCTGACATTTTAGCATATACACAACCAACAAAACCTCATCTTGTATACGATAAGCGTATATAGATTTGTGTTTGTCTTGTCCGCGTATGCATTATTATTGGTTGTTGAGGAAATATTATTATTTTACTAGCGGCTACCCGCGAGTTCGTTCGCGTATATGACTATAATGAAAGGGATATAAAGAGGTACTTAAATCGCCTCATTTGAGTACCTCTTTATAAACCACGTTTGTTGTTGTTTTCTCTGTGTGTAAAATAACCAAGCTACTACGTGAACTTACTCTAGAGCATGCGACATCGAGTTGACCCTGGGAAAAACAATCGTAGCGTAAGTCTACTACAGCTCTACTTAAGGATTGCCCTTGAACTTTGTTAATTATCATAGCGAAACAAAGCTTTAAAGGAAACTGTACACGTTTAAACAGAAAAGGATAGACTTACGGAATTAAAGGATACATGGTATAAAAACTGTTTCTCCCAGACCAGGGCCAGAAATAATAGTAAACTCTGTTACATTGTTTTTGTAATGTTTCAACCTGTAGCCGAATTCCATTACACAATTTTGGTGGATTTAAATTTCGACTAAGCATCACTGGTGTCCCCACTTTATAGTTAACTCATGAGGAGGGATTCTTGAAGGGTTTAGAGAGTGTAGGAACCCGACAGGATAATTAACCACATTTTCTTGGTTTATAAATACATCTATTGAGTAGTATGTTAATTGTGGAGCAGTAATTTTTTCCAATAAAGCTTGATTTATTTCATCTGCTGTGCTATTTTTTGGAGTTGAGATAGCTCGTTCTTTAAACTAAGAAGCGGTTTTATTTTGACAACTTTCAAGTCCACTATAAACATTTAAAGGGTAATTTCTCCCCCTTGGAAACTGAGTTTCGAAGAATCCCTTCTTATCGAACCTCTGCACTCTAATATCAAGCTGTTTGCACAAGCTTAGCTTTCTACGGCAAACGGTTTGAAAAAGATCGAAAAAATTAATCAATGATCCGATTTTTTCAAAAACCCTGTAGGAATTTATAAAAAATCTTAAAATATGTAATAAAATAAAAAGCACGTGTTCAAGTGTTTTTCCGAATAACTAATTGTTTTTTAAATAAAAAATATATTAAAGGTGTGGTTTCAGCTCCTTGGACACCCTGTCACGGTTCAAAATATGTAAAAAAATAAAATATAAAGCATATTATGTTCAGTGGTTTCCCGAATAACTACCGGATTTTTAAATAAAATATATTATAATATTTAAAGGATGGTTTTACCCCTTTGGACACCCTGTATAAATTTTTTAAAAATCCTAAAATATGTAAAAGAATAAATTAAAAAAACAAGTGTTCAAGCGTTTTTCCGAAAAACTGACCGTTTTTTAAACAAAAAATATTGTAATAGTTAAGGGATTGTTGCACCCCCTTGGAATTTGATTTGAAAAATCCCTTCTTATCGAACCTCTACACCCTAAAATCAGCTGAAGCGTAATGAGTGAGTCACTCAACTAAGTCTTATATATTAGTATATATATAGATATAGATTTTTACAAAATAGGTTGTATGTTTTAATCTTTTAGGTCCGATGATGCTCTTAAACAGCGAAATACGTGTCAGAATTTAGTAATTTATTGAGACCGAGACTTTGTGTCTTTGTTTTGATATTTTACAGTTAGCAATTAACAGAAGAGCTTCTTAAAATTGAGTTAGTTTCCTATATCTTTCGGTTTCATAGATTTTTTATCTATTTTTAGTCACATTCACTAATCATAAATAATTCTTAGTTGCTTCCCACGGTGCTAAAGAATGACGATTTACGGCTTAGTAAGCAGAAAAAAATCGCTTTCAATGTCGGAGGTTACCATAACGGAAGCAAAAAAGGGTTATGAGAAATATATATTTTGGACCAAGTAAAAAAAAAAAATTGGTGCAAATAACTTTTGAATTAAGATGCTTGATCTCGTTTATTTGAACTTTTTTCTTTTACAATAGGTTGTTAAAAATGAAAACTAAATAAAATATATTGAGACATTTATTTGCATGTACGTACGTTTTTTCTTTTTGAAATATGTAAAATGACTGCTTTGATTTTTTTATTTCCATGTCATTTACAGTAATTCGAGCAAGTGTTTAGTAATTGATCAGATATAAACACACTGCGATTTAAAGAAAAAACAAGATGAAAATAATGCAAAGTCTGATACCATATGTGGATAACACATGTTGCAAAAATGATGTAATCTAAATTACATCAAGGTTTCTACAACATAAACCGAAGCAAATTAGTTGTAAGCATATTTTTTATGGGAGCAGGAATCCTAGAAATCCGAGAAAATTATGTGTTTAACACACTCGACAGCTGGTGTCTGGGAATAGGAGAAACGCGTTGCAGTTAGTTTTTTAGGCTAGTAAGTTTTTTTCTAGCATATACTACAACGTTGGAGGCAGAAAATCTAAATTATCTTCGTAGAGGTATTACGGGAATTAATAAACCACATTATTGTGTACAGGCTGTCTGGAAAGTGTTCGATGACAACGTTCTAATTGTATTTTGTTTTGTCTAATTATTTTAATAAACATAAAGAATAATGAAGTTATTATTAACTTAACGTACAGTTCAATTAAAAGTTTTTTTTATTTCGTTTTCTTGGTATACATAGATGCATTCACCTGCCATACTTCAATATACGATTGTTTTGTTTTGTGTATTCATTTTACTTTTATTTTAATATTTTTATTGTTTTTTAATAACTTTATTATCCAATCTATAATAATATAAATTGGCATTTATTATTTTCCTCGATAAAAAAAAGTTTTTATTTAGGGAAATTCATTCATTTTTCACAATTTTTTTCAGACACATTTTGAAAATTTGGATAAATAGGTTTTTAATACTATTTTTTAAATATTTGAAACGACGGATATGAAAAAAAATTAAAATTTTCCAGAACCCAAAAAAAAAAGTTTACAGTTCCTGCTTTTTACATAAGTGGAATTTCCTTTACCCGGAACTTCCCTCATTATGAATATTTCCTTTTATTAGGAATAGTAAAGTGTAAACCAATTTAGTTCAGTACATTTATTTAGGAACACATATTGTACTGTCGTTAAAAAAAAATTTTATTGGATGCCATTTTATTCCAATATTGCAAAATTTGAGGTAAATTGGATAGTTAGTTTTTTTAATGATAATTTTTTAACGTTTCACTAGGCTGCCATCTTGTTCCGGCATATTGGATTTTTACCAAAATATTACCAGGTCATCCCCATATGAGCTTTGATTTTTCTCCAAAATTTGAAGTCAATCTGATGAGTAGTTTTTAAGCTATGACGCGAACTGACAGACAGACAGACAAACTGACAGGTGTACCGACGGAATTGATAAAACATATTTTTTGGCATCGAGAGACGCTAAAACGCGAAGATATGTAAAACCTGACTTTTTCATATTACAAAAATTTTATTTGGCCGCCATCTTGAATTAGTACCAAAGTTTTACTAGTTCATCTATATACTACAATTAATTATGGCACACAGTTTGAAATCAGTTCATTAAGTAGTTTTTTCAACCTGAAATTTTAATTACTTTATTAAGCCGCCATTTTGTTCCGCCATCTTGGATTGGTACCAAAATTTTACCAGTTGATTCCTATATAATACTTAATTTTTGTGCAAATTTGAGATAAACTGGATAAGCAGTTTCTTAGGAATAATTTTTTTAACATTTTACTAAGCCAAAATACTTACCAAAATATTACCAGGTCATCCCCATATGAAAAAATCTCGAAGGGTGATTTTTTTACTATTACAATACTTTCCCTTTTATGAAGGAAGTAAAAATAAAAATAAAAAAAGGGCATTGCTTTATTTATTGTAGCTATAAGTAAAACGGACTCTAGGGGGGTTTTACCCGCCAATCCCGAAAAATCATTTTAGCTCAAATAGAAGTGGCTCTGGGGGAACTTTTAACCTTCACCCGCCACCCTCTTAAATATGCTATTGGCTTATTGTGATACCTTGTAAAATTGACAATCTTTTATTTTTCTATTAATTAGAAAAAAAATTATGTTACAGTTTGGTTTTAATTTATTCCGATAAGTTAAATAGTAAAAAAAATATAAGCTTTAAAATGGTTAAGCTGCTGGCGAACCGACGGAGAAATCGCTGTGTGTTATAATTATATAGACATAAAAAATGGCGTAATATATAATTTATACTAAGAACTGTTTAATTACAGCATTACTAGGTCGAGAGTATACTCCTTCTTTAAGCTAACATGTCCTCCGTCCTCCCGAACCACAGGGAAAGTTACTATTTTTCCTTCTTTGTAAAGTAATAAATAATCACATAAAAATTGTATCTTGTACCCAGAGTAAAGACCTTTCCCTTAAGTCGTCAGTTAATATGTCTTCCTTACAGGTATCTAGAGTGAAATCTCCAAAAAATGAGGATTTTTTTTGTCGACTGAACTTATGAACAGTGAAAAAAAATTGTCCTTATTTTAGGTTTGAAATTATAGCATGTTTTCCATAGTTGGCAATGTTAGACATTACTAACCCAATTACAGTATGTTTAAAGAATGTAGGTCTTTTTGTTAATTGATCGATCTTATAAGTGAATTATTTTCATACATTTTACGATAAAATTTCTATATTTCTCTTTAACAGATGAACAATGAAGATTAACAAATGTCGGGAGCACTAGCGTTATTTATAATTAGCCTAGATATTGGTGAAACTGTACTACATGGTGCAAACCGTATCATAAAAAATCGAACTAATTTAGATAAATAAATTGTTTTAATTATTAGCTGTATTAGCAGGTATTAATCTCGACTATAACAAAGCTGTCCCCGCAGCTATTTTGATATATGCCATTCAACAAATTATATTTATTTATTATGGGTAATACAATATGGAAAACGATTATATTTTGTAATGGGCAATTAAATATAAAAGCGGATTAAATATCAGTAATTGTATGATTTGTATTGAAATTTACTTCAATTGAATGAGTGCTTGTAAACTTGGCCATTTGTTTTATGACATTTTCTATTACAAGCATGCTAATATGAATATTTAGATTATTCCAGGACATGTTTAATTTAAATTTATTTCTACAGGCAACTAGATATGTTGTTAAAGTCGACCCAGTAAAATGTTTGATACAATTTTTTTAAAGGCCAGGATTGGGCTGGTTACTGACTGAAGCCCATTGCGGTAATTCCTCAGGGAAGTCAAAAGTCCTGTTCGTTTGTAGGATATCAACCATATTTGCATTATCAATTGCAGTATAAATGGTGAAATGTCAACCTCTGACCCAAGTAATATTCACCAAAACGGCAAAATGGCAGTTCAATGACAAAAATGCTATAACAATGCCAATGCTATGCCACCAAAATACCAGTGCATTGCCATCGAAACGCCATGCCACTACAATGCCAAAAATGCCATCACAATGCCAAAAATGCTGTCAAAATGCCAAAAATGCCATCATTGTCCTTATTTTAGGTTTGAAAATGTAGCAAATTTTCTATAGTTTGCAACGTTAAACATTACTAACCTAATTACAGTATGTTTAAAGAATATAGGTCTTTTTGTTAATTGATCGATCTTATAAGTAAATTACTTTCATACATTTTACGATAAAATTTCTATATTTCTCTTTAACAGATGAACAATGAAGATTAACAAATGTCGGGAGCGCTAGCGTTATTTATAATTAGCCTAGATATTGGTGAAACTGTACTACATGGTGCAAACCGTATCATAAAAAATCTAACTAATTTAGATAAATAAATTGTTTTAATTATTAGTCGTATTAGCAGGTATTATTCTCGACTATAACAAAGCTGTCCCCGCAGCTATTTTGATATATCCCATTCAACAAATTATATTTATTTATTATGGGTAATACAATATGGAAAACGATTATATTTTGTAATGGGCAATTAAATATAAAAGCCGATTAAATATCAGTAATTGTATGATTTGTATTGAAATTTACTTCAATTGAATGAGTGCTTGTAAACTTGGCCATTTGTTTGATGACATTTTCTATTACAAGCATGCTAATATGCATATTTAGATTATTCCAGGACATGTTTAATTTAAATTTATTTCTACAGGCAACTAGATATGTTGTTAAAGTCGACCCAGTAAAATGTTTGATACAATTTTTTTAAAGGCCAGGATTGGGCTGGTTACTGACTGAAGTCCATTGTGGTAAATCCTCAGGGAAGTTAAAAGTCCTGTTCTTTTGTAGGATATCAACCATATTTGCATTATCAATTGCAGTATAAATGGTAAAATATCAACCTCTGACCTAAGTAATATTCACCAAAACGGCAAAATGGCAGTTCAATGACAAAAATGCTATAACAATGCCAATGCTATGCCACCAAAATACCAGTGCATTGCCATCGAAACGCCATGCCACTAAATGCCAAAAATACCATCACAATGCCAAAAATGCTGTCAAAATGCCAAAAATACCATCATTGTCCTTATTTTAGGTTTGAAAATGTAGCAAATTTTCTATAGTTTGCAACGTTAAACATTACTAACCTAATTACAGTATGTTTAAAGAATGTAGGTCTTTTTGTTAATTGATCGATCTTATAAGTAAATTATTTTCATACATTTTACGATAAAATTTCTATATTTCTCTTTAACAGATGAATAATGAAGATTAACAAATGTCGGGAGCGCTATCGTTATTTATAATTAGCCTAGATATTGGTGAAACTGTACTACATGGTGCAAACCGTATCATAAAAAATCTAACTAATTTAGATAAATAAATTGTTTTAATTATTAGCCGTATTAGCAGGTATTAATCTCGACTATAACAAAGCTGTCCCCGCAGCTATTTTGATATATGCCATTCAACAAATTATATTTATTTATTATGGGTAATACAATATGGAAAACGATTATATTTTGTAATGGGCAATTAAATATAAAAGCGGATTAAATATCAGTAATTGTATGATTTGTATTGAGATTTACTTCAATTGAATGAGTGCTTGTAAACTTGGCCATTTGTTTTATGACATTTTCTATTACAAGCATGCTAATATGCATATTTAGGTTATTCCAGGACATGTTTAATTAAAATTTATTTTTACAGGCAGCTAGATATGCTGTTAAAGTTGACCCAGTAAAATGTTTCATACAATTTTTTTAAAGGTTTTTTATATGTCTCCGTAAAAAATTCTACGGCGATGTTAAACATATCATCAATGTCAACAATAATGCCACCAGAATGCCACATACCTGTACAGGATGTCTGGTTATATTTTGAACGAGGTCAAAAAATATTGTATACAGTAAAAAAATGAGCATTTACTAATGTTATTTCAAATGGAACTCCCTGTATAATTATTTAGAATTGACCAACCATTCTGCAGTTGTAACAGACGGTGCACCATCCATGGTAGGAAAAAATGAAGGGCTCGTGGGTTTGATGAAAATACAGCAAAAAGATTTTCCTTTAATGCATTACCATTGTATCATTCATCATCAAAATCTTCGTGCAAAATCCATAAATATTGATGAGGAGATGAAAGTGATCGTAAAAACTGTGAACTTCATTAAATCACGCGGCCTCAACTACAAAGAATTTCAAAATTTTTTACACGAAATTAATGACGAATATGGTGATTTTTGAACTCAAGAAGGAAATCGCCTCCTTCATGGAGACCAAAAGGAAACGAGTTCCTCAATTTAGTGACCCCGACTGGATGCGCGACTTTGAATTTTTCATGGATATCCCGCTGCACCTTAATGACTTAAACATCAAACTACAAGGAAAAGAAAATCTCAACTCATCAACAACCTACTTGACACTGTAAAGGCATTTGCAATGCATTTTTTTTAATTTTATGGTGTAGTTCGCTTTTAACGTTTAAACAAATCCAGCTCCATTTAAAAGAAATACATTGATGATGGGCTCCCATGTACGAAACACCAGATTCAAAATGTGACTACACCGCAAAATCTTAAGAAAAAAATTGGCTTGAAATGTTTCTACAGATTTGAAAAATTCTGGGAAATGAAAAAGGTATTATTGTTAATATTTTTTTCAAAAATGCAATATTTAGTTTTTTTTTATATCTCAAAAACTGGAAAAGTTAAAAATTAGGAAATTATTGTGCAATATTTTGGTGTGTATTATAGATTGTACATATGTTGGACCGGCGAAGTAACCTTGCAATCTTATCTGTGGGTTCGCATAAAAAAAGAAGAACTACACTTCCTATCGGTGACTCCTTATTAGTTTCATTTCGTGGACTAGGATTATAATATTTTCTAATTGACCGTCTGATATCTCTAAGGCTTGAGTCAGTTTCTGTGTTTCCGATTGTACCAAAGAACTAATAGCAGATTGCCTTTGTGTCAGATGATGATGGGAATTTGCATTTAGGTATGTGTTCGTATGTGTTGGTTTTCTTTATGAAGATGTGCTAAGAAACCATCCCCTTTCCCTTGTACAAGAACATCTAGAAAGGATATCGGGCCTTCTGATTCAATTTCCAATGTAAATTTTATATTAGGAAGTTGCTGATTCAGACAGATATTACAAAAGTGTCGTTTACATATCTGAATTTTGGCTTTAATGGAGACGTCTCTAAGGCTTCCTCTTCAAAAGCTTCTATAAAGATATGGGCTACTACAGGTGATGAGGTTGCTCATTAAAAGTTCCTGGAAATACAAAATATGTTGATGTTAGACATGCTTTGATAAGATGTAAAAGTGAGTTAATTTTAGTATGATGAAATAAGTCTGATGTTATGGAAATTGAATCGTCTAAAAGCAGATTCGTATATAGTGATTCTACATCGAAACTGACTAAGATATTTTTTGGATCAAATTGAATTGCGTTTAATTTCTCTACAAAATGAGTTTCTAATATACGAATGTGTTTTTCTTGTAGAATTCTTAAGATTTGTTATCTTGATTATGTTATAAATTCCGGACACACCACATATTGTCTATCATTCAAAAAGAAAGAAATCACAAAAATGATCATTTTGTAAATGTAACAGAGTATATAACAATGTTGCGACAAAACTTGCATATAAGTTCAATAATTAATCCGGCATTGTCAAATACGCAACTATACCGCCATCAAATTACTGCGAAACATGGGAAATGAAAAGGGTCGCTACGAGTGGTTTCTATAGTTCCATCAAAGGCTTGTGTCATTATATTACCCATAATTTGCCCCTATCTAGGGCAATACCATCATTATAATAAAAGAGCCAGCTGCGGCTGAAGCTTTATAAATAATATAAGTCCGCTATAAAACAGGAAGTCTGCATCGGATTTATAATGTAAATTTGTCACGGATCACAGAATTAAGCTCGATAATGTAACGGAGCGGGGGCCCGATTTTATCAATCAGGATATTCGCGCAAATGAATTGTTTGTGTTACTTGATCTCTTTTGGAATATTGATGAGGTGTTTTTAATATCGCAAATTTACTAGTTTTTTGATGAATGAAGATTAAATGTCAAATAAATAACAGAAATTTTAAATGCGTGGGCGTACAGAACATCTTACATGAACATGTGGATATGAAGAAGATGGGTATCGGGTTTGCTCACATTCATTGAGTTTTTATAACTGTTTGTAAGTCTTAGGGCCCACCTCTACATACTTGAAAGAAAGGAACAGTCAAAACAATGGACACATAGATGAATACCACCATTAAAAGAAGCAAAGTCTTGTCATTTGTTGGAAACGTTACGACGGCTGTTTTTTGGGATATGCAGATGTCCCTAAAAAATATATATTTCACATGATACATCAGTGCACAAATCAGCAATTGCACTGACCAAAATAACTTAATTGCAGTTCGAGTTCTTACCGCATCCATCCTATTCGTTAGATTTAGCTCCTTGCTGCTTTTATATATTTCCAAACATAAGGAATTTGTTTGGGGAAAACGGAATTTTCTTATGGTATAGTGCTGTAAATGGCTATTTTGATAAGGATATACAACTAGTTTAATGACTCTGAAATATCCTTGGGCTAAGTTTGGCGAACTAAATGAACCCTATGCTAAAAAAAATCGATAAATTTCCTTTATCCGAAATTTCTTTCGTTATAAATCTTTCATTTTATTAGGAATTAACCCAACCTAATTTAATTTCGCACATAGTCATCTAGTAACACATACATATGCTGTATATTCCAAATTAAGAATGCTTTATAATTTACTGATGGTGCGTTCAGGTTTCAGCGTAGGCTCTTATCTAAATTGCTTCAGCGAAAGAGATTGTTTATATCTCAGCTTTTTTGGTTTGTCGCCATACGAAATATTAATTAGTTGGTCGTTTATAAGATTCAATAACCACTGGTCACTGTATGCCTTATTCCTTTATTAAAGTTTCTACTATTCACTGCACCGATGACAAAATATACTATCTTTACAAATGTTTTTATTGTGCGCCATTTTGTTCCACCATATTGGATTTGCACTATTATATTACCAGT
This sequence comes from Kuschelorhynchus macadamiae, assembly GCA_030620095.1. NCBI lineage: Eukaryota > Metazoa > Arthropoda > Insecta > Coleoptera > Curculionidae > Kuschelorhynchus > Kuschelorhynchus macadamiae. The sequence goes on along the minus strand of JAUTXW010005202.1, from coordinate 923,645 downwards.
TTCTACTTATGCCACATTTCATTTTTGGGCATAATTTAAAATAAAATTTCATTTCTATGAAACGCATTTTTGTGCAAAATTTGAAGTAAATTGAAATTATCGGGTAAGTAGTATGCCACGAACTAACAAACAGGCGACAGACTGACGGAATTGAGAAAAACGTGGTTTTAGCATCTTGGGATGTAGTAGTATATGTAAAACCTGGAGGTGATTTTTTTCATAATTACAAACATTTTATTTGGTCACCATTTTGTTTAGCCATATTGGATTTTTATGCCACGAACTACGAAACTCAGAAACCATGTTTTTTGCTAAAAACACGTAAACGTGAAAATGTGTAAAAACCTGGGAGGGTAATTTTTTCATGATTAAAATACTTCTCTGTTACGAGGAAAGTAATAAATATGATTTACCTTAATCATGAAACATTCTTCATAGATACAAAGCTGAATGGTATTAAGTCATATATGGGTAACCCCCGGCCCACAGGCCGGATCCGGGTTTCCACCAACTCCAATCCGGCCCGAGAGAGATTCAGAAATTTCAAATAACGCGCAAAAAAATAAGAGATTTAGCACATATAGTTAATTTGTAATTACTCTCAACCAACCTACAGCTGTATTCTTCAAATAATAATGTGTGTGTGACGCGAGTCAGAAAGAGACAAACAGATAAACATGATATGAATAAGAGTCGGCTCTAGTTGCTTATTGCGGATAATATATAAACCACTCAGCGCACGTATCAACTCATTATTTCTTAACAACTGATAAGGAAAGACGCGGGAAATATTCAAGCAAAATCAACTTAGAAGAAAAAAAATCTGTCAAGATGTCTGGTTTAAAAAAGCGGAAAGTGGACATAGAATGTCGTAAATTTCAAAACAAATGGACTGAAGAATACTTTTTTATCATGCACAGTGGTAAACGTATGTGTTTGTTGTGCAATGAATTTCTGTTTTAAAAGAATACAATCTGAAGCGGCATTACTCCAGCAAGCATTTCGCTCAATATAATTTACTTACGGGCCAGTTAAGAAAGGATAAAATTAAAAAGTCATTACCGATTTAGGGAAACAGCAACAAATGTTCCATTCACAAAGATCAAATCTAGACTGTGTTGTTAAAGCTAGTTTTATAGTTAGTTCCAAAATAGCCAGTTAGTAGTTCCAAAATTCCAAAATATGCCACATTTCATTTTTGGGCATAATTTAAAATAAAATTTCATTTCTATGAAACGCATTTTTGTGCAAAATTTGAAGTAAATTGAAATTATCAGGTAAGTAGTATGCCACGAACTAACAAACAGGCGACAGACTGACGGAATTGAGAAAAACGTGGTTTTGGCATCTTGGGATGTAGTAGTATATGTAAAACCTGGAGGTGATTTTTTTCATAATTACAAACATTTTATTTGGTCACCATTTTGTTTAGCCATATTGGATTTTTATGCCACGAACTACGAAACTCAGAAACCATGTTTTTTGCTAAAAACACGTAAACGTGAAAATGTGTAAAAACCTGGGAGGGTAATTTTTTCATGATTAAAATACTTCTCTGTTACGAGGAAAGTAATAAATATGATTTACCTTAATCATGAAACATTCTTCATAGATACAAAGCTGAATGGTATTAAGTCATATATGGGTAACCCCCGGCCCACAGGCCGGATCCGGGTTTCCACCAACTCCAATCCGGCCCGAGAGAGATTCAGAAATTTCAAATAACGCGCAAAAAAATAAGAGATTTAGCACATATAGTTAATTTGTAATTACTGTCAACCAACCTACAGCTGTATTCTTCAAATAATAATGTGTGTGTGACGCGAGTCAGAAAGAGACAAACAGATAAACATGATATGAATAAGAGTCGGCTCTAGTTGCTTATTGCGGATAATATATAAACCACTCAGCGCACGTATCAACTCATTATTTCTTAACAACTGATAAGGAAAGACGCGGGAAATATTCAAGCAAAATCAACTTAGAAGAAAAAAAATCTGTCAAGATGTCTGGTTTAAAAAAGCGGAAAGTGGACATAGAATGTCGTAAATTTCAAAACAAATGGACTGAAGAATACTTTTTTATCATGCACAGTGGTAAACGTATGTGTTTGTTGTGCAATGAATTTCTGTTTTAAAAGAATACAATCTGAAGCGGCATTACTCCAGCAAGCATTTCGCTCAATATAATTTACTTACGGGCCAGTTAAGAAAGGATAAAATTAAAAAGTCATTACCGATTTAGGGAAACAGCAACAAATGTTCCATTCACAAAGATCAAATCTAGACTGTGTTGTTAAAGCTAGTTTTATAGTTAGTTCCAAAATAGCGAAAACATCGAAGTCATTTCCTGAGGGAGAGTTTGTTAAAAAATACCTAGTATATCTTGCAGAACTTTTGTACCCAGAAAAGAAGAAAGAGTTTGAGAAAGTAAGCTTATCGCAACGTACTGTTCTTCGACGTATAGATATAATGACCAGTGATACCAAAAAAACATTGATTGATAGATTGGCTGGTTTTCAAGCATTTTCTATTGCTTTGGATGAGAGTAATGATTTATCTGACACAGCCCAATTAGCTATTTTATACGAGGTGTTGATGACTGATTTGTAGTGACAGAGGAATTACTGGATTTACGGTCACTACAAGGGACCACTATTGGAAAAGATATTTTTGCCGAGGTGAAAAGTACTTCGCAGTTGTGTAAATTAGATGGAGTATACCCAGATGGTGCCCCTTCGACGGTCGGTTCACGAAAAGGTTTTATCGGAATTCTGAAGAAAAGAACAACCGCTATGAATGTGCAAGAATGTGATTTAATATAGAACGGAAGCTTTCACGGCTTTGGTCAATTAAGAAATCATGGTTCTTGGGATTAGACCGTGTCAAATTGGAATTACTATCCGACGTTTCGCCTTCGATTGCACGAGACATCTTCAGGGATTTTTACTCCACGAGATCTGAACACTGAATGAGCTCGAAGAGATTCAGGCGGGCTTCTATACCCGACTTGTGCTCGCCGAACCGTGACCCTGTGTTAAGATCGGTTTCCACGTGTGATGCAGACCGTAACCCGTATCTCTATTGAAATTTTTTTGTATGTTTAAATATTTTAATAGATTCTCTAACTTTTCGTTTATAAAAACCTGGAACCGATGCTAGAATCTTGGTTTCCTTTACATTTATGAAATGGCCAGTGTTACGCTGGTGTTCAGCTACAGCAGATTGAACAATTTCTTTATTTTTAATACATTGTTCATGTTCCTTAAGTCTAGTCTAAGTCTAGAAACAGGACGCTCAATATCAACTAGACTTAAGCAACATGAACGATGTATTTAAAATAAACAAATTGTTGTATGTACTTGTGATATTGACCCCAATATTAATCATTTTGTTTCTCAGCTTCAAACTCAAGTCTCTCATTAATTTTCATTTCATTTTTCTATCTGTTTTTTTTTATTTGTTTTTTATATGTTTGATTATGCTAATATAATTAATAAATAAAGAAATGTGTGAATTTTTATCGCTTTTTTATTCACTACTACCTACTGCCCGCGACCTGATTAACTCCCGACATTACACCCTTGTTAAGACTAAATTCATATTTATAATAATATAAAAATTCATTTATTTTTAAACCCGATTGCACCAAGACGTGGCAACGCCACTGCGCAATCAAAAACTTTGATGTCGTACCACACGCCGGATTTTTGCTATGTACAATCGGTTAAGGGAGAAGAAGGGGCAGTGTGTTTCAATCATGCGATACGAACGGTCACTTTTTCTTTCCCTCCCGCGAATCGCCTAAATTAGCATTGCGCCCAGGCTTGAATTAAATTAACAGTTGTAATATTTAACAACCTGATTTTTAATTTGTGTGATCATTTCATACAGTACGTCATTTTCCCTGTATACAGTCCATAGTCTCTTTACGCAAATCCCGTCAAGTTAATCAACAAGTGAACCTCTGTCTGTATGCTGATCAATTCTCGTGTCTCCATAACAGGCAAGTTACAAGCAGCTGCTTCCCATATGTGGGAAAAGTATTAAATCAGCAGAAGAAAAGCCTTTTCGGAACTCCAAAAGGAAGGCCAGTTTCTTAGCTGCTACTCTAGCAGTTGATGCAATGTGATTATGTCTATAAGAATTAAACAGTTCTAAATACTCCCTTAAAATATGTTTAATCCCATATCTAACTCGTTTAGACTAATAATTTGTTACTTTGGAATTAATTCTGTGACCGGACAAAATTTTAATCAGTTTAATTGATGCCAAAGCGCATCTTAGTTCCTAATTATCTATATAAAGATAATTGAGACAAAGAAAGAGAACAAAAAAGAAAGCCAGTTTAACATAAACGTCGAGTGTGTTCTGTTCATTGGTTCAAATAATTATGCTTTTAATGAGATTAAAATAATGATAATCGAGTAATTATCTTTACATCAATCAGCAAGTGGTGTCTATAAATTGCTTTAGATCTCGCTAACATTTACTTTCACAAAAAAATAGTCAATAAAATTCTGATTTATTAAATGGTATATTATGTTCATGTTCCTATAAATCCCCGCATGCGATTACTCATTCGTAAGTAATGTAATTAATAACTTTACTGTTAATATCGGCGTAGATCTATCATTTACCACGGTCGATATCGTCCGTTCCGAATAGGCATAAATCAGGAAATCTCGAAATTAATAACCTGGAAATAATTACCGCAAATATCTTCGCCGGTCAACGCGTATCCGAGCTTTTTGTGCCAAAATAATGTCCCGCTCTTTACGGAGTCAATGGCCTGCGAAAGACGAAATATGATTGAACCTTCAAATGGCGTCGAGATAAATCAAAATTCCCCTTGTGGACGATTGGGTGTATCAACTTTGTTTTTTTATAAATATTATACGATTTAAAAGGCCTAAGTGTTTTTGTTTTCATGAGAAATCATGATTCTTGGGATTAGACAGTATCAAAATAGAACTAGCAAAATCACTGTCCTACTTTTTTACATATCTTCACGTTTTAGCGACTCTAGATGCCAAAAATTATGTTTTTTCAATTCCGTCGGTTTGCCTGTACGCGGCATAGCTCAAGAATTGCTAATCGATTAACTTCAAATTTTGGTCAAAATCAAAGGGAAGAAATGGTTATTACATTTCGGTAAAAATCCAATATGATCGAACAAAATGGCGAAATGTTATAAAATTATTACTAAAAAACTACTTACTCAGTTTACTTGAAATTTTGCAAGTATTACGTAGAAATCAACTCGCAAAATTTTGGTGCGAATTCAAGATGGTTACTTAATAAGATATTTAAAAAACGCATAAAAAACTACTCATTAGTTAAGAAATTATGGTTCTTGGAATTAGACCTGTCAAATTAAAATTCCCATACCGATGTTTCGCCTTCGATTGTACGCGACATCATCAGGTATCTTTTCTCCACGAGATCTGAACACTAAATGACCTCGGAGAGATTCAGTAAGCATTGTCCAGTCTTCTTATGTGTATTAAATATTGTACGTATATTGGACCGCCGAAGTAATCATCCTTTTTTTTCTGTAGGGACATGTATGTAGGGAAGAACAACACTACTTAACGGTGGCTCCTCATCATTCTCATTTCGCGAAGTTGGATTACTATATCTTTTAATGGAACGAACGAAACTGGAGAAGTGTATGTGTGAGAAACAGGACGCTCAATATCCACTAGACCAGTGGTCGCCAACCCGTCGATTGCGATATATCTTGTAAAAATCATAGAAGCGTCCATAAATGTTAAAAAAAAATCAGAATATGAATACAAGCAGCGGCAACACTGCGTTGAGTGCTCTGGACAGCTGCTAAAATTGACCAGAGCGCCAGCAACGCGTGAATGTTTGAGAATACAAGAATGATCTAGATTGCTTTGAACGCGATAAATGCGCATGTCGAGCATAAAACGCGTTAAGTTTAAAACTAAAAGGCATTAGATGTGTTAGTACACAGAGTGAGCAATAAAAAAGATAATGGAAGGCAATACTAAGAAAGTAAAGACATACAATATTCATTCGGAATAGGAAGAACAGTATTTTTTTACAGAAGTTAAAGGTAAAAATGTAGGTTTGTTATCTAATGCCTGTGTTTTGGGTTGCTAAAAAAGGAAATATTGAGAGGCATCATAAAAGTGTACATCCGAATTTTGAAAAAAATTTCCCGTTACATGCTGTCAGCAGAAAAGGAAAATTGAAACAATTAAAGAACCAGTTAATTGGACAACAGTCAATTGATCAAACAGGCGTTTTTAGAAGCTGCAGATTCCATATTTTCCATCTTTAATAAAGACAAGATAGTTTCAGCAATAAAATCTATGCAACTTTCTGCTAATACAGTGATGAGACGAGTGGAAATAATGAGCCAGGATATTTTTTCACAGTTAAAAACTGACTTAGATAACTGTTATAATTTTTAATTTTATCTTCAACTGGGTGAATCAACAGATGTGGTTGACATCTCCCAGATGACCGTGTTCGTCAGGATGGTTTTTAGTGATTTTATATGATGATAAGAAGATTTTTTGAAGTTTATTCCACTAAAAGGATATACCACTGGACAGGAATTGTTTTCTCTTTTAAACAATTTTATATCTTTTGAGAACATTCCAATTACAAAATTGGTAGGCTTGACAACTGATGGGGCTCCAGCTATGGTGGGTTGTGATAAGGGTCTGGTAGCATTTTGTCGTAAAGATGAACGCTTTCCAGAATTTACTTGTTACTTTTGTATTATTCATCGACAAGCATTATGTGTAAATGTTTTAAAACTAAACTACCTCATGAAATTGGTAGTAAAAATTGTACACAAGATTAGAGTTCTTCAATTGCAAAGAAGATTATTCAAAATCTTAGCCGATGAAATTGATTGTCAGTACGAGTATCTACTTCTTCACTCTGAAGTGCGGTAGTTAAGTAGAGACGAGTGATAACACGTTTTAATGAAGTCATCTGTTATAGTTCAATTTTTCAAACTACGCGACGAACCGATTTAGGAACGGGAAAATTCAATTCAATACAGAACTTTGGCGAAGACATCTCTGCAACTGAAATGGAAGTGGTTGCATTTCAAAGTGATTTAGCATCGAAATTATTAGTTTCAAGTACAAAAATGTATCTGGCCTAAATTAAATAAAGACAAATATTCAGTTCTAAAACTGAAAGAGTTATTTACTTCCACCTACTTGTGCAAATCTTCTTTTTTCAATATGAAGTTGATTAAGAATAAATACCGCACTAGCTTCACAGATCAAGATCTGGATAACTGTGTTCGAATGGCTATATCAAATTACACTGCAAATATGAAAAAAAATTTTGATGAGTCCAAGTGTTAACCTTCTCATTGAATTGAAAAGCATGTACTTACGGCAAATACAACTGTGCATTGTTACAAGTAGGTAGCTCACGGTTTATTTCTAAATTATCAAAGTATCTTAACATCTTGAAAAGGTTGGCGACCTCTGCACTAGACTTAAGAAACATGACCGATGTATGGAAAAAAACAAAATTTTCAATCTGCTTTACCTGAACACCAGCATACCACTGGCCATATTATAAATGTAAAAGAAACCAATTGTCTTATTTTATCTTTAGTGCCATGTATGTAGAGAGGAACAACACTATCTAAGGGCGGCTCCTCAAGTCCTCATCATTCTCTTTTCGCGAAGTTGGATTACTATATCTTTTTAAGAAACATGAACGATGTATTAAAGAAAAACAATTTGTTCCATGTGTGCTGGTGTTCAGCTACAGCAGACTGGCCAAATTATAAATGTAAAAGAAACCAAGGTTCTAGCATCGGTTCCAGTATTTTATAAACCAAAAATTAGAGAATCTAATGAAAGGTTTAAACAAACAAACAAATAGAGATCCAGATTACGGTCTACTTTAAACGTGGAAACCGATTTAAACACAGGGTCACGGTTCGGCGAGCACAAGCCGGAAACAAAAGCCCGCCTGAATCTCTCCGAGCTCATCCAGTATTCAGATTTTGTGGAGTAAAGATCCCTGAAGATGCCTCGTGCAGTGAAAGCGAAACGTCGGATAATAATTCCAATTTAACAATTTCTAATCTCAAAAACCATGATCTCTTGATTCCTCAAAGCCGTGAAAGTTTTACGTTTTATGTGAACTACTTATTAGATTGAATTCAAATTTTGTGCAAGAATTAAGCATGATATAGAGATGAATTGATAAAATTGTAGTTCGAATTCAAGATGGCTAAACAAAATGCCGGATAAAATAGCCCGCCTTCTCCGAGCTCATCCAGTGTTCAGATTTCGTGGAATAAAGATCCTTGAAGATGCCTCATGCAATGAAAGCTAAAACGTCGGATAATAATTCTAATTTGATACTGTCTAATCTCAAGAACCATGATTTCCTAATTCACCAAAACCGTGAAAAATTCCGTTATATGTAAAGTACTTATTAAATTGATTTCAAATTTTGTTCAAGAATTAACCGTGATATATTGTTGGATTGATAAAATTGAAGTTCAAATTCAAGATGGCGGAACAAAATGGCCAAATAACATCTTTGTCATCGTGAAAAAAATCCCCTCTAAGGTTTTACATAGTTTCAAGTTTTAGCGTTTCTAGATGCCCAAAAACCATGTTTTCTCACTTCCATCGGTCTGTCTGTCTGTCTGTCAAATTGGGGTATAGCTAAAAAACTACTTACCCGATTGATTTCAAACTTATGTCGAACATTAAAGGCCTTATGGGGATGACCTGCTAACATTTTAGTAAATATGCAGGGTGGTGGACGAAAATGCCAGTCTGATGAAATGTTAAAAAAATATCACTCAGAAAATAATTATCTAAATTACTTCAAATTTGCACAAAAACTAAGTGTTACTTAATGTTACAGAAATGAACTGGTAATATTTTGGTATGAATCCGTTTCATATCTCTCTAATCATAGGGTAAACCTGCACAGTTTCTTCTTTTCACCAGTAGTTTTATCAGAACTTCGTAGTACAATTAATGATATCAAAAATAAATCTTCCTCGGGAACTGATGGGCTTACTTTAAAAATGTATTCAAGTTTGCCGGAATGCACACTAGAGCATCTGACTACTTTGATAAATATGTCTTTCCAAAATGGTACTTTTCCAAGCTGCCTTAAAACTGCAATAATCATACCTCTTCACAAAGGAGGTGTTTCAGAAGAAGCTTCGAACTATCGCTCAATTGCACTTCTCCCTACGCTATCTAAGATCATCGAAAGACTGGTTAAAAAAAGGCTTTTATCATTTCTGTCTAGATATGAAATACTTACAAAACATCAATTTGGATTTTTAAGTAACAAATGCACAAGCGATGCCATGTTTTCCCTTCTTAATAGAGTTTACTCCAGCCTAAACAACCATCACGCTACGGCTACAATTTTCTGTGATTTTTCCAAAGCTTTCGATTGTGTGAATCATAATATATTAACTAACAAGCTGCAGTACTATGGATTTAGAGGGGCTCCTCTCAATTGGTTTAAGTCATATCTTAGCAACAGAAATCAAGTTGTGAAAGTTGACAACAGGATGTCTTCTTGTAGGCCAATGGAATATGGAGTGCCTCAAGGCTCGATACTAGGCCCTATCTTGTTTCTTCTGTTAATAAACGACATGGCTAATTTAAACATTAGTGGAAAAATATGTCTCTTTGCGGACGATACCAGCTTTACGTGGAGCCACCCAGATGTCACGGACCTACATAGGATTGTATCTAATGACCTAATCACCATTAAATCCTGGTGCGATTCTAATCTCCTATGTTTGAACATCTCTAAAACGAAAGTCTTGTCTTATAAAAACACGCTGCAACCTTTTGACCTTAATGGCACCACTATTGATGTCGTAAACTCTGTAAAATTTCTAGGACTTCTTGTAGATGATTCTTTAAAATGGGATCCACATATCGACGCTTTATCAAGGAAGTTAGGTTCTGCTTGCTTTGCGTTAAGATCTGTTTCCGAGGAGCTTAGCTTTTCTACCTCTAGAACTGTTTATTTTGCTCTTGTTGAGTCGCACCTCAGATATGCTATTCCATTCTGGGGTACATGTTGTGCGACTCAATTTGAAATTTTTATACTACAAAAAAGAGCTGTTCGTTACCTACTGAGACTTAACAGTAGAACTCACTGCCGAGATTTCTTTAAAAGATATAAAATACTAACCCTTCCTTGCTTATTCATTTTGGAATCGGTTTGCTTAATTCGTAAGCACGCACCTGCTCTATTAGAGAGACCTTCTCACAACTACCCTCTCAGAAATACTGAGCACGATCTCTATCTTCCAACCCCACACTCAGAGTTAATTAAAAGATCAGTAATCTACAAAGCAAAAAAAATGCATAATCACCTGCCATTTAACATCAAATCCATAATATCTCTGACTTCATTTCGCAAGGCTTTGAAATCATTCTTACTGGAAAGTGCCTTCTACACCGTGAACGAGTTTTACAACACATAATTTTATCCTTATGAACCCCTAGTGTGATAGTTGCCATTACCAACCATTTTTACCGAATTTTGTATATGTATTTTTTTAATTGTTTCGTACTTTTTTATTTTTTACTTTGCTTTTTTATTTTTTTACATTATATTTATGAAAATGTTTATAACATAGTACGACTGACAAAGTACATTTCTAATGTCCTTCTTTTAGGATTCTATAATATTAATATTCTAAATTCTTGATTTAAATATTATTTTTCTATAATATTTATGATGTGTTTTTGTTTTGTTTTGTTTGCTAATTTTGATGTTTGTAAACTATTTTTTTACAACAGCTTTGTCCACAAAATTGTAAAATTTTTTTTTGACAATAAAGCATTTATTTATTTATTTATTTATTTAATAAAGTAGTTAAAAAAGCAGTCTGAAAGAATAATTTGTTAGGTTAATTTCAAATTTTGTATAATCATTAAGTCTGATATAGAGATAAACTAGTAAAATTGTGGAACAATATAAAATGGCGAAACGAAATGGACTAAATAAAATGTTTAAAAATCAACGTAAAAAAAATTCTTATTCATTTGATTTTAAATTTTTGTTGTTTGTGTTTCCCTGTCCACACATTTAAACAAGTATCATTCACCTAGTGTGGTTGGCATGCAAGAAAATGTCTATATGTCAAATGTGACAAGTTATCAATCAGAAGTTAGTTTGTGTTAAATTTTATTTCTTGTCAGTGTTTTATATTCTTGTAATAATAAACCCATTCCCAAGAAGAAATCGCAGTCTATCGGAAGCTGAATGCGCTGTAGTGGTGTCCTTTTTCTAGAAAGTTTTAATCAAACTGAGTTGGGCCAGAGGTTTGGAGTATCTCAGGCAAACATTTCTCGTGTGCTACAACGTTATAACGAAACTGGGAGGAATATTAGAAGACAGGGGCAGGGTCGTCATCGAATAACAACTCCCAGACAGGACCTTTATATTCGCCTCGAAATTTTAAGAAGAAGATTTACAAACAGTACGTTGATTCGTCTCGAGTTTTTAGATCTCTACAATTTTCCAATTAGTCGAAAGCACTATTACAAGAAGATTGGCTGAAAATCAATTGAGGTCTCATAAGGCTGCTACTGGACCTCTACTTACAAGGGAGCACAGAACAACGTCAAGTTAGAGACTGGGCCAACATATTGTTCTCAGATGAATCTAGGTTTTGTCTTTTTATCAACGACAGGCGAAATATGGTTTACAGAAGATCAGGCGAAAGATACGCCCAGTGCAATTTTGTACCTACTGTGAGTTATGATAATGGGTCAGTTATGGTTTGGGATGGGATGATATCTTTTGAGGACCGAACGCAATTAGTGGTATTGAATGGTGGAAGATTAACAGATCAACGATACATTACAGATATTCTGGATCCACAAGTTGTGCCATATGCGATATTTTTAGGGGGACAATTCATGCTTATGCATGATAATGCACGCCCTCATGCAGCTAGGGTTGTGCAAGATCATCTTCAAGGGGTAGGCATTGACATTGATTGGCCGCCTCGGAGCCCTGACCTTAACCCCATTGAACATTTATGGGATACCATGGAAAGAAGAGTAAGAGCACTGCAACCCCAACCTAGAAACCTAGACCAGCTGGCAGAAAGGCTTAGCGAAATTTGGCGACAGATTGAACAAGACGAGATCCAACAGCTAATTTTCAGCATGCTACGACGTTCTCAAACTGTGATCACCGCAAGTGGGAATACTCGTTATTGATGAAAGTTGTTTATTTTGTTCATATTTATCGTAAATTTGTTAATTTAAAATTAAATTCAATTAAAATGAACTCTTGGAATTTTTGTTAGATAAAAAACATACGGGGATAAAAAACCATATATTCCCTCTAAAAATAATCATAAAAAGATGAATCAAAAAGAGAATACCGATAAATCACAAATACCTATAACACCCTGTATATCAGCGAAACACTGTTACTAAAAGAAACTTAAATATCATAGTATGATTTCTGAAATATTGGCCTACCATATAAAAAAGATCATCGAAATCAGTAGAGCGGTTAGAAAAATATCGAACATCAAACTTTTCTTACATATTACATTATTTTGTAGAAAGTGTATTAAATGACTATCTATAGCACGAAACATTTCTTGTGCAAGTGAGGGAAGGGTGGTTAAGAAAAAAGAACGTTTTTTTGTTTCTTTTTTTTATATCAAGTGGTGTTTGGTGCTGCGGTGTAACTCCGGTTAGGACAGTTCCTCTTGCATTTAATTTCACTGCCTGTCAGCTTAGATATTAGAATTGCTGTAGATTGCAGCAAGATTTCAAGTGAGACAAGATTTCAAGTGAGATTAGAGACGCCAAAATGTCTGTTATATCCATTTGATATGAGTTACCTTGTGTACTGGTGGTGGTGATTGATCTTATGACGAAAAATTTTTTTTATCTATTATAGATTTGTAAATCCATTATTTAAAATATTTAATTACTTTCTTTCTAGAAATATTAAAACGTCTACCACAAACGTATACTTACATCCTGACTATTATTGGAAGTGTATCAGTCTTTGTGCGTTTATTGAATACGCTACAAAGCCCTTATAGAACTTCCGAAACCTAAAGAAGTTTAACGTGGGTCTGTGTGTGGGGTTCCCTATTGAATTTAGAATCCGTTTGATGCAGCAAAATTCAATTTTACTTCAGTACGCCTCTAAATTTGGAAATAAAATTGCAATTTCTTTTCATATAGCAAAAGGGCTGCACAAGTTGCCATACGCCGAAAAGATTGGCATGGAGAGAAAACTATAAATACTTTCTGTTTTCTTCGCTCTTGTTATTTATCAAACGATTTTTAAAATTTTACGTTTTGTATGAAAACTACAGGGGTCTACTCTTAATTAAACATGCTATGCTTAAGTGCAGAGTTTTTAAATTTTATTGGCAGGATGAACAAATAGTTCTTGTTTTGTGAACGTTTCTAGTTTGTTTGTAATATAAATACAAAAACATAAATCGGAGCTTTTCGGTAGTATACAAAATTTTTAGAGAAAAACTCGTTCAAACTAACTACAAAGCAGGTCAAATAGTTTTCTTTTAAAAGATTTTAAAATGAAGTCCTTTTAAGTTCAGTTGACAGCTCATTTCAATAATCAAGTACCCTCTCAATGCAGACTCCATCCAATCTTTCTATCTTAACCAAGAAACTACCTGTTATGACAGAAGTTATATCATCTGCATATGAGGTATTGGGGTCGATTAAAACTGACTAAGCCATGTCAGCAATATGGACAAGGAATAAAAATAACAAGGGTCCCAGCACACTTCCCTGCTAAAATGGATTGATACTTCTGTCCATTCACCAGTAGCACAACTTTTTGTTTTCTATTGGCTAGAAATGTCTTGATTCGTTTGAGTGGAATACCTCTCACACCATAGCGTTCTAATTTACATAATAATATATAGTGATTGACCAGGTCAAAGGTACGTGAGAGATCGAAGAAAACACTCACGGTGGTACGCGATCCAATGCCCAAACAAATTCTTTAAACAATTGCGCCTGCCGTTAAGTAGCCCTTTCGGGAGTCAAACTGTGTACTAGGAATGATCTTATTTTTATTCAGGAAATTGCTGAGTCATTCATAGAATGCTTTTTCGTTCTTTTTTGTGTATAGGTCGAACAATGGAGTGGGAAATATACCCCCTTGAAAAGATTCATTTATTAGGTAAGCCAGAACCGGAGATATATGTTCAGAACCAGTAACAAAACCGATTCGGCTAAAAATTGTCTTTCGCGAAATCGTCTATCGACAAATTTTTATAACAATGTACAAAAATACTACCTTTATTTGCAATATGCGCGACTTCCTTGTAGCTACGGCAAAGTTCCGGAAGTAGTGGTTTGTTGGGTCTTTCATAAGAGATAGTAAATTTCGTTGTAAAGTTCAAGAGGCCAACAAAATTGATAAACTGAGGAATGCTTCAAATTTAAGTCAAATTCTTTGAAAACATGAAAAATTTTTAGAATTGACAACAACTCTTCATCAACCGTTTTTCATTCTAGTTTTTAGATTTTAGATAATTAAAAATTCCTTCCTATTACAAAATTAAATATCAAGCTTTTAATGTTAATATTATATCGTCTGTTAACAAATTGGTAATAGTTTTTCTCGTCTCGTCTCGTCTCGCGACTGTATATTTTTAAACGTCGTGCTTGTTTGTACCAAAGTATATTCTTAACCTAAAGTCAAAATCATCATCTATATTTAAAGTGAAGAAGTGTCATCATCCATTTTAAAAGTGGAGATGTGTGTTCTGTATACTATTATTTTTTGTAGGTTTTAGAACTGTACTAATAAGAAGTTTATTTATATACAATCCGCCCCTTGTCAATCTAATCCCAACACCGTATTACCCAGTAGGCCTAATCCCTTATCCCGTTTTGTGGACAACTACTGACTGAACTTTGTAAACGAAAATAATCGAAATGTTCAGAATACTGAACGAAACACGCTTTTGTCTCGATTTTAGAACAGGCAGAATTGAATCCTCGATCGGGCACCGTCAGCGTTCAAAAGTAGGTCGAAGTGCGTTACGAATTTGCCAGTTTCAAAGAGAAATTGCCAGATTTACTTGGACGAAAAAGGATGACTTCATGCAGACAACAACAGGATTTCGAGCAGAGTGATTTAGAGTGGCAACGGCTCGCCTAATCCCTTTTAGAGGTAAGGATCTGTAAATTAATTGGTGTTTGTTAAATTTTTGTGTTGTTTGTTAAGTATTTTTTTTAAATATATAGGATAAAAGGGCAATGACAAATATTTTAGTACTTGAAAGTACTGGTCATTGTAAGCAAAAAAATCTTCTATAACCGTTCTATTCTGTGAAAAAACATAAATATTGAACATATTTTAATGTATTTTAAGCAAATTACAAAATATTTTATTCATTTTGTTATATAAGAATATTAATTACGTCATTATTATTTCAATAATTAATTAAGGCTTTGAATTTTGAATGGTATTGAATGCACCTGTCAGATAAGAACGTCTTGTTATTAAGCAAAAAAACTATTTTCTTGTAACCACTTATGTGAATGTAAATGCACTTTTATGTCATGTAAAATTCATGCTCAGAATAATAATTATTCGTAGTTTTTCTTTTTAATAATTGACGGCAAAAATTTAAAATATAGCTTTTAAATGAAACAGAGATCTAATCTGATCATCGTTCAAGATGACAAATCTTGCAGGGCTTAGAAAGTATATTTCCCATCTTGCCACCTTATCAAAAAATCCTACTAAAATCGTACATTATAAAACATCCATAACTAGTGTTAACCTCTCTTGTATAAGACTCACCTTTTGTTCTCACGCATGCCACTGGCAAAAATATTACCAATCGTGTTGTCCCAAAAATGCCTCTTTACGTCATCATATCGCATAACAAATGTCAGTTTGAAATCTAAAATCGTTTCCGAAATATTAAATAAAAACGATTTTTTTAAATTTTCTTTTCTCGAAAACTGAGCATTTGGGGACCTATAAATATATAAACATTTTTGATTTTTTTGGCAGCCCAAATAAAACCTCCTGTATATTGTTTCGAGTTTAGTGCTAGTTTTGGATTCATAAAATTTTAGTTACATTTAATTATTGTTTGTTATTTTAATGAATTATTAGACTTACCTTAGTTTTTCATCCATGTAACGACTATGTTAGTGTTAATAACCCTTGAAAGTTCTATTGAGCTTAATTCTTTTCACCCTGTAGTATATAGAATCTTTTGGAATTTTCTAGATCATTCTACCTACCGACATAAGGACGCCGAAAGGCAACTTTTTGATCAGTTGTAATTGAAATTTCAAAGTGTAAACAACAAGTTCTAAGTAACCTTAGTTACCATTGTTTCCTATAATCAGTGTTTACCGTTGCTACTTGTAAGCTGTGTTCTAAATAAAGAGTGTATTCAGAAACTACGTTGGTTACCGGCAATCCGAAATAAAATAATATTCTTCTATTTACCTATTTGAAATTGAGACGTAGTTCTCATAGCCTTCTTTTGTTATTTTTTTATTCAATGCTCACTATGACTTTGTCTTTTGTGATCTATACAGAGCCGGCGCGAGGCATGAGCAAGAAGCGCAAAGCAGACGGCTCCGCTCTTAGACCTTTAAATGACATTATTTTAATGAAAAGACTTGACCTTTTTTTTAGTCATCAGTATTTTCTAAAGGGCAACCTCGCAAAATCGTGAGCCTCTGTTTCTCGGCTTAAAATACGGTCTTTGCTCTGCGCACATCTTAAAAATTCTAATGCGGCATGCAAAAAGCTAAACGTATGTTAAAGACTTTGCCTTTCTCGTTGCTCTCTGTAATAACTGTTCAATTCCACGCATGAGGTCATGCACTTTGACACTGCATAAGTAACCGACCTATTGATCCAAACACTGTCTTTTTATATCTTTAAACATGTTCAGTCCCTGGTGTTATTATTTAAGAGAAAAAAACTTTAAATGTAATTTTTTATATTTAAGTAAATAAACCTAATCAAAACTGAAACATATAAGAAATAAAGTCTCGGCCAATCAGATGTCAAAAAAAAAACAGTACCTTTACGACTTGGTAAATCTGCTTACCCTGTATTGATACCGTAATGTGCTGCCTAGCAGCAGTACCATGTTATTGTTATTAGAAGGCAATTATTTGTCAGGTTTGACTTTGACATTTTGTCACTTAAAAATATAGGAAATAAAACAGTGACAAGCAAGCAAAAGACAATCATAAAATCGTTAAAGTTAATCGGTTATTAGATTTAACAGTACTAAAAGATCCACACTTCCTAAAAGTAATTTCAATATTATGAAAGCAGAATTAATAACTCATTTAATCTGAAGATCGAAGTGTAGTTTGGAGTACTGGTGTAACAGGGGGAGGGCAAAGGGACAGTTGCCTCTCCAAACCCGTTTCAGATTTCTATTAAAAATATAATTTATATAGTACAATTTTGGCTAATTTTTTATTATAGGTCGTTCTCGCCTATTTTTGTGATTTTTTGGCACATTGTTAGATTTTGAGTCGCTGATCGCAATTCTTTAACATTTCGTTTCCGAGATATCCTTCTTCAGAACCAAAATTTTCAGTTTTTAATAAATGTTCCTTCTTTCTTTAGGAAATGTGCTTTCTTCCATCATAAATTTGGTTTGATTTTATTGTAGTTTTTGACCAAACGCCACAATAATAATACAATGAGAACACTTCAGCCGACTTTTTTGTGTGATATTAAAGCTATAAGCACTCCTTTAATTTACAAATGACATTATTTAAAGGTTTTAAGGGTACTTTATTAAACTCTATTCTTGGGCAGGATGTTTGACATAAAACAGAATTAACGTCAGTATCAGGGTGATACAAACACACGTGTATTTTACCCAAAATGTAACTACATTTAACATATTCTATATTTTTTTACTCAAAATTTAATTACATACTGATAAGCAAATGCCAAAATTATGCTTATCATGTCAAATCATTTTGCTTCAAAACATGTTTTTTAAAAATCTTTGTCAGCTTATTCCGTTTTTATATTATCAAGGTTTTTGTACACCTCTGGATTTATGACACTACCATATTAGTGAAAAAGTGATATAAAAATGTTTACCATTAACACTATTTTTAAAACCAAAAGTAAAATAAAAAACTATAGGCAAGAAGGTACTACAGGTACTAGTATCGGGTGGGTCCCCCGTGACCTGTTATAACCTCCCGACATCGTGTGGGCAGACTTGATATAACATTTTATATTAACTCTTAAGGAATTAAATGCCGTTTGTCATGAATTGCTTCACCCAATTCATCATTAATTCTAGGAGGTATTACTAAAGCACACAAATGCTTTAAAGCATCCTATGTGTTTTCGATTGGATTACAATCTTGGCAGCGGGAGGGCCAAATCATTCTGTTATATTGATGATTTTCGAAAAATTCGTTAACTATTCTTGTCCTATGTGGTCTAGCATTATCGTCTACATAAATAAACTTGTTGCCCTATCTGTCTGCTACTAGTGGTATGTTATTTTCCAAAATCTCTAAATAACGGAATGCGTTTACAGAGCGATTAATAAGAATTGTTAATTCTGATCGATAAATATTCCTCCCCACACTGTTACAGAACCACCTCCAAACGGAATTCGATCTAAGGAACAGTTTTCTTCGTATCTCTGTCCTGTTCGACGCCATACACGAATCCCATTGTCGTCAGGATGATATGCAACCTTTGATTCATCCGCAAATAAATAATGTCACCATTCGAGTAAATCTCAGTTAACGTTTTCTTCACCAAAAATCAAACGAGACCGCCTGTGTTCTCTTAATAACTGGAGATGCCTATAGGGCCGTCGGGAATTTAAATGAGTGAGCTTCATGTAACCAATTTCGAATGGTTTTTGTAGAAATGGTTACATTTTGTGATACCTGGACATGAGTTTTAATTTTTGTAAACGTACAATGTATCTGTCTGTCCTAAAGTTTTTTTTCACAGCACCTCATCCATGGTTATATTGCACTAAACCAGAATTTTGATATCTGCGCTTTGCTTCGTTCGCATTATATCTGGGCATTTTCACAATATTTTAAAACAATAAACTATTGAACATTGTGGGTGACAGATGACAATCCATGCGTTTTTGTTTCAAAGCCTGCTTTACTTATTTTAAAAATTTACAACAAAAATCATACAATTATGCAGGTGTTTAGACAAATCTCTATAGTTTAAAAGGAAGGAACAAGTTAGCAACGATTCTTAAAAAGCACGTTTTAAAGCAAAATTTGTGCAACATTTGACATGATAAGCATAGTTTGGGAATTTGCTGTTTAACTCAGAAATCTCAATACATTTTGGGCAAAAAACACGTATGTTTAAATCACCCTGTATATTGACGTTAATTGTGTTTTATGTCAAACATTCTGCCTAAGAATAAAGTCTAATAATGTACATTTAAAACAAAAAAAGTTTATTTATGTCGCTTGAAGGAATCAGATAAACATCGAATTACTGGTGGATCATACTCGTTAATAGATTTAGTATTTTGTAATATGCAGATTATCTTGAGTAATGGTACAAGGAGCAATCAAGTTTCTGACCATTTTTCTGTTTTTATTCAAATCGCGCTTAGAGTTAGTAATCCAGAAGTAACTACGTTTAAATACAGAGCTTTAAGAAATATTGATTATGACAGGTTTCCAGTTGACCTGCAATCGTTGTCTTGGAATAACGTTTATCACATCCCTAGTATCGAAGAAAAGGTAAAATTCTTAAGTTATTTAATATTGGAACTTTTTGACAGACATGCACCTATTAAAATCTGCAGGAAGAAAAATATTAAGTATACACCTTGGATTACAGACTATATAAGAGTTTTACAAAGGTTAAGAAATCAGGCTTTAAAACGGTTTAAATGCGGTAGGCTCTCAGGGCATTATTCTTATTACAAATAGCTGAGAAACTTCATCACGTCTGCTATCAGAGCTGAGAAAAAGGCATATCTACGACAAACATTTTTAAATTCCACAACTAAAGAAAAATGGTCTGAATTAAAAAGGTTAAATATTGCAAAAAATAAATATAATACAATTCCTAAAAATTTATCTGATCTAAACAACATATTTTTTCAGATTTAAATAATATAATTAACATTTCTGATGACCATCAGTTAAAAATTAATCCGGCTAAGTCCTCCATCACCCTGCTTGGGGGCGGGGTTGCTAAAGCCAGGGTCAGAGTTTCATTAAAAATAGAGATTGGTAATAGGGCTGTTTCTTTCGTGGGAGCTTGTAGGAGTCCTGGTATGTTGGTTGATGCTGTTCTTCGTTTTCGGGAGCATATGAAGTTCAAAGTTAGGAAGGCCTACTGCACTCTAAAGATGATATACAGCCACAGGCACTATCTTACTAAAGATATTAAAAAACTTTTATGCGACACCGTGGTGCTATCTCACTTTACCCATTGGGACGTTGTTCATGGCCCTTGAATTGATGGTTTGGAGGTGCGTAGAATACAAAAAGTCCAAGATTCATGTTTGCGTCTTATCTACGGTGTCAGACGAAGACAAAGCGTTTCTCATTTTCTGCGTAATACAGGATGGCTTAATATGTTTAATCGTCGAAAATTGCATTTGGCTGTTTTTTGTTGAAGTTTCGAAACAATATGTTGATTACCATTCCTCGACATCGGAAGGAGATCTACAAGAGATCATTTGCATATAATTTCGCTGCTTGTGTTAATTCTTTTGATGCTGGTGATATTGGACTCTCCACTAATGTTTTTAAGCACAGATATAGAAACCGCTTGCTCTTGAGTCAGTAGGATTTTTCCTTTCTATGTATTTTCTTTAAAGTGTACTTTCTTTTCTTGTCTCTCTCTTTTTTCCTTTCTATCTTCTTTTCAGCTATAGGATTATTTTGCTTTTTTAATTTCTTTCAAATATAAATGCTATAACTATAAATCAAAGTAGAATTTTTAAAATTTAATAGATCGTTGTTGCTATGTACATTAAGGCCTAAACAGTATTTGGTATTATTTTCTTAGTACCATTTGTCTGCATAATGAGATAGATATTAGCCAGTGTGGCGACCATTTATATCATAAGAATTCGTGTTAGAATGTTAGTTAACTTTGGAGAACAGAAGAAAGCTTGCCGAAGTAATGTATAAAAAGAAAATTCTTAGCGGTAAAGTTGACTCTTCTGAGCTACTGGTTCGAATTAATTTTAACATCTCGCAACGAGATCTTCGACAGAGGTGTCTTTTCAGCATAACTTTTAGATATACAATACCGAAGGGTAGATGGAGGGCATTTGTTGTAAACTAATCGTATAAGTTATGTTACAAGCTAGTGCATGCTGCTGTTGGGTTTTTAATCTGTTTGCGTCCCAAATAAATAAAACCTCTCAGGAGGGTTTGTAAAAAGATATATAAGAAAATCTAATTTTAAAATGCAAAGAATTATTATCACACCTAGTATGCTAAACAAGAAAAAGCAATTATCCGCATAGACTCAAATTCGCGGCACTTATTTTGCCTGGGGACAGGTTTAATAACCTGTAATAAACACTCATATCTAGTGGACATGATTTATGTTTATATTTTCAACAGGTCTACGTGATTTGTTTTAAAAGTGGTTTAAATAAAAGTTTTAAAATATCACTATGCTATAAAAATGCATTTAGTTTTTATCATTAGTAACATTAAGTGTTATTCAATAAGTACTACGAAAATTCAGTAGTTGTACAGACTTTATCTTTACTTAATATAAGGTGTTTTTGCCCTGATAAATTAGGGGAAAACCTAATACGTCTAAATAAATTAACACTAATCTGATGGATTCTGAACATGTTTTATTCAAGAATATAATTTTTAATGACATGTTATTCATGTCAGACAATATCAATGTACAACATTCTTGCACAGTAAACATATAAATACATAAATTTGAATTTTCAAGTCGTTAGATGTATCTTTCTGTTTCGCCGTGATTTTATTTCGAATTCCTAATGGTAACTGGTTCATTGAAATGTATTCAGCTTTCAATCCAACCGCCCATTTTTAACCATCTCTGATGGTGAGAATGCTAAATATATGTTAAGCACTACAACATTATAATGTATGTACGTGGTTTTCTATTATATTCTGCAATCCAGGTAGAGAATTAAATGTTACAGTTAGAGGAAAACTTTAAATAGAACAGGATTTTTCCTGTATTATCTTTTAAGAATATCAAAAAAATTTAATAATCATTAAAAAGTTGAAAAATATTCATAATTTATATTTTTTTAGGCGAGGCACCTTGTATATTATTACATAATTCATTAAATTGATCTCGCCTTAGCGATTATAAAATATACCAGAACCAAAAAAATTAACAAAAATTGTGCCATAAGAGACAATGTATTCCTGCTAAACACATGGATTCCACATTTAGAAAAGAATTCCCTGTCTTTCGCTAACGCAGTTCGTCTTATAGCAGTTTTTTTTTTCTCGGTTGTCTTTAAAAAAAAAGATATTAAACTTGGTATATTTATAATCGGTAACACGAGACCTGTTGAATGAAATACTAATATACATGGTGTCCTATTAAAAAAAATAGATTTCTAATATTTTTTAACTTTTTAATGATTTTTAATTTTTTTTAATATTCTTAAAATATAATACATGTAAAATCCTACAACTTTCCCATTTAAAGTTTCTCTAACTGGTGGGTAAAAAAATAGAAAACTGCATACAAAGGGTCCCATATAGATGATGATCTATATATCTATCTTTTGCTCAGATGTTGTATGACATAAGAAAAAAAGTTTATTACAAAAGTTTGGCTTAATTCAAATTTTTAAATTATAATATTTTCGTGTATACACTGTGTTTATATTGCTCTTACCGAGCCACAACTTTCTTATTTTAAATGTGTATTTGTAGATAATTTAGTATATCTTCTAAAGACAAACTCAACAATTTATACTAGTATGTGTCTTAAATGCTACGTTTCTGATACATGGGCATTTATCTTTAGGTTTTGGCATATTTCTCCGAGATTTGATATATATTTAACGTGACTAAGACACTTAACTATCTTTAAATATCTGCTTTCGTCGAAAAATTGTCCAATGAATTTATTATGTAATTTTAAGAATTGGTGTAGTGTTGCAGTTTTTATAGTTTTCTTATTTTTAAAAATGTAAACCTGTATATTACCTCAGACATAAATAGATCATTGAAAAACGAATTCAGCGATATGTAATACCATCGGTTTATCACTCAACGTTTCTGACTTGTTGACGATTATATCTTTAAAACGTTTAATTTTTTAAATATAAATAACTACGAAGATATCAATCCTTGCGCCAGCTATGATAATTTAGTTGGATTTTCTTAGAAATCGAATTAAAAGTCATATATTTGAAGTAAAATTTTACTCTTATTTTGTAAAAAATTGCACTCCGTTTACATCATCAAAGTTGTCCTAGATCGCAAGGATACCAACTGTTGTTATAACGTCTAATTGTCATAGAAACAATAGCGCTTAGTGTTTATTTTGTTACTAATTAGGTAATTTTTATTATTTTGAATAATTGCTATTTGTATTTAATTTATTTGGTTTATTTATGCATACTAGGTAAAAAAATAGATTACAAAATTTGGGGAACTTGCATACATTTTTTTGTGGGTGGAAAATAAATAGACACGTATTTTTTCTTTTTATCATACGTCGAAAATTAACGAGATATAACGCTTTGAAAAGTGCACATGACGTCAGACCGTACATACGTTATGATGTCACTCCATAGTCAGCATATCTATATATAAAACTAAAACCTTGTGAAACTTTCGTAATAATTGAGCTAGAAAAAAATTAAAAAACATGTATAGATTTTTTTTTTCAATTCTCTACAGCTTGCAATAAGGAAAAATGAATTTTATTTTTTATACAAATTCCCCATATTCACATAAAAAATAAGATGTTCTGAAGCTAATTGTTAATAAGTCAAAAAACTAGTATGTCCATGGCGTTATATATAGTTGAATTCATCGTTCAATGCTCTATTTAAATTTGAGATAATATGTAGGCAGTTACGTTAAAAAGAAGGTTACTAGAACTCGAGAGTTGGCAGTACTGCACAATTTCTTTCGTTCAAAAAAATTGAATACTTAAAACTGGATTATACATTAACTAGACATTTTTTCGGCGCAAGCAGAGACCCATACTATTATATATTGTTGTTTTTAGATCTACTAAAATATTTATAAATATACAGAGTGCTTCATTTAAAATAAAAAAGCTAATATCTTGTTATGGCAACATAAACCACCTCTATACATGAAAATAATATAATTTAAAAATTCAAATTAAACCAAGAAACCTTTGTTTTTAGCTTTTTTTTGCATGTCCCACCGCTT
Organism: Kuschelorhynchus macadamiae; assembly: GCA_030620095.1. Taxonomy (NCBI): domain Eukaryota; kingdom Metazoa; phylum Arthropoda; class Insecta; order Coleoptera; family Curculionidae; genus Kuschelorhynchus; species Kuschelorhynchus macadamiae. The sequence continues at coordinate 899,221 of JAUTXW010005202.1, read as the reverse complement.
CTGAGATAAAGTAGTAGTACTTCTTAGTTACTGTTTCTACACATCTCAACAACGTTCCATAGGCATATCACGAAGAGTGAAAGCCTATCGTGGTTTCCTTCAGTAGATGGAGAAGAGTGGCCTTTGCTGGTAACATATTCTTTGAAGGCGACTCTGATGAGAATAACAGAGCGAGCGAAGATGTACCATCTTTGTTATTTGTAGTTGAACAGTGAACATGTGCTTGCGGATCGTTTGGCGTGTCTCATTAATGGTATGGCTAAGGAAGTTGTTAATTCATCAATGCAGATTCCATGGTAATGAATTCTTACTTATCGGACGTTGTTAATTTTGCCACAAAGGTTTGACTAGTGTAGCAGCCCTAGTCGTTATTAAGCGCAAACTAAAGCTGATCTTAAGAATACGTCTCTCACGATGCTTATGAGAGTCAATGCAACCCACTAAAGATCACCAAAAGCCTGTTGTTCTATTTTGTGAATGTTGATTTTTGAATTTACTTTTTCTTCAGTGCTGTTGTTTGTGTATAATTTTGGCCGCAGACCACTGTGTTCTATGCTGTTTAGACCAATTATTCTCGGCTGTACCCAGATTTAATGTCTTTCCTTTCTGCATATGTTTTCGGTATTTAGAAATTCTCATATCAAGAAGTTTCTTTGCGCTTCACCTGCCAAGGGATCTGATAAAAACATTTCCCTGGATGACTAATTGCAGCAAATTAATTAGAGTATTATCGATTTTGTTGTTTTAATTCCTCATGTTTTGCCAAATGTTCTTTTCTTTTCTGAAGTTCCTCTTATATATGAAACTGTTATAATTGACTTGACTGATGACTTACTTGTTGATATTCAAAGTTGTGTTAGGAACCTCACTGCTAGATTATGAAAACATTTTTAATTCATTGCTTTGTCACTACAGAATAGTTAGACTTCTGGAAAATCCCATATGTGTAGGTTTCCTGTAAATAAAGGACTTTATGGCAGTATCACTACTTTCAACGAGAACATCAAAAAAGAGTAAATATGATTTTTACTCTATCTCCGTAGTGAAATTTATAGTTGGGCGTATATTATGTAAATGATCTAAGAGCTCCTTAAGTTGTTTGTCGTCTTTCTCCCATATGATGAAAATGTCGTCGACATATCGCAACCAAAGCCTGGGTTTTATATTTAATACTTTGATTACGAATGTTTCGAACTATTCCATAAATGTATTGGCTAGCACTGGAGAGATGAGCCTATCAAAAGGCCATCGTTCTGGACATAGAGCTCATCCTTTACTTGTAAGAAAGTACTACGAAGACAGCGCTTATAATAATAGAAGAATGCAGATTACTGATGTACATCAAAAACGTAGACACCAATTTTGAAACCGGAGGGTGTTAATTTTCTGTTAATTTTACTTTTCATCATCTAAACATGATTTTTTTCTGATCTAATGACTTAGTATGTATGGAAAGGATATTTTATTATGTAACTTGCTGAATATTTTAGAGATATAATTATTATAAACATAATCTCTACTTTAGAACATTAGCCACCTAAAGAGGTTTAAATTTAGACAATGGAACAATTAATTTTTCTAAATGTCACAATTACAAAATTACAGTGACATAAGTAAAACATAACTGATGAACTAATAGTTTTAGATACCAATTAGATCTAGTCTAAGTCTTAAACATTTTTGGTGACTATGGGATATATTATATGTCCAAAGTCACAAAAATTCAATTAACACATCATTTTTCTTATCTCTTCAGTATCGCCGTACCTCCGCAATACCAAAAATGCCAGGAAATTCGTAACGTCGCCGCTCAACATTGATGCGAAACGATGTTACCCGAAACACTACCGCCGAGATTAGACAATGATCTGCGCAGTCCCAACAACAACACGCATCAGTTACCAAGGACCAGAGCAAGTTTGTGCTTATCGCCGACCAGCACTGATGGCGCCACCTTCGCGATCGATAACAAAAGAAGGAGCTGGTGCGGTACCCCATCTAGCGGCGGTCCGACGCCACCTTTTTTGAGGAGATACGGAGAGTTAGGTCATTTTAAACCTCGGTAAGATGATAGTAGCTTTATATCATGATGGTTTATGCAAAACGTATACTGAATAGCATTAGTTTTATTAAATAATATAGCTGTAAAGATAAAAGTAATTATTTGAGAGGTAATCATTGATACCTATTATGATGTTCTTGCACTTATAAGAATGAATTAATACATTTTCTATGTTTATCTCCTCTTCGTGTATTTCTTCCCGAATAGATAGTGCGTGGTAACGACTCATTTGTTGTTTGGTCTCATTAGAATAATAATAATAATAATAATAAACTGCTTTGCAAAAAATGTATAAAATAAGAGTACATTTCCAAAAAAGGGAATTCCGCAATAATGTGCTTTTGCACTTACCCTTCGAATGCAGCAATTAAAGTAACTAAAACCGGTGACTTCAGAAACCATGAGAACGAATTATACCCAGATTTTTAAAGAACTTGGTTTTACAAAACCTCAAATAGATCCATAAACATTATGTAAAAAGGAGTCTTCTGCATTAAATAGTAAGTCTGTAGGTCTAATATATGGCTCCTAAATCCTCCCCCTAGCCCCACCGGGTGGTCAATTAAGAAATCAAGGTTCTTGGGAAGATCGTGTCAAAATGGAATCACCTTCCGACGTTTCGCCTTCGATTGCACTAGGCATCTTCAAAGATTTTTACTTCACGAGATCGGAACACTAAATTCAGTGTTCAGTGTTGCGATCTCCTGAAATTTTCTCTGAAGATGCCTTGTGCAATCAAAGGCGAAACGTCAGAGAGTGATTCCATTCTGACATGGTTTAAACCCAAGAACCAAGATTTCAATAGCATTCTAAATTCTAAATGCTCGTTTTTTATATTATATTTCGTGGTTAAAAGATGGCGATTGGGCATCATTTTGAAGCAAAAATTTAAATGGTAAAGGGTGTCAAGTAGCAAACATTTCGAAGGGCCTTTTCGATCCTAATTCATCTCCAAACATAAAAGTTGCCCATTTTTGATTAATGAAGAGTAAAAATTCTTGAATTGCAGATTTCCATTATTGCACATTTCTTTTTTCAGGTTGTGCTAATATTAAATAAAATTCATATTTTCTTCTTTATTCAACCGCCTGCAGCTAAAAGATTAATCTAGCCCACACCTACACACTCATAAGAACTTCTCAATTAAGGATGAAGTGAAGAATAAATTATTTGACTTTTGTATATTTACAAGAATTTTTACTTGTCATGTTTATGGCCTTTCACATATTTGAACCCATTTTGAAAAAAACCCCTCAAAAATGTGCTGTTTACATCAATTCAATTCATTGTCTTTTTTTTTTGTTCAAAGTGATACCTACCCGCTATCTTAACATTTTCAATGACGAAATCAGTGTGTTTCAGTTTGACTACAAATATTTTAGCAGATGATAGTATGAATGATTTTTATACAAACATTTCTTATATACCATTGGTAAATTCTGAATTGTTTTCGAGATACTACAGCTTAAAATGTTTAATTTTGGAGAAGGTTTAAATGAAATTCTTGACAACATGGCAACGTTGCTATTTACTTGTAAATAAAAAGAAACATGTAAAAGAAACAAAAAAAACCTAAACAGACAGATTCGATTTAATTTGTTTATCTTTTTGTGATGTATGAATTCATTATATAATTAAAAGGATAGTGGTTTATTAGCATAATATCCGCGCATGTAAAAGAAGTAGAAACAACCTATCATTGAATCTAAATAGTAATAATTTCTGAGATTGTTTGTTTGTTTGTTTAGTTTTAACTGCGCAGCCCTATTTAAGTTTAATGCTCTGTACAAATTGAGAAAAAATGCAAACTTACCATGCACTTTAATTTAATAGGTATTTCACACACTAAGAAAAGTATTTGAAAAACTTTAAGTAAATGCTGAAATCCGAAATATAACTTGTCGCGAAATTGTTTAAGTGCTCACACCAGTGTTTTCATTTACTAGATCTAAACTATGTTCCTTGTTTTCGGGTGCTATTTGTCGCTGGAGTTCAGGATTATTTTGAGGAATATTTACACTTCCGGTATTTCTGTCTACATTGTTCATAAATAAATAACATTTTTGCATATTCAGTATTCGTATATACTACTTGTTAAAATCGGTATGGAATTATCTCTCACAACAAAAAACTAAGCCAGTTGGTAGAGGAAGCAACAAAAACAAAACATTTACAACTTCTGAGTGTGCGAATTGCTATTGTCATACGTTCATTGAATCTTGCGATGTTGCCGTTTTTGAGTAGATGTTTTTAAGGTAAAATTAAAGAGTAAATACGTATTTTATTCTCTAAATTTAGGTTGTTGAAATATTTTAGTAAAAATGATATAACTGATTGTTGCACATAATATAACAAAATAAAACTTTAATGCCATTTTTCTTAAAATTGCTGAGGAATAGACCCAATTCTATATAAGACTTTTTTAATCATAATGTGTTAAAATATTTTTTAGTCAAACCCCTAACACCCTGTATACATAAGATAGCATTTAGTTTGCTGTTGAAATTAAAATTTTGATCGTGACTAGTTTAAGTTCAAAAAAAGAGCCGCATTGTATAATCAAAAACAAAAAAAAAAACGAAACTATCACTTTTAAATCAAATAGTGTGGAAGGTTGTCACAAACCTCCAGAAAGATGTTTGTATTGCTTTTATTTTATTTTAAAAAATCTTGAAGTAAGTGAAGGGAGAACCACAACTTGAAGAACTGTGAAGAAAAGGTACGTAAATCTTATAAATACAATATTGAAATTTACAATTTTTTTTAGCTTAAATACGATCGTGTAATGCCTTCTTGTTTTGTTATTATATCAATATCAATCTTCGCAATATTACTATCTCTCGGTTTTTCTAAATCCTTCCCTTGTTTATGTTTTAATTATTGTTTTTTATAATTTTTCTGTACAAATAACAAATTTCTTTTTACCTAAACTCGGTATTATTATTCCCAAAGGGTTAGATTGTATCTCAGTAAAATACTTCCGATATTCGTCATATGTTGCACATAAAATACATTGTAGGGAGAAAATAAAAACAAATTTGTAACTCGCACAGCTGTCCTGTGTTCATGCTCTGTTTCCAAATAAGTGTAATTTTACCGTCAAGTGTGCCAAAGCCGAAAGTGATTCTCCCCTTGACTGGCTTTGTCGATGGTTTCTAGTGTGTATATGTAAGAATAATGCGAGATGGGGAATAAGAGGCTTACATATGACAAGGCTAAAAATCAATATCTCTACATTTGAATATGAATGCCTTGGAACAGAATAAGAACACGAATCCCCAGAATGATATGATTGTTTTTTTTTAATATTCTAAAACTTGTATATTTTTAATTAATCGGAAAAAATATTGTTCCGCTGATTTTAAGATCATACAGGATGTAAGTTAATAAGAGATAATTTATCGAATAGAGAAAATAAACAGTGGTTCGCAAATTCTTCCATTTCAAGATACAGGGAGTTAAGAGTTCAATATTAGTTTAGTTTTTGTTACATTTCGTACATTTAAAGAATTCTTTTAATCAAATTTGGTATACGGTATATTACGACTAACGTCAAAAACGTCTCTAAATCAATAAATCTACTGAGTATGAAATCAAATACAAATAAACAAAATGTTTACAAAATTTCCACTGTATTACAAATATCGACAGTTGTTTCGACAACACTGTGGAACATGGTTTTATAGGCTATTTCAGTATTATTTTTCTGAAAATACTTTGCTATTTTGGGGTGTTTTTTCCTGTGTATGTAAAAATTTTAATATTACAATTGTCGTTGGATTCGTTATTAGGGAAAACTAAGTCACTTGCTTTTCTTTACTGTTTCTTATTAACTATTTGTCTATGATGTTGGGACTATAGCCATTATTTACTGCAATATGTTTAACAACATTTAATTCCAAGTTGTAGTTACCTGGGAATAGGGGTATATTAATTAGACGATGTACAAATTTATTAAAAGCAGCCATTTTATGTGTAATGGGGTGGTTAGAATAGTTGTTTATAGTAATATCAGTGTGGATGGTTTGCGGAAGATTTTAAATTCATGTTTTTGATTTATGTTTGTGATAGGTAAATCTAAAAAATGTATGGATTTATTTTCTTGTTGTAATTCGATTATAAATTTAATATTTTTGTTTAGGTTATTGATCTATTATAGGAAAACTTACATTTGTCTTTGTGTACCCGTAAAACAAGCTAATATCATCTACGTATCTATACAATAATTAAAATTTTTGCTTAAAGGATGTTTGTGTATCAACGACTCCAAATTATCCAGAAAAATGTCTGCTAAAATAGGATTCAGTAGACTTCACATTATCAAACCTCCCTCACTCAGGTAAGTATATTGATCCGTTGAACTCAAACTGGCTCTGTCCTAAATACACTGACAAAGTTTCCAGAATATCGTTTTTAATTATTCGATTTACATTATTTTTAATTAGCAACATTTTTGCTAACTTAATTGCTTCTATGGGAGGGACACTGGGAAACAGCTTCTGCACATCGAACAAGACCAAAAATGCGTTTTTAGGAATGACTATGTTTTTAATATTATCAACTAATTGAAAAGTATTTTTTATACTACATTTAGGAGTAAATTTACAAAATGTATTTAAAATTTGAATTAGTTTGTTATAGAAACGTGGACAGCTGGTGCTGTTACGTATGAAACAACAGGTCTAATTGGCATATTGTTTTTATGTAACTCTACAAATTAGTATAATTTAGGGGTTTGTGGAATCATAACTGTTAGTTTATATTTATCTTTATCTTATCTATATCTTTATATTTTTTTTCAGGGTTTAAAAGTTGTAAGGTTTTGTCAATGTAATCTATTTTATTCATAGTAATAACTGTTTTTCCCTTCTTTCAGATCTTTCAAAAAACGTGTGTTCAGAAAATGTGTTAGTAATTCAATTACTAACATTTCCGATGACATTACGATTTACTAATCTACTTAATTTGATCTTTTGCCTTTTGATTTACGATTTATTTCACCTGTTCTTTCGTATCACTATCAAAACTCGAACTCAGTCGGATTCAGTCTACTGTCAGTTTACTGTAAGGTAAATGTTGTAAATGTCTCTTTTACGGTACTGAACTTTTCGATCTTCTTTAACCATCTCTTAAGTCCTTCCTTTTGTGCGATTTTGGTAGAATTGTCTATCTTCAATTTCACGTGGTTTGGGAATACTTTTTCTTTGATACACTCGTTAAAAAACCAAATATTTTGGGTGCACATTTTAGATTTAAGTATCGGTTTAAAATACCATACAGTTAGAAAGCTCGTAGAAACTTGCATAAAAAATTCAATGAGTTAGCCGTTGTTTGATGGAAATTCATTATACACAAGTACAAAAATTTTGTTTCCAAATTGCGATTCATTTAACAGCCCCGAAATTTTTACTATTAGTTCACTGGCCATTCTTACAATAAAAGCGGATTCCTCATTATCCTCGGTAACTTTTTGGTGTCTTACGTTTTTTCGATATTTTGTATTGTTTAGAGATTATTTAGGAGAATGTCCATTCTTTCTGAAGTTTTGGGCTTGCATTAATTTAGTTCCTGTATATTTTCTATATACGCAGCATAACAGTTATCACATAAATTTAATTAATCTAAACTCTAAAAACGCAAGGTGCTCTCCCTCAGTAAATTCAACATAGACAGCTCTGAATTGAGTTGTCAAACTTTGCAGCCGAATTCTGAAAAGCGATTAAATGATTAGTTATTGCGTGATATATAGGTATATTTTGGCTAAGTATGGACAAAGTTCGCTAAAATTTTCGTGAATCATTGGTTGACTCAGGATTAACATTGCAAAGGTATCGAGTTCCAATCCTGGTTTGAGCGATAACTTTTTTAATTTTTTTTAACAAGAATTTAGGATAATTAATGAACATTAATTAATTATTTAACTTTTATAAAAAACATCGCTAAAATTCAACAAATCATTTGTTCTTTATGCGGATTAGGTTAAGTTAAAATTGGTTAGGTGTGATGCCATGAAAATGCGCGATAGGGCGCCAATAAAATTCCGAGTCTGTAATAAAATAAGGATTTTTGAAAATAAACCTGATGGAATTACTAAACATTTAACGGCTCGTGCTTTCGCTCATAGTAAACTTTTAGTTTTAAGTTCAATTGTTTCTATTTTAATATGATTGTTTGATTTCAAGGTCAACTTAGAAAACCTTCCAATTTCATTCGATGAACTCTTTAGTATGTTGTTTTTTTTATAGATAATAACAAAGATCCATTATAGCTTAGGCAATAGATAACTCATTTAAGTGGAACGACTTGAATCGATCCGGAGACATCAATTCTCGCCAAAACTATATTATTTCGTGCGGTAACCCTCCACTCGCGAACGGGAACGGGACGCGGCTTTTCCAATCACTAAATATTAGAAGAGCTCTTTTAGTTAAAAGAGGAGTATTTAATTTGGCTGTGAATCTTTGGAGTTGAAATTTGATACAGGTTAACCTGAATAACTAAATTAGGAAACAAAGCTAAATATTATTTTAATAAAAAAGCAGTTTTAAACTTAATAACTTATACAGGAAGAGGAACGTCTTTGCTTTTTAAGATACTTGTATGTACGGGGTGAGTTATTATAATATGAAACTCACCTACAGGGTTATTTATTAACAAAAATAGAAAAAAAGTTTAAATACAAAAAGTGTAGGGTAAGAAATACGTTTTTTTTTTTAATGGAATACTCTGTATATTGTATATTTTTATAAAAAGCCATTCTCTACTGATCTCAAAAATATATAATTTGATTATACTGGCGCAAAGCGTTTATTAATTATTATAGTTTAATTGCAATATTATTTGCCATCAGTCTAAGGTAATATAACATAACGAAAAACTTTTTACAGTTAAACCAAAATAATTGAAAAAGGGTTGCGCCAAGGTAGTCAAACTATATATTTTTGAAATCGGGAAAAAAAGAACATTCATAAAAACTATAAAAATACAGGATATTAAATTTAAAAAACGTATTTCATTATATCATTTAGGGGATATAGGTAGGCATGCGATAGTCATTTGTTTTTTTTTATAACGGATTCTAGTGATTTAAAAGAAACCCTAAAGCTTTTATGTTTACACTTTTTCTCTTTCTTCGTTAATAAACCCTGTAAGTAGTTATTAAAATATAATGACTCACCCTGTATATTTTTGACATAAGTCAAAAAGTAATTGTCACTTGTTTATATTAGGTAATCAAAAAGAAGCTAAATAACTTTTTCTTACTAAACACATCGTAAATAAGACAAGCGTGTTTTTCATAATCAACAAAATTTGGCGGAAACAATATATTGTAACTAACATCATTTTTTTTTGGACGAATCGTTGCCGTTTCCAGAGGTTAATATAGCCGCCATAGAAAAATATATACATCGGGGAATAGCCGCAAATTATCTTCGGCAAAAGTCCGCGGGGGGGCCTGAATGTTGCCCTGACTTGTTTGATATATATTGATATATTATAATAATTAATTAGATAATACTATCAGTGATTTAACGAAGTACTAGACCTTGTTTGCCTTTCCCGTTAGATGGCGCGATGAATTTCCCGTGGGATTATAAGAATATGGACCGCATTCACCACATCGTTCAGAACAGTTATTGAAAAATAAATATTGGTTTTATAGAAAATATATGCGATGAAACAATACGAAAATTAGTGTTGAAAGGTTTGGATAACGAGACGATTATTTAACAAAAAATCATATAAATTGGTGCAGTACAACTTTCCCACGAACTTGCTGAAAAATCGGGCTCAGTGTTTTAAATAAATTAAATATATAGATGAAATATTACCAAAATATTCTGGTTCCCAATTGATTGCAACAATTTGCCTATTTGTAGACGTGTTTACAAATTTTACTAAGTAGTATTTTAGTACAAAAAAATGGTATTTTTATAAGAGGACTCGGTAAACTCTGTAAATAAGGTTTGTAATTCACTACTCTTTCGGTACAATTTCCTAAAAGCTGTAACAAAATTGCCCATTTACTTAACATATATAAAAAACATCGATAAAATCCGACAAATAATTTATTCTTTCATGGAATGCAATTGTTGATTTCTACTGTTTGCATACAATGGTTTTATTGGTTTTAATTTTCTTGCAATATGGCGATAACATAACCACGCCTTATCACGTTTATATGAAAGATCCATTCACCTTTCCTTTGTCTTGTAATTCTATATTAGTGCTGATATACAGGGCTCCCACGTAAAAAATAATCAAGCAATCGCTAACGGTAAGCAAGATACCTTTAAGCTACTAAATTTTTAAACAACTTTAAAACTGAACTTCAATTTCCCCAGAGAGTTTCCGTGTCCATAAAATATTTACCTCTGTACGTAAAGGGATCATTCTGTGATCAGCCTCCCCTTTAACATTAATTAATTAGGTTTCCTATTACGAGAATAGATGTTAGTGTTTAAATTTGTATTAATGTTGAGGATTTAATAATTTTAGTTAGCCCGACAGCAAACAAGAATATACAGGGTGACCTGGATAACTCTTTAAATGGAAATATCTCGGTTATTTTTGAAAATAGAAAAAATGTTCCTAATAAAAGTTGTTTGATCTGATTTGTTTTTTCATACGCTTGTATTTTAAGGTATACAGGGTGTCTCAAAAAAGCAAGGCTGGTACCAATTTTGTTTTGTAAATACCGCGCGACAATGAAACTACTACCCAGGGTGCCAGAGATAAAAATATGGAATTTGGTGTGATGATAGGGTTGAATATAGTGAACATTTATAACATAAAAACAATTAAATATCGTTTCCGGTTTCCCCGGAAATAACTGCGACTTCGTTATTTTAAATATAATACCCTGTGTATTTTATGCTTTTTGAACTCTCTTAACAATTCTTAATAACTTTTGTATAACATAACCTATGTCTAAAATGTATAGTTTTCCAAATAAAGCCGCTTAAAAATGTGCCATAATTCCCACTTATTTGTATTTTATGGAAAAACGGAGTAGGCCAGGATAAACACAATCACGGTTATTTACTCTTTATTCAAGCCTTTATCCAACACAATGTCCGAGTTTTAAGAAAATGTGTTTTTCGCAAATCGATTTTTTAAGTTTTGATCAGACCCTGTACCATAACGGGTCATCGGACTGGAACAAAGCTTTCACTACCCAATCCTACTTTTTTTTCCTTTATCCACATGACAAATTCAACTTCCATAGACCGCTGCAATCTTGAAAGTTTGAGAGAGCGAATAGAGCGAAAATCAATATTACTAGCACTTATTTAATTATACCACCTGCAAAGTTGGCCATGGGTTTAAAATAATCCATCCATCCATCTATCCGGAATCCTCTTTTAATTTATTTAAATTTTAAAAACGAATATGATAAGATAAAAACAAATGAACTTTATTATACCTAGAGAAGATTAATAGTAACTAGTAATAAAAGAAATAGAAAAAAAACCGTACTGTATCATAATTAAGATTTTCAAATACACGACCTTCTTGTTCAATACAGGTCTCATATTTTTCAACAATTTTCCGTAATACATTTTCCTTTTGAATTATAAGAATGTTATTAATAGCACTAATAATTCGATTTCTTAAAATGTCCAAATTTTCAGGTTGAGTTAAATAGACTTTTTCTTTGATATGACCCCAGAAGAAAAAATCTAAAAGTGTCAAATCAGGCGAACGTGCTGGCCACCTTACAGGTCCATTCGTTCCTATACATTGGTCCCCAAACCTGTCATTTAAATAATTTACACAAATTCCAGCATTATGGGCCGGTGCACCATCTTGTTGAATATAGATGTTGCTAATTTGTGCAAGAGGTAAATTGTTCAAAAAATCGGTAACTGTTGTTTCTAGAAAGTTCAAATAAGTTTGTGATGTAAGGGGCTTATTAAAAAATATTGGGCCTACAATTCTCGTTCTCAAAACAGCTAGTCGCACATTAAAACCAAAACGTTCTTGGAAAGATTCTTCTCTAAATAAATGTTGATTTTCATTTGCCCAATATCTTACGTTGTTCATGTTGAACATTCCCAGATTCGTGAAACGATACTCATTCGAAAATAATTTTATAAGTTATTATTATGGTTAAAATTTTGCATAAATCATCGGCAATATTCAACTCGCCGAGCAAAGTCATTAACACCCAAGTGTTGGGGGATTTCGTATTTGTAGGGCTTGTACTTATGTTCCTTGCTTTTTCTCTGTTAACTCCAACTTCACATTCAATTTAGGGAGCAGAAATACTTGGATCAGCATTCACACATTGCCAGAACGTTTATTTCAGCTTCTGCACTTATAATGAACTTTCCTTCATTTTCATTTTGGGGAACTGTTTTCAAATGTTGTACTAGCCACGGAAAATAGACATAGCAGGGTTGGTTTCTGTCGGGGTATCGCTCTGCGTAGAATGTTTGAGTCTGCCCTTTATTTTGCAAGCACTCGCCATAAACGAGAAGCATATCTATTTGTTCCGACCTTGTAAAACTTGCCATTTTAAAGAGATTACAAAAAAGTTTTAGTTCACAGCAATAGAGACACGAAATAAAGCACGAGAATTTACAAAAAATGCAAAAATCGGCTAAGCCCACAAGTGATTAAAGTTACTTGTCAAAATTCAATTGTTTTTAAGGCTAATATGATTATTTTAATTTTAGCAAAATTTTGTTTATAGGTAGTTATCACACTAGGTTAAGTTATCGTTAACTTAACTTTCATAAACAACTGCAGAATTGAAAATTAGGTACCCTATTTTTATGATGTTAATATTTATCCAAAGCGGAAAACAGTCAGTCGACCCGCTATGGTACAGGATCAAAACTTGAAAAATGGATTTGCAAAAAACACATTTTTTTTAAACTCGGAACATATTCTTTTTTGACATTTTGTTCGATGAAGGCTTAAATAAAGCGTAAATAACCGCGATTGTTTTTATCCTAGCCTGCTCTGTTTTTCCATAAAATCCAACTAAGTGGGAATTATGGCACGTTTTTAAGTGGCTTTATTTGGAAAACTATACATTTTGGACATAGGTTATGTTAAACAAAAGTTGTTTAGAATTGTGAAGAGAGTTCACAAAACATAAAATATACAGAGTGTTTCATTTAAAATGTCGAAGTCGCGGTCATTTTCGGAGAAACCGGGGACGATATTTAATTGTTTTTATGTTACAAATGTTCACAATATTCAACCCTATCAACACACCAAATTCTATATTTTTCTCTCTAGTCGTTTTCATATGGCGCCCTGGGTAGTAGTTTCATTGTCACCCGCTATAATGTACCACATTTTTCAATGTTTTTAAAACTAAGGGTTTTCGAAATATGGAAGGTTTGAGAATTATGAAATACTACGATATTTAGATACCTGCTTCTACCTCGAGATAAAGGGGTACTCTTTGACTCATTTTTATTTTGTTTTAAAATTTTACTGGTTGATTCCAAATATGACATACATTGGATAAGTAATTTTTTATAATAACTTTTTTAACATTTCACTAAGCCGTCATTTTGTTTCCCTATATTGTATTTTTATGAAAATATTAGCAAATCATCTGCATATGATCTTTAACTTTTTATCAAAATTTGAAATCAATCGGGTAAGTAGTTTTAAATCTATGCAGCTAATTGACAGACAGACAGACAGACTGACGGATTTGATGAAACATATTTTTTGGTATCTAGGGCCGCTAACACGTGAAGATATGTAAAATCTTAGAAATTGATATGTTTGACGATTATAAACACTTTAAGTTATGGCACACAATTTGAAATCAACCTGAATTTTTAAATTTATTATTAAGCCGCCATTTTCTTCCTCTATCTTGGATTCATCCGAAATGGTACCAGTTGATTCCAATATTATCCTTGATGTTTGTGCAGAATTTTAAATAAATTGAATAAGTAGTTTTTAATAATATTTTCTTAACGTCTCACTAGGCCGCCATTTTGTTTCGCCATTTTGACCAGCATTTGTCAATCGTGTAAGTAGTTTTTTAACTATACCGCGAACAGGTAGACCGATAGACAGACAGATCGACGGAATTGAGAAAACATGTTTTTCGACATGTAGGGACCGTGAAACGAAAAGATCTAAAAAAATCTCGGGGGGCGATTTTTTTATGATTAGAATACTTCTCTTCTAGGAAGGAAGTGAAAAAAAAACGAGAAAACACGCTTTGATTAGTAGCGTACTCAAAATACAAAATAATAAAATGTACTTAACATTTTGTACTATTATGCATTTTATCCTTGATAATATTATTGCACATTAAACGAAAAAATATAAATTTTTACTCAATACATTTTGTGCATTTAATAAACTTGTCAATTCTTAACATTCAGTGACGGTGCCAAAAAGCGTAAGGCTCTTTACGTTTACTTTAGTTTTAGTTAGTTTAGTTAGTTGTTTAAAAAGAGGTTAAATACCTGGGGGTCACAGTAGATGCAAAGCTGAGCTGGAAGACTCATGTCGATAGGCAGATAAGGAAGTCAATAGCGACCTTCTGGCAGCTCCGTAAAGCGGTAGGCACAACCTGGGGGCTAAGTCCTAGGGTCATGCACTGGCTGTACCAAGCAGTCATAAGACCCAGGATATCATACGGCTCAATAGTATGGTGGCCCTCGGTGGAGAGGAAAACCATTCATTCCAGTCTTGCAAAAGTCCAGAGATTGGCTAGCCTAGCGATAACTGGAGCAATGAGGAAGACGCCGTCAGCAGCATTGGATGTCTTGCTAGGGCTGCCATCATTGTCGACTTTCATTAAGAAGGAGGCTATGGCAGCGCACTTGCGAATGAGAGACGCAGGAGCTTGGCATACCAAAGGTGAGGTGGTGGGTCATGCAAGGATCTCCCTACAGAGTAGCACGACCCTTAGGCAGACTAAGATGGCATAGGGTTATAGTGTCTCAATCCCCGAAAGAGAGGACTGGGAGAGAAACAGGTTGGAGTACTCCAGAGAGGCAATTGTTTGCTATACGGATGGTTCACTTATGACATCGTTGCAATCCTCTGGTGCTGGAATTTATATTGAGGCTACACAAACCGGGTTCAGCTTCCCTTTGGGGAAGTTTTCAGCGGTGTTTCAGGCTGAGGTATATGCCATTCTAATGGCAATAACGATGAAGGAAGTCATAGAGGGAGCAGAGGGAGAGATTGTCATATGCTCAGACAGTCAAGCAGCACTTAAGGCGCTCGACTCACCCACGGCGGGATCAGTTTTGGTTCAGGAATGCGGTGACAGACTAGAGCAGTTGGCGCGACGTAAAAGAGTGAAGTTGGTTTGGGTGCCAGGACACTGTGGGATTGAGGGCAACGAGAGGGCAGATGAGTTTGCTAGACTCGGCGCCACCAGCCCGTATGTAGGACCAGAACCAGCTTTAGGCATCACTAGGCAGCAGATAAGGACAGCACTCGACGAATGGGCACAACATGAACGTCAACGTGAATGGGGCCAGTCCGGGGTCGGGAGGCAAGCTAAAGACTTCATTGTGAACAGCCACAGAGTGGTTACTAGCCCGAGACAGGAAAGCTCTAAATTCGGAGCACTGTCGATTCAGGAGACACCTCTTTATGTTGGGCATTGAGGAAGATTCTATCTGCACGGAGTGTCAGGAAGAGGAAGAAACTCCGCTTCACTTCCTGTGCCGATGTGAAGCGCGAGCGAGACTGCGACGAGATATTTTCGGCACTATGGTCTTGCATAGGTACGAAGTTAAGGATCTTGCATGGAAGGATATGCAGACTTACATAGTAAGGACAGGCAGATTCAAGGATGTACACCTGGTGGTTGAGGGAGGAGCTGGGGTAGACTGAAAGGGCCTTATAGGCCTACCTCCCCCTAACTACCACTACTACTAGTTGTTTAAAATCTTATCCCAGTTATAATATAATTTACATTTTCGTGTAAAGATTACCTATCAAATATTTAAAACCAATTACCTCTGTTACCTGTACTTACTATACCATAACGAACAAAAAATCGCTGGCATGAGTTGGCCTACTCTCGTATCAGAAATGGTGTGAAGAAAAGAACATAAAAACATCTTCAGTGAGAAAGAATTATTAGCCTATTATAATGATCTATCCAAAATTCAAAAACCATCCTCTCTTTGGGCATACTATTCAATGTTGCGGAGTGTAGAAAAAATGTGGATATTAATAAATACTCGCATTTAATTGCTGTTTTAAAAAGAAAGTCGGAAAGATATAGACTTACAAAATCGAAGATATTAACGAAAAACGGTATTGGTGTTTTTCTGCAGGAAGCTGATGATAACAAGTTTTTTTTTTATGTTGGACTAGCAGGAGCATATAGAAGAGAAGAGCTGACAAACTTACTCTTGGATAATGTGAAAGAGGAAAGTGCGTGTTTTCGATTTGTAATACCATTCACAAAGACAAATAACTCGAGAGTTTTTTGTAACATCAAGAGACTTTGAAGGTTTAGATATAGTGGAAATTGTCCGAAATAACCTCAAGTTACGCCCTTAACACGTTGATCATGGTCGTTTCTTCGTGCGCTATAAGAACGGTAAATGTACAAAACAGCCAGTGGCAAAATAAATACTTTTGGAGGTAAGCGTAAGACTATTGCTTTATTTTAAAAATTATCCGATCCAAAATTAATCAACTGGTATCCAAAAACTGAGCATAATTAATGCAAGTTCATCGCAAGTTAGGTAAAGTACGTCTGGTATTAATTTCAATAACTGCAATAGTTGTGTTATTAATATTTACAATAAATAGTTAGTAATACTGTATTTTAAACAAAAATAAACGTATTTTCCTTAATGCTGTTATATCATTACTGCTCTAGTGCGGTATTATCTAACATTACCTAAATAAATTCAGTGCGGTAATGGCTTTTTATCTCACGATCGATAAATAATATTATCTATGGTAGAATGCATATGTCCTCCTATGAACAAATTTTAAGTAAATTACATTATTTTGTTCTTTTTAGTACGTTGTTGACAAAAGCATTTTTTCTAGTTTTTTTTTAACTATAATTTATTTTAAAGCTACATCGCAAATTGTTCAATCGTGTTATATAGAGGGCTCGTAGATGACCAGTTTCGGATTAGCCAATGTTGGAATACACCAATCGCACCATAATGATTTTCAGACAGAGGTCTATGCTATATTGCAAGTTTTAACAAAGGACGAAGTCAGGATATGATCGGACAATCAAATCCGCATAGCCAAGCGGCTCTTAGAGTGATCGGTAAGCCCAGGATGAGCTCAGCTCTAGTTCATAAATACAGAGATGCCCTAGGTGAGCTAGTAAAGACTAAAGTGGTGACATTAAAATGGGTCCTCTAGCATAGTGGTGTCGAAAGCAGCGAGAAATCGAAGGAATTTCGCCATATGCGGATCGGCCCTCGAATTTTCGAGCTCAGAACCCTGCCTGGGTATAAGTAAAGAATACTGCTCCCAGGTCCTGAACAGATGGGCATGGAAAAAAACAAAGGAGATCTGCTCAAGGACGATCACTACAGACAAGCAAAAAAACTACTATCCCATGTGTATCTAATGCATCTAAGGGTGATGTCTTTGAGTAGACAGGTAATTGGAGACCTAATTGGTATTTTGACAGGGCACTGTAAATATAACAGCACATCTTCCATCTCGGAGTAGAGGACAGTAGTTGCTGTCCCAATGTAGGACAGAGAAGAAGAGTTTCTATGATCTTGTTCGTTCATGTAAAAGGTGAGCAGCAAGTCCATGTTTAAGGAAGAATTACAACGACTCTCCTTCATTAGAAGGAGGAGAAGGCCTTTGTAGGGGAGTGGAGTGAGGTGAGTGACACTGGGGTGGGCGAAAAGGGCCTTTCACGCCTAGTTGCTAGGCTCTTCAGCTTACTGGAATTTGCGATGTACTACTACTACATCGCAAATTCCACATCTTGTTGCCAGTTGTAAAATGTGAATACAGTTTACGTAAGTATGTAGTTTAGTTAACAGTAGAGGCTAGTTGTTCCTATACAGAACTTAAATTTTGAAAATCGTTTAATAATGATCTTTTCGACCATAAGTCAAAGTTAAACTAACACCATTAATTTCAAAAGTGGTAAAGTTTATTTAAGCCACAAATTTAATCAACACAAATTAGACTTTTAGCTTTGACACATATTTTCTTACAGTCATAGATAAATTGTCTATATTTATTTATTTCGTGACAGTTTAATACCGGCTCATTAAATGATTATGATTTATTTACACGTCTTCACTTCGTTTATTCACGTCTCGAGTAGCGTAATACCGGAGTATGTAAATATTTGGTTATTATCGACTAAAAAAGGCATGCATATGTGTTTATAAACGAAATTACGCCTTGTTGCGATATGATTTTCACAGTTTTGTTTAGACCGAGGAATATTAAAAGAAAAATAATCACAAATAATATTTCACATATACTGTAAGATGTAACAGCGACTAAAAAATAAGAAATTCCAATTTAAGTCTAAATAGCAATGTATATATATATATATATATATATATATATATATATATATATATATATATATATATATATATATATATATATATATATATATATATATTGGGGTAAAATATATATATATATATATATATATATATATATATATGTTTGTGTAGTTGAAAATCTTGAAAGATTTAGGCAGGGACGTATCTAACTTAAGACGCAAAACTTAAAGACAACATAGAATAGCTGAAAATCTGGTGAATAAATATACGTTACGAAAAATAAGTAGATTATATTATATAAATTAAGGTAATTTTAAAAATATACATCGAATTTTTTTCTTTTCGATATGCCTGATATACCTACCTACCTTAGAAAAATATTTGGGCCCCGTTTACTACCGCCGAAAAATTGTTTAAATTAATACACCAGATATACTAAATGCCGAATTGTTCTTGATCCATACTGACAGTGTTCAAAAAATTGTATGTTTTTTGGTACTTATAAAATACAATCTCACAATCTTTTATCTTAGTAATGTGTAATAATGCGAAAAATAATTTTACCTGATACCAAGTTTATATTATCAAGTTGTGTTTGGGTTTTATTTTCGGCGTCTGAAATCTTGTCACTGTTTTTTATTGACATATGCTGTTTCATTTTAAGTAATTCCACTCTCCACTAGTAAACAGGTATGCGAACACACAAAAAAAAATTGAGACTCGTGATTAAAAAATTAAGATGGCAGTTGGGCACCAGTTTGAACAAAAAAAACTAAATTGAGAGGGTGTATAGTAGCATATCTTTTGAAAGGTATTTTCAGCTTTAACTGTTTCCAAAAATATTATATATAAATACTGGTATGGGTCTACATTACATTTCGAAACCGATTTAAACACTGAGTCAGGCCTTGAAGATGTCTCGTGTAATCGAAGGCAAAACTTCGGAACATATTTTGATAATACCACAGCCTAATGCCAAGAACCATGAATTTTTTAATCGAACAAAGGCGTAAAATCTTCTGTTCTATATTATACTACGTAATTTTTTACGCAAAACAATTAATGTGTCAAAATAAAATCGCTTTCCGACGTTTCGTCTTCGATTGCACGAGGCATCTTCAGGGATGTTCACTTCACGAAATTGGAACACTGAATTTCAGTGTTCAGACTCACTAGATCTGTGTATAAGTTGAATAATGGTTTACTCAATTTTAGTATTTGGCCTATAACTGCCGAACGAATCACTCTATCCCCAATCTGTGAAAGCCTACATATATACCGCGACGCCTCTACATTTTTAGCTTTATGACTTGTTTTTCGAGTTATCGACGATTTTCTATTTTTGAAAAAGCTTTCACCTTTTGTTTTTGAAGATTTAGCAGTGGGAAATTATCGTATGCCCTCACAGAAGCCACCTAAAAGTACCGTAAGCTCATTTAACTGGACTTCTACTATACTTTCTATACTTTGCCTGATAATGGTCGGTATCTCGAAAACTGCAATTCATATTCATAATAGCCACAATCTTATACACTTTTTATATACATATTTTTTTTCGTGGCAGATTTGTGAATGTATTAGTGAACGCACATATTGTTCAATGTAACATCGTGTACACGATTACAAATGGGGCCATTCCGCCATCATTCTTTTTAGTTCTATTTATATGAGATTGATTGTGAATGTCAAATTTAACAAACAGCGACAGGGTCCACTGCATATGTAATACTATTGTACAATAACATGTCTTATTATACAATTTTAATATATAAAGTTTTAATATACATACTTTTTTCCTGACAGAATGGTGAACGCATTAGGGAACGGACCTAATGTTCAGTGTAACAGCGTGGAAACAGTTCAAAATGGCGCCATTCCGCCATTTTTATCGTATTTTCACCATGCTTGCTATGGGACTACTCCAGCAGCATCCTAAATATTTCCTGAACATTTTAACCAAATTGGTCAAACTATCGCGGATTAATCGATGTACATATATTAAAAAAGTACGTAGGACCGAATTGATTCTCTGTTTTTGAAGTCGGTTAAAAATGAAAAAGCTGACCAACTTAAAATGGATCTTGAGGCCTTTCTTCGCGACCTAACTTGTTTTTGAAAAACCTCGGTCACAGCTGTAAAATGTACAACTCTGTATCCGATGATCTATAAACTGGTTTCCCTAATACATAAAGATAATATAGCAGGAGACGGCTTATTATTATGCATTATCTGCGGCACCTGTTACGTTAACTCTCACATAAAATGCCCATGCTTAAAATAGTGTAAAACCCACCCTTAGAAAGCTGCAATCAACATTTTTCTTTAGTCAACATATAAGAATAGATAATGCCATCCTAACGACTGCAATGTTTACAGACACGAAAAATTACTGACATTAACTAGAGGCTCCTAAATCAGCTTTTCTTTTTTCTCATTGTTTGACTCGGTCCTCCTAGCCAAGAAGATTTTTCCTTTCTTCATAACAACGGACCATTGTTTTTAATATAAATAGCGCGACTATTCGAGACAACAAAGCTCTCTTGGCAACAAAGCTCCCGCTAATATGAAAGTTACGAATGGATGAGCTTTTATTTTAAAATGGAAGTGACGGTTCTGAGGCTAAGCTAAAAGCTTGCAGATGCTTAGGAGGATGCTTGAATTCTTAATGATTATTAAATTTGGTGTGACATTTTAGCAGATATTTTAATGCAAAAATAAATATAGCTGTTTTAAAACAACTTTTCAGGCTATTTATATAATTTAAATATATAGTAAGGAAAATATCGGAAGTAAAGTTCTGTACATGGCCATTTTGATATACGATTAATGATATCCTTAGGCACCTAATCAATCCATGAGATTTTTTTCGAATGAATAAATGAATTAAAATATATCAAAATTTCTGTCGTTAACGAAACATAATTTCCTCAAACACTAAACTGATGGCCATAAATGGTGCATCAAGATGTTTTAATCAAAGTTTAAAAATGGATATTTCAGTTGCGAAACGCTATATCGGGTTGGGCTTTTGGCCGATCTGTTGGGTATGTATTTTGGGTTTTTTTGCGGGGTATTTCCGTTATTTTTATAGATAGAAAGATAGGGTTTTCGCGACAGTGTGCTACTTTTTTGTAAAACTAAAAAATGTGAAAACAGTTTCTTGTATAACTTTGTCAGGTCAAAAAGTTATCGGACCCTACGTTATTTTTTTAAATGGAACACCCTGTATATTTATAGATTATAAAATTTGTCTTTTCAAAAATATATAATAGTACCTTTTCAGAAACACGCAAATAAATGACAATTTTCTGAAGTTAAATGCATAATTATATAGTAGGTCATGAATAACAATAATAAACAATTGAAAGTTACATATTGCTAACGAAGAATTGGATACCTTGCATATAGGTATCTTTTTATATTAAAATACCTATAGAATTTTTTAGTAAGACTAAGTTTGTAACAATAGTTTTATAGCGTAAAGTAACAAAATAACAAACACAAAAAAATAACATTATTAAAAAAAAACAAATTTTTAAACGTGATGTTTAAATTGACAATCATTTTCTCTGAAAGGCTAAATGAATTGCCCCTGGAAGTTCTATATTCATATCGTGTTTTATATACATCATGTTGTATATAGCCCGATAAAAAAAAATTAAATTGAGAGATCTGGAGATCGTGGAGGCCATCTAACAGGTCCGTTGGTACCTATCCATCTTTCAGGAAAGTTATTATCAAGAAATTCCCTTAGGAGCCTAGAGTTATGACTTGGGGCACCATCTTGCTGTAGGTAAACAGCATTATATTGGGTTATTTGTACAATCGGTTATCCTGACAATTTCCAGTTAGACTGTGAAATAATGCAT
Organism: Kuschelorhynchus macadamiae; assembly: GCA_030620095.1. NCBI lineage: Eukaryota > Metazoa > Arthropoda > Insecta > Coleoptera > Curculionidae > Kuschelorhynchus > Kuschelorhynchus macadamiae. The sequence continues at coordinate 876,818 of JAUTXW010005202.1, read as the reverse complement.
GTGAGTCGATGCTCACTTCACCCTGGCCGGAATGAGGAATGAGTCAAATATGTCAAGGATTAAAGGATAGGCTGCTTCCCATATATACTCAAGACTGAGTCTGATTTGCGATGCATTATGTGTACACAAATTGGAGGAAAAAATTATGTGATCATGCCACTGAAGATCCTGTTGAAAAACTATACCTTAGGAAACTGGTAGGAATGCTAACGGGACACTGTAAGCTAAACAAACACCTTCACACCTTGGGCGTCCTCCCGGATCCGAGTTGTAGGAGGTGCAACCAGGACGATTAGACTGGTGAATACGTTCTTTGTTACTGCCCAGTTGTTGTAAATACCAGAGTATCCATTATGGGGGAAAGATGGCCAGAAATGGCCACACTCGGAGGATGCTAGGCCGCTACGGTGCTGAACTACATCAATACTGTTGGCTATCTCGACGAGTAAAACTCCGAAGGAGGTTACAATGGGCCCACCTGAGAGGCCTAAGTAATAGGTTGGCGCAAGTCACCCTTCCATACTCTGTAGCTATCTATCACAAGCTATACCAATTAGAAATCTTGAGCTAGATCTGAGAGATAATTTGTGAGATAGTACATGATTGTGTCGAGGTGACGATAATTTGGGCAATGTTATTTTCTCCCGATTCCACGTTTTTATGGAGGTTTTCGGTTAAGGGTAAAATCATTACTGTACGCCTGTATCATCCATTTAAATCCGGGAAGTTGTGTGTTGGAGGTATACATATATATCGTTAACATAGCTTTGAATAGAATTGCTGGTAGATCATTAATGCGCAAGAGGAACACTGAATCCTGTGGAAGGCAGATCTGATTTTGTAAAAATCTGAGAATGGCCAACAACCGCTATGGAAATATTTTTGTTGAAACTGGCAATACAGATTTTGAAGGAAGAACGTAGGTAGGGAATTTGCTAAGAAGGGCATCATACCAGGCATGATCGAATGCTTGGATATCCATATAAGTTTAGGTAATTTAAGACATCACTATCGATATGCTTCTTTACCTTCTACTTACCTTACTATTATTATTAAGTCTGTAGTTAAAAGCAGATTTTGATCATTTTCTAGGAACTGTGTGTACAGTAGCAGATTTGCAGCTGTGTTGAGAAAAATGTTTTTGTCTAGGACACTTGAAATAATCTGTAAGGGTGGTAACCAGTTGGGGAAGCACTTTTTTGTTGCATATTGTGTATGGTATAGTTGGTACTGATGGGAGGGGGATTAAAGTGGAATTTAGGGTGAATTATTTTGCAAAATGTTTAGCTTTTGTGATAGACGTGGAAACGATTTCATTACCAGAAATTAAGGGTGGAAAAGAGTTTTTGCAGAAGTTTTGAATCATGTTCTTGGCAAGCGACTACAAGGATTAACGACAATTGTGATAAGAAAGAATTTTGCCTCTGATTCATCTATTAAAAGCATTTTTGGACTCAAATATTATGCGATGATGAATGATTTTTGGTCTATCGATTTTTTAGAGCAGGATTCTTATGGAAACTGTTATAGGTTCAGAATTTGGCATTGCCGCAGGAGTTGCAAAACCATTAATTTGTTGGGAGGATCGCTGAAAAAAAGACAAAACAAAAAGATCCCGGCTTAAAGAGAAAGTTATTACTAAAGATAACACTTTTCATTGATTTAGTTTTGGAAACTGCTTTGACAAATGAGGCACCTAGCAAAGGTCTGAATGTGAAATGAAATGAGTAAGTTGGGGTCTACAACACATGTGCATGCACATGTTCATAAAACAACTCATTGTCATTTAATAGATACGTTTCTTTATCAAGTTTTATTTTTATATTGTACACTTTGTTGTACTTAGTTTACTTCAAGTTGTTACTTTCCATTTTTATTTGAAAACCAACAAATTGTACAAATGCTTAATGATTATAAAAAAACTGTGATTTTTGTAACATATAACACAGAAAGTACCAAAAAGGAAGTAAAATTAATGTATACAAACGGATGGCAAGCAAGAATAGGCAAATAAAAGAATAGTTAAATCTCATACATCACGCATCCGGTACTTTTTCCTGTATCACATAAACTCCGATTTCAATGTTTAACTTGCGCCTTTGACGTTGTTTAAGAGAGACCGCGACCACAGCTGTAAAATGTACAACTCTGTATCCAATGATCTATAAACTGGTTTCCCTAATACATAAAGACAATATAGCGTGCAGAAGCCAGTTTATTATTATGCATTATCTGCGGCACCTGTTACGTTAACTTTCGCATAAAATTTCCGTGCTTAAAATCGTATTGGCATCGAACCAGGGCATGAACGCACAGCTGTTCACGCGATATGCATTGTGAATTTCCCACTTTTCGAATGGATCTAAATGGGCTGTTATTGTTATTCTATTCAAAACAGTTATTACGTATTTTGAAAAGGTTTTTTTTATTTCCTTTCAGAAATATTTTTTTACATTTTTGTGATATTATGCCAAGGTTAGCGCAGAGCAGTACCTTTCCCGTACGAAAATTATGTGTATATATCGCTGCAGTCTGACAACCTGATACAAGGCTAATTATGACCCTGTGATATCGCTCCTAGAATATTTCGCCCTAAGTCTTAAGTTGGTGCTGTAGTGATCGAAAATGGAAATTGAAATATATGAGCTTTATACAGGGTATTACGAAAGCGTAGAAGGGCCACAATTTTTTTATTTTTATTTTTGTAACAAATTCCGACTTCTATCTCGGAATTCCACAATTTTTTTATTTTTATTTTTTCCGTTCTAAATTCCGACTTCTATCTCGGAATTCCGACTTCTATCTCGGAATTCCGACTATATCTCGGAATTCCGACTTCTATCTCGGAATTCCGACTTCTATCTCGGAATTCCGACTTCTATCTCGGAATTCTGACTTGTAACTCGGAATTCCGACTTCTAACTCGGAATTCCGACTTCTATCTCGGAATTCCGACTTCTATCTCGGAATTCCGACTTCTAACTCGGAATTTCTATCTGCGTTGTAATTAATACGCGACTGGTTATTAGCGCAATCACTTTTTTATACTCTTTTAACGTCAAATGAAGCGATCATTCTGAATGAAATTAATGTTTTAATTATAGGGATCAGGATGAAGCTAAGTAAAACTAAAGAAATTTATTAACTGTGCATAAAGTCCAAATTAAAAAATAATGACTGGGTCGGTTCCGATGGCTTGAATATGGTTGACATGAAAAATAAAAATGTGTACTTTGCTTTATCTTTTTCATAGATAGTAGAAATAATAAAACACCATTTAGTAAGAACATCTGATCCATATTATGTTAAAAAGATGCAATAGCATGGAGGGGATGCACGCATTTTCAGATATATAAATATTTTTTTTTCAGATTTTAATATACGCATTGTAGCGTGGGGGCATATGTCTCCTCGCTCTTCATCAAAGGTTATCGTCATTTACTCATAAGTATTGTTCTTTTCTTTTCCCAATTTGCCAACTATTTACTATTATACATAAAATTTAAATATAATTATTATTGTTTTTCTTTTAGAAGAAAAGAAATATATTTGTTTAAAAAAACATCTTTTTTTTGAGTAAATAACTAGCACCTATGAAAGGTTTATGCATCCTCTATTAAAGTAACCTATATTTCGTTAAACGATTATTCATTATTTTTCAATTCCGTTATTATTCATTCAGATTAAATTTCATCAAAGTATAAAAGATTTTAGGTTGACTTTTTCAAGTAAGGACAGGAACATAACTGATCAGTTACATTCTATGGATGATAAAAAATATAATAACTAAAACAAAGTCAGAAAAACCAAATTTCCCTGATACCTGTTAATTAAAATATTATGCGAGTAAATGTACTCGTTTTAAAACGCTTTTGTTAGTTTCATTTGATTTTCACCCACTTTATAACGCCAGATTACAATCGATGCCCATGCAATTATTTGATAAGTTGGTCCCATTATCCTGAACAGGATCATCAGGATAAAAAAATTTCATCTCGGAAAGGGACCCTGGAAAATGGCTACCATATAAAAGGAAGGCGGCAGACGCGCAAATTACCCATTCTCGGCACGGGGAGGTAGCGAAGAAAAATAAATTATAGTTTGACAAAACTAAAAAACACGTTCTAATAGTAAACGGAACTAAAAAGATAAAAAAATATAGTTTAAAAAACTAAAAAACACGCTTTAATAGTAAATTGAACTAAAAAGAAAAAAATTACTTTTGTAAAAAAGTGTAGGGTGCCTTTATACCATATTTTCATACTGACTTTACTTTCAGAAATTATACCGATAAAATATTTATAACTGATATCAGACCCACGCTGTTTTCACAATGACATTAATTTTCTTGTTAATCACTGTATTCTCGTCCAAATGGTTTTATTTTAGTTCAGTTTACTATTACAGCGTGTTTTTCAGTTTTTTAAACTATAATTTACTAGAATTCCTCCACAAATGAAGACATTGATATTTTATGAAGTTTGAAAACAAAAATCTGTAACATGATTTCAGCAAAAAAAAATTGTTAGCAAATCATATCCTCATAAATCAAGTTTCCGTTGTAATTCTTATTTCTAACTTTGTGGAAGGACATCAATCTATCAAAACAGATACAGGAACACAGTGAAAAGTTAATCATAATTTTGATTGTTTCTTCAAGCACCTTATTTTCTTTCTTTTAGCTTTATCTATTCGGTAAACCTCTTTACAAATAAAGAACATTCTACTAACAAGGTACAACTCAATGGTCGTAGTTGTAAATTTTTTTCGTGTTGATCACACCCAACAAAAGGAATAGGTATTTCTTTTAATTTGTCCAAAATATCAAAATGGGTACCTTGATATACGTGGTTCGCTGACAAAATATCTAATACGGTAGACTATATTACTGATTATAGACTCTTTGACTAATGTTCCCAGTCATTTACGTTTTTTATGTATTAAGTTTCATTACCCGTTTTGGATCTTCTTCTACTTGTCGTAAAAGTTTGTAACAGATACATCATTAATATATTGGAATTGGGGTCTTCTACCCTTAAGGACCTCACTGCCACTTTTATGCATACTATATATTATTATTAGACCTATTGACAACAACTTCCAATTAATATTTTGACTACCTAGTTTTGTTCGGGGCCTGGGACATAATATGAAAATATGACTTTTTTCATTCAATAAAATTTGTTTCAGTTTTCTAATCCTGTCACTTTTATTCATAGAGTTGTTATTTCTAGACACATTGGTAATTTAATTAATTGCATTTTTCCTACTTTATTAAATTTAATTTGAATTTTCTACCCTTTCTGAAACCTGCTGCTACATTATTTCATAATATATATTATTTCCAGACATCGGGGTAACAGCCCCCTATAAATATTTTTGCTTGTACTACGATCCGAGGGAGTCTATTTAGGGTAAAATATACTTTTTTTCTTATTTATTAAAATATATTTAAGTTATCTACTCTTTAGAGATTCGCTGCACTTCTTATTTAAACTTGATATTAATTATAGATATGTTAGTAAAAGCATCCTATAAATAGTTTGGCTTGCATTGCCGTCCATGGTGTCGCTACAAGGAATAGAATTTAATAATTTATTTATTTTTTCCTCATTTATTAAAATTTCTTTGTCTTCTACCCTTCAGGGGTTAGATTTCATCATACTAGATACTATTTCTAGACATTTTCAACAATTAATATTTTACACAAGTCATAAATGTCTTTATCACAAGGACAATTATTAAATGTGCAGTCACTGGACAACGCATCCAAAGCAAAAATTGGAACATTTATGTGACAACACTACTATAAGTCAAAATTCCGAATTAGAAGTCGGAATTCCGAGATAGAAGTCGGAATTCCGAGTTACAAGTCAGAATTCCTAGATAGAAGTCGGAATTCCGAGATAGAAGTCGGAATTCCGAGTTACAAGTCGGAATTCCGAGATAGAAGTCGGAATTCCGAGATAAAAGTCGGAATTCCGAGATAGAAGTCGGAATTCCGAGATAAAAGTCGGAATTCCGAGTGTCGGAATTCCGAATTAGATATAAAAAATAGATAGAAGTCCAAAAATAAAAATAAAAAAATTGTGGCCCTTCTACGCTTTCGTAGGGTATTAGGGGTTTGACTACAAATATTTTAACAGTCTTTTAATTAGTAAAATATCCCAACAATGTAAATTTAGGGAGTAAGAAACGGATCTCCTATTTGAATTTACCTTAAAAATTCCTACTTAAAAACGGCAAACTCGCTGACAAACAGCAAGGCTCATCTCAACGAACATAACAATCATACCCTCAAGTAGCACTTGTAGGCATGAATACGTCAAGACTGTGACTATTACGAAGATAGTACGGAATTGTGTGGTTCCATTTAAGTAGCCGAATAGTAATAATTCACCCTATTTGCTACTTCCTTATTTCTGTCTTTATTTAATCCGTTTGAAAAATATAAATGGTTCTTCTTATACAAACAAAACAGTTATGGCCACTACAAACACTTAAATCGGGAACATGGTGTAGAGCGTATATGGGATATGTTATTAGTAGGATACGTGCGTTTCACTTAAGTTTCTAGCTATGCTAAGGACCTAAAATTAAAACGCAGGGAATTTCTCTGCTGAATATGGTGATGACAGTGCTAGAAAAATGACGCGCCTTTAAAATTCGTTAATTTTCAATACATTTTGGTCAAATATATCGGCCAATTTAAATCTCAAAAATTTAATTTTGGACTTTGGTTTAAATAGTAATTATCATTAAATATCTTATTATAAAGAGTGATTCTTTTTTTTAACGTGATGTTTAACGTGTCTGCATTTTTAATCTTTATACTTACAAAAATAAACATCATAGCTAAATATTTATAGGGAAGATAAAAATAAACAATGGCGTTCTATTGGACTTTGAAGTTAGCTGCCTTTCTTTCCTGAGAAAATTACTTAACATCAAGGGTCTACGACTGCACCCATACGCTTTTATAGTTTTGGATTCTTTAAATACGCAGCTGTCACTTATACTTTGAAGTCTTGAACACTAATGTGGTACATTACGGTGTTTCCTTAAAATACCGCTTTATGTTGTTTTGTTCAGGTATGACATAACCAAGTTATGATATTTTTAATTTTCTATAAAATGTGAATAAATGCCGAAAGCTACTTTTTTTCTTATGGGACGTGATGTCATTGTCATTTTAACTTGTTACTCGTAGATTATGGTCTACAACACATAAACAACTAATTCAGATTGACAAATTCGGACCGAATTGACCTAGTTCGATGGCCATATATCGAATTACAGTGACTTTATAAGGACGGTGGCGACAATAGGGTAACCAATTTTTGATTGGTTCGGTCATATTGCTGCTAAAATAGTTTTGTTTACTTTTTGCCTATGTGGCTTTTTTATGAGGTTTCTTGTTTTAGTTAGTGTATTATTTTATTAGTTTTTGGGATTAGTGAAATAAATATTGATTCAAGCAATACGTTTTAAGCCATTGGCCATATGGAGAAATGTGTTTAAGCCTGGTTCACCTGCTTTTTGCTTGTAATTATAAAGTGTTTGTGATGAATTTGTAAATGACTGTGACTCCAAGAAAAGTTATTAAATATTGCACATTATTATATTTTGGTTTTATTTTGCTGTAAAAGACAATATTGTTTCGTGTCTTTGTGTATGTTTTACTTTATTCAGCACCACAATTTGAGGTAGAAGCTCTCAAAGATTATCATAAAAGAAACTTTATTTTGTAGGTCTTTTTCAGTACATACCACATTACTAAATTCACTTGGGAGACAACTGTCATTAGTCATTTGCACAAACATTGTTATTTGTTAAAAATTTAAATGAGAAAGTAAGTTTGCACTAGATAGTTCGGATATATTATTAGAGTAAAGCATTAACATATCCCTATATCCCTACATTTACAACCGACGCTGACAAGGGATGTCTGTGTAAAGTAAATTTCGAATTTTTTCGGTGGCATATTACTCTTTGCAGGTGTGTTAAAATGCCTTAATTTAGTCATATTTTGCGAAAAACTCGCGATAATATGGCGGGTGGACTTATATTGTCGCCACTGTTCTTATAAAGTCACTGTAGACCGAATCTCGTACTAGCACCCCCTAGCTCCGCAACCTCAAGTACAAGACGTAATAGTTTCGTTGTAGTAAATAATTACTGTAATTCTTACTTCTAAGTTGCCACCGAAAAATAAAAGCTGGTAATGGCCAGTTTAAAGAAACATTAGACGATAACTTTTCCTACTCTGCAACGGCTCGTGTTACTTTATAGTAATACCTTATAGGAGTACATTTGGACGTAACGGAGTAATCGCTGCGAGGTTCAGGAAGGTTTTGATACTTAAAAGTTGTAATTTAGTAAACAGATTAGAAGCAGTAACTCTGAAAAATTACTATTATGTCACTGAAAAGAAATGACGACCTTGGAGTCAATTCCGTAAGTAGTTACTTTGTATAGGAAATTACTATAAAGTATTATTCGCAGTAACAAATACATATATAATACTAAAAAAGTGGTTATTGCCATATAGTAATAGCTATTTTAGTGCCAGCTGGGTAGCATCTAGCTTAGTTTTTTGTAATGTAAGATAATTTTATACCTATTGAATACGTAGTATGGATTTTAACAATGTATAAAATTAATGAATATGTAAACGTGTTACTTATTTATGGAGAATGTAAACATACCGGGATAGGTAGGTTATCTTTTCCTGCGTTCGAATGCAAAAAATTTGTTTCGTTTTCCAAACAGAGCGAGATCCGGGAAGTGTACCTCAAAGACAAATAGCACCTGAAAACGAGAAACATATTTTAGTTCTAGTGTAGGAAAACCCTGGTGGGATTTTGAATTCAACAATTATTTTAAGTTTTTGAAATACTTTTCCTATTGTGTCAATTACCTACCTAGAATTGCTAAGTTTTATTAATTTTTAGAAAGCATAAACTTAATTAGCTGCAGTTAAAATTGTACAAATAAGTAATCTCAAAAATTATTATGAGTTAGTTAAAATGACAGGTTGTTTTCTACTTGTCTGATACGCGCTAATATTATGCTACCACACCACTATTCTTTTTATTAAATGATTAATCCACTCGTTGTTTTCTTGATATAATGGTTCTGATCACGATATCTTTTACCGTCGCTAAAGGAACTTTTGTTAAAAAGCTCGTTTCGCCCAAACTTTCCTTTTGATTACACCCTTTCTTTAAAAGAAATAAATAAAAGTTTTCTACAGTTTCCTTGGCATCAAGGGATGCATATTTGTTTTTGAAATACCACTTCCGAATGCGCTGTTACATCATTTGTCCATCCATCCACTTTTTTTAATAACACAATACCACATCTCTAACTTTGAAAAAATAACAGATATTTTACTAAATGCAATGTTTGACAGACACACAAATACTAATATAAAAAAGATTTTATATTGATATTTGTAGTTAAACATTTTAACATCCAGACCTGTATTCAAGTAGCCAAGAAATCAGCCAATAATTCTGAAACGGACTTTACCAGATGAGAATTTTCTCGATGCAGCGCGAGGCCAATTTGTATCGTTCCACAGTTTTTACGTATTTTCCCATCTGGTGAGTGTAATTTGTGGTAATATTCGAGGTTTTGTTTTTATCTGTCCTCTGACAAAAGTAAAAAATGAAAAAATGCCTTCCTTAAAGTTTTCCATAATAAAAGAATATAATACTATTTTACTCTCACGTAAGATAAAACTCTCAGACAAAATAACCGATAGGAAAGCATTTGCGACAAGAGACGACAAAAGTAAGTGGCACATTGTGTTTCTCGGAAAGCTAGTTATTACAGTAATAAGCTTCGGCGATAAAAAATAATGCACTTTTCCGCTTCTTGCTATTAGATTAAAGGTTATTATTCCATTTATTACGCTGTAAATCCAGTAGGTTAATGGCTCCCTATTTTAGGTCCGGTTAGCGCCACGCTGCGAAGTGGTGTATGGTTGGTGATTTATTTAAATTTGATTTAGTCCATTATACACGGTGTTAATATTAAATAATGTGATTCCTTGGATCATTTTAATAAAAAAAGTTAATACAAATATGTGTCCGCAAATGTTTTATTTTCGAGATACAGAGTGTTGGTTTGAAAATGATCTTTTTTTAGTAATTCCGAAACTGTAAGAGCCGGCAAAACCGCAAGATATTTAAAGGCCTCATTTTGACTATATTCAACAGTTTTTATTTCAACCTTGACTTTCTTAATAAAAAAATTATACGGTACTGATTTTTCAAAAAATTATCTTCACCATTTAGGGTATGTAAAAATACATAAAAAATGCCTGTTAGTTTTTGCTCAACACTCTACAAAAGTGATAAATACATTTTAAGGGCATTACTTGAGTGGATATATATTTATTAAAATTTTTTTCTTAAGATTATCCAAGGAATCACTTTTGTATAGTTTTGAGCAATTCTGACTCCAACTAAAACTGGGCCAAAGGTGCCAGAAGCATGCATCAAAATAGAATTTGCTTTTTTTTCTAAAACTAATTACCCTATCATAAAAAACTAAAAATCAGAGGGTTACAATTTTTTTCCTAAAGAAAGTTAAGATGGTTACCCATACATCATGGTTAAAATAAGAGCTGTTAAATACGTTCAAAATACAGCCTTTAAATACTTTTAAAGTTGTGCCAATCTCAATCAAATAGATCTTATTGTTTTGGAATTACTAAAAAAATATAATTTTTTCTAAACTTTGACACTCTTTATTTCGAAAATAAAACATGCGCGGACACATATCATCTATTTTTTCTTAAAATAATAATAAAATTGATATTTCCTCGACAGTTAGGTAGTGTCAGTAATAGAGTACTTCTTGTTTTTTCTTGGTTGGATGTTTGATTCCATATTTTTAATGCAAAAAATCTTAAACGAGTTCGAGAAAAAATTAGTATGGTTTTTTCTCAAAAAATAATGCGAGTTACAATAAAAAGCCGAAGCATTTATTTCACCTGTCAAATTGACATTTTTTTCAAAAAATTATAAAAGACCATCTATTTTCTGAAAATATTTAAACATGGTAAAGGAGAAAGTTATCACAGGAACACTCAAATTCACTGTCACTCTCCATGCTATACATTTTAAAAAATTTTTGAAAAATTAAAACCCGCAAACAAATGATCAATAGTAATCTGGCAACCGAAAAGCATAGCCTACTCGATCCATGTTTCCGCGATGTTCCGCATTGTTCATACGGGAGTAACCAACCAGTGACAAGTAAATTTCAACTACGCGAAGAAAATTCTGGAAATTCCAGGTATTTTTTATTGTTTTCCTACTGGTCGTAGAATAGTTATTTATATAACAAGATCGAAAAGTGAAATTATTCTGGACGCGTAGACGTAGTAAGCGAGGCCTGGAAATTTGCAATTCCAGGAAAGAGATTTTTCGAGTATATTAAATACAATATTTTTTCTTGGACCACCGCAATCACTATCGCTATTCGCTACTTTGTATTATTGCTTCTAGTATAAAATAAAAAGGGTGAACTGATTAGAATTGTATAACTTTCTGGCTTTTAATTGTCAAAACGGTGAGATGCTTGACAGAACATCAAATAAAGGCATGTCGGGCATGGAAATGTGGGAGCATGGCTACTTGATAAATTAATGGGATTTCGTTTTTCCGGCAAAGAGTATTTTTCCGGGTCCCATTGTTGTTTTTCCTTTCTGATTTTGTCTTTTCCGGTGAGACTAAGAAATGCCAGATTTTCTAATTTGTAATGTGGTTCAGGAAGCGTGTTTTGTGGATGGTCGACGAGAAAATGTATCCCAATCTTGATTGATGGGGTGCATACAGTCTTCTGGTCAAAAAATGAGTTTAAAAGTGCTTTTCTGGTTCGTTAAAAAAACATATTTTTTCCACGACTGAGATTAAAAGTTGTAAAAAATACACACCAAAGTAATTTATTTTTTTTAAATAGCTGAGTCGTGTATACACAAAGCATCTCATTCTTGTAAAAAAAAATAAGACCTGTGGGACTTGTGAAAGTCAGGGCTTTTATTGGTCAGAAATTGATGCATGGTTGGTACACTTTTTTTACATCAAAACGAAAAAAGCCTAACCTGGCCTAACCAGAAACGAAATCTAAATGTAAAGCATTATTTTTTATAAAATCACGGGTTTTGATTAAAAAAAAATAAAAAAATGTATCAATACGCGGGGACTGTACCGCAGCCTTTCAAGTGACTGACATCCATTCATTGTCTTTATCTTTCGCCTAACCAAATTAATACGATTCCTGACCAGTAGGAGCTTTAACGTTCACAAGTCCTATATAGGTTTAGATACTAGTAGTGAATTTTAAATTGTCTAATTTTTTTGTTTAATTTTTGACGGATAACGGTCATATTGGTGTTTTCGAATACTTTTTACTGTTGTAAAAGAACTATTATAAGCTTTTTATTGTCGCATAGTTAAATTTAAATAACTGGCAGCGATTTAGTGTTGTAGAAAAAGTCGTAAAAAATACTTTTCAAACTCGTGTGAGACCAAACTGTCACACCTGGTGTAAAAAACTAACATTTTCAAAACTTATTGTACAATATAAATAATATAGTAACCTATTTGAAATAATACAATCGGATATTTCGGTGTTTAAAATAAACATATCACAGAGTTAGCTAAACTTTTTAACCGGCTTCGTTTCATCCCTCATACAAAGTAAATACAGAACGCCGGTAATTCTCAAAGGGCTTTGTAAAGCTTTACCTAAAATCATCATTCTCGTTTATAAATAAAAGCTCAACCATACGTAACTTTAATTTGAATGAAAATGACCGCCCAAGGGAGCTTTGTTAGCGGAGCATTTGGTTTTAATATTAAAAACATTATTGTAAAGCGAAACAAAATCATTTTGGTATTTAATTACTTGATTACTTTATGTAAGTAATGAGATACTAATAGTCAGATAAAGTGGGTTATATTAAGGACCTTTCACAATTTTTTTATTGACCAAAAAGAGTTTTTAATTGGAGAAATAATCACCATTACGCTCTGAAAATTCGTATCTATCATGAGGCACACTTCTAACATTAATTTTCCATCAATAGTTGGTTCGGTATTATTGACAGTTTTTTAATCGGACCAGCGATATTAATTTGCACTTTTTAGAAAACGATTTATTGGACCTTTTGAATGATATACCTTTAAATATAAGGCAAGACATGTGGTTTATTTAAATTGGGACGCCCCCGCATTTTCTAAATATAGTGCGAAATTACTTAAATCAACGTTTCCCTCATTGATAGATTGGACGCGGTAGTGAATTTCCTTGGCCACCCCGTAGCCCCGATCTTAATACGTTGGATTTTTATCTGTGGGATAACCTGAAGGCTTTAGTATACAATGATGAAATAAATACACGAGAAGAACTTATACAACAAATTCAAAAAGCTGCCAATGTTATTAAAAATTCCGAAAATACCCTCCTGGAATGTGAGGCACAAATTGATAAAGAGCCTAAGAAAGTGTATTAGGTAAACGGCTGACACTTTCAACATTTATTATAGAAAATTTAAAAATGTTTTTATACACTTTAAACATTTTTATTTTCAAAGACGAATACCTCGCAAACGGCTTGAAATATTGATATTGACTAAGAGTACGTTATTTACGCAGTCTGTTCTAATGTGAAATCAAAATAGTTTCAGCTTTATAGATAAGTTATGGGACATCAAACAATGCATACATGTATATCAATTAGCTAAGGGTCCCTACACGTAGCGTTCTACAAAAGTGCTTTACCTGCTGTCAAAGGTACTAAGTTCATTCTATCCACTATTATTACTACTATTACTACAACAAATATAACTGGAATTTCGGCAGCAATCATCAATAGGTCATTGACAATTGTGTGATGTGAACAACGGCCTTCACGTTTTTGCAGCCGTGAAGGCCCCAAATTTTATCAATCTTTTCGCAAGTATAGATCAGGGACGTAGACAAGGGGGGGCCTGAGGGTCCGCGGCCCCTCTTTTTATCCTGTGGCCCTCCACTGCCCCCCCCCCCCCATTAGCCTGTCTAGATATATTTTACGCTACGCTGATACACGCACAATATTTTTAACGAAATAAAATACTCAAACCACAACAAAACAAAATATATCTACTAGTAAGAATCCCAAATATAAGCTGACTCTTACCCTCTAGTGCTTCATGTGAGCGAACTTCTCTTGTTTAAGAATAATAAAATCATATTTGAGAAACAGAATCGGAAATGACAGACTATCAAACTTGGCTATTTTATCAATTGAGAAGTCATTGGTAGAAAACATAGATCTTCAAAGAGTAATAGATATATTCGCGGAAAATAAGAGAAGAATAAATTAAATTTTATGAACTTTTTTTTTTGGATTTTTTAGTTAACGGTTTATATTATTTATGTTTATTTTTTATTAGTTTTAGTAATACTTCCACAATTGTACATTAAATAAAAGTGAAAAAACATGGTTCTTCAGATGTGTTTAATTAAATTACTTTTGTATAAAATTTGTTATTTAATTCAAAAACCTAAAATAAATGTGGAAAATTCGTTTTAATTTTTTTACTGGCAGATATTATTTGTTACTGGATCCATCATTAATGTAAAAAAAATCTTTACTAAACTATGCTAGTTTCAAACAAACAAAAGTATGCTTTATTGGCGCAGGAAAAATTGTTACAATTTTATGGACAAAGCGAAATTTGCCTTAAAACAAAAACAATGAAAAACGAAATATTGATCGAAAAAAAATCATTTTTCGATGGGTCAATGCAAAGAAAATACATAAATTGTAAATATAACTTGACACTTTGACACACTAATGACAGACACTATATATAGGCCCCTCTAGAATTATTTCTGCCCCCTCCAAAATTAATTTTCTGTCTACGTCCCTGGTATAGATATGTTTTTCACGTGCAAACTAACCAATTCTTAACGCCATGTAAATGCAGAAATATAAATTGAATAGCTAAAGGACTCGTTTTTAAAAAGATTTTTTTTTATTTTTTTGTATTTAAATTCTTCTGGTTTTTTGCATATTAGGAGGAATTTCGGATATTATTATCAAAATTTGCTGAATAAAAAATATAAGTTCGATTTATTGTGCTATATAGTGAGACAATAAAATTTATTTCTTTGACAAATATAAGCCAATATGCCTATTAGATATTGCTCTGTACCTGGTTGTAAAAAACATGTTTTATCAGTTCTGTCTGTCGTTTCGTCTGTCGGTCTGTCTGTCTGTCTATTAGTTCTCGACATAGCTTAAATACTACTTACCCAATTGACTCCAAATTTTGACCAAAAATTAAGGGTTATATGAGGATGACCTAGTAATATGTTTAAAAAAAATTGTTACAGTGGTGTATTATTTGGGGTTAAGATCCAGTAAAAAAAGCAAGTCTTTTTCTTAAATTGTCCATGTTTCCCAACTTTATTGTTGCATCCTCAGGACACATAAATTCTATATCCTGCATGAAACCCATATTATCAGTCTTTACCTACCTCGTCGGCCTGCAGATATTTCGCAGATATTAAGTGTCTAAATGGTTTTCGTTAACGATGCTCTTGTTGTTATGTTAGAGTGGTGTATTATTTGGGGTTGGTATCCAGTAAAAAAACAACAGACTTTTTTAAACTGTCGACGTTTCGCTATTTTATTTTTGCATCCTCAGGACACATATATAAATTCTATATCCTGCATGAAACCCACATTATCAGTCTTTATCTACTACGCTGGTCGGCAGATATTTCCCAGATATTAAATTTCTAAATGATTTTCGTTAACGATCTTCTTGTTGTTATGTTAGAGTAGTGTATTATTTGGGGTTGGGATCCAGTAAAAAAACAACAGACTTTTTTAAACTGTCGACGTTTCTCTATTTTATTTTTGCATCCTCAAGACACATAAATTCTATATCCTGCACGAAACCCATATTATCCATCTTTGTCTACTGCGCTGGTCCGTTTTTATGTTAGAGTGGTGTAATATTTGGGGTTAGGATATAGTAATAAAAACAAGACTCTATTTTTAAATTGTCGACGTTTCGCAACTTTATTGTTGCCTTCTCGGGACACATATAGATTTTATATCCTGCATGAAACCCATATTATCAGTCTTTACCTACTCCGTTGGTTCGCAGATATTTGCCAGATATTAAGTTTCTAAATGGTTTTCGTTAACGTTCTTCTTGTTATTATGTTAAAAGTGGTGTATTATTTGGGGTTAGTTAGTAGTACGTAAAGACTGATAATGTGGGTTTCAATTTAAAGTGACGGAAGGAAATGGCGGCCAAATAAATTTTTTAAAAAATCATCGTAAAAATATTTGGTTCAATTGTCTGTCAATTTTGCAGAAAAGTTAAACGTGCAAATGGGATAAACTGGTACGAATTTAACATGACGTAACAAAATGGTGGTATGTGTTATTGTAAAAACCACTTATTGAATTTAATTTAAATTATGCCCAAAAGTCATGTGTGGCTTAAGAAGAGAGAACCTGATAAAATATTGGTAGGAATGCAATATCATGAAACAAAATGGCTCCCAATAAAAATGAAAAGTATATGTAACACTTATATAATGTGACTATGTACTGAAGTAAACTGAGTCACACTTCACTCTTCCGAAAAATTGGAAAAAAATTATACGAGGGAAGTACCGGGTAAAGGAAATTTACCGATTTTTTTATTTATATAATAAAAATATTGTATTCCCAAATTCGACTAGCAGGTAATTAACAATGTAATATTAAATTCACTATATTTAAATAACATTTAAAACTGTAATTGTAAAATATTAAACTAGTCCGACGACTAGTCTAAAGTTATTATTTATACTTTTGAAATTCCCTGGTAGGTAAAAATTCGTAGCGCGAAGCCAAACTACTTTTAAACAGCTCGGTAACAGGAGCCAGTGTCTATCGGGTTTGAAACTAGGCGGCTCGCCTTTTATCTGCGATTTTTTTAAGTGCCGACGGCCCAGTGCTGCAACTTATATTTTTATTCAGTAAACTTTGTTATTATTAAGCACTAAGCAAGAATTCATGGCTTCAAGGTAAGCTAAGTATATCTGCAAATCGAAAAATATGCTTTAGAAGAAATGATTGAACTGAAACAGATGCTTATAATATATATCCAAGGAAAGCAGAATATCCTAATTTTAAATCCCAAGAGATTCTTAAAACCAAATCAAAATAATTAAGATATTAATATATTCTCCAATAAGAAGAACATTCAAGAAAATATGAAATACGAGCAGTGTGTAAACTATGTAGCTAAATAGAGTTTGCTTGATAAATTATTTGATATATGAACTTATAATTTCAAAATATTGATCGTGTCTATCGAAATGTGATGTAATTCTGAAAAAAAATCCGTAGAACTTGCTTTAGAAATAAAAATTTTCTCATTAATATCAGTGCAATATTTGATAAATAGTTGCCATTTGCTTATATAGTAATGTTTGTAACAATTGAAAAATATATTTCGTGTTATTATGAGGTGAGTTAGTATATCCAGTAAAATATTCATCCCGTTATACCTGGAAAAAATAAATCCTGAATTTACTACACTCTGCCGCATTTTTTGTCCATTTTAACGTAGCCCGTAAACATATTTACGCTCTCAACAATTTACTAATTTAATTACTGGAACGTTGGTTTTCATTACGCCAGATCCATATGAAATTAACGGCGTTCACATGGACAGTTATTGTTGGGGTACAGATGTAGGGATTTTTAGCGGAGGCCACCCAAATATGATTGTCGCAAATGGGAACGTAAACACGCGTTTGCGAAATTGGATTGTTTGAAACTAGTTGTGTGGTCCGCTTTCGGAATTTGCAATTTTCAGAGTTGATTGTAAATCTGCAATAATGTATTTTTTCGGGAAAAATTTTATAGTGCCGGCTGAACCAAGGGAATGAGCTAATTATTCAGAAGTTTTTGTTTTTGTTCGTCAAAAGAAACTAAAGAACAAAATTTTAAAAATACGCTGCAGGAATTGCAGTGTTTTCCATCTAGGCTCAGTCACCTATTATTTTTCTACAAATATGTTTCAAATTTTTCTTTAAAAATAGTTTTCGAAAAGTCGTCTTAAAAGAAGTTGGATCACTTTTTAGCTATATATTGCCTTTTAGAGAATTATTCACATTTACTGTGAAGCAGTAATTTTTCCTAAAACATATACTCGATGAATTAATCTTGCAAAAAATTTCTTTTTAACCCAACCCCTATTATTTACAATGGTGTGTATAAAGTTGACATATATGCGTTTTCTCAGCGATATTCAAAATCTGAATAAGAAATTATGCTTTCTCTAAACGATTTTGCAATTTTTCAAAAAGTTCACCATAGGCGTATATATCTTGATTTAATTACGTATATGCGGCCCGTTTATTATTTAAAAATGCAAAAACTTAACACCCTGATTGTGCAGGGTGTTCTCAAAGTTGAGTCATTTATTTTGACAGGTTGGAAAACTCGTAGAAACAAGTTAATTTACAAAAATCACCTATATAAAAGTTGCAAAACAAAGAAGTTACTTAAAATTTTAGAAAAATTTTCGCAGACCTGATTTTAGATACTATCGACCACTGCGGTGTTTGTTGAAAAATAAAGAAATTATTAACATTTCAAAGATTTAAAACTTTATTATCGTCAACTAAAGTCATTTAATCAAAAATCATTGATATGAAAGTTGCAGTATAACAGAGTTATAAATTATAAAAGAATCAAATAATAAAAATAAGCAAGTTCCAAGTCACAATGAAGATTAAAAAAACTCTTGCCCACCGGTGAAATGCATTTCGCTGTTACAAAAATTGTTCAAAATTGTTACCATTCGTACGGTCAGTGCAAAGTCTTGCTCGACGTACCTATGAAGCATTATATGTTTCAAAAATTAAATCCCGGTGTTTACGAATAACATCACAAAGGTTTTCGATGCGTTATTCTAATTCTTGTACAGTATCTGTTTCTTCATTTTGATAAACCAATTTTTATAATTTAAACGGCCCCAAAGAAAAAATCACAAATTGATAAATCCGGGGAGCGGGCAGGCCAAGAAATGGTGGACCCATTTCTTGTTGCCATGCGTTAAAATAATATAATGAATAAATAAAACCAACTATCCATTTATCAGGAAACTCATTGTTTAAATGTTCTAGAACTTCTCGTCTAAAATGCCATTCACTACGCGAGCCCAAACATTTACTGAAAATCTGTGCTGAAAATAGGTTCCCTTCACAGCATGCTGATTTTCTACGGCCCAAACATAGCTATTGTGAAAATTATTTACTCTATTTCTTGTAAATGTAGCCTCATCGGTAGCCAAAATAAATTTGGTGAAATTTTCATTGAAATTTTGTTGATAAAGTTTAACTCTTCTAGGATCATCTTCGGGTCGTAAGTAAATAATAGTAGGGGTAAAGTTGTTCTTGTCGTATAGTCTTCCATATTACCTATGTCACGAAGCCTTATAACTAAATTTACGAACATCTGCGGGGCTGGATGGGTTCTTAAGGGAAATCTTTCTGCGTACAAACGACACTAGTTCATTGTTGTCATAAACGTGTGCCATTTTATTCCTACAAACCTACAATCTAAAAGTACCACGCGCTATTTAATGAAATTTGGCCGAATTGAAGATCGGATACAATAAAAAAATTACCTAGTATCAGTAATAAACAAAAAATTGTACCTTATCTGTTCACAACGCAGTGGTCTCGAATATCAAAAGTCAGGTCTGTGATAAAGTTTTAAATATTTGAAATTTTAATAACTTCTTTATTTGCAACACACAACGCAGTGGTCGAGAGTACCAATCATCAGGCCTGAGATAATTTTTTTTTAATTTTAAATAACTTGTTTATTTTGCAACTTTTCTATAGGTGAGTTTTTATAAATTAACTTCTTTTTAGGAGTTTTACAACCTGTCAAAATAAACGGACTCAACTTTGAGAGTACCCTGTATAAAATGATAACTTTTAATATATGAAAAGTACAGATATATCTCCATATTTAAATTTTTTAATACTTTTTACATATTTTGAAATAAGGTAGTCTTACGAAATATAAGCCACAATGTACATATTTAATTGAATAGTGATATTTTCGCCTATGGTCAACTTTATGAAAAAGTTGCAGAGCCGTTTCGAAAGCATTATTTACTTATTTTGTTTGTGGAAGAAAACTGGCTTGTATCCACTTTGTTGTATTAAAAGACAATTTAATCTATTCAGAGCACATACATTTATTGAGATCATGCGTAAATGTTAAGCTTGTGCACGCCACTGTAAACAATGAATAATTCGCTAAAAGAGAGTTTTGAAAAATTGAACATTCACTCATTCACAGAAACTTGTTTTTCTTTAAGTCACCGTTTCTAAAAATATAACAAAAAAAATTTAAACAATTATGTATATATTCACGTGAAACCTTGGTTTCTAGTGAATAATAGATAAAAAATCATCATTTTTTTCTATATACCCAGGGTGTATGAAAAATTAACATATTAATTTAAAAAAAAAAATATAACACTTGTTCATTCATAACACTTTTTCTATGAAATGCCTTCTCGGCGCATGCATGGTTTTCAAAGTATTTAACTTCAAATTCACCCTAAATAAAATAAACGGAAAAAAAAACATTTTTTTTTAAATAGCTGAACTAAAAAGTAAAAAAATAATTACATAAACATGGATCTTTTAAAAATTTGATTATTTTCTTGACATTTGAAATAAAGCCTCAAGCTTTTAAGAAAATATTCAAATTTTTTTGTATTAATATAATTTTAATTATTTTTCACTTTTTAGCTTAATAGTTTATAAATACAAGCTTTTTTAAAAAGTGTTTTTACG
Source organism: Kuschelorhynchus macadamiae (assembly GCA_030620095.1). Classification (NCBI taxonomy): domain Eukaryota; kingdom Metazoa; phylum Arthropoda; class Insecta; order Coleoptera; family Curculionidae; genus Kuschelorhynchus; species Kuschelorhynchus macadamiae. The sequence goes on along the minus strand of JAUTXW010005202.1, from coordinate 855,921 downwards.
TTTATTTTATTTTGTACTCTTTAACATTTTTTTACGCAACCTGTATAAGACATTCACGATTGGAAACCATGTAAGTAAAAAACTAAAGTGGTTCTTTGCGGTACTTTTTTATACAAATTTATGAAATATTTTCTTAAACAATTTTAACCTTTAATGTCCCTTTAAAATGTAATTCTTTTTATACAAAAATAACAAAGTCGCCACTAATTAAAAGGACTTACTTACTTGTGACTTGAAATTCTATTATAAAGTACTATAACCAGATAAAATCGATCGCCAAATTATGCTCGCACTCATGGTACTTTAGCGGAAACCAGTTAGTTCCGCCGGCCAGTCGGGTTCATGTTAATACAAATTTGACATAAAATTTGTTCGTTGGTGATCTTAAAGTTATCGTGGAACACTTTCAGATATATTTAAGGGACATTAGTGATAATTCGAAAACTTATTTTGTCCAAGAAACTTACAATATTTTCTATTTGCGCTCCGGTAATAATAGTTTAATTATTAAAGTAAATTAATATCAGAATTTTCAAAACTTGCTCAAGGGAATTTAATATTTAAAAAAAGCGACATAACCGATATTCAAAACTGTCGTCCCATTATTATAAATAAACTAACTGAATACATTAAACTCCGGGTTTAGATAAAAACACAGTACCAAATATCGCTTCACATACTTATACTAAAAGCAACAGAATTATAATATACCTTTGTAGACTACCAGAGGACATTCAATACAGTAGGGACATGCACCTTTCTCACAGCACTGAACCATGCTAGGGTAGATTCTAGGTATATTGCCATCATAGAGAATGTATAGGGAAACTCTACAAACTACAATCTACAATCCAGGTAAAAACTGATGAAGAAAAAAATCAAAACAAAAAGAGATCATCGTCAGAGTGATATATCAGCAGAACCGTTCACTCTAACGTTGGAAGATCTATTTAAAAAAGTTAGTTCAGAAAATGTAGAAGTAAATATTGATGGAAAATATCTTAACCACCCCCGCTTTGCGGATATTATCCTGATCAGTAGCACCTTTTAGGAACTGAGAACAATAATGAAACGACTCAAAAACGAGTCTTAAGAAGTGGATCTATATTGAATTTTAACAGAATCAAAATTGTGAACGCAAATCAGGAAGCCATCCAAGTAGACAATCATCTAGATATAAACTTTATTTAAAAAACAACTGAAAGTCTCAGAGAAACACAGGGATGTGACGTACATTATGGGACGAGTGGCAACATTGAAGTGGCAGTGGGCTGGACATGTTGCTAGACAGACCCAAGATCGAACAGCAAATATGCTCATAAGATGGAGACCCAGACGACTAAAAGAAGCGTCGGCAGACCACCAACAAGATGGGCCTATGATATCAGATGATTTCAGAAAAAAAAACTGGATTAAATGAGAGTTACATAGAGAAACATGAAGAGCCCTATATCCACGAGTTGACAGTCACAGGTTGAAGAATAATAATAACACTTCTTTGTTTTCTTCTGTTTTTTCAGCCTCGGCCGATGCAGAATCTGAAAAGAAAAACAAAATGTATAATTTATGAGAGCGTAAATCATGGACCATTTGATGAAAATCTGAAATTATATGTAAATAAATAAATTGTATAGACAAAGTTCTATGAATAATATCGGAATTCAGAGAAATATTTGCAACTTAAATTGCGAATGTCAAAGATAAAGCGGAAACCAGACGTTATCTATCAAGCTTACAGACGGTCGATTTACAGATGATTGCCTAAGATATAAATGTTTCGAGGATTAAATAAATATTGTAAATACATATATGTATGCACTTTGTTGATTTTTTGTGTAATGCAGTTATAAATTAATTTAGACATTTCATTGGCCTAGAAAAAAATGTTATCAAAATTTGACAGTAAAAACTTTTAACAGATTTCGTAAAAATGTATCCCAAACAAAGTTTGGTATCGACTTAAAAAAAAGCACTAAAAAAATTAAGTCGGCATCAAACTAATTCTTAATTATTTAATCACAAACAGACATTTATATACTGTGTCAAAGTAAAAATGCTTTATTGTTACAAAATACATAAATTATTTCTAAACAAAGCTATTATAATTTAAATTAACAAAGTCAGAGAAAAGAGTAAAAAAAGCGTGTATGAAGTAAGACTTAATTTATACTAGATATAAAATACAAATAAATAAAAATGTATATAAACAATAAGAAGAATGGACATAAAGGTTAAAAAATCTGTATAAACAGAACCAAACACTATATTAAAACAATGGCGGCAAAAAACTCACCAGGATTATAGTATGGTTTATATACCACATTAAATAGACATGTCCTTTTTACTTTGAAACCGATTTCATAAATCAATTTTTCAGTGTGGATTAAAATAATATTTTTTCTTTTTAGTGCATTTTTGATGTCAGTTCTATTTTTACTTCCTCGTCAAGGGGAAGTATTGTTATTGTGAAAAAATCACCCATCGAGATTTTTTCAGATCTTTACGTTTCAGGGTCCCTAGATGCCGAAAAGCATGTTTTCTCAATTCCATCGGTCTGTCTGTCTGTCTGTTCGCGGCGTAGTTAAAAAGTATTTACCCGATTGTCTTCAAATTTTGGTCCAGAAATTGAGGGTCGTATAGGGATGACCTGGTAACATTTTTGTAAAAATCCAGTATGGCGAAACAAAATGGCGGCCTAGTAGAATGTTAAAAAAATATTACTAAACTTATCCAATTTCCTTCAAATTTTGAACCAAAATCAAGTGCTATGTATGAATTGACTGGTAAAATTTTTGTATGAATCCAAGATGGCGAAATAAAATGGCGGCTTAATCAAATATTTAAAAATTCTGCCTGAAAAAACTACTTAAAGGATTGATTTCAAATTTTGTGCAATAATTAATTGTGGTATAGAGATGAACTGGTATAATTGTGGTACGAATTCAAGATGGCGGCCAAATAAAATGTTCGTAATAGTGAAAAAATCACCCTTTTACACATCTTCATGTTTTAGCGTTCTTAAGTGCCAAATATTATGTTTTATCAACTCCATCGGTCTGTCTGTCTGTCTGTCTGTCTGTCTGTCTGTCTGACAATTCGCTGCATAGCTTGAACTTACACGATTCATTTCAAATTTTGGTAAAAAATTAATGGTTATATGCGGAACACCTAGTAATATTTTGCTACAATACGGCGCAACAAGATGGCGGCTTAGAAACGTTAGAAAATTATTACTGAAAAAAACTACCTCAACTTTTGCACGAAAATCAAATGTTGTGAAAACAGAATGGCGTCCCAATCAAAAATTTAAAAAACCGGCCTGCAAAACTACTTACTAGATTAATTACACATTTTGTGCAAGCATTCAGTGTGATGTAGTTATAAACTAGTAAGTTTGTGGTACGAATTCAGGATGGCGAAAAAAAAATGGCAATCAAATACAATGTTTAAAAGATCAACGCAAAAAAAATCTTATTCAACTTTTAATTGAACGCCTAATATCTTCAGTGAAATAGCAATTCTCTCTCATACAACAAAAGTATTATTACCGTAAAAAGCCGAAATCCGTCATATCGCGATCTAACTAGTAAAAATGCGAAATTTCTAAGTGTGCGTAATATCGGATTCTTACTAGTTATGTCTAGTTATGACTATTGGTAACAGTAAAATGACGAATAAAAAGATAATTTCGGTATTTTACTAAGTTTTTTAGAAAAAAAAATAATAGTAAAAATGCAATCTATAAAAAAAGGATATATTTCTAACTAATTTATCACTAAGAAACAGTAATATTGATAAAATTCTAAAACAAGTCAAAAGAAATAGGTTGCTAACAAACTTTTCTAACGCACTATGTTGTATCATATAAGAAAACTAGAAAATACATACATTGTTTACCCTATTTTCAATCAACGTTTATAACAAATGACTTTAGCCTTTGCTTATTATAAAAAGTATTTTTTCAAAACTTAGTATATGTAGAAATAATACAACAACAGAAAAAATACGAATACAATATTATAGATAGCAAAAGTTGGAAAATGTACTCAAAAATATCTCAAACGTTGTTAACTACAGTAAGGAACTGCATTCGATAGTGATATTGGCGACGTTGTCAAGTTTACGGTACTATTTAAAGGGCATAATACAACTATTTCAACCAATACCAAAGGACCTCGCACACACCGTGTGGAAAATCGGTTTCGGTGAAGTTGGGTGAATTTTTTATATGTTTTAGTTCTGAGCAAGATCCCATGGGCACAATCTAATCCTACGAATAGTTTTTAATATACAGGTGTTAAAATTTGCCTTAACCTCATATAAAATACATAGGGAAGATAGGATGACTCCAATTAGTTTTTTCTACATATTTTACGTATAATAGTACGTCCCAAAATAAAAAAAAAGTTTTATATGAAAATAGGACCAAAATCCCTGCAGTTCCGAGATATAGGGCGAACACCATTTACAACACCCTGTATCTCGAAAATAAAGCATTTGCAGACCTATTTTCATATAAAACTTTTTTCTCATTTTGAGAAGTACTATACTTTAAATATGTTGAAAATACTAATTTGGCGTCATACTGTTTTCTCCATGTTTTGTATATGGGGTTTGGGCAAACTTTAACACCCTGTATATTAAAAACTAGTCGTAGGATTAGATCGTATCCAGGGTATCATTTGCACAGGAGATCAAGAACTAGAACATATTTTTCTCTTGACCAATCAGAACTCTGTAAGTATTTCAGAATATACTAGATCGTATTCTTACCATTTAGCATGCAGTAAGAACCGGTTTTAACTAAAACGTTCAGTAAAATGCCAATATTTTTCCTAAATGCGTTAGACACTTCGCGATGTTAGTAGTAAGAACTCGATATTACTAACACTTTTAGAAATGTCGCATTTTACTAGTTAAATTGTGTTATTACGGATTTTAGATATTTACGGCAACAGTAACATCTACATATCTGAACAAGTGTTTTGGTTTTAGTAGAGCGGATGTTAAAACAATATCCCCAAAGGCCTTCCCATAGCTAGACCCTGATGTTTGTTCATAAACAATTTTTTGAAAAATGAAATAAGTAGGTGTAAGACAGGCTTCCATTAGGTCTATCAAGTTATTATCAAAATTAGTATGGTCCATTATGTCTGATATAGTGGAACTTGAGTCGTTAACAGGAACATTTGTGTATAGTGATGCTACATCGAAAGTGACCAAAATATCTTCGGAATCCAAATGGATTGTCTTAAGTTTTCCCCGAAATGCGAATTTTCTTATAAAATAATCTGTTTTTCCAGTAAATAGGTTAAAACAATTTGAAAGATCTTTACCTAATTTATATGTGGGCGAGGTTATTGCACTAACGATCGTTTGAAGTGATACATTCTTCTTGTGTGTCACGGTTCGGGTCGGATAGAAAAGCCCGCTTGAAGCTCTCCGAGCTCATTCAGTGTTCAGATCTCGTGGAGTAAAGATGTCTGAAGATGTCACGTGCAAACGTGACAAAACGTCGGATAAAAATTCCAATTTGAGGCGGTTTATTCCCAAGAACCATGATTACTTAATTGACCAAAGCCGTGAAAGCTTCCGTTCTATCATCGTTAATAATGTTAAATAACTGTTTACAATTAAACTAATAATAATTTGTGGCTTTAATCAGTTCTATTACTATTTAATTATATAGTTTCTTGTGTTTAACGAACGTTTTAATGACTACCATCTAGTGTGGTGTGTTACTGCGGTACAGACCTTTTAATATACACGTTTAATAATGAACCGGTCATAAATGGGGGAGGAAAATGGCCGTTTGCAAATTCAGATAGCTTTTAAACAGTTTTGTGGCTGAAACGTGGGGTTTGAATTTTATGATGCGGTTTTCGGTTATAATTGGAGCCTTTTTCAATTAAATCTCTCATTAATCTGATCATAAGCAGAGTTGTGTTTTATTTTGCTGCTTTCAGATAACCGATTTCTGATATCGTTAAGGTACTTTAAAATTAGCCGTAAAACCCGTTTCATTAAATGGAAGTAGAATTTAGACTGCTTTTTAACTTATTAATTATCAATTGTTCCTTAGGAATTTGCCTTTTTAAGCCAGGAGAATTAAGCCCCAAGTAATCCGGCTGTGGCTTCGCGTAAGATTTTGATGAAAATCGCTCAGAAATTAGATATAATGAGAATTTGAACTTGCCCCAGCGAAAAAAGCTATGCTATTTGAAGGAAAAATCGGAAAATGCAAAAATACCTTTTTTTATATTTTTTAGGCCGTTGCTTCTACCTCGCTAACGTGAACGAATCGTCGGGAAGTTGGTTCACGTTAAATAAGAAATACGTGTGAATGACTGCTTTTTTAACAAACTTGTAGTAATCTAACAGGGGGATTTATTTAACAGTATAGATTTTGTGAAACATTATCCTTGTTTTAATATAGACTAGGAATTCCCTCTTTCTTTACAACATTCCTAACCAATCGTAACCTAACCTAACTAAGAAAATGAGTAATCCAAATTTTTATTATAAATTTTGTTAAAAAAAAGTTTGTCTTTGCCGGGATTCAAACCCACAAACTATTCGGCACGGGCTGAGAACCCTATCACTGCGCCACCAAGCTCCTCGACGAAAAACGTATAAATTGCTTATATTAGTTAGTGTGGACGTTAATGACGTCACATCTGGATTCGCGTGAACCAAACCTTTGAAAGTTCGTTCACGTTAGCGTGGAAGGAGACATAGCGTATTTTTTAATATAACTTTGTAGAAATACATTTTAAGGAAAAAATACATGTGAATTTTATCGCTATAGATTTTTTTACAAAATATTGTCACTAATAGTATTATAGCGTGTCGCAAAAGAGTTGCCTTTTGTGAGGATTGGGTCGCATAGCTACTAAAACTCGGAATCCAAATCATAATTGTTATTTATATTGTTTTATTCATATATTGGTAGAACTGTCTACTCGCTTGGCTTTGCTTTTACTATTTAGGTTTCGCATATCTTCGCTGGGTTCTTTTCATACTTAACAATGCCACAGACAAGGCTTTACGTGCCGGAGCTTTTAAGAATTACTATTATTTATTTGACTTGAATAATAACAAACACTTAAGGAGCTTTAGACTGATAAAATAACTACTATTTTCGAACAATTACTGATTTGTAGACCTTTGAGCATAGTAACGACTTGGATGTTTACTTTGGGTAACCGTGTTAGGGTAGGATAGGTACTAACCATCGGAGGTGGTTTCAGGTGTTGCTAATACTGCCGACGATTAGAGGGAAAGAGGGTCTGATGCATCTGAGTTGACTTCAGCGGCTTGTTGATACCACAGATGTGATCAGGGAAGGTTGTTCGACATCAAGTCAAATCTGGTTGTACTGGTGACAACGCGGCGGTATTTATATTGAAAAAATGCTTTCTGCTTCGCAGTTTCTCCATTTCAAAGTCAGTGTTAATTAGTTTATGTTGTTATGTAAAGAATTAATGAACGTAATAGTCTGGCCAACCTCTGGTTCCAAATCTTTATGGTCTGATCATTTCTGACAATATAGTTGATTTAAAATTCGCACATGTAATATTTTCATTGCAAAATACCTAGTTGAAACTGCGAAAAAAGATAGGTAAAAATCGAGCGCTCCTCATCATTTAATTTTGCTATAAAAGTGGATTTTTCTATAAGCTTGGTTTTGATGATGAACAACGTCTCTCAGCGGAACAATTGTATACTGAATTTTCATATCAAAGCTTACACATTGATCTTCTGGGTCTATGGAGATATCTTTAACAATATTTAAAAAAAAGTCTACAATTTTTTTCAAATGAAGTAGTCCTACCCTGAAGTGGCTGGATGATTGGACAGTTCGCCTGTTCGTAGCTTCCTGGAGCTGGTGATTTGTCTTAACGCCATACTGGCTTTATGAATCTTAAGTAGTCCATACATAACTTTAGCAAGCCTAGTATCGATATTTCAGATGTTTGGCGCATAACTTTCACGCATCATTGCACACTACTCTACTGCATAAGCCCATAGTTTAAGGCCTAGTTCTTAGTTTATACTTGATAATAATCGCAGATACATTGCTGATCGAAACGTTGTGAATAATCTAAATTAAAAATAATGTAAGTTGGACAAGTAAATTTTATTTTTTGCAGCTAATTTTATGGACCGATGAGGATGAAATTTTTCAATAGTGGCATGCCTAATAAAAAAAACAATCACTATTGGAGCCGGATAACTCAATGCATTCTTATACCATCTAATTTCGGATCAAGAATTGTGGGTTCAATCTTTTACCAACTCTTCCTTGGTAAAAGGTTGGGGGGGGGGACATTGAAATGTTGACAGACATTTTTTAGTAATAGCACAGATTAATAACCAATCAGATACCGCACTCCTGAAATTTTCGTTCATAAACGTGTTTAATCGAACTCCATTAGCTGGGCGGAGAACTCAGAGATGTAATCGAAATATTTTTATTTATTCTGAGTAGGACCTTATTAAAATATTTTGTGAGTAATGTTTAACCAAGTTTAATATATTTATAATGAAAAATGTGTGTATATACAGTAGTTATGCTCGTAGAGAGTGGTTTGAGATTTAATAGATTAATGAAAGAATAAGGTCAAGGTTAAAATTTTATATTATTGTTAGATCAGTTATACCGCTGAACTTGAAATTCTTGTTTTAGTATCATGTAGAGTGGGTTTTAGCGCATGGTATATTAATTTCACTTCTGTCATTGGCGTGCGTGCGAAAAACGTAAATATTATATATTGTTATACTGTCTCACATCACAAAAATCAAATATTAGGTTCCTGATTTTCACAGTTTTTGTGGTCAGCAAACTCCACTTTTCTGTTCATTTCTGTTTTTTGTAATATCCATAAATAAGTAAGCGGATGATTTGAGTGTAAGCTACATCACCTCTGATTTTTATGCAGATCGTTTATTTTGTCTAAAAGATCTTCTCTGTTGCAAGCCATGGCCCAGTTTCTTGCTCTAAGATTAGATAAACAATAATAGTTTTAATGCTAACATGACAAACATGCTTTATGCTATCAATGCAAGCAAGACGCCAATAAATAAAACCATATGTGTCCCTCAGTTCAATAAAAAATTATAGTTTAAAATATCTAGAGAACACGCTTTTGTCAGTAACGCACTAAAAAGTACAAAATAACGTAATTTTCTTAAAATATATTTTGTTCAATGACTATGCAAAAAACTATGATTCGCTTTTTCGTTTCTTTGAGAAACATGTACGATATACCTTTAATTAATTTCGACAACATTACATTATTCTGTACTTTTTAGTGCGTTACTCACAAAAGCTTGTTAAAAACAGAAGTGTGACTCAATTTACTTCAGTGCATAGTCATTTAGCAACACATATATACTGTCTTCTCAAACATTTTTTTCGGCGCCATTTTGTTTCCTCATATTAGATTCCTATCAATATTGTACTTACTAGTTTCTACTTATGCCACACTTTTTGGGCATAATTTAAAGTCAACTCAAAAAGTAATTTTTATATTGACACACATTCTACATTACCAAAATTTAATTTGGCCGCCATTTTGTTCCGCCGTCTGAAATTCGTACTACAACCTTTCCAATTTGTCTCTATATTACACTTAATGCTTGTACAAAATGTGAAATTAATCTAATTAGTAGTGTTTTTAGGCTGATTTTTTAAATATTTTATTAGGCCGCCATTTTGTTTTGCTACCTTAAATTGATACCAAATGTTATTAGGAACGCTAAAACGTGAAGATAGGGCACTTTTTTCACGATTACAAACATTTGATATAGGCCCCACTTTGTTCCACCATTTCGAATAAGTACCACAGTTTCACTAATTCATCTCTATACCACAGTTAATTATTGCACACAATTTGAAATCAGTCTATTAAATAGTAAACATCTGAAAAAATCTCGGAGGGTGATTTTTTCACGATTACAATACTTCTCTTTTAAGAGGGAAATTAAAACATTATTAGACATTTTTTACCTTATAAGTAGGTAATATGAGGCCCACATAACAAATTTGAATTGACAAGTTGTTAGACAATTCAGTTAAAAGATATTAAAGGAAAAATAATTCCTGTAATTAAGGTTTTCGGTATCGAAATCTCGAAATCAGTTTACAGTTTCGAAAATCCTGGGATTAAAAACGCGATCTCGAAAAATCCCTACATTTAATAACGCGATGCCATGGAAGAAATGGTATATGAACGTTCTCACTTACTTCACGTATCGTTCGTTCGATCGCTACTTTGTCTGTAATTTCCACAAATTCACTTTTATTGTTAAGGGCTCCCAAAACACGTACACAATTAGTAACGAAGTTTATTTAGTTGTTTTTAAAATATGAATTAATACAGCGTAGGCTATAGCATATTTAGAGCTGTTTTAGCATCTGTCTTAAAGTTTTTGCAAACTATTTTTATATGTCGGAAACTCTATAACATTTAAAAAAAATTATTTTCTTATATCCTTGGGAAATCTAAAAAAGCTATGAGATGATGTGTAGCTTGTAATTTTGCAGTGTTTGGCAGCACACACCATATCACTGACTTTTCTGGAAGTGTTCATATTTTGATATGATTTTTATTTTTAAATATTTAAATTTAAGGCATAATTTACTTCCGCGGCCGGCGGTTTGAAGAATTAAAAACGCCGCCACTGCACACGACTACGTCTGAACCAATAATGCCAGTCTCTGGCCGACCCAAGTGACCCAGCGCTACTGAGTTGATAGATTCTCCGCCCAAATTGTGGTTATGTGATGATTTGCGCGCCGAACGAAAGTGCGGTATCTGCATTAATCTGTGGTAGTAGATACTTATACGGTCCTGTTCGCTGGCCTCCTCGCTTTCCAGTTCTAGCCTCTTTGGACTTTTTCTTCTGAGGATGTTTAAAACATGCAGTGTACAAAAAACGATTTGCAAATATCGAAATACTCCAACAAAGCAATATTCATGCTATTAACAATATTGATTTTAGATCCACTTTGAAAGCCACTAGACGTGTTTATAAGCATGTTGAAAAGTGTATAGAACCAGGGGAAGTTTTCCAGCATTTCCTCTTAGGTTTGTAATTTATGTCTTGTTTAAAATATATTAAATGTTTATAAATAAAACGTTATTTTAAAATCATAGTCTTCTTCATGAAATTAAAAAATCAGCAAAGTACCTCTTATTTTTTACTTTAGGATAGTAAAGCGTACAAAAACTTTTGTTCAGAATTTAATTACCTCTCAAGTGAATATACGACTGTCAATTGTTTTTCCTTTTTCAGCATAATGATCAGAAAGTTAGCAGCAATTCTGACTTAACTTTAAAAATCCTCAATACTCTTGACAAAACATCGTAAGTGACAAAATTGTTTTATCAACTTAAAACTTGTTAAACAAAAACAATATCCCTGTAAATTTTAAAAGTTCTGTGTTTAGAAATACAGCAACCGTATTAATTATTAACTTTTAAAAATTATTAAAGTATTGTTTTTTATTTTAAAAAGCGTTCAAGATGATAAAACAATTTTGTCGCTTACCATGTTTTGTCAGAACCCAGCGATATTAGATGTAGATACATTTTTGGTCACCACGATTTTTTTTTAAATTAACCTGCACTATGTTTGTATTAACATATTAATTTTATTTCAGGTAAGTTTAACTTTCGGCGCAAGTCTCATCTTTGGTTGGTAAGTATTTAATATGTTTTTATAGAAAACCCGATTCTGGAAACTAACAACAACGATGAATGCATTATGGGTTTCTACCTGCCAAGTTGAAGTCTTACGTTTTAATTTTAATAGTACACGGCATCTTCAGTATTCTCTTATGTACGTTATTTCGTTTTACCACCTTTGCAGTGACGCAATAACCTTAATTTCTAAGTGCTGGTGTTATTTTTTACTGCTAGAGCATGTTTCTCTCTCATCCATGCTTTGTATTTACTTCTGATACTTAAAGTTTCGTCTTTTGGTATCTTCGTCAGGTGATTTGGGAAGTAGCAGTTTCATAAATTGGCTAAGCAAATTGACCCGGCAAAAATATGACCATGTTACACTTGGTAAAGGTCGATGAAAAAAATGCTACTAACGGGAATTTTGATTAGATAGTTTCAGATAAAAAACACCATCACAATATGAATCTTAGTATTTCTTTCCTTTGCAACGGTTGCGAATTAGACGCTGAGACAGCACTACTTGTGATTCTTCTGTCGGGTTATCAACCGACTGATGACTTAGGCTATGAGCCTGTTTTTACCTCTATTTAATCTTGAAGTCTTTGTCAGATGTTCTCAGTTTAAAAAGTTCTAAAAATGAATAGTGAAATAATCAGTTGTCTTTGAGAACTGAAAGTTCTTGTAAAAGACAGTTCGAGCTCTCGCCCTCTTTCTTTTGGACAAGAGTCTTACAACAGGGAACAATACGGCCTCATTCATTTTTGTTATATACATATTCATTCCTTCCGAGATTTTTTCAGATCTTTGCGTTTTAGGATCCCTGGAGCCCGAAAAACTTGTTCGTCACTCTTTTGTTCTCTCACTTTGTCTGTGCGCGGTGTAGGTCAAAAACTACTTATCCCATTGACTTCAAATGTTGGTCAAAATTCAAGGCTCATAAAAATCGAATATGTCGGGGCAAAGATCTCACAAATTGTAAAAATTATTATTAAAAAACTACTTATCGAATGTAGTTCAAAATTTACACAAGAATAAAGTGAAAAGTATGAATAAACTAGTAAAATTGCAGCAGGTAGGCTCTAAAAACGTATTTGCTTGGTTTAAGGATATTTAGAACGGTGTCGTACAACTCTTCTTCTGCTACTGTTAAAAAATGAGATAACATTTTCCTTGGGTTATGTTAGACGATGTTGCTGTTTTTGGCACAGCTGGTACAAAAAGATAATGATTAATTATGACTAAACGACGATAAAAGCTTCTAGTTTTATTAGTTTACGGATGTTAATTTTCTAGTCAATTTTTTTTTACGAAAAATGGTAAGTAATCTTCTGTCTTTTTGTTGCCAGAATCACCAGATATTTCGGCACATTTTTTACCACTCTCATTGCAGCAACTCAACTTATTTAATATTTTGATCTAATCCAATGAAAATCCCTGTAAATGTATTTAGCAATTAGAATGGGTAACATCGAAAAGTAATTGAAATCTGGCATGGTTAAAACCCAAAACAAATGATTTCTTAATTGATTACACTCCACAAAAATAACAGTCCACTCTCATAATACCTCCAAATAAAAAAAACACTAGAAAGGTGATTGACGTTTACGCAAAACCTTTTCTTTTTAATTATTCCTTCCATTTATCACCGATTATTCTAGAAAAGTGTTAGCTTCTATTAGCCAGACTCTCCTTCAATATGTCTCTTATATCCTAATTCAAGTTGCCGTGATCTTTACCTAGACGGCAATCGATAAGGTTTTGGAACTAGAAGAGACAGGCTTTAAAGAAAAATGTCAATACCTATTAATATTAAATGAGTCAAATTGCTCCATATTCTCTTGTAAAGTTTAATATTATAGTATTAATTGACATTGGAGAGTTACCCATTTTCAGATATTCATAAAACGGAACGAAAAGTTCAAAAATATTTTTTTACGTTGGTATTATTAGTATTGGGTTTTAGGGCAAAGAAAAATCATTTATTTCAGCCGATATTCTTTTATTACTCTCGTTACAAAATCTGCCTTATAACTAACTTCTAAAAGAAGGCATTCATACGCCCAAGTCTAATCAATAGCTTTTCTTATATCAACAAAAAAAAATATAAACAGTCTATTCTGCTTATTAAGGATGTTTTTAACATTACGTAACAAACGATATTTATTTATTTTACTTTTTGATATACAGAGTGTCCATATTCCAATACTCCCACTCAAAAATTAAATTAAATACATAATAAATTTATTTAAGAATTATCGGCAAAATTTCAAACCTGAGGCCATAACTGTGGTCCAACATTTGTTGCGAAGGATTGGGGAAAACCTCGATAAAAACCCAATCAGACCATAAACAATACATACTAGCTTAATGCTTAAACAGTTACAAATTAACATAAACTCAATTAACAAATAAACACAAATTAATATAATTTTAAACAACAGACGTTTTTATTTTAAAACATTATCAGTAAGTCCTAGTTTAACACGCAATTGCAGAAATTTTGGTTCTGGTAATGGCTTAGTTAAGACATCTGCCAGTTGGTCACCTGTGGATATATATTTCAACATTATTACTTTTCTTTCAACTTGCTCACGAGAAAAATGATATTTAATATCTATATGTTTTGTACGTTTATGGGCTGTAGGATTTTCTGCGATACTAATACATCCAGTATTGTCCTCATAAATAATTATAGGTTCTGTTACTTCTAAAATAAAACTATTTAACAATGACTTTAACCACAAGGCTTCTTTTACACCTTCATATAACGCCATATACTCAGCTTCTGTTGAAGAAGCAGCTACAGAATTTTGGCGCTTTGTAGCCCAACACATTTATTAAATAGCTTAAACACATATCCCGTAGTACTTTTCCTATCAGTTGTACTCCCACCCCAATCGGAGTCAACATAACCAACAAGTAATTTATCATAAACATTACGGGTATATATTAATTTAACATTAATGGTACCTTGAATATACCTTAAAACTCTTTTTAAGTTTTTCCAAAGTTCAATGTTATTTTTATTTTGATAGCGGCTTAATAAATTAACAGCTATACTTAAATCTGGTCGTGTGCATAACATTGCATACATTAAACAACCTATTAACTGTCTAGAAGGAGCATCATATGTAATTTCTGAATTTAAAGCTTCAAAGTTAAGTGTAACAGGTAAAGGTGTACTAACAGGCTTACAATCACTCATTTTAAATTTAGCTAATACAGTTTTTAAATACTGACTTTGATCTAGGACAATACTGTTAGATGTTTTAGTAATATTAATACCAAGAAAACGACTAATTTCTCCTAAATCTACCATTTTAAATTTTTTACTTAAATATCGCTTAAAATTTAACATTGATTCTTTATTTCCGGTAGCTATACATATATCATCCACATATAATACTACATAAATATTTTCATGTATATTTCCTTTATTTAAAATATAAAGACATTTATCAACCTCAGAATTTTTAAAATTAATTTCTTTCATTGTTTCATCAAACAATTCATACCAACACCTTGAGGCTTGTTTTAGACCATACAAGGATTTATTTAATTTACAAACCTCATTTTCTTGAGCAACAATTCCTTCTGGAATTTTCATATATATTTGCTCTTTTAAATTGCCATGCAAAAATGCAGTTTTAACATCCATATGATGTACACACAAATTAAATTGATTTGCTATTGCCAAAAGTGTTCGAAAAGTCGCAATTCGTGCAACGGGAGAAAATATTTCATCATAATCAACTTTATACTGTTGAGTGAATCCCTTCGCTACTAACCGTGCTTTATATTTAATAGGATTCCCTAATCCGTCTTGCTTTAATGTAAACACCCACTGACAATCAACAACCTTTACATTTTCAGGTCTCTTTACTAAGGACCACGTTTTATTAATTGTCAATGATTTTAACTCATCTTTAATTGCCTCCTCCCACTGTTTCCTATAATCCCTATTATTTAGTTCAGAAAAACATTTAGGGATCTCACAAATAAAATAATTAAATGCTAATAAACAGTCTATATTACTGTCATTTTTATTTTCTTCATAGGAAACCGGCTGAAGAGCTTTCAATCTATCACTTCTGCGTAAGGAAACACTTTCTTGTGTACTCTGTTTTTGTTTAGAGTCACAAATTACAGGCTCATCTGTTTTATTTACAGATTTCCTTATCCCAGTTCCCATATTTTCATTATTTAAAGTCGCACCCTCAGTTATCTGTTCAACCTTTTCCCGAGTATCAATTTCAGGTATTTGTTTGTTTATATTTTCTTGCATCGACCCAACTGGCCGAGAAACCTTGAAATTGATCTCGTCAAAAATAACGTCACGAACAATCATGCACTGTTCTTTTTCGGGATTCCAAACTTTATAACCGTTTGGTTCATAACCCACTAATATACATTTAAATGACTTATCATCAAATTTATTTTTACTAGTTTTGTTATGAATATAAACTGTGGAGCCAAACACTCGTAAATGACTTATACCTGGCTTTTTACCGTGCCACATTTCATAAGGTGTTTTATTAACTTTAAGTGCTTTTGTCGGGGTTCTATTTATTAAATACGTTGCGGTTAATACCGCTTCGCCCCAAAAAGACTTATTTAAATCCGCTCCACTAATCATTGAACGTGCTTTTTCTGTAATAGTTCTTATCATACGTTCTGAAACAGAATTTTGCTGGGGTGTATATGGAACTGTTAAATGATAACTTATGCCTTCCTTTACACAGAAGTGTTTAAACTCATTTGACAAATATTCACGGCCATTATCACAATAAAAATTAACAATTTTAAGATTAAAATGTGCTGTGCTTTTAGCAACAAAATCTTTAAAAACTTTGAAAACCTCAGATTTTTGTGCAATTAAATATAAAACCGTGTAATGTGTATAGTCATCAATAAATATAACATAATAATTCATATTATTATAAGTAGTGGGTGAAATTGGGCCACACACATCTGAATGTATAATAAACAAAGGTGGCTTAACATAACTTTTATCTTTTGATTTTGAAAAAGGTAACCTAGATTGTTTTCCGTTAATACAAGACTCACAAATGTCATTATCTGGAAAAATATTTTTTACTAATTGAACATCTTTTGGCATAGCTTTATTTAAAAACTAATTTTTGTTTACCAATATGCCCTAATCTTTGATGCCACAATTTATACATATTTGGATCAGCACAACTATTATGTGCATATATTTTTCCATTATTAGGACTATTTTGAATTTTAAATTTCACTAATATTAAATTTTGACATTTCTCACCTTGTATAATTGTCTTGCCTTGTTTTGATATTTTTACCTCACCATTTTCTTGAAAAATATTGGTCAACCCGGCATCATTGTGGGGTACATCAGGGCAATATAAAACTTCCTCCAATACACCTTGTTCTCCTGTGCCAGCTACCACATGGATTTGTCCTTTCTTTTTAGCCAAAATAAAAGTATTTTTAATTGCAACCGACACTTTCACAGGTTCAATCAGTTCAACAATTTCTGTAAAAACATCCTCCCGATTTACTATATGATCAGAAGCACCACTGTCTAATATGAAAGTTAAAATATTCGCACTTTCCTGTCTTTTAAAATTGCCCACCATAAAAGCAAAACTATTCGAATTTTCAGTTGTTGTTTGCACTGTCTGAACTGTTCTAGGGCGTTCTTCGTGTTTGTCTTGCAAAGTCTTTTTATAATGATAGCAATCCTTTTCAATATGATTTTTCTTGCCACAATAATGGCATCTCAAGATCTTTTTAATATGTCTTTTACCTTGAAATAAATTTGTTTTATTTTTATGAAAATTTCTGTTAACAAATTTATGGCTTTTATGAAACTTTTCATTCTTAAAAACTTTGGCTTCTAAAACTTTTGAACTCGTTGAGGCTTCATTTTTAATTTTTATTTCTTGGTCTAACAGCCTAGTTTTCACAAACGCTAGAGTTATTTTATCTTCCGATAATGTTTCTAACGCGGTCACTACCCCTGAATAACTAGACGGCAATGTTAACAATAAATACGCCACTTTATCGGTTTCAGCCATCTGAGCTCCAGCAGCTATAAGCTCAATTATTAAATCATCAAATGTTGTAAAATGATTTAATAAACTTGTTTCACTCCCTAATTTGAGTTCTAATAACTGTTTTCTTACGGCTAGTTGTGATGGCAAACTTTTTCTTTCATAAATTGCATCCAGTTTATGAAAAATATCTTTAGCAGTATCTCCATCTTGTGCAAAAGTTAAAAATGAATCACTCAAATATTGAATAATTTCATTTCTTGCCACTTTTTCAGCTCGATTCCAGTCTGGAACTATTGGTCTAGGCGAATCCTGGTCAACTACTTTTAGCACATTAAGTTCATCTAAAAGCGAACGCATTCGTAATTTCCAAAAGCTATAACGATGTCCGTTAAATGGCACTATATTCCTTTTTGTTTGCACCGATTCCATAATGCACAAATTTATCACAGCTACAAGTTTATTAAACACTTTGTATATCACAAATTCACAAACAACTGTACTGTCTTTTAAAACGCGCGATCTGGGCCCATAACCTATTGGGTTTTAGGGCAAAGAAAAATCATTTATTTCAGCCGATATTCTTTTATTACTCTCGTTACAAAATCTGCCTTATAACTAACTTCTAAAAGAAGGCATTCATACGCCCAAGTCTAATCAATAGCTTTTCTTATATAAACAAAAAAAATGTAAACAGTCTATTCTGCTTATTAAGGATGTTTTTAACATTACGTAACAAACGATATTTATTTATTTTACTTTTTGATATACAGAGTGTCCATATTCCAATAATTAGTTACTATCCTAGAGTTTATTTTGTAATATTATAGAAATTATAAACATTATTTTATAATTGACGTAAGGATGTCAGCTCACATAATAAACCTGTTTTAAATTGCTTAATTGATTTTTAAATGTTGAAAGTTGTTTCATTTGTGAGGAATGTTGGATTAGATACAATGTATTCGTCAGTTGTTTAGTCTCTCGATCTTTTAAAAAATTATAAAACAATTTTTAGGCATTTCCCAGTTATTAAATGAAAGTAAGTGTCTGCAATTAAATAAATACAATCTCTGAATTTTGGAACCAAAAGATAATATAACAAATGCAAATTCGGAGTTTTAGTTGATGTTAATTATTGTTTAACTTTGCATTATAATACAGTTTTACGAACATATCCAATATGCTGAGTCGTCGCTTAACAAAGGGATTTCATGATTATTATACTCTGGCCCTGGTTTTATATAAACTCTGTATTAAAGACATTTAATCGATAAACAGATAAAACTTTTTCGAACTATTGATTTGAACTTTCAATTGTCCGTTTTTTGAGCAATACAAACACACAACAATAATTTGTCCTATTTTGCAAAAGTTCTCATCACCCGACCGAGGTAAACTGAATGCAACGCCTTTAAGAGAATTAGTTTTAAAGGTAAAGTATTCTGGGCTCAAACTATATTGCATGCATTTAATTAAGTAGTTTGCTTTTTAATTTATCACATACATTGGGATTGGAGAATAGTTTACGAATAATGGTGAAAAATTTCAGTGCTAATTAATTATTTAAAAAAGAATTATAGGTACAGATGTCATGTATGTAAAGATAAATATAAAGTACATTTTACTTAATCTAATCTACTTATCTCACCTAGATTATAGTCACGGACAAGTTTTTTAAGTGATTCCAGTTTCGCTTTTACAGTTTCAGCTTTAACTTTTATAGAAATATGTAAACTTTATATTTTGACATATGCAGCAATCTGACATTCTTCAATGTTTTCAAGAAAAACATATACAGGGTGTCCCAAAAGGTCCTACCAATAATTTAGGAATACATAGATTTGATTAAAATATCGCGATTTAGCCATACTTGCCTTGGTCCAAAAGTTAATATTAAGAAAAATACAGGGTGATTAAATTTTCATTTTATTTTCGGTTTTTTAAAATAATATCCCTGGTTTTTGAGATGTTAAAATGAAAATTGGTGATAATGGATTTGAATGGTTTTTGAAAGAAATGTTTACGTAATCTTTATGCATATTTATTTTTTTAGTTCAACTTCTACATCTGATTAAATAAATAATTAAAACTGATAAATAGTCGACATAATAAATTATTAAAAATTGATGATTAACTTTAATTTGTTTCAATTTTCTATTTTATTATTATTATGATTATTTTTATTCTTAACGTTACTTACGTAGTTAAAAAAAATAGATTATGTCTTTTGTTAATTTCCTTGATAAAAAGAAGGTTTCAGGAATTGGAATTTTGCCGAATATTTAAAGATTTTATTAGACCGTCATTTTGTTTTGACATATAGGAGTCTACCCCTGCCTAATACATGATTTTTGTGTAAAAAAGTCAAAAGAAGTATTATTGTAATCGTGAAAAAATCACCCTCCGAGATTTTTTTAGATCATTACGTTTTAGGGTCCCTAGATGTCGAAAAACATGTTTTCTCAATTCCGTCGGTCTATCTATCTGTCTGTCTGTCTGTCTGTCTATTCGCGGTATGACTAAAGACTACTTAATCGATTGACTTCAAATTTTAGTCTAAAATTAAGGGTCATATGGAGGTGACCTGGTAACATTTTGGTAAAAATCCAATAGGGCAAAGCAAAATGGCGGCCTAGTGAAATGTTAAAAACATTATTACTAAAAAACTACTTATCCAGTTTATCTCAGATTTTGCACAAGTATGAAGTATTATGTAGGAATCAACTAGTCAAATTTTGTTACGAATCCAAGATGACGGAACAAAATGATTTATTTCAGATTGTGTGATACAGATATGAACTAGTTAAATTGTTGCACTAATTCAAAATGGCGGAACAATATGGCGGCCAAATAAAATGTTTGTAATTGTGATAAAAATCATCCTTCAATTTACATATCTCCACGTTTTAGCGTCCCCAGATCCCAAAAATATATTTTATCAATTCCACCGGGCGTTCTGTCGGTCTGTGAGTTTTTCTGTGAGATGGCATAGCTTAAAAACTACCAATCAGATTGACTTCAAATTTTAGTCAAAAATTAAGGGTCATTTGGGAATGACCTGGTAATATTTTCATAAAAATCCAATATGGAACAAGATGAAAGCCTAATGAATCGTTTAAAAAATGATTACTAAAGATACTAATTATCCAATTTACCTCAAATGTTATACAAAAATCAAGTGTTACATGGAAATAAACTAGAAACAGTTTGGTATGAAACCATGATAGCAAAACAAAATGGCGGCCTAATAAAATATTTAAAAAAATCACTCTGGAAAAAGTACTTATTAGAATAATTTCAAATTTTGTGCAAACTGGTAAAGTTGTGGTACAAATTTAAGATGGCGAAACGAACTGGCGGCCAAATAAAATCTTTAAAAAATAACGTAAAAAATCTTATTCAGTAGACTTTAAATTTTGTTGAAAAATTAAGTGTGATATAGGGATAAACTGGTTGGCATTCAACATGACGTAACAAAATGGCGGCGTGTCAATGAAAAAAATGCTTATTGAATTTATTTTAAATTATGCCCAAAAATCAAGTTTGGCTTAGGTAGAAACTAGTATAATATTGGTAGGAATTCAATATGATGGAACAAAATAAAACCAATAAAATTTTTTAATAAGACAGTATATAATTGTTGCTAAATGGCCATGTACTGAACTAAATTGTGTCACACTTCACTATTCCGAATAAAAGGAAAGATTCATAATGATCGAAGTTCTGGGTAAAGGAAATTTACTGATTTTTGTGGTACTGAATGTTTAAACATTTTATTAGTCGCCTTTTTTTATTCAACCATAATGGGTTTATACAACGTAGGCCAGCATTGAATTAAGAAAGATACAGGGACGTAAACATTTGATGGTTGCTAGATGACACTACAAAGCCGTTGATCATTTCTCTTTATTCCATTGACAACATACAACTGCTTAAAAGAGGAATAGGGCGTGACAATATTTCTAACAAAAAACTATCCTTTTTAGGGTCAAATGTTCATATTAAATAAATTTGTTTTTTTATTATCCGTTTATCTTCGTAATTGCAACAAATAAATAAATTACTACTTGCCTATGGAAACGCCACTGACAAATTAATTTACTTCAGAAATAATAAAATCTATTAACGTGCAAATTAGTTTTTAATGGTTTTTACCCTCCTATACGACTTGGGGCGAGTCAGCCGTAAACCAATAAACAACAGGCACATGTACACAATATATTATTTATTTATTATTATTTATTCGAATTAGCTTTATTTACAACTCTCTATCTTTTAGAAATAAACTATATAACCTCAATCTTCCTTGACAATTTCCATTTTTTAGACACTAAAAAATCGAAGTTAGGTTGTTAATTTCGCGGCGAAATATAAAAACCAAGATCTAAAATTTACTTCCACATTTACCAAATAAAAAAATATTTGTTGAAATCCGGCTTCATATTAGACATAATAACAATTACATAATTATATTGATTTTATTGCTTTATACCTCCTGGTCAAAAATAGTTATTTTTGCGCCTATCATGGGCGTCTCTACGAGAAGGGCCGGTGGAGGCAGCTACCCCTGATGGTAATTTCACTACTTCCATGGGGAATGTCATAACTGAGATTAACAAAACTTTGCTACAGGTTTTTTTTACCTTTCCATAAAAGCCGAATTTTTCACAATCAATGTAAAATAATGCAAAACATTTTTTTTTAAATATTAAACAAGTTTTAATACAAATATTTTTTATTTTGAAAATAATTTCTAAAAACAAATTTAAGGATCTGCAATGGAATAATTTATTTCTCCAATTTTTGCCCAATATGTATTGGTTGATTTACTTGACAACTGTAACAACTTAAAAAAAAAACAAATGTGAATGATATTTTTCCACCCATACCTTATAGTAAATGTGACGAAATTTTACAATTATTTAATAACTGCATCATTTAAAATTTAAAAAGATTGTAACCTGCCCTAACTTGACAGATTTTGTTAGACTTAATAATTATACACGTATCACAGACTGGTATATAAAACTTACTATAGTCTGTTTCAGAAATATATAGAGTAATAAAACCTCATTAGGTATGCAAAAGGACTACAGGGTATCCCACCAATAATTTATGCCACTTTCATAGTTTGACATTGATCTCATTGAAAAATTCTTTCTTTTCATCAAGTGCAGCTAGAACCAGCCGGTTTTGGGCCCAATTTATTACTTTGCCTATTGTTATCCGTTCATAAACACTGAAAATAGTATGTCAAAGGCGTGCGGTTGGATACTTACTTAGATAAAAAAGTTCATATAAACATGCGTCTGAAAATGTCTGGTTTTCAAGATACTGGGTATCAAAGTTTCTTTTAAAAATCGGTTTTTTATTAATATCTCAAAGAAACTTTTGCCGATTTTCTTGAAATCTGCCAATGTGTTTTGCAATGATAAGAGGCCAATTTAGCCCTAACTAGACGGTAATTATTAAAATCAGTGGCGTCACGAGGTGCACCCTCACGAATATTATTGACAAAAGAGATGTACGCCACTGACTTTTTCCTTATTTTTATAATTTTTTCTAATTAAGCAACTAAAACTAAAAGGTTTTGGTCTCTTGACATTATCTTGCTTCGTTTTCGAGAAAAAAAAATAAAAGCCACTTTATTGAATCTCCCTTGCTTCTCCACAGAAAATCTAGAGAAAACCTGGGTACTTCTTTTGCATATTAATAGGTTACTCCTGAACAAATTTTATGTCCCATAAAGTTCATATAAACGAGTGTTCTAAAGTTCCTGGACCGATTTATGTAGAAAAGTTCAAGTAAATTTGTGTCTTAAAATGTCTGGTTTTTAAGATAGTGTCAAACTATTTTTTTAAATCGGTTTTTTATTAATATGTTAAAGATCCTTTGATCGATTTCATTAAAATTTGGCAGTGTTATTTGTAATGATTAGGAGCTAATGTAACCCTGTTTAGATGGAAATTATTAAATCCAATGGCGTCCGGGGGTGTATCCTCACGAATATTATTGACAAAAAAAATTTTTTTTCATTCTGATAACTTTTTCAAATTAAGCAACTAATATCTAAACGTTTTTGTCTGTTGATTTTTTTTCGCATCTAGCTTCGTTTTCGAGAAAAAGAAAATAAAACCAACTTTATCTCTCCTATGTTATGTGGTGATATCTCCCTTGATATTAAAACATAAAATCTAGCAAAAACTGGGGTGTACTTCTTTTACATATTAATAGGTTATTATAGCTTTCAAAATATATGTAGAGGATGTTATAGTTTTATTTTTTTTTCTATTTTAAGCAAGTCTGAAAATGTCTGGTTTTTAGGATACTGGGTGTCAAATTTGTTTTAAAAATCGGTTTTATATTAATATCACAAAGATCCTTTTGTAGATTTTGTCGAAATTTTGCAGTGTTGCTTGTAGTGCTAAGAGGCTAATTTACCATACACTAGATGATAAACATTAAACCCAGTGGCGTCCCAGGGTGCACCCTCACGAATACTATTAACAAAAAATGTACGCACTGACTTTTCTCATTTAGATTTTTTTTTTGAATTAAGCAATTAAAAATAAAACTTTTTTGCATCTTGTTTGAGAAAAGAACACCATTTAGGTATATGTTTGAGCATCTCTAACAATTAATTATTCGTGCAAAAAGGAGGTAGCTCCACTTTTGTAAATTTTCCGGGAGAAGCAATGAACTGAATAAAATAGAAACATTTAAATTAACATAAATACGAGTATTTGAATTTTGGATAACTAGTCTGCTATCGTAGCTACAATTTTACGTATTGTACACTTTATTTTATTATTTTTAAGGTTAGTTCAGGTAAAAAAAAATTGATAAGCTACCTTTTTTTTGCACTGGATAATGATGATTTGATTTTTTTTTATAGATCTTTAAATCTTCTAAAATATTAGCAAAAACATATAAAATTATTACTTCAATCATTATCAAGCAGTATTTATACCCCGTTTTTCCCTTTTGTAGATGGATATTGGTCAAAATCAATTCGCCTTCTATTTTTATGCTAAAATTGTATTGAGTTTAATTACAGCCACGCTACTGGTTAAAATAATTTTTTACAATACAAAATTTTGCTAAACTAAATGTCAATAATCCTATTTACTAAAATTTAAATCAATATCTTAAATCATCATTAAACAATTTCTTTAAAACTGAAAAAAATAAAACTCTAACAAACTCTGTATCTTAAAAACCAGGCATTTTAGGACACACATTTACATGAACTTTTCGATTTAGAATTCGTTCAGAAATGACAAATTAATATGCAAAAATACATTCCCGTTTTTGCTAGATTTTCTGTGGTCATGCAAGAAAGATGCAATAATGTGGTTTTTATTTTTTTTCTCGAAAGTGAAGCAAAATGCAAAAAAAATATCAAGAGGCCAAAACGTTTTAGTTTTAGTTGCGTAGTTCTAAAACATTATGAAAATGAGGAAAATGTCAGTGGCGTACATTTTTTTGTCAATAATGATTCAGAAGGGTGCACCCGGGACGCCACTGGTTTCAATCTCTACAATCTAGTTAGGACCAAATTAACCTTTTATCATTACAAATAACATTGCCAGATTTCAACAAAATCGGCAAAAGGATCTTTGAGATATTAATAAAAAACTAAGTTTTAGAAAAAAAAACTATGACACCCAGTATTTTAAAAACCAGATATTTTAAGACACATGTTTATATGAACTTTTTTACCTAAAATTGGCCTGGGAATGCGCTTCTAAAGTTATGACATCAGGCCCAAGATATTTTATCATTTCACCAAAATAGTCTTCGAAAACATCCGAATTCATATCCTCATGGTAGTCTCCGGCACGACTGCAAAAGTTAGCAAACCTTTTAAAAATCCCTCTTCGCTTCCAGTGTGTGCAATTATTAGTCTCTTCCCTATAAATAATATAATAACTTTTTCACTTACTTATAGTGGAGAATTATTAGAACATCTGTTCGTTTCTTCTTCTTTATTACTACCATTTTATTAACTATTATTTATTAACAGGAAATACTGTATTTATAATCTGTGTTTTATTACCTTCCTCCATTAAGCCTATTATGTATGCATTGCGTAATAAATGTAATATATAGAGAATAAAACTTTAAATGCAAAAGGATAGGGATTTAAGACGAATTTTATTATTATTTTTTAAACAAAGTTTACGTACGCCTGTGGGCGACCCCGAAATTCTGCCAAACTGGACGAAATTCCCAATTTTATTTGTTCTTGATTCTCATTCTGTAAATACAAAAGAAATGTTTTTTCATTGGATCGATTCTTTTTATTCAGTATTTAAGTCCAAACGTTACTGAAGTTTTTAAAAATGAAAATATTAAAAAATTCAAAAAACGTAAAAACTACCGAAACACTTTATAGTAAATTAAAAGATCAAGATTCACTTTCAGACACATCTAAATATGTCTATACATGAAATAATTGTAATAAAAAATGTGTGGGTCAAACTTGACAAAAAATTACCAAAAGAAATTTATTACATAAAAGTGGGGCAAAATTAAATAAAAGATCTTGCGAACTACCAGAACATATAATTCATAGACGTACAGGTCACCTTTGGCGAGGAATAAAAAAAACAGATACCGAAAATTTTATTTCAATTTACTTTTACATTTTATTTTTAGATCAAACAAGAAAGTCCACTAACAGTAATAAGAATAATTATAATAACAATAATAATTATTATTTCTAGGAATGATTATTCCTGAAGTTTGCTTTGCTATACATAATCTTACTAAAATTTAAACAATATCCTTATGATATAGTTTTTCTAATATGTATATTCTCATAACCTTTAAATTTGAAACTTTAATTTTTTACCATACCATACCTATAACAAAAAAAAAACAAATTATTTATTGTGTTTTGACATTAAACTCACTTTCTCAAAATTAATTCAAGTCTTTTTCGTTTTTATTATATGTGAGGTTAGAAGCATATATTATTGATTATTAGTATCATTAACTAAATTAAATCGAATAAAGTTGCGGCGCCCGTAGTGTCCTGAATCCGAGACGCCACTGGGTCAGAGCTAAGACGAAGATCTAAGAATACAAGGTACCTTTTGTACCACAAACTCACAAATCAGTCTTTGCGGATGTGAGTTTTGGCCGCCTTGTCAAGTGTTGGAATATTTTAGTAACCATGTCGTTTTTAACTGCCCTTAAGAATGTTTATATTTATAAATCGCCTGCGACCGCATAGAAACCTTTATTCGTCGATTTGGATCATATATTTATTTAACTAGTGATTTCACTGTTCATTTGTTTTGATTTAGTGATGTGATGTTGTTTTAATAAGTGATGTAACTGCAAGTTCTTTTAATTTGATGTTTTCAAATGATTCTTAATAGTTTCTGTTACATTTTAGTGAAATGCGTTTGAATAACGGAAGCTATTGTTTCAATAACTGTCTTTTAAAAACTCTAAGGAAAGCAAGCATTTTTAGGATACCGAGAATTGCCCTAAGGTACAGTAAAACATGAATGATTTTAGGTTTTTATTACACATGTTTTCAGGTTACACAGATAAAAAATTTCGCTGGTTCCATTTTTTTCCACTTCTTCAAGAACACAAGTAGATCTATATATATATATATATATATATATATATATATATATATATATATACATATATATACATATATATATATATATATATATATATATATATATATATATATATATATATATATATATATATATATATATATATATATATATATATATATAGCCTATATATATTTTTATATATCAAATATTATAATTAATAAAAAAATTTACTTATTTTAAACGTGCTTTAAAATTGGAACAAGTATTCTATAATTATTTATTTATTGCCTGCAAAATTACAAATGTACTAAAAAACTGGATACGCTGACTTGCCATATGTGACAACTCGCATGAAAATCTTTACAGTCCTTTTTATATCGAAAACCCAACATTTTTATTAACTTTGACAATGATTTTAGTCCAATTTCCAATATGCCTCGATTTTTTAAAGCTTCTTTTAAAACTTGAAGGGTTATATTAGTTTTTGATGTGTATAATCTTCTTCGGTAGTAAATTATGCTTTTTTTCATGCACAATGTTCTGCACAGTCCTTATACCGATTCCCAGAGCTTTTGCTACTGTCTCCTGGATATTGGACGATGAATTTTCATTTTCGTAATATTTTATTAGATTTAATACCATTTTTTTTTGGTTTTTATATGTTTATCCTCTTTTTTCATATGAAAATATTATAGGTCTATCTAATTCATCTTCCGGATTTTATGCGGAGGATATGATTACACGTAATAAAAGAAAAACAAACTTAAAAAGTTTGTCGTCGTTAAATCGTATGACCCGCATGATAACACTGCTTTTGACTATAGCAGTAAAACGTACTATTAAAAACATCAGGCGCGGGTTATATTATAAATTACAATAGCAATAGAATGCACATTCTCTTCACTCGAAAAAACCTGCCCTCTAACGTGGCCTCTCCAATACTACAAAATTAAGATAGTGTTGACGGTAGGTTCCCCCTGAACTTTTAACCCCAAAGATCCGATATGGCTTTAGATGGTTATTTACTGCCTTTATGAGTTAGGGGTAGTATTTTGGAGAGTGGTAGAGGGCTTTTCCCAGAAGGAGGTACTTCGCTAGCTCTATTGTTGAGACCAGATCAACTTAAATTAGAAAAAGTGCTTGCAATCTGCAGTTTCCTATCCCAAGGTCAAGTGTAATGAGCTTGTTTAGATAAACTGTTTATGCTTTTTTATAAACACTAACAGGATAAGCAAATCATAATTTAAATTTACTAAAGTCTGGGATGGCTGTGACACTATAGAACGTTTTTCTTAAATCTCAAAATTATATTAGATCTTTGGTTAGCTCCCACCTTAATTAATCGTTAAATACTTGACCAAAGCATCTGACATGCCCTAAATATGCTATTTTATATAAAATGTGTGCTAATTTTTTACCTAAAAAATTATTTATAGAATTTTATAGGAAATACAATTAAATTAAAAAATAAATAAAGCTGTTAGGTAGGTACCTTATACAAAATATTTAATTTTTAATTTCAATTAATTTTTTTATATTAAATTATTGTTTTAACTGTTTTTTAATGCTTTAGGCATTTTACATTTTGTAGGCGGCCTATTTTGTTTTGTTTAAATTTAAATATAATATTCAGTAAATTTATAGTTTACTTTGGTTAGACAAAGCAATATTTTAAAAATAATCAAGTGGACAAAAAAGAAGTTCCAATAATACTAAAACTTCTAGTTGACATAAAGCAGAATATATCCATGCAATTTAAATTAAAATTCAAGGAGGTACTTGAGAACAGGGTACTTAAAATAGTTCAGTGTATTAAGTTACAAATAGGATAACTTTTGTGGGTGTGTGTGACTGGATGAGTATGTACTTTTTTTTACATTATTGCTAATATATTTTATTTTTGCTATTCGGAATCGTTGGCTTTTTTTAAACGTCTTTTAACTATAGTCTGTTTCAGAAATGTATAGAGTAATAAAACCTCATCAGTATGCACTTCTATAATTTGCCATTGATCTCATTGCAAAAATCTTTCTTTTCGTCAACTGCAGGCAGAACCAGAAACGGTCTTGGGTGAATTTTTGCTCTTTACCTACTGTTCTCCGTTCACAAACACTGAAAATGGTATGCCAAAGGCGTGCGGTTGGTTACTTATAGAAATAATTTAAATTTAAACAAATTTTATTTTAACATAATAAAAAATATATTTAATATGTACATAATATATATAGATAAAATAATTATATATTATTATACGACAATTAAATTATAATAGGTTATATTCTTCGTCATCTGAGGAACTGTCATCACCTCTTAACATTATATTTAAAGAGTCGGCCGTCTGATCGATCAGATTGTCAAAATCCCACATTTTCTCCTCCTGTTTAATCACATCCTGAACTGCTTTTCACCACTTCTTTGGTGTCATTTCCTTAATCGTTTGATCAAACAGTAGCTTAACATCTTTCATTTTAAATGTCGTGTTTTGTCTTCCTACAAATCCTTGATAATTTCTTGTTTTCTCTCTTCAAGTAGTAGTTGGTGTCTTCTCAATGCGCCGTGAATGATAGTTTGCGTTATCCATAACCACAACCGAATCAGCCGAAAGATATTTTATCAGTTCATCAAAATAGTCTTCGAAAACATCCAAATTCAGGTCCTCATAATAATCTCCCGTCCGGCACAACTGAAAAGTTCGCAAACCTTTTTTTAAAAATCCCTCTTCGCTTCCAACGTGTGTAATTATTAATCTCTTCCCTTTTCCCGAAGACACTTTAATACCCGTTGACCGGCTTTTGATGAAAGCTTGGCGGGCACTGGTTATATTTTTGTCTTGCCATATTTTTTGTACTATACAACCTTCATTAATCCACGTCTCATCAAGAGAAAAAAAATTCTTTTGCTCTCTGTGGTACTGCTTTATACTTGTGAAGTATTTTTGAAGCCAGCCAAAAAATTTCATCGCTTTCTACTAAAAATGCGTTTCGGTTATGCTTTTCCCAAGCAAAATCCATTTTTTAATATTGTCCATAAGAATTTTCTAGTTATCAAATGAATTCTGTTATCTTGGCCAAGTTCCATCAAAATTTTATCTAGAGTGGTTTTTTTTTTTAATTAAAAGAGTGAACTTTTCTTCGAATGGCACATTTGGTGTCTTCATCAACGACTTTTGCTCGTTTTCCTAGAATTTTCTTGGGAGGTTCCACTTTACCTGCTACCTTTCTCTCCCACAATAATTTGAAAACAATGGAATTTCCAATTCGAGTCATTCGGGGACATCAACAATTTCTTGTACAGTAAAATTAGGGTCGTAAATCGTGTTTTATGCAATCAATGCATTTAAAATAATAACTTTTTCACTTACTAATAGTGGAGAATTTTATTAATCTATATTCTATATATTATTAATATATAAAAGACTTAGTTGACTGACTCACTCATCACGCTCCAGCTCAAACCGCTTGAGGTAAAAGGCTGAATTTTGGCAAACAGGTTGTTTTTAGGGAGTAGAGGTTCGATAAGAAGGGATTTTTCAAAACTCAAATTCCAAGGGGGGAAACCACCCCTTAAATATTACAATATTTTTTATTTAAAAACGTCAGTTTTTGGGAAAAATACTTGAAAACGTGTTTTTTAATTTATTTTTTTATATATTTTAGGATTATTAAAAAATTCATACAATGTGTCCAAAGGGGTAAAACTATCCCTTAAATATTATAATATATTTTATTTAAAAAAGCGGTTTATTATCCTGTCGAGTCCCTACACTCTCTAAACCCTTCAGGAATCCTTTCTCATGAGTTAAATTTAAAAGTGGGGGTACTAGTGATGCTTATTCGAAATTTAAATCCACCAAAATTGTGTAATGGAACTCGATTACAGGTTAGAACATTACAAAACAATATAATAGAGTCTACTATTATTTCTGGCCCTGGTCTGGGAGAGACAGTTTTCATACCACGTATCTCTTTAATTCGGTCAGACAGTACAGTTTCCTTTAAAGCTTTGTTTCGCCATGCCAATTAACAAGGCTCAAGGGCAATCCTTAAGTAGAGCTGGTATAGACTTGCACTACGATTGTTTTTCCCATGGTCAGCTCTATGTCGCATGCTCTAGAGTAAGTTCGCGTAGTGGCTATTTTATAGCCAGAGAGTGCAACAACAAACGTGGTTTATAAAGAGGTACTCAAATGAGGCGATTTAAATACCTCTTTGCATCCCTTTCATTATAGTCATATGCGAACGAAGTCGCGGGTACTCGCTAGTATTCTCGTAATACCGTTGACAGTATGTCGTAACATCAAATACTAACATGTTTAAAATACAATTAAGTAGTATTTATATTATATCAAGTACTATGATTATGTATGCATTGAGTAATAACTGTAATCTATAGAGTAATAAAACCTCATTAGGTATGTAAAAGGACAGGCATTTAAAAGGACTTTATTATTATTTCTGTAAATAAAGTTTACCTATGTAATTCAGCCAAACTGGACGGAATCCTCCATTTTATTACTCCATACATTTCTGAAACAGACTGTTACTGTAATCCGCCCAAAATGATTCGTACGAACTCTTTTTTAAATGAAGGCCTTGAACGTGAACAAAACAAAATCCCCGAGGGTATCGTCTAGTATAAATCTAACGAGTATTTGTTCCTTAAGTCTCCAAACCATAATTAGTATTCAGAAGAGACAAGATCGTTAGAACCCAACTCACACAGATTATTCTTAAACTTACTTTTCTTTTCCTATTACTAATGTGTAAATTAATTATTCAATACGACAGTACAAATTATGTGTATTTTGAAAAGACGACAGAATCCCAATAATATTTTATTTGTTTTTGACCATATTTGTTTTCCAAGATCCTTACTTCAAAGAAATGGCTTACTAATGGGGGTCCTAATTTTATTGCTCTTCTCTATTGGTATATACCTTTTTGCATAGAATGTAGGTACATTGAATGCTAAAGAATATTGCTATGTATTTTCACACCTTGTATATCAAGGTGGGTTTATAACATTGCAGGTAGTTAAGAACCAAAATTCAATACTTTCTTTTCAGTCATGTAAAAATTAAAAAATCGGTAATATTCCTTTACCCCGACCTTCCCTCGTTATGATTCTTTCTTTCTACTAGGAATAGTGAAGAGTGACCCAAATTAGTTCAGTACATGGTCAGTTAGTTACACTTATATCTGTAAAGTGCGGGACACGAAAGAAAACCGTTCGGAGTCAATCGGTTTAGGAAGGTTGGCCAAGAAATTTCTTTAAACCTGGTGTCCCGTCGTTATTTAAATAATATGGCACTCCTTTTTTACTATACGCACTTCAGAAATTAAAAAATGTAACTATGCTTAATGAACCTTTCTCTATATATGTCTGTTTTCTTTCGTGTACCGCACTTCTATATTTCTTTTGCGTTGCAAAAACGGCGAACATTCGAATTTGAAAATGATTTTATTTTTTATTTTTTTTTGATCGATTTACCTATAATTATATTTTTTCTTAAGTTCTGTCATTAACGGTTTCCGGGCCACTGCCTACGTCCACTATTATTGGACCACCCGGTATAGTGATACACGATTTACAAGTCCAGATTTTACAAGGGCAGCCAGCATCAGATCCAGTGAACGAGATTTATCGAAATTTTAATTTATGCAGTTCGACTTTGGGCTACTCGGGTATGCCAAAAGTGGCCGTCTGTCTCCGTTTGTCACATTACTTTATACAGGGGCCGTCATTGTGAAGTACTATACAGGGCGTTTCCTAATTGCTAAACTTTTGAGATACAGGATGGTAAAGTTTAAAAAGAAAACATTTTTTTTCATCCCAATTCTGATGCTATTGTAGATAACTGCATGAAATTTTATACACGTCTTCTATGCATTAAGGAGCATACGGATTTGCCCAGGTTAATTACATATGCACGCCAGTGGTAGAAATTTCAAAAATTGATTGTTAATAAAAAATGCCCTTTTATGCATAAAAGACGTGTATCAAATTTCACACAGTTACTTAGCTATAATAGTATCAGAATTAGGCTTTAAAAAAAAATGTTTTTTTGAAACCCTGTATCTCCAAAGTTAAGACTTTTAGGTTCATATTAAACTTTTTTCTTAAAAAGGTCCAAGAATCACCCCTCTTTAACATTAGCACGCAATTAGGAAACGCCCTGTATAGTACTTCACAATGACGCCCCCTGTATAAATTAATATGACAGACGGAGACAAACTCTTTCACTTTTGGCATACCCGAATAGCCCAAAGTTAAACTGCATAAGTTAAAATTTTGATAAATCTTGTTCACTGGAATCAGTGCTGGCTCCTCTACTAGGTTCTGTAGTTTTTCAAATATTAATTGCAATATTAGATATTTTTTGACATCCGGTATTGAACAGAAAATAAATTATTTTGAAGCAGTTTATTGACAGCTACTTTATGAACAATTTTACAAAATATATGAAAAAAAAACTAAGCCGTTTTTGAGGTTGACGGCTGTGATTCTAATGGTTCGATTCCTTCTAAATCGTTGTCTTCCTCTGAAAATGATGAGGTTTCGTCGCCACTACTTGAAGATTCCAGTGTGATAACTAAATCATCAATAACCGTTTCAATTTTGCCATCTACTTCCCAGTATTTATCTTCAATAGAACGAACATGTTTAACATACGATTTCCAATTTTCAGCCGATATTGATTCAACCGCTTCTAATCTAATGTTATTTTTAATATATTTTTTTATTTTTTCCTGCACATGCAAGTTCAATAGGGTTGAGGTCGCACATGTATGGAGGCAGCCTTAAAGGTGTATGACCGAGGTTACGTAAAAGACCGTTTATACTTTTTTTCTCTAGGCTTGTTGGCTGATATTACTTCACATAATTGATATTTTCTCGATGTTGGATCACATACAAGATTGTTCGATTTAAGCCACGATATCATATGAGCTTTTGTAGGTTATTTAGTTGGCACTTTATCTTCTACGTGAGAATGATAAGACGCATTATCCATTACCACGACTGATTTGGGAGGAATGTTTGGTAGAAGCTTCTCGAACAACCAATTTTTGAAAATTATCTTTATTCATCTGTCCATGATAGTCTCCA
Organism: Kuschelorhynchus macadamiae; assembly: GCA_030620095.1. Taxonomy (NCBI): domain Eukaryota; kingdom Metazoa; phylum Arthropoda; class Insecta; order Coleoptera; family Curculionidae; genus Kuschelorhynchus; species Kuschelorhynchus macadamiae. The sequence continues at coordinate 821,496 of JAUTXW010005202.1, read as the reverse complement.
GTTGTTAGTCCCGAGCGAAAAACTAAAGCAACACCTGGACCAAATCCGGCTTCTGAACTAGCATGAACTATAATAAAGCGACTACTAGAGCGGATTCCCTGAACAACACCTGTAACACTTTCACTTTGCCAGCATTTGTTCACTGTCATATTATTTACCCAGGTTTCGTCTAGATACACAATATTGCGTCCTTCTTGCCTATATTGCCTTACAGTTGATAGATATTTCACCCGGCAGTGAAAAATATTTGGTCTCTCAATCAGCAATTTTCCTTTATTTTGGCACTTGCGCCAAACAGAACCATTTGATCGTAAAAGCCGATTTAAGGTTTTATACCCGTACGGAAAATCTATTTTGTTCTTTACAACACGAAATACGGGTTTGCAGGTCGGAACCTTCTTTAAGTTTATATGAAAATCCTCTATTGTTCGTCGAATTACTTGAAAATCACCATCGTCAATTTTATCTTTGTATGATATCGGGGTCTTTTTTTACCAGGAGATTTTAAAGGTGAAGTAGAACATGAGCGATCATTATGTTCTCTTTGAATTTTTTTTACACTACTTTCCGAAACACCAGTGTAAAATGCAGCGCGTTCTGTTCGATTTTGAATTGGAATAGTCAAACTATTATTTTCAGCTTCTCTAGTACAGGCCTCTATAACGCTCGCAATAACTTCACGTGCACCGCTTAAAATTGTTTTTCCTCTTTTGCTCGCCATCGTTACTTCACTACGTTAATAATTCAAATTCAACGCAACGCATTTATATAGAAATGTATAGGCGCCACTGGAAATAGCTAGAACCTTCTAGCGACAAGTGCATGGAGACTCCAGGCACATACCAATTAGGAGTGGACCAGTGCGAAATTTACTAAATCCTCGATTGATTTTCCGTACCGCTTAGCTAGCGCACTTTATAGGTGAAGCGGCAAACTATTACAACAAATAAAATAACATAAAATTTATTTGCGTACACAAATTTTACTTTTCCGCTTGCTTAAGACTATGAACCTTTATTTTAAGGACCGCCCGGTTTTCTTTCGTGTCCCGCACTTTATTTCTAAACATTTTTATTGCGAGCCGTTCTGATCCATCATATTGAATTCCTACCAACATTTTACCAGTTTCTACTTATGCCACACTTTCTTTTTAGACATAATTTAAAATAAATTCAATAAGTAGTTTTTACAGTGACACACACCGCTATTTTGTTACGTCATGTTGGATTCCTACCAGTTTATCACTATATTACATTTCATTTTTCTGCAAAATTTAAAGCCAGATGAATAAGATTTTTTACGTTGATTTTTTAGACATTCTATTTGGTCGCCATTTTGTTTCGTCATCTTGAATTCGTACCACAACTTAACCAGTTTAACTCTATGTCACGCTTAATGGTTGCACAAAATCTGAAATTAATCCAATAAGTAGTTTTTTCAGGCTGGTTTTTTTAAATATTTTATGAGGCCGCCATTTTGTTTTGCTAACATGGATTCATGCCAGAATGTTACTAGTTAATTCCTATGTAAAACTTGATTTTGTGCAAAATTTGCGGGAAATTGGATAATTAGTTTTTTAGTAATACTTTTTTAACGTTTCATTTAATTTATATTACCAGATCATCCCCATATGACTTAATTTTTTACTAAAATTTGAAATCAATATGTTAGGTAGTTTAAGCTATGCCGCGAACTGACAGACAGACACACACAGACCGGCGGAATTGATAAAATATATTTTTGACATCTAGAAACGCTAAAACGTGGAGATATGTATGTTTTGACCCAATGATTAAAGTAAGAAAACGCGTACTGCAAGTAAGTGTACTATCCGACGTTTCGCCTTCGTTTTCATGAGACATGCTCAGGGATCTTTACTTCATGAGATCTGAACACTGAATGAGCCCGAAGACATTCAGGCTGGCTTTTATACCCGACTTGTGCTCGCCGAACCGTAACCCTGTGTTAAGATCGGTTTCCACGTGTGATGTAGACCATAACCCGTATCTCTATTGACATTTTTTGTGTTTAAACATTTGAATAGATTCTCTAACTTTTCGTTTATAAAATCCTGGAGCGGATGCTAGAACCTTGGTTTCCTTTACGTTTATAATATGACCAGTAGTATGCTGGTGTTCAGCTACAGCAGACTGAACAATTTGTTTCTTTTTAATACATGGTTCATGTTCCTTAAGTCTAGTTGATATTGAGCGTCCTGTTTCTCCCACATACATTTCTCCATAGGAGCAAGGAGTTTTATATACTCTTTCTGTTTGGAAAAGTACAATATCTTTCGGGCATCGCAAACGTTGTCTAATCTTTTTATGTTTATTGAAGATTGTACGTATGTTGGACCGCTGAAGTAATCGTCCTATTTTGTCTGTAGTGTCATGGGAAGAACATCATTACCTAACGGTGGCTCCTTATCATTTTCCTTTGGCGGAGTTGGATTACTGTATATTTTAATTGAACCTGTAATATCTTCAGTGCAATAACCGTTCCCTCTGAGAGCTTCGGTCAGTTTCGATTGCTCCGATGTTAGATAATCTTAATCAGAAATCGAAATAGCTCTGAATACTAGTGAGTTAACAGATTTCTTTTGTGCTGGATCGAAATTTGTATTTAGATCTATTAAGTTCTTATGAAGATTATTTTGATCTAATATGTCTGATATAATGGAAATTGAGTCGTTGACAGGAACATTTGTGTATAGTGATTCTACATCGAAGTTTGTCTTACATCTACTCATTTTTCAAGGAACTTTTTATGAACAAACTTTAGGGGCAGCTATAGGATCTCCTCTATCACCTGTGGTAGCGAATAGCTTTATGGAAGCCTTTGAAAATATTGCTCTAACATCCGCTCCACTAAAACCAAAACACTGGTTCAGATATGTAGATGATATTTTTGTTGTTTGGCATCATGGACAGGATAATTTCCTCATATTTCTGGACCCCCTAAATCAACAACATCATAATTTCACAATGGAAATTGAATCTAATGGAACGATTTCCGTTCTGGATGTACGTATTCAAAGGAGGGGAAATGTATTACTCGTTCAATTAAAATATGTAGTAATCCAACTAATCCATTAAGGAGAATGATAAAGAGCCGCCGTTAGGCAGTGTTGTTCTCTCCTACATACATGGCATTACAGACAAAATAGGACGATTACTTTGGCGGTTCAACATAAGTACAATCTTCAATATACATAAGAAGATTGGACAATACCTGCGATGCCCGAAATATCTAGTAGCTTTCCAAATATAAAAGAAGTAGTAGGACTATATAAAATTCCTTGCTCCTGTGGAGAAGTGTATGTGGGAGAAAAAGGACGCTCAATATAAATAATAAATACATTAATAAATAATGCCTTTATTAGTGGCGGAGCTCAGACAAAGGGTGCTTAGGCCCAACCGAAACCGTTTCATTACAATATTTTTTTCTTAATACTATTACTGAAAAACAATACCTGCTTACTTAAGTAAGTTAAATATTCTGTGATGCATGAAAAGATATATGCCAGATCCGACGTTTCGCCTTCGATTGCACAAGGCATTTTCAGGGATTTTACTCCACATGATCTGAACAATGAAGGAACTCAGAGAGATTCAGGCGGGCTTTTATACCCGACTTGTGCTCGCCGAACCGAGACCTTGTGTTAAGATGTAACCCGTATCTCTATTGAAACACTTTGTATGTTTAAAAATTTAAATAGATTCCCTAATTTTTCGTTTATAAAATCCTGGAACCGATGCTAGAACCTTGGTTTCCTTTACATTTATAATATGGCCAGTGGTATGCTGGTGTTGAGCAACAGCACATTGAACAATGTTTCTGATGTTAGAGAATCTTGATCAGAAATCGAAATGGCTCTAAATACTGGTAAGTTAATAACCGATTTCTTTTGTGCTGGATGGTGGTGGGAATTTGCATTTAAGTATCTATTTGTATGTGTCGGTTTTTTGTACACAGAATGTCCTAATGTACCATTTTCCTTCCTTTGAACATATACATCTAGAAAGGGAATTGTCCCATTAGATTCAGTTTCCAATTAAATTGAAGGAAACCAAGATTCTAGCTTCGGGTCCAGGATTTTATAAACGAAAAATTGAAGAAAATGTTTAAACATACAAAAAATGTCCAAATACGGTTACGGTCTACATCTCACGTGGAAACCGATCTTAACACAGGGTAACGGTTCGGCGAGCACAAGTCGGGTATAAGAGCCCGCCTGAATCTCTCCAAGCTCATTCAGTGTTCAGATCTTGTGGAGTAAAGATCCCTGAAGATGCCTCGAGCAATCGAAGGCGAAACGTCGGATAGTAATTCTAAGAACCATGATTTCTTAATTACATATTATTGACATAAAAACTCTTAAGTAAGATTATGTTTAAATGTATTAATATTTGTAATAGTTTTTAAATGCTGTGGTAAAAAATTATACAGGAGAGAGGAATAGTATAAGAAAGATCCCTTGAAGGTGGTGGTAGCATGACGCGGTACCACTAACCACTGGATTTCTTCTTGTTCTCTCAGCATTTTCACTAGCAAAAACCAACTTATCTCTCAGATAGGAAGGAAGCCCAGATGTTATTTTTTTTATTAGAGTGGCGAAATATACATTTCTTCTATCATTCATCCTAAGCAAGCCGTACTGCAAGTAACAATGATGTGATCCTATCTCCCGATGTCTGCAGTACCTAAGACAAGAATTTTGAACCACCTCTATACGATTTGCATTGTAATTATTTAGACATGGGCCGTATACTGCATCACAGTAGTCAAATAATGGTAGAATCAAGGACTCAATTAGCTTGAGTTTAACTTGAAAATTTAAAATGTTTTTGAAAGGATACAGTTTTTCAGCCGTACATATGCTGATTGTATTTTACTTATTACATGATTAGAAAAGATTAAATTTTGGCCTATAATTAATATCAACTAGACTTAAGGAACATGAACGATGTACTAAAAAGAAACGAATTGTTCAATCTGCTGCAGCTGAACACCAGCATACCACTGGTCATATTACAAATGTAAAGGAAAGTTCTTAACATAGGGCTGCCTGAATCTCTTCGCGCAATCGGAGGGGGAGGGGAGGAACGTGGGATGTTATTCCAATTTGACAGGGTCTAGTCCCAAGAACCATGATTAATTTACTAAAGCCATGAAAGCTTGGAATGATGCCTATAGCTTTCATTCACTAGGGCCTTCTTCTATAGTTTTCATAATTTCTGAACTTTACTATCTTTTAGTATACTTTCCACACAAGTTGTTATTTCTTGAAACAGAATTTTGTTCGTTAAGGCATGGCGTTCTTGTAGTCGGATGGAGTACACTCTTGGCACCCAGTAGTAGCACGATGAGCAATCAGGCTCAGAAGCTTGCCCTAGGCGCCAGTATTCCAGGATTTGACATTTGAACCTACACCTATTATTTAAACTGAAGTATCCCTGATGAGTAAGGCGAGCGTGGCGCCAATAGCTGTGTGCTTGCTCTTCGGCGCTTAAGGTCCCTGGCTCGATTCCGAGCCGAGGCATTTTAGAGTCTTTGTTAAGAATATATAATGCGCTCGCCTTCGGATGGGTTGGTGGTTGCGCGCTCGATCAGTAATACGCTAAAATCACCCCTAAAATGGCATCGTTCGGATTCGACGATAAACTGTAGGTCCCATATACCTGTGTAAATTTCATCTATTGTTTCTTCAGGTGGTTCCTCGATTATTGAGCTCGTTGAGATAACTTCAATGATCATTTTGTTTCCTCAACTCCAAGAAATGGACTTCAGATACTGGTTGTCAAGTTCTACGAGTTCTTAAAAAAAACCGAATCCTAGGACGTCATTTGACAGCCCAATTCCTAGGTGGAGATTATTTTAATGTATTACCGCCATGCTGGATGGGGGATACAACCAGTCGTTTTCACGAGTTGAGTTCACTTACATGTTTTTGGGATGGATTTATGGATCGTAGGCAATTTCGAAAGCCGGAATAATAGTCTTGAACAATTTAACCAAATTTGCACTTATTTATTTTCTAATCAAATAATGACATCTGATAAAGTTAGATATAAAATTAATTTCCAAAAACATAGGCTTCGTTTTAAAGGACCACTATTCGAGCCAATTGACTTTTCACAATTTGGCTGTGAAAGACGAGAATGTCAGTTGTACCCTCAGTAAAATACAAAGCCATTTCTGCCAGAGTATTTATTTAATCCGTGCAAATATAGCTCCTATTGCCGAGCAATCTCTTGTAAATGTAAAAGTAATAAAAAAAAAGTTGTTTTTTAAATTTCCTAATATTTTTACCCTAAACTGTTGGAAGGCCTGCCATTAATATATTCTTACAATAACAACATCTTTGTCAAGAGAAATGAAATCATCCCATGCTATTAAAACACATAGCATACTGACACAAAATGTTTATAGCTTCCCTTCGGTAAGTGTCGTTATTTTTACGATTAGCATTAACCTCGGGATTAACCCTCTACACTGCAGTGCTATCTACAGCAACAGATAATTTGAGAGAAAGTTTCTCGTTGCATTGAATGTGGGATATTAAAGTAACAATGTTAAACAACTAGGAAAGTTTCAAAACGGATAGGAGATATGCTAATTGAAACAGATTATTTAAGTTAGGCTGTTGCATTACGTTTTATAGAGTTTATACGTACTTAATAGAGAATTGAATGAGTTCTTATGGCTTACATAAGTAGTTCTTATAGCTTTTGAGATATATTTGGTAAAAGTCACAATCAGTGGCGTAGCTAGGTGTTAGGGGCGGAGGAGGCGATCAATAATAGGGGCGCCAGAATGAAGTAAGGCAACGGTACAATAATACTTTTTTTAGTATTTGTTTAAATACATTTTTGATTAGTAATATTTTTTTTTTTTAATTTTTACTTCTAACCAACTCAACTATTATATTCTTTAAATTTAGATGATGAATCATGATAATATATTTTAATTTCACGTTACACCAAGGTGCAATTTTAGTCAAACGACGATCGCGATTTCGCTGTTTTTAAAACTCATCAGGCCGCAACAACGCAATGCACAAAATGGAATCACATAATTAATTTTGTTATGTTTGACGTTCTTTACTACTTACTACATATTGTCTCTGATTTTAAATAAGTACATAATTCGTTCATTCTATTTTGAAAATGCCATTGTTATAACCGAGGTTATGGCGTCAATAAATTCAGTTCCTATATTGCTTTCTAAACGGTCAGATAAGATTGTATAAAACAGCTTTTTTATTGCGCATGATTTTTTTTATGGCACAATAATTCAGTTTTTAAATAGCCAGCCAAGCTTGTCGAGAGAAAGAAATACTATAGACATTGGCTATATAAAGTCAATGCTATAGATATTATATCGGTTCGAAAATTAATTGAACTGATAGATGTTCTCAGATGCTTCAGTTACCAAACAAAATTAAAAATTATTTATTTATTAATAATGCCTACATTATCAATATGTTTTTTGTCACGTAAAAGTATACCTATTACTCTTACTTACTTATTATTACTCTTACCAGTGAGTAATGGCTTATTACTCTCGAGCTACAACCAATCAAGTTACTCCAGATGCATTACTCATATTCACTTTGACCAATCATATTCGTCAGTTTTTTAGAGCCTGCTGGTCACTATTCGTCCATTCATTCAAACATCTCCATATATTCTGTTCGTCAATTCATATAAATAAATGAATTGTCGAATCAACGAATTGACGCATGTTTCATCCACACTATTTCAGTTTTAATTTCATTCGCTTCCTTGACTATGCGTCTCACTATTTGAAAATGCACAAAAAACAAAAGATTACATTCGGACGAATGGTCGGCTGAGATCAACGCCTACTTGATTATACGCCCAAAAGAAGGTATGGCCGCGCAACGAATCGAGCGGATGAACCGGCCGCTCCAGCACTATGACGAATCAGTACCGAGTTTTTGACTGGCAATATACTTTTTTTTTACTTTCTTACATCTTTCTGCGACCTTATGTATTGCTCAATCTTTTTAACCGACAGACCCCATAGCAGGCCTATTGAAAAAAATTTTGAAAATTGTGAAATGGCGCCTTTTTGAATTGTTTACGCGACGAACTATCATTCTATCCAACCCGAAGTTATATAAATAGCATAGGATGTCAAATTTTATGAAGGTTTTTTTTCATAGAAACTACTGTTATAACATTTGATTTATAAAAGATTAATAATATATTGATGACCTAGAACTATAGTTATATTGTATCAGAGGGTATATAAAATGTGTTTTATTAAGGCATGAATAACTTGTTTTAATTCGCACCAGAACAGAAGTTGAACAATAAAGACTTTGATTCCCTTGTCAGACAGCTAATACGGTATATTTAAAAAGCGATACCAGACCTTTAAATAAAAACCTCGTTAAAGTCGCCTACTCAAAACATACTATTAACATTAAACCTACAAACAAGCTACCTCCGTGTAGATGGCGTTGGTTCTTTGCCCATGTTTATAAAGATGCCAATAGAAAGTTTCAGTAATCTAGTTGCATATGATTACCTTTTTGTTTATAAACTCTGATTACCATAATAAAACTTCAATGACTAACTTTTGTTAAAATGAAAAGAATGCTTGTCGGTTTTCGCGGTCAATATGCATTGTTGCCATTGGTTATGGAATTTCCCTAGATCTAAAAAAAAAAGAAAAATAATTCCCCGGTTTTCGTAATTGAAAGTTGACATACGTGGTTTTGAGAAAATAGGTATCTCTGCAGAAATAATTTTTGGGAAATACCGAGTTTTCGTTTATTTTATGTAGTTCTTGATGCTGCGTTGTTTAACTTAACTTGATTTTTAGTTTCATCTGGAAATATTTTAAATATTTTCCGAAAGTTTATAAATTTATCTAGAGTATGTAACTAAATATATATGCTAGACTAAAGTTATAAACATGTTATTGTAATTAAGTAACGAACATGTATAACCTTATATACAAATTATAAAACAACAGTTTTTTTTTGGACAAATTTTAGGGTTGTAAACGTTTTTCTAGGGAAATTATAGGGAACTTTAGAACTGAAAGATCTAGGGAATTTTTTCAGATTTAATTAAGGAAATTTAAATATTTGACCTGGCAACACTGTCATTATTCCAATTTTAAAAGATTAACGACATGGTCGGAGAAGTGGTATATATTAATTGTTTATCACTATATACATATACTAATGTATGTATTTTTTGAGTAAAATCGTTGCTTAAAAAGTGCGTTTTTTTAAGTTTTCACTAAAAGTTCCAATTTTTGTTTAATCGGTGTCGCTTGAATTTTAGAACATTTTATTTTATCACTAAATTGTGCACGTCATTTATTTTTTCCATTCCAAACAATAACAGTAATATCAGCATAAAAAAAAACCTAGAGTGTCGATATTGTTGCGTTATGCCATTGAGTAACATCTTTACATGGAACACCACCATGTGACCAATGTGACAGGCGAAGAAAGTGTAACCGCTTTTTTTTATATAGGTGGCGTTACTCTCACCGGTCATTCGCCTTTTCCTGTTTCTGTTGTCTCTTGAAGACTTTAATATAGGTACATCTGATGATGTTATAGCATTGATAGTAGTGTTGCTAAGAATGTGTTATTAAAATCTTTACTTGTATAAGTGTTTTATAATTTAGGTAATCGAGACCTTTATATGATTCTCCATTTACGCGCTTTATGGGTTACTTATAGTATTTTTACAAGTACTTTGCAAATCAAGTGGTAAATAATAAAAAAATGTTTGTTACATATGCAATGAAACCAGTGGCTATTTCTTAAATTTGACCTTTTTAATAAAACTCGAATAATAATATTTTATTCCTTGAAAATTTTAATCTGTGAAGTCGGCGCCAAACTAATAAAGACAGTAAGACATTATACTTATGGTATTAAATATCGAATAAGCCTTTCTGCCAGCTAGTCTAGGTTTCTAGGTTCGGGTTTCAGTGCTCTTGCTTTTCTTCCCATCGTATCTCATAAACATGCAATGGGGTTAAGGCCAGGACTCCGAGGCGGACAATCCATTGTCTCTTAAAGAGGGCTTTGCATGACACTAGCTACATGAAGGCGTGCGTTATTATACATAGGTATGAACTATCCCCTTAAAAATAACGCAAATGGCACTTGCGATTCCAGAATATCCGTAATGTATCGTTGCCACTAACTGCGACCCTCAAAAGATATCTCACCCAGAGCATACTGCCATAACTGACAATGGGTACAAAGTTGGATTAGGCGTAACTTTCACCTAATGGTCTTCTGTAAACCATATTTCATCTATCGGTGGTAGAGACAAAATGTTGATTCGTTTGAGAACAATATGACTTGCCAATTTAGGTGCTCATGCGCGAATTTCAAATGTTGTTGATGTAATTAGTCTACGTTTTGACCTCTATGAGGTCATCTTCAGGACTGTACAATGTGTGATTTTCCGTGTTAAACTTAAAAATATATAATTTTGTGGAACATTATTTAGATGGTGGATATTTTGTATGTTGTTGATAGTTGATACCATTTAGTATTGAACTATGTTATCAACAACATACAAAGACCCACCATATAAATAATGTTCCACAAATTATATACTTATAAGTTTTATAAGGAAAAATCACATTGTATAGTACTGAAGATGGCTTCAAAGAGGTCGAAACATCGACTAATTACATCAATAGATTTTGTATATGCGTATATCATCCAACCTAAAACACATCCAAAATTACTCTTGTGCTCACTAAAAATAAATCAGAATACACGATATTCTAAGTAACTTAACTCAAACTAACTTCTGAATGATGACTTGCTACGTTTGACATATGGTTATTTTTCTTGCATTTCTAGCCCACTAGATGAATGATACTTTTTGAAATTTTTGAACTCGTTCAATAAAGACCCCTAAAGATGCCTTATACGATCGCAGGCTCAACGGTCGGAAAGTAACTTCAATTTGACACTATCTAAATCCAATAACCGTGATTTCTTAATAAACCCCAGCGGTAAAAGCTTTCGTACTAAGTTTTATGAAATATAATTTCCGTTAGCTCGCTTTTAAGTTGTGGGTAAATTAATTGGTGGAATAGGATGAGGGGGAAGTTTTCTTTAAAGCAGATAAATTGAACTAAGATCCGGATAAACGGAATTCAAGTCTGCTGATTAGCTGACATTGACTTTTAACTTGACATCAAAACTTTCGTGCAGTCTGTCGAGGTAGAGATCGATGTTCGGTATTTAAATTAATCGATCCCTTGCGAGTTGCGTGTACTGTGAGTTCGAAAGTTAGATAATTGCTTAATATTGTTTAGAATTCTACATGCAACTTACTAATTTTCCAGACAGTGATGGCTTCTAACCGAACTTCTACCGTTGCAGAATGTAGCTAATTAAAACTTTATGCTTCCCATTTTCTTCTTCCTGCTTTTATTAATTAGTGTGTATGTTACCTGTATCAAATAATATTCTAAGGAAATTTATTCAGACTTGCATATTCATACATGACATCCATTTCAAAATATTCCTGCTTAGCAAGTTCGTTGTCGTCGTGGGACGCTAATGAATTTATGTATGAATTTAGGAAGCTAATAAAGTCAAAAATTAACTTGATGATTTCGTTGTTAATAATACTTGCATAAAGTGACTCGGATTTTGGGGTAGTAGTTGTAACATGGATATTCGTCATTAGTAGGCTTAGAATAATTATGCATTTAAAAATATGGATGCAAATATGCTCCGATACAAGCGAAAATATGCACTTAAAAATGCATTTATTATCGGATCAAAAAAAAAAATAAAGCAAAAGTATAGCAATTGAAATATTATATTATTTACACTTCAAGGTATCCTTAAGACGCTATTTTTACCTGTAAATATTACATTAATACAACTATAATATAATAAAAGTATTTTTTTAAATAAAATTTTAATATATAGCTAACTAAACAAACTAATTACAGAATAAACCTGTTTAAAATGTGTTGTTTACGTTATTCAACAAGTTGCGGTTACATTTTATAATATAGGATGTAACAAATTATCAAATTCAAATTTTCTTCTACTATCTGACAATAGTACTTTAGAAAATACTCGTTCAACTTCACAAGATACAATTGGAACATATTCAAACAAATTCAAATAACTGTTTATTAAAAATTGTTCATTATCTGGATTCAGTGTCTATTGTTCAAAACTGCACTAATATTTTTCAAATTTTTGTAACCAATATTTTTTTGTAAAACCGTAGCCAATTTTTGAGAAATTACTTTATTTTTAGTGTTAGTTATAGTTTTACTCACTTTTTCTATCATTTCTACGCATTTTGACAAATTAAGTCCTTTCATATCCAAATTTTTTAAAGTATCAGACAAGCAAGAAAAATTGTTTTTAATGTAAATTAAATCCTCACGTACATTTTCTTTGCGCAAAACGTTTTGTGCTTCTTGTATACAATGTGAGTATTCCGCATTCAATTGGTTGACTATGTTTTTTATTGCCTCGAAATATTCTGCGTAATAAATGGCAGCGTTTATCCAAGTTCCCCATCTAGTTACAATTGATGATGGGGACAGGGGGATGTTTCCTGCAGTTTCGTTAAATTTTCTACCCGAGTCGGAGCTTTTAGGAATACTTTCTTCACCGAGGAAATCAGATCGTTTACTCGTGGATAAAAAGCACGAACTTGTTCTGAAACTCGATGAAGTCCATGGGCAAGACAATATTTGTTGATCACTCATTGCTTTATACATGTATGGAGCAGCATCTGTAATTTTGACTAACACTCTATCATATTTAGTACCACCGGGCCATAAAAGAGTGAGAGAGTCGTTGAAAAATTTAGCAACAGTTGAATGATTTACTTTGTCTAAGGTCTTCATTATAAGTAAATATGATTTATCCTTTTCTGCAAACACACCGAAAACAAAATTAGCAACACATCTCTGTTCCACATAAACTGTTTCATCTAGTGACAGCCATATACTTTTATCTTACTTTTTCCCGTAATTCGGTAACTGTCTTATTGTACAAATCTGGAACATAGTTTTTCCTTAACGTGGTTTCATGTGGAATTTATGTCTTTGTGTACTGCTCTAAAAATGAGTTCAGGGCAGGATTACTTAATTTATTCAGTGGAATATCCGTACTAACAAACGCTTTGCACACATCCTCATTGAACTTTGATCGTTTGGGTCCCGGTCCTGGTGAAAATGCTGTGGTTAAAACTTGTTTCTGAGCACACTTTTTACTTTTTTGGATCTGATGCTTTGTAGTTCCTATGTGTTGTGTCACTTGGAATTTCTTGTTCGCTGTAACAGGAACATCACAATATTTACATAACCTTCAGTCGTAAAATCAGGAAAATCTTTCACGAATTGATTTAATACCGCACTTAATGAATGCTTTTATTTCGGCATATTGGACAATGTTCACGCCACAATGTGTAAACTAAATTGAATTGAAAAATTATTTCTAACATTCTTAAAACGTGCGTATTTATTATTGTAAATACGTGGTAAATCAATAGTTTTTAAATCACAGATGTTTTATTGGGTACCTATAACAATTTTAAGAAAGAATGGGTAACACCCTTGGCCTGCCAGCAACTAGACATTTTTTCTTATTTTATTATTATGGATTATATTTGAAATACATCAAATTTGTCTTGGGAAATAAAAATATATTCAGAAAAATTAGAATATATGCATTTTGCTTGCAATAACTGCAAAATATGCATTTAATTACAAAAATTGGCAAAATATGCATTTGCATATGCTTTCATGCAAGTGCATATATATCCTAAGCCTAGACTCATTAGATAATTATTTCAATTAAACAGGGTAAGTAACCATATTTTAGCATTTTTCTTTAGTGGCGATGATCTATCCGTGGGTTGAGAAAGAATAAATATTTATATTTATTAACATCTGTTTATTTAAAACACAACCCCCAATTGCACAAAACTTAATTGCTGTCTAGAATATTTAACCGAGCTTTTGGATTTGACAAGTTGCTTAAAGAAATCTAGGAACCGGCCGTATTATGCCAAATTTTTTAGCAAGTTCGTTAGAGAGTTGCCCCGCACCGATTTATATGATTTTTTTTGAAATGATCGTCTGGTGATCGAGACCTTTCAACACAATTTTTTGTATTGTAAATTTATACAGGGTGTTTCAATAAACCGGGTCACTGATTAATCACGATTATGCTCAACCCGCTTCACGTAAAAAAACTGCAGTTTGGCACACAGGTTGATAGTAGGATGCAGAGGTTCGATAAGAAGGGATTTTTTAAAACTCAAATTACAAGGGGGTGAAACCGCCCCTTAAAAATTACAACATTTTTATTCAAAAAAACGGGTGTTTTTTTGGAAAAACACTTAAACTCGTGTATTTTATTTGCTCTTTTACATTTTTTAAAATGTCTCAAAATTCGGGTCACTGAAGGGGATGAAGCCCCCCTTTAAATATTACAATATTTTTTATTTGAACGCTTGAACTGGTATATTTTACTTTAATTTTTTACATGTTTTTTAAACATTTTGTACAGGGTGTTCCAAAAAATCGGAAATAATTTATAACAAAAATATCCCAAGCCCTTGTTTAAAAAAATTCAACACATTCTTTATATCCCATTCGTTATCGCCATACGAGAACGAAGTCACGGGTACTCGCTAGTATTTATTTAAATACTCTGTAGAATAGTATAGATTGCTTTACAGCAAATAATGCTAAGACTAATATCTAACATTCTTATGTGCTTAAAAATATATCGTATGATATATGGCGGTCCTTAAGAAGTTTTAGGGGGTGATTCCTTGGGTAATTTTGTAAAAAAAGTTCCCATAAATATATATCGTATATTGCTTAGTTTTCAAGACACAAGGCATTACAATTCAAATATATTTTACTTTTTTTTGTCTACTTTGTATATTTGTAAAGATATTTAATTTATTTAAATCTGCATGCAGAGTAGTGACAAAGGGAAAAATGTATAAATGAAATTAATCCCATTTTAATTATTATTGACTAAGACACTAGCAGATCAAGCTCTGAGGAAGGAAGGTAAAAAAGTATTTACCCAATTTTTTATAGATATTTTAATTTGTTTTATACATTAATATGTATAAATGTAATTTTATTTTACAGCAGAAGAGAAAACTAAATGAACAAAACATAAAGTTTAAAATTGTTATTGTTTACGAATTATAAGTATGTGTAACATTACGATTAAACGCTGCATTGTAGATTTTTAAATAAATATTGCTTCTATGACAAAATTCGAATTTCATTATCGCATAAGTGGACAGGGTTTTTTTTTAGAAATTATGGTTCTTGGGATTAGACCGTGTCAAATTGGAATTACTATCCGACGTTTTGCCTTCGGTTGCACGAGGCACCTTCAGGGATCTTTACTCCACGAGATCTGAACACTGAATGAGCTCGAATTTTTTTTTTTGTGACAATGGGGAATGCTTTTACGCACGAATTCCCTTCCAGTAGAAGGGAAAACAGTGTGGGACTCGTTGCTCTGACAGGTTCCCACCTGTCGGAGTCAACAATACCCACTAAACCCCAACGGGCCCCCATCAGATGGACCATCATTGGGCTAGCCAAGGATCCTTCGATGGGGTTGATGCTGTCCTTTCGGTAGAAACTCCTATGAAGGACATGGTCCTCGCTGTCGTAGGGGGAGGGGTCCTCACTTGGCAGAATGTTTTTGCAACCTCTCGATACTTGTAGTCATCTGAAATAAAAAATATTATTAGTAGGGAAAGTGTCGTCTTACCAGGGGGGGATATTTCTCTGTTGGCCTCCTTTCTTCTGTCCGGTTCGCCGCTGCCTACGCCCTACTGTCCCGTGGTCCAGTCTGCCGTTGTCAGCGTCCCTCCGTCAGTGTGCCTGGTGGTCTTCGAGTTTTTGGTCCTCTTCTGTGCCCTCAGCGACACTGCTGTTCCGTGATCCGGAAGTGTTGAGGCTGAGGTGGGGTGTTCTTTTACCTCAGGTTCAACTGCAGCTCACGCCGGAGCCAGTTGAGGTACCTGGGATCCTCTTCTTTTACCTCAGGTTCAGCTGCAACTCACGCCGGAGCCAGCTGAGGTACCTGGGAATCCTTTTCTTGGAATTTGATGGCCACTTGTTGATACTCCTAGGGTTTCGGTGAGCAAGATCTAGTTCCTGAGGAGCACGGAGACTCAGAAATTTCGATTTGCCCACTTCCATCCTAGAGTATATTAGTGCAGGAGCCCGTGTCTAGGTCTCCTGTACCTTCCAGTTATTGCGTCTCGGAGCTAGCGGATCGTCTACCAGGTCTCGTAGATTTTCGTTGGGGTGATTTTCTGCTGCCCTGAAGGCTCGGGTGGCCTTTTGCCGCATGAAGTCTTCGATAGGTGTCCATTGAAGATCACGTTGCAGGTCCTCATTCCTGATAAACCATGGGGCGTTACCTGCCATCCTAATGAGTTTGTTTTCTGTCCTCTTTAGCTTCATAAGGTGGGATTTAGAAGCATATCCGAAGGATGTGGAGCTATATGTGAGTTGGCTCCTAGCTACTGTTTGGATCAGTAGTAGCTTGGTCCTCAGTCCCATTTCACTTTTCCGACAGAGCAGTGGATAAAGTTTACCGATCGCTAGTCTGGTTTTTGTCCTCGCTGCGTTGATATGGTTATTCCATGTCAAGCTTCTATCCATGGTCAACCCTAGGTACTTGGCCTCGTGTGACCAAGGGATCTCGACATTTCCAACTCGGATTCTAGCTCTTGGAGCCAGTCTCCTACATTGGAATAGGATTGCTTGGGACTTCTGGGGATTGATCTTAACCTTCCATTTGACACACCAGTCATGAAGGTTATCAATGTCCTCTTGCACTCGTCTGCCCATTATCCGGGTGCTTCTGCTTTGGTGTAGGATGGCCGTGTGATCAGCGTAAAGTGCCATTAAGCCCTCATCTCCGATTGGGACATCGTGAGAGAAGATAGAGTATAAGACGGGTCCCAACACAGACCCTTGTGGTACTCCAGCTACTAGTCCTCTTGGAGCTGAATGAGAGTCATTCACCTTGACTGTGAATGATCTGCATTTAGGTAGCTCCTGATAAGCTTTATATTTCTTCTCTCATATCCAGCCACAGACATTTTGTAGATCAGGCCTTGGTGCCACATTCTGTCGAAAGCTCTTTCGATGTCCAGGAAAACTGCTCCTGTGGCCTCTCTGTTGTTGAATCCTTTGGTGATATACTCTGTGGTTCTGAGTACCTGCTGCTCAGATGAGTGCCCTGCCCTGAAGCCGAATTGTTCATCTGGGATGGCATCTAGTTCTTGGGACTCATATTTTAGTCTTCTGGCTATAGCTCTTTCAGCTACTTTGCTTAAAGCAGGGAGTAGACTGATGGGCCTGTAGTTGTTTGATAATGTCCTGTCTTTTCCTGGTTTTTCAATAACGATGACTTTTTCCATGTGCTGGGGAAGTGCCATGTTCTTATGATGGAGTTTATGATGTTGGCCATCGCACTGTATCCTTTCTTGGGGAAGTATTTCAGCATCTTGTTGGTGATGCCGTCGGCTCCAGGGGCTTTCTTGACCTTCAGTTTCCTGATAATGTCTCGTATTTCCCCGGGTGAGACAGGATGTGGATTTTGTTGAGGTAAAATCCATGCATCCAGGTCTCTAACTGAGTCGTGGACCTCTTCGGTGAGCTCTTCGTCTTCCTCTGGGTGTTGGTTTAGCTGACCTTGTTGGACTCTGGCATCCGCTAAGGCTTCAGCTTTGTCCTCGTTGGTTGAGCTCGAAGAGATTCAGGCGGGCTTTTATACTCGACTTGTGCTCGCTGTACCGTGACCCTGTGTTAATTGAATTTTTTTGTATGTTTGAATATTTCAAAAGATTCTCTAATTTTTCGTTTATAAAAACCTGGAACCGATGCTAGAACCTTGGTTTCCTTTACATTTATAGTATGGCCAGTGTTATGCTGGTGTTCAGCTACAGCAGATTAAACAATGTGTTTCTTTTTAATACATCGTTCATGTTCCTTAAGTCTAGTTAAGATTGAGCGTCCTGTTTCTCCCACATACACTTCTCCACAGGAGCAAGGAATTTTATTTAATCTGTTTAAAATATATAATAATTATTCCAGTAATTATAACATATCAAGAAACGAAAAAAAAAGAAACATAATAGGGGCAAAAATTTTACATATTTTCTATGTATTCTTATTGGTTATTTACACAATTAAAGATATTTCTTCTTAATTTACTATTAGAGAGTTGGAAATACAATCTGGGTGATCTCTGTTAAGTAAAAATATTTTATTTTCAACCCTTTGGCTTAATTCTAGTATATTTTGGGGCCTGTCGTAGTGGACTTTGTTTTTCAAAAAATCCCCACAAAAAAGATCTAGTGGACTTGATCGGGACTATTAGCCGGCCATCTAAGTGTGCCAGACCTTCAAATCTAAAAATCATAGCGATTATTTAAATATGCGCCATCTTGTCGCTAAATAAGATTATTGTACCAACCTACTCGAATATTCTAGATGATTTTGTTTCATTTTGTTTTAAATTTAAATATCTTTTATCATTTCAGTTCCCATCAAAAATAATTATTCGTCCAATAATTTTATTACCCAACATGCCTCAGCAAACGCGAATTGCCCTACACCCTGTATTTTGTGAGGATCTTCTGGTGACCAATAATGCTTATTTTCTCTGTTAAACATTCCCAGTGTGGTAAAAGAAGCTTCATCCCTTAAAATTATCTTATTTAAAAAAATCAAATAATTATTTATATATATATATATATATATATATATATATATATATTATATATATATATATATATATATATATATATATATATATATATTTATATATGTATATATATATATATATATATATATATATATATATATATATATATATATATATATATATATATATATATATATATATATATATATATACAGTGTGTCCGAAATTGGTTATGACAGTATTGGGATCTTGGAAACCGTGATAGTTACAAAAACGTTTAAATGGAGAAAGTTTTAGACAATTATGTTTGTAATTTAACGCCGTTTTGCTAGCGATTCTATCTTTTTTTAGTTTTTGAGATATTTTGAAAAAACCAAAAAACTGCATTTTCGAAAAAGTCCTATAATTTATTTATTTATAAAAATTTTCAAAATCTGTAAGAACATTATTAAGGCAACTTTTTACGTAGAGTGCACCTATTAAGTCAGATTATACATACAACGTTTCGATTTTCTAGAACCATCATCAATTTTGTTTTTTCTTATGGCCGCTGTGTTCGATTTTAACAGTTTTGAAAAGAGTATTTCTTTAGCTTTTCAACGGTGTATCACACTTTGTAATGAGGTTATTACTAAAGGTGCAAAAAGTGCGTAGAGGAAATATTTAAACGTTTTTTGGAATTATCAAAGTAAAAAGTTAAAAATTAATAGTGTTAAATAGCAATATATTGTAATTTAACATCCAGTTCTACAAAAAATCAGTAAAAACTACTTAATAACATAATTGATTCGTGCACAATGTTCACACATGTTCAAACTACCACCCGCATATAACACTAACATCTTTGCCCAAGTAGGCTTTGCGTTTGAAATAAGACTGTTTAAACATTTTTTCGAATTATCGATATAAATTAAAATTTAATAGTTTCAAATAGCAATATTTTTAAATTGGACATTAAATTCTGCATAAAATCAGTAAGTTCTACTCAGTAACATTAATACTATGTGCACTGCACATAATGTACCCCGAAGAACGACTGTCGACAGAACTTCTTTTCAAGCGCTGCACTGATTAGAAGCAATTTTAAGAATCGCAACAGAAAGTATGCAAGTATGACAAGGAATGGAATAGGCAAATATTAGAATATTTTAATGAAAATCTGGTTTTTCCCATAAGAAGAATTGAAACAGAACTTCACATTCTGAAGTCAACCGTTCATGGCGATTTAAAAGTACTAACCTTACAAGAATTAACAGAAAATCAGTATGAACTACCTACTCAATAAAATTAATAAAAAAATGCTACATAATACTAGGATTAAAAATGTTGACCGTTTTTTTCTATGCAGTGTCCGCATTTCCTTTCAACTGTTCTGATTACCCGTTGAATGGTATTTCTATTTATATTTTCTAGAATATTTCGGGTTCGCTGCTCAAGAACTTGCCTATTTTCTGGGGGGTCAAATTCGTATATTTCATTTTTCGCACATCCCCATAAATAAAAATCCAACGGCGTGATATCCGGGGATCTAGCTGGCCAGCGGACAGGACCACTGTTGGATATTACGTTTTCACCAAAAGTTGTTGTTAAAAAGGTTTGTACATCCCTGTTGTTATGTGCAGGACAACCGTCTTGCTGAAACCACAAGCTATTAAACTGATCATCTGGCACAGCTTCTCAAATGGCAGGAACTATTTGATTCTGTAACCTGGCAAGGTATCTTGGGCCTGTCAGTGGCTGATCAAAAATAAAGGGACCAATGAGACGATTTCCTAAAAAGTAATGGAAAATATTGAATTATAAGCAATTCAATTAGACTATGTTTATCTTACCAAGCATCCCGCACCACACATTAAAACCAAATCGCTCTTGCAGCCTGCGTGGATCGCGTAGTTGCGGATTTTCAATAGCCCAATAATGGTGATTTTTTTTATTAAAAATGCCACAGTTTGTAAAATGAGTCTCATCTGACCAAATGACTTTATTGCAAAAAGCGGGATTTTCTCGACATCTATTGATATACCAATTACAAAAAACAATTCTTCTTTCGAAATCACCTGCTTGAAGTGCTTGCACAATTGTTGGCTTGTAAGGACGATATTTAGTTACTTTTAAGACGCCATGAACGGTAGATTTTGGAATTTGAAGTTCTGTTTCGCTTCTTCTTGGAGATGAAGTCGGATTTTCATTAAAATATTCTAGGATTTGCCTATTGCGTTGCTCGTTGTCTTTTGCATACTTCTTTGTACGAATCTTATTAAAACTGCCAAACTCAAGCAAGTTTCTAACCAGCGTTTGAAAATAAGTTCTGCCAGGCTGCCGTCTTTCGGGGTACGTGTCAAAATACACATCCATGGCCCTGTTTGCATTTCTTTCATTTTTAATATAACACACTAACATATCAAACATTTCTTCATTAGAAAAGTTTAACGCCATTATAATCCTTATTAAAACAGCGGTGAATGTTAAATAAAACTTAAACGTTGCATTTTTGACAGATTAAAAGCATTCTATTATTTCAAAACCAAAGCCTACTTGAGCAAAGATGTTAGTGTTATCTGCGGCTGGTCATTTGAACATTTGTGAACATTGTGCAATGTTATTGAGTAGTTTTTACTAATTTTTTGTAGAACTGGATGTTGAATTACATATTGCCTTTTAACACTATTAATTTTTAATTTTTTACTTTGATAATTCCAAAAAACGTTTAAATATTTTCTCTACGCACTTTTTGCACCTTTAGTAATAACCTAATTACAAAGTGTGATACACCGTTGAAAAGCTAAAGAAATACTCTTTTCAAAACTGTTAAAATCGAACACAACGGCCATCAGAAAAAACAAAATTGATGATGGTTCTAGAAAATCGAAACGTCGTATGTAAAATCAGACTTAATAGGTGCACTCTACGTAAAAAGTTGGCTCAATAATGTTCTTACAGATTTTGAAAATTTTCATAAATAAATAAATTATAGGACTTTTTCGAAAATGCAGTTTTTTAGTTTTTTCAAAATATCTCAAAAACTAAAAAAGATAGAATCGCGAGCAAAACGGCGTTAAATTACAAACATAATTGTCTAAAACTTTCTCCATTTAAACGTTTTTGTAACTATCACGGTTTCCGAGATCCCAATACTGTCAGAACCAATTTCGGACACACTATATATATATATATATATATTTTTATATATATATATATTTATATATATATATATATATATATATATATATATATATATATATATATATATATATACAGAGTGTCTCGAATTGCAGTGTCCAAACTTTAACAGCGCATTCTGCATTCAAAATAAGCCCTAATTTTCTATATAAACATATATCGGCAAATGCTTCGTTTTCGAAATACAGGGTGTTAAAATTTTAAGAAAAAAATTGTTTTTTAGTCATAACTTTTTTATTACTTGAGATATTGCTATTAAATTTGGTAAACAGCCTTGGAGTAACAAAAGGCATTTTTTGATTTGAAATATTTTTTAATTTTTCATCAGTGGCGTCCGTACGGGATTTTTTATTGAATATTCTTGAAGAAAAAATGGTACGCTACTGCTTTTTCTGAAAACAAAAATCATTCCTAAAATCCCCACTCAGTTTGGAGCAAATTTGATCCCTTGTCTTTTTTCGTGCGGTGTAAGGATTTCGAGTACAAAACTAAAAACCATTTTTATGTATGGCATAGTTAAAATTTCCATTATTGTTAATTTCAGTAGCAAAACCTTTAAGGTGGGATTGTAACAGCAAGTTTTTAAAATTATTTGGTTTCCGATATTTATTTCATGCATTCCGGGTGAGTTCATAATTTCTGAACAACGTATGTAGGGTTTCTAAAATAAAAGCTTGTCTGATAACTAAGGAGAGATGGAATTTTTAACTACGCCATACTTAAAAATAGTTTTTAGTTTTTAACTCGAAATCCTTGCATCGCACGAAAAAAAGGCAAGGGATCAAATTTGCTCCAAACTGAGTGGGGATTTTAGGAATGATTTTTGTTTTCAGAAAAAGCAGTAGCGTACCATTTTTTTTTTCAAGAATATTCAATAAAAAATCTAGTACGGACGCCACTGATGAAAAATTAAATACTTCAAATCAAAAAATGCCTTTTGTTACTCAAATGCTGTTTACCAAATTTAATAACAATATCTCAAGTACTAAAAAAGTTATGACTAAATAACAATTTTTTTCTTAAAACTTTAACACCCTGTATTTCGAAAACGAAGCATTTGCCGATATATGTTTATATAGAAAATTAGGGCTTATTTTGGATGCAGAATGCGCTGTTAAAGTTTGAACACTGCAATTCGGGACACCCTGTATATATATAATATCTTTTTTTGAGAGGATAATAAACAGGGTGTTCCATTAAAAAAAAAAATAATTGTAATTTTCTACACTTTTCGATGCGCAATTTATTTTTTTCGTTAATTCCAAAAGATAATAAGCAAAAAACTCTTTAACTCTTGTATTTAAGGTTTTTTGTAGCTCCTAATATAAAGCCTCTAGTTAGGGCACAAAATATAAAAAAAACATGTACAGGGTGTCCCACATAAGATCCTCTATCCCCTTATCTCGAAAGATATACAATTTAGGAAAAAAAGTTATATATAAAGTGTTATTGTTTTTAAGTGAACTTTTATATTATATACCTTTCATGTATACAGGGTGCTCAGTTTTTCCTGGTTAGGAGTCAACTCCTAAAAATTAAATGGGACACCCTGTATATTATCCTGGATATGGATTCCTCATTAAAAATAAGGGTAACTTTCATTAAGATATTGTATACCTATCTCTCGTCGTTTAGGATATAATAGCCGTTTTATTTAATTTTTTGCTAAAAACGTATATATTTAAGGTAGTAGAAAAAAATATAAGTATATAATAATTGGTGAAGCTGCCATTTTTATATTAAAGACAACACCACAATATATAATTTAAGTTGTTTACTTTGACTACAAATTATACAGGGTGATATCAGAAATTCAATCGATCGGAATATATAAAATTATAAGTCAATAATCTTAAATGGAACACCCTGTATATTATTGCAGATTTCGATGGTTCACAAAAAATTAAAGTAACTTTGTATATAATAATCTATACCTATCTCTAACCGTTTAGAAAATATTCGCTATTAAACTTTTTTTATGCAATAAAAAATACCTTTGGTTTAAATTTAATGACGAAATACGTCACAAATATTTTTAACGGGCTGACCATAGTAGATTTTCAACAAAATACTGTAGTTTACAATTTTAACTAAGATGTCTTTATTTTCTGAGAAATTAATTCTTTCCAATGATCGATATAATAAAATACCTATGGCCGACATAACAAAAATATTAATCTTTTATTTCAACGAATACGAAATTTTAGCAAATATAGAAATGTTTTAACATTTAACAATATGTAAATTTTGTGAACTATTAAATAAGTATGTAATAAGAAGTTAAGTTAATAGAGAACATTTACATAATTACAAATGAATTAATGTGTAAAATCAAAAAAACAATTGCATGTATAACGAAAGGACCAATATACCTAATGCAAAATGGAAAATTAAAGTAAATTTGCCACATGGCCTCCATTTTGGGCAATACAAGTTGTGTAGATGACTTCCATTTTTCTAAGGCATCTCTTACTGCAGCACTTTCATTGATATTTTGAATTTCTTCCCTTATTCAATTCTTGAGATCATCAACATCTTGAGGTTTATTTTTGTATACTTTATCCTTTAATGTTCCCCACAGAAAATAGTCCAGGGGCGTCAAATCTGGACTCCGCGGAGGCCAACGAATATTTCCATTTGGTCCAACGACCTCTGCATAAAATAAGCACCTCACTTAAATAAGTTCTTACTTGAATGGTGTTATGGCAAGGTGCTCCATCCATTTGGTAAATAATATTATTTATGTTACCATTGACCTCTAGTAACGGCCTGATATTGTTAGTCAGTAGCTCTAGGTACCTCGCACCATTTAAATGGTTATCCAGAAATAGAGGACCTATTACTTGATTCCTGTAAATCGCACACCAACAATGAACACTACGACGACCTTGATGTTGAATAGTTTTGATGTTGTGTTTGTTTTCTTGAGGCCAATAGTGAGTATTCTTTCTATTAAATATCCCTGAGGTAGTAAATATCGCTTCGTCCGTCCAATAAATTTGGTTAAAAAAATTAGGGTTACGAAAATGTCGATCCATCATTAGGTCACAATATTCCAATCGTAGAATATGATCGGTAGGTTCTAAGTGTTGCAATTTAGCGAACTTAAACGCCCTGTAGTTATTCATTTTCAGCGTCCTATGAATATCAGTTCTAGCAATACTTAAATCTTTTTCTGCATCTCTGATGGAATTTTCTGTAAATTCTTCGAAATATAAGCATATATTTAATTGCGTTTCATAATCCAAGATACTTTTAGGTTTATTTCTTTTTTCATATTTTAAAACACCATGCTGTTCGAGATCTAGTTCAATTCGCCCAAACATGGATCTTTCCGGTATTCTCTCCGGATACTTTTCATAATATGCTCTTATAGTCAGTGCAACGCTTTTGTTATTTTGAAGATAACACTGATATAAGTTCAACCTTTCTTCGGCAGTATAAGACATTATAAGATAAAGATGAACTTAACGCACAACAAACCAAAATTTATTATATTATTTGACAAATATTATTTACGTTGGTTTCCAAAGCACTTTATTTGTTTTCCATGGCAGTTTTGATTTTGCAGCGTTAGTTAATTACATGCAATATTTGGTTTCATTTTATGATTTGTAATGAATTATTTTCTCAGGAAATACAGAATACAGACTTCTTAGTTAAAATTGTAAACTACAGTATTTTGTTGAAAATCTACTATGGTCAGCCCGTTAAAAAATATTTGTGACGTATTTCGTCATTAAATTTAAACCAAAGGTATTTTATATTGCATAAAAAAAATTTAATAGCGAATATTTTCTAAACGGTTAGAGATAGGTATAGGTTATTATATACAATGTTACTTTAATTTTTTGTGAACCATCGAAATCTGCAATAATATACAGGGTGTTCCATTTAAGATTATTGACTTATAAGTAATTTTATATATTCCGATCGATTGAATTTCTGATATCACCCTGTATAATTTGTAGTCAAAGTAAACAACTTAAATTATATATTGTGGTGTTGTCTTTAATATAAAAATGGCAGCTTCACCAAATATTATATACTTATATTTTTTTCTACTACCTTAAATATATACGTTTTTAGCAAAAAATTAAATAAATTTATTATATCCTAAACGACGAGAGATAGGTATACAATATCTTAATGAAAGTTACCCTTATTTTTAATGAGGAATCCATATCCAGGATAATATACAGGGTGTCCCATTTAATTTTTAGGAGTTGACTCCTAACCAGGAAAAACTGAGCACCCTGTATACATGAAAGGTATATAATATAAAAGTTCACTTAAAAACAATAACACTTTATATATAACTTTTTTTCCTAAATTGTATTTTTCGAGATAAGGGGATAGAGGATCTTATGTGGGACACCCTGTACATAGACATACCTGTCGAGTGAACATGCGTCCACACAACTTGAACAATGGTATATGTAACGTTCTAGCCATCTCAATTGCGTGGATAATGAATACTCTCAAAAGAGTAGAAAATTCAAGAGTGTTTAAAGGTTTTTCGACTTACAGTGGTATATCATAAGCCTTTTTCCTCCAGTTAAAAGAACAATTAACCCTTATGGCTAAGATGTTCATTCCTAATAGCTACTTCTGTTTGTTCCTTTACTCTATTTAATGCGGCAATGATTTGTTTTTATAGTCACAGAATGGCATGGAAGAGATTAAGACGCTGTTCCAGAGTTGTTACCGTCAGTTTTATTTGCGACTTTTATTTACTTCTCGAGACAGTGACAATACAATATGAAGTACCAAAGGATTAAGGCTGATTGTATTAAAATAATCTCAATTATATTTAATGAAAATCTATCTATTATAATATATAGTTTTTCAGCGACAATGAGTAAAAATATGTTTAATATTAATCTTTCTTGTCAGACTAAATTAGTTTAGTGTAGTCCCGAATTTTCTTCTAGCAAATATTGTATAACTTCAGTTGAGCCCACTTGAAAAGTTTGAAGGAATTTTAGGGCAAAGTTCAAGTCCGATCACTTCAGAAAAATTCTACACGGACTTAAAGTTTTTGTGGATTATAAGTGATTTTAAAGGGCAGAATGAATTTAAACCTTTTTTACTAGATTTTAGGTAAATTTGAAACCTTTAATCGAATTTTGCCTGATTTTAAAATCTTTTGTATATGACCTAGGTTGACTTTAAAGTTTTTTCTAGGTCTTTTAATTATTTTAAAGCCATCTAGAAGATGTTAAGCGGTTGTTAAGTCTTTCTCGGGACATCGTACTGGACGTTTCTAAAGAACCATTATGGACTGGAATATTTTTTTAGATTTTGAAACTTGCTAATAATATTAAAATGTTCGTTTATTTCAAATTATTTGACTATGGTAGGATTTATTTTAAAGTTTTACTTCGTTATCTATTCACTTTGCCTTTCATATTTCGATTGACTTCATAATATTTTGAATAGTTATAATATTTCTAGAAATTAAATTTGTGTATTTAAAAGAACAAATAAATTCTATCAAAATGGTATTTAATATTTAAGCAGAGGCCTATACCAACGATAATATAAAAAGCTATATAAAGAACTGATACTTTATTTATATGAATATTTTATGTATTTCACATAATACACTTTTTAGGAAAATGAAGTACTTTGCAACATATTTAAACTTTTTTAAATTTGGCATCTTTGGCGTCTTTTCCACTTTTATTTTTTAAGATACAAAATTGTAAAAACATAAAATGCGTTTTTAAATGGGGCAAACTATAGTTTTTATGACAGTTAAAATGATCTCTTCTCCCTGATTTCAAAAATATACAATATGATAACATTTGCTTTAACCATTTTTGAATTTTGGTTAGAAAATAACCTAAAATCGTACTACCCATGGATAATGTTAGAAAAAGAACAAAATGGGTATATGTTGACGGTTTTAAGAACTTATCTGTATCTGTCTGTGGCAAAACTAACCAATTTTTTTTCTTTTACAGTTATTCATGACTTCGGTTTGTATTCTATTTTTTACCATTTTTTAGGGTCTAATATTTCAGAAACGGTCAATAACTTTCCCACCGTCATAAAAATATAGTTTCTCCTTTAAATTTTTTTTTATAGTTTTCGCAGTTCGATGTTTTGTTTTAATTTTTTTCATAAAACTAAAATATATCCCGCGTTTTATAATTAATTTTTTTGCGTAATGCTAAAGATTAATAGCGAAGACTCATTTGAAAATATCGAGGAAAATATAAGAAACAGACATTTCTTATTAAGCCCTAACACTGGAACCTGTGGTGGAAGATAGATCAAAATACAAGAGTTCTAACCACACTACACCACAACTTGTTACGTTCTGGACGCGGGTTTCGCTAACCAAGTTAGCATCCTCAGCAGATGATATAAGTAGTAGTAGTAGTAGTAGTTAGGGGAAGGTCTAGAGACCCGACTGGTAGGCCTATAAGGCCCTTTCAGTCTACCCCAGCTCCTCCCTCAACCACCACCCGCCACCAGGTGTACATCCTTGAATCTGCCTGTCCTTACTATGTACGTCTGCATATCCTTCCATGCAAGATCCTTAACTTCGTCCCTATGCAAGACCGTAGTGCCGAGCAGCAGATGATATAAACTAAAGTAACTTATCCTAACCGAGACTATTTATAGGTAAATGTGGTCACACTTGGTTGCACCCGACTGCACTGTTGTCAAGTAAGCAATAGAGGGGACTATAGGGAATAGGCCCTCTGTCTTTATTTAGTGCTTTCTTACCACATTTAATTATTTCTATACTCTCAAATGCATCCAATAATCTATTATTAGATTACTATACATACAAAAATGTATCTAATAATAGATTATTAATATGCACTTAAAGACAGAGGGCCTTTTTAATTGTTAAAAGCTTTCACCAGAGGTTCCAGTGTTATTTAAATCTGTACTACTAAAAAAGAGAAAGAATTGTTCTTAAAGCTATGAAAGTACTTTGTTTACTGTCTATGATAACTCTTTACATCTTAAGTTGTAAGGGTTTGCTTAAATAAAGACACACAATCCAGCAGTTTACATAGGGATCAACGGGTCCTTGTTACGCCAGTACCTATTAGACTATGCCCTCTTTAAAATTTTATGACAGAACTTTTCCATGAAGCTGTCCACGAGCTTGAATAATGTTATCTCCATTCAGCACTTAATTTTTAATTGTTAAAAGCTTTGTGTTATAAAAATTAGAACATTTCGGTTTAAATATTCTTTTGCCGAAATCCTTAAAAATAAAGATTTATGACGAGTTTTATTATTTGAAGAACCTGTTCGTGTCTTTTAGCAATAGAAGTATATGCATAGAATTACCAGTTCAATAATGACTAATACTGGCCGACAAAAAAAAATGTTTTTGTTGTAACACAAATCAGAATAGCATAATCTAATAGAACAGACTTATCCAAATACGAAAATGACAAATAGAAAATTGTAGCACGTAGGGTTTTCTTGTTAGAGTTGTAGAACCGTATCGAATGTTACGATACTTAATACCTATAGAAAAAATGATTTCAGAAAATTCTTAACCCTGTTTATTGACTATGTTTACAGTTTTCACCTATTAAACATACCATACTTCTAAGAGAAAAGCAAACGAGAAAATATTAACTTAAAACACTAATTAAACTTTATTTTTTCCGTTTATGAGGTGTTCTATCTTCTCTCGTCCAAAACCACAGTAGTCACCCATCATGGCTGGATCCCATCGTCCTTGGTACCGAATTTCCATTGTTCTGATATCTTGGCGAAACCTTTCACACTGCTCGTCACTAACATCTTCCAAATTTTTAGGAAAAAATGACAGATGGGAATGGAGGAAGTGAATTTTTAATGACATTCTGGCACCAAACGCTTAATAGGCTTCTAAGAGTTCCCTAACTAATTGTTCATAATTTTCATCCATATTGTTGCCTAAAAATCCTCTTACTACATTCACAAATGAATTCCATGCTGTGAGTTCCTGCCTGGTAAGCTTTTCCGTAAAATTGACATCGTTCAGCAATTTTGTGATTTGTGGCCCAATAAAAATGCCTTCTTTTAATTTGGCATCACTTAACTGAGGAAAGACTTGTCTTAGGTATTTAAATCCATCAGCATCTTTATTCAAAGCCTTTACAAAGTTTTTCATCAGCCCAAGTTTAATGTGAAAAGGAGGCAAAAGGACATTTTTGGGATCACAAGAGGTATACATTTAACATTTTAAGATCCCGGTTGAAATTCCCTTCTTTCTGGCCAAATTTTTGTTACATAATGCTGATTTATTGCACGACTGTCCCATAAACAAAGAAAACAGCAATATTTTGTAATTTCCACTGAAGTCCCACTAAAATCGCTATAACTTTTAAATCCCCACATATTTGCCATTTATACCTATTGTAGTTTATTTTGTCCAAAATCGTGCGCATATTTTCATAATTTTCTTTCATTGCAGCTAAATGGGCAACTGGTATAGAGGGTTTTAAATTTCCATTATGCAATAACACAGCTTTTAAGCTATATTTAGATGAGTCTATGAATAAGCGCCACTCACGGGGAGAATGTTCAATATCAAGTTCCTGCATTAAACTGTCTATATCAGTACACGCGCACAACGAATTTTCCATACTGTAGAATTCAGAAAACATAGCATTTCCTTTTCTGAAATTCGTAATTTTTGTTTCTTTGGCCAATAGGTTCCATTCCTTAAGACGGGAACCCAGAAGTTCTGACTGTTGCTTGGATAACCCCAAATCATGTACTAAATCATTTAGTTCGGCACTGGCAAATTTGCATTATGAGGAACAGGTCGTATGGCAAATTTAGATATTCTGTATTGTGCTTTCCTTTCTTGGAATAACCTTCAGTCTTTGTCAAGCAAAAATAACAATCGTCAGAATGATTGGTGGGTTCTCGCCATACCATTGGAACTGCAAAAGGCATACTTGTTCTCTTTCCCTTCATCTACTGCACCAATGATACACTACAACTAACACAACACACATGGGGAGCCCACCGCTTATCTCGATCCCCAATTAACACACCAAAATATTGACTGACTTGTGATTTCACGAGAAATTCTCCACAAATATAACAACATTTGTCAGGAGAAATTGTGCAGCTTCGGCGCGTTTGACTCGACATTCTCGTCTTCACATACACTTGCTTATCGATACACAGAGAATCACTCAATTCGAAACTCAACAGAATAGTGATGTTTAACGTTTATTTTATGTCTAATGTTGTAAACAACCCAGTCTAACTAATTTTTCCGTTGTAAAATTGACCCATTTTATATAAAAGGTTCTAGTTAGGCTATTAAAAAATGATACTTATTAGGGCTTTCCGAATATTTTTTTTATTATTGGGAGGGTATTTCCATTGTGAAAATAATGAGCTGGCCTGTGTTAGAAAAATCTTGTCGGCCAGTGTATTCCGCACATTAAACCAAACAGGTAATAAATTAATGTTTATTACATACATAATAATTGAAGATGGTGTTTAGCGGGTTAGGGACATAAATCAAACCTCAGTTTTTTAAAAATTGGCCGACGTTTCGACGATTTATTTGTCGTCTTCTTCAAGGCTGAAAAAGATCTTTTTTTTTTATTACAGTATGGCCGCTCATAGGATACAAACAAAAATTTAATAAAGTATCACAAGGCTAACAACACTAACTGAATATTTTTAAATTAATCTAAAAAAACAATGTTTGTTTTAGTCTTAGGAAATATAATTATTCGATACTAAAGAGTTATTATTTTTTATTTTTAAATAGATTTTTTCTTAAATATAAACCATATACATATGGAAAACAAATAAATACGAACAAAAAGGTAACCACAACAACATAAAAAGACAAATTAAATAACAATAATAAAAGGAAACCCAGAGTTCATAAGTATAATTATTTGTGTTTCACTTACCTAATTCCTTAGAATTAGAGGCTCACGTAAAAAATACAACTAATATAATTATACTTCTCCATAGAACACAAATGATGATTACCACTGCGATACATTAAAACACAAGGTGGCAAACAAGTAAAAGAACAAAGGACATTTAGCAGGTCTCGGAGTTTTAAAAAACATTCAAAAAGGATTATTCAGAAAAATAAGAAACGCAAATAAACAACTCCGGAACCCACTGCAGCAAAACGACGACTAATGGTTTGGTTTATAAATTAATATTTCTTATCAGTCTGTACAAATAAAAAAGGGACAATTATTAGGGCAATGGTTTGTTTACTAGGGCAGGTCAAGAAGTACTTTCTCTATAACGATTCAAAATATGGTTATATTGCACACTTAAGCCTTGAGTATCAGTTCTGTGATTCACCGAATTATTTAATTGTATGTGTATCATTTCACTGATATTTCTTTTAATATAATGTTTTTCTCTGTCTAGTACGGTGGTACCTTGAAAATTAAAATTGTGGCCTGTAGAAAAGTGATGTTCCGATAATGCAGATTTTTCTTTTTTATTGATGTTTATCACCCTACAGTCGTACTTGTGCTGGTATAACCTAGTCCTTAAATATTGCCTCGTAATGCCTATGTAACATTTATCACAATTATGACATGGAATTTTATAAACCAAATTTGAGCTCAAATCAAGTGGTATTGGGTCCTTTAGTTTTGAAAACAGCACATGTGTTGTTCTTAAATTATAAAATGCTAATTTACAATGTTGATCCTTTTCCCGAATATTACGTTGAATCCTTTCCGACAATGAATTAATGTATGGAAATTTGAAGTATTTTAGTGTCCCTTTGTCGCTCTTTACTTGGCTAGTGATATTATAGTTGTTAATTACTCTGTTTACTAACGTTGTAGGGTAGTTATTATTTTTTAATATGCTCTTAATTTTCTCAATGTTAGAACTATGATACTGTGGGCTGCTTAGTTTAAAAGATCTATATAACAAATTTTTTATGGTA
Source organism: Kuschelorhynchus macadamiae (assembly GCA_030620095.1). NCBI lineage: Eukaryota > Metazoa > Arthropoda > Insecta > Coleoptera > Curculionidae > Kuschelorhynchus > Kuschelorhynchus macadamiae. Next base: position 788,623 of record JAUTXW010005202.1, on the reverse strand, counting down.
GCTATTTTATGGGACATGGCATGTGATGAGAGGTAGTTAACCACTCTACCCGAGGAGGTTGGTTTAGTATACCAGTTTGTTAGTAGCGTTCCATCAAGGTTGCGTTGAACAATAACGTCAAGGAATGGTATACATTTGTCACTTTCCATTTGCATTGTAAATTTTAATTTATGGTGAAAGCTATTAAAAGACTGTAACAGGTAATTTACTTTATTAGATGGGCAAGAGAGGATTGTATCATCGACATATAATTTTATTAAGGGTAAGTCAAAAGCATAAACAACTCATTCATAACCAAACTGGCTAATACCGGGCTAGCAGGATTACCCATCGCTGATCCGTCCAATTGTAGGTAAAATTGGTTATCAGATGAAAAATAACTGCTATCAAACAAAAATTCAATAATATTTAAAAACATACTTTTCGGGATTTCCGTGTACGGCGCTATGTGACTCCATTTTCTTTTTAAAATATTTATAACTAATTCTTTGGGGACATTTGTAAATAACGACGTAACATCTAAAGACAATAAAACGTGATTAGGTGGTAATTTTACCCTTTTTGTGAACTCTACGAAATCAAAAGAATTTTTAATATTAAAATTAAAGGTTGTCGTTATCTGGCTTAAGATGTTATGCACAAACACGGCTAGATTATAAGAAGGAGCGTCAATACAACTCACCACTGGTCTTAAGCTCAAATTCGGCTTATGGGTCTTACGCAAACCATACAACTTTGGAGATATGCTATTATTAATGCGTAACCTCTTGTAGGATGTCTCATTAATGTAATTGTTGTCAAACAAATTTTTGACAATTTTATTTGCTTGACTTTGAAATTTAGACGTTGGATCTGATTTCAAAAGTTTATAAGTATTTCCATCCTTCAACAAATCCCGCATACCTGTCGAATACTCCTCCCTATACATGACAACAGTCGAATTGCCCTTATCTAATTAAACCTAAACCATTAAAGAAGGATTTTGTTTTAAAAAAGTTTTACAAAACCTAAAGTCTTTTTCAATTAAGTTTACTGTGGAGTATTTTTTTTTGTTATTGTTACTATTATTTGAATTGATATAATTGGTTAAATTATTTATACATTTAGCCCGTAGATCATCCTGTTCTTGTTCATTTAATTGTAAAGACTGAACACAAAATTCCAAGTCTTTTATAATGGTGGGTATTGGAATTGTATCTTTGTCTAATGGAAGAGCAAATTTTGGGCCAGTGCTTAGAATTTTTTTAGCCTCCAATGGTAAGTTAATGTCAGTATAATTAAAAAGAAAATTATGATGTGTTCCTAATTCAAAAATTGTTTGATTGCTACATAAACATAGGGTAGCAATCTTTTTTATATTTATTTTTTTAATGCATGTAAATATTCTTTTATATTTATTAGTACATATTTCATTAAAATTACTAATAATTTCAATTGGTAAAAAATCGTGCGTTCTGCCTTTTATCTCATTAATTTCCCGTTCCAACAATGCTAGTTTCCAAACAGTTATCTTAATTTCTAAATTTAAAATTCGTTTTTTAAAACTGTATACAATTTTATCAATTTCATTAACGTACGGATGATTATCTAATTTTAGAGAATTTAGACAATTCATATTATTAGTTATGTGACTTGGAAACACTTGTTTTGTCCTACATTGTAATAAATAATTACAAATGTCCCCAAAGAATTAGTTATAAATATTTTAAAAAGAAAATGGAGTCACATAGCGCCGTACACGGAAATCACGAAAAGTATGTTTTTAAATATTATTGAATTTTTGTTTGATAGCAGTTATTTTTCATTTGATAACCAATTTTACCTACAATTGGACGGATCAGCGATGGGTAATCCTGCTAGCCCGGTATTAGCCAGTTTGGTTATGAATGAGTTGTTTATGGAGATATCAAATAAATTACCTTTTGATTTACCCTTAATAAAATTATATGTCGATGATACAATCCTCTCTTGCCCATCTAATAAAGTAAATTACCTGTTACAGTATTTTAATAGCTTTCACCATAAATTAAAATTTACAATGCAAATGGAAAGTGACAAATGTATACCATTCCTTGACGTTATTGTTCAACGCAACCTTGATGGAACGCTACTAACAAACTGGTATACTAAACCAACCTCCTCGGGTAGAGTGGTTAACTACCTCTCATCACATGCCATGTCCCATAAAATAGCTACCATAAAAAATTTGTTATATAGATCTTTTAAACTAAGCAGCCCACAGTATCATAGTTCTAACATTGAGAAAATTAAGAGCATATTAAAAAATAATAACTACCCTACAACGTTAGTAAACAGAGTAATTAACTATAATATCACTAGCCAAGTAAAGAGCGACAAAGGGACACTAAAATACTTCAAATTTCCATACATTAATTCATTGTCGGAAAGGATTCAACGTAATATTCGGGAAAAGGATCAAAATTGTAAATTAGCATTTTATAATTTAAGAACAACAAATGTGCTGTTTTCAAAACTAAAGGACCCAATACCACTTGATTTGAGCTCAAATTTTGTTTATAAAATTCCATGTCATAATTGTGATAAATGTTACATAGGCATTACGAGGCAATATTTAAGGACTAGGTTATACCAGCACAAGTACGACTGTAGGGTGATAAATATCAATAAAAAAGAAAAATCTGCATTATCGGAACATCACTTTTCTACAGGCCACAATTTTAATTTTCAAAGTACCACCGTACTAGACAGAGAAAAACATTATATTAAAAGAAATATCAGTGAAATGATACACATACAATTAAATAATTCGGTGAATCACAGAACTGATACTCAAGGCTTAAGTGTGCAATATAACCATATTTTGAATCGTTATAGAGAAAGTACTTCTTGACATGCCCTAGTAAACAAACCATTGCCCTAATAATTGTCCCTTTTTTATTTGTACAGACTGATAAGAAATATTAATTTATAAACCAAACCATTAGTCGTCGTTTTGCTGCAGTGGGTTCCGGAGTTGTTTATTTGCGTTTTTTATTTTTCTGAATAATCCTTTTTGAATGTTTTTTAAAACTCCGAGACCTGCTAAATGTCCTTTGTTCTTTTACTTGTTTGCCACCTTGTGTTTTAATGTATTGCAGTGGTAATCATCATTTGTGTTCTATGGAGAAGTATAATTATATTAGTTGTATTTTTTACGTGAGCCTCTAATTCTAAGGAATTAGGTAAGTGAAATGTCACAAATAATAATACTTATGAACTCTGGGTTTCCTTTTATTATTGTCATTTAATTTGTCTTTTTATGTTGTTGTGGTTACCTTTTTGTTCGTATTTATTTGTTTTCCATATGTATATGGTTTATATTTAAGAAAAAATCTATTTAAAAATAAAAAATAATAACTCTTTAGTATCGAATAATTATATTTCCTAAGACTAAAACAAACATTGTTTTTTTAGATTAATTTAAAAATATTCAGTTAGTGTTGTTAGCCTTGTGATACTTTATTAAATTTTTGTTTGTATCCTATGAGCGGCCATACTGTAATAAAAAAAATGATCTCTTTCAGCCTTGAAGAAGACGACAAATAAATCGTCGAAACTTCGGCCAATTTTTTAAAAAACTGAGGTTTGATTTATGTCCCTAACCCGCTAAACACCATCTTGAATTTAAATTGAGGGACGCTACTTTCACACGCCATGCATACATAATAATAATAATTAATACTCATATTAACAGACTTTTTAATTATTTTATTTAAAAACAAACAATATTTAAAATAGATGAATTAAAACAACGGTTTTATCACGGGCGGTATTTAATACATTACTGAATGTTTGAAAACATCCAAATCGATCTAATAAGACTAATATGACCTTTTCCCAAATCATGATTTATTTTACAAAAAGTAACCGAATTTTAGCAATTAACAAAACTCTATTTTAATTCGAAATAATGAAGATAATAAAACAAATACGCATTATGCATCAAGTGATAACTGATAAGGGTCCGAATTTATGAAAAATAACACCACAGAATACTAAAGTTATTTTATATAGAATTTGGAACTTCTTAGAAACGGAAATATAACATAAATATTAAGTTACTTAAAAAGACTTAAAAGATTTTGGTGACTTTCAAATCTAAGACTTTAACTGGATTTAGGTGAATTTTAAAATACTGTATAGGATTTTAAGTAAATTTTAAATTATTTTGAATGATTTTAATTGACTTTAAAATCATCATTTTTTAAAGACTTTGGCTAGCTTGTACAGGGATTTACGTGAATTATCCGCCGCTTGTTCAAGCCTTTGTAATTTCGAAACGCTGTAATCAGTTTAAAAGAAACGTCTGTATTCATTATTGATTTGTCATGGTCTAAACCCAAGAACTTGATTATATCAAAATAAAAATTTGACAAATTGCCTCGACTATATTTCGTATCCCTTTTATTCGTATCTAAATTTTGCCGCAGCCAGTAAGTTATTTAATTTAATGTTTGCTTTGTTAATTTCCGTCCGAGGTATACCAAACTTTCCCTCTAATTATCTACCATAGCGCGTGGACTTAATGCTCTGATGTACAGTTAAGCGGATTAAACAGTTAGGAGCTGTTTGGCTCTCCTCTCTCCTCTTGTGTCTTGTAATTCCGAACTGATGAATAAATTTAGTTTTTAGTTAGATGCACGAATGAGTTTCGGAGATAATTACTTCGTTATTCTAGGAATTTGTAGAATAGGTTAGGCTAAAATATTACATGCGGCCAATGAATTACTTGCATTCAGTCATGCATGACAGGGATCAAGTCAGCTTAATACTATTAATGTGTAGAGTTACAATTATGCAATAAAAATGAACGCTCTAGGGATTATATAAATTATTAAACTGATTAGCATAGTTTAATGTAATAATTTCTGTCCTAAGTATGTACTAAGATCTACTTGAGGTGGTTCGATAAATGTGTTCAAGGACTTTGAATAAATTTATAATAATACAGGTTATAGTTTTTCTAGATTTTCATAGCATTTTTTAATATTAAGTCCCTGTATCGATCTTAAAATAATAACCAAATATTTATTTAGATTTCTTTTGTTAAATGCCGCGTGCAATCAACGCTTCAACATATTACGGCTCTGGGTGTAATCCTAAATACCAGTTATTGTTTACAAAGGCGGAATAACAGAATCTCATTGTTTTCAGTTTAAAATGGATCATAATCTAGCCGGGATGTGTATTACCCTTCTTTACTATTATACAGAGCAACATTGCTCTGATCCGCAGTAAACAATGGTCTTACTGGTACACGCGTTTTATATTGCCAATGTTTATTAGAACCAAAGATCCATACGCAATAGATAACTCATTTCAATGGGACGCCTTGAATCGCTCCGAAGATATCAATGCTCGCCGAAACTATATTATTTCGTGCGACCCTCGACTCGCCAATGGGAACGAATCGCGGCGTTTTCAATCACTAAATATTAGAAGAGATCTTTTAGTTAAAAGAGGAATATTGAATTTGGCTGTTAATGTTTAGGGTTGAAATTTGATACAGGTTAGCTTAAAATAAAGTTTCAATGAGTAAGTATACGTTTTAATAGAAAACAAACTTATTCCTACAAAAACCTGAATAACTAAATCCAAGAAATAAGGCTAAATATTATTTTAAATCAAAAGGCAGATTTTAAACCCATTAGCTTAAAGTGCGGGACACGAAAGAAAACCAGGCGGTCTTAAAAATAAAGGTTCATAGTCTTAAGCAAGCGGAAAAGTAAAATTTGTGTACGCAAATAAATTTATGTTATTTTATTTGTTGTAATAGTTTGCCGCTTCACCTATAAAGTGCGCCAGCTAAGCGGTACGGAAAATTAGTCGAAAATTTAGTAACTTTCGCACTGGTCCACTTGTAATTGGGATGTGCCTAGAGTCTCCATGCACTTGCCGCTAGAAGGTTCAAGCTATTTCCAGTGGCGCCTATACATTTCGAGCATTTGTTTTAATTTATATATAAACGTGTTGCGTTGAATTTGAATTATTATTATTTCGAAGTAACGATGGCGAGCAAAAGAGGAAAAACAATTCAAAGCGGTGCACGTGAAGTTATTGCGAGCTGAAAATACTAGTTTGACTATTTCAAATCAAAATCACGCAGAACTGCATTTTACACTGGTGTTTCAAAAAGTAGTGTAAGAAAAATTCAAAGAGAACATAATGATCGCTCATGTTCTACTTCACGTTTAAAATCTCTTGGTAAAAAAAGATCCCGATTATCATACAACGATAAAATTGACGATGGTGATTTTCAAGTAATTCGACGAACAATAGAGGATTTTTATGTAAACTTGAAGAAGGTTCCGACCTGCAAACCCCTACTTCGTGCTGTAAAGAACAAAATAGATTTTCCGTACGGGTATAAAACCTTAAATCGGCTTTTACGATCAAATGGTTTTGTTTGGCGCAAGTGTCAAAATAAACCAAAATTGCTCATTGAGAGACCAAATATTTTTCACTGGCCGGTGAAATATCTATCAACTGTAAGGTAATATAGGCAAGAAGAACGCAATATTGTGTATCTAGACGAAACCTGGGTAAATAATGATATGACAGTGAACAACAAAACAAAAAAACAAATGCTGGCAAAGTGAAAGTGTTACAGGTGTTGTTCAGGGAATCCGCTCTAGTAGTCGCTTTATTATAGTTCATGCTGGTTCAGAAGCCGGATTTGTTCCAGGTGCTGCTTTAGTTTTTCGCTCGGGACTAACAACTGGAGACTATTATGGACAGATGAATAGAGATAATTTTGAAAAGTGGTTGTTCGAGAAGCTTCTACCTAACATTCCTCCCCAATCAGTCGTGGTAGTGGATAATGCGTCTTATCATTCTCAGGTAGAAGATAAAGTGCCAACTAAATACTCAAAAGCTCATATGATATCGTGGCTTAAATCGAACAATCTTGTATGTGATCCAACATGAAGAAAATATCAATTATATGAAGTAATATCAACCAACAAGCCTAGAGAAAAAAAGTATAAAATTGACGGTCTTTTACGTAACCTCGGTCATGCACCTTTAAGGCTGCCTCCATACATGTGCGACCTCAACCCTATTGAACTTGCATGGGCAGGAGTAAAAAAATATATTCGAGAGCGCAACACCGGTGAACTTTCAATTAAAGATTTAAATAAAATAACATTAGAAGCGGTTAACTCAATATCGGCTGTTAAAAATGTTCATTCTATTAAAGATAAATAATAATAATAAATGGGAAGTAGATGGCAAAATTGAAACGGTTATTGATGATTTAGTTATCACACTGGGATCTTCAAGTAGTGACGACGAAACCTCATCATTTTCAGAGGAAGACAACGATTTAGAAGGAATCGAACCATTAGAATCACAGCCGTCAACCTCAAAAATGGCAAATTTTTTTTTCATATATTTTGTAAAATTGTTTATAAAGCTGTCAATAAACTGCTTCAAATTAATTAATTTTCTTTTCAATACCGGGTGTCAAAAAATATCTAATATTGCAATTAATATTTGAAAAACTACAGAACTCATATTTTTCCAAAATTAACACATCAATGTAGTTATAGTAGGGGAGCCAGCACTGATTCCAGTGAACAAGATTTATCAAAATTTTAACTTATGCAGTTCGACTTTGGGCTATTCGGGTATGCCAAAAGTGACCGTTTGTTTCCGTCTGTCATTATTTTGTACAGGGGGCGTCATTGTGAAGTACTATACAGGGGTTTCCTAATTGCGTGCTAATGTTAAAGGGGGGGTGTTTCTTGGACCTTTTTTAAAAAAAAAGTCTTAACTTTAAAGATACAGAGTTTTAAAAAAACATTTTCTTTAAATCCTAATTCTGATGCTATTATAGATAAATAACTTTGTGAAATTTGATACCCGTCTTTTATCCATAAAAGGTAATTTTTTATTAAGAATCAATTTTTGAAATTTCTACCAGTTATCTATAATAGCATCAGAATTGGAATGAAAAAAAATGTTTTCTTTTTAAACTTTACCATCCTGTATCTCAAAAGTTAAGACTTTTAGGACATAAAAACACCCCCCTTTAACATCAGCATGCAATTACGAAACGCCCTGTATAGTACTTCACAATGACGGCTCATGTATAAAGTAATATGAGAAACGGAGACAGACGGCTAATTTTGGCATACCCGAGTAGCCCAAAGTCGAACTGCATAAATTAAAATTTTGATAATTCTCGTTCACTGGATATGATACTGGCAGCCCTTGTAAAATCTGGACTTGTAAATCGTATATCACTATACTGGGTGGTCCAATAATAGTGGATGTAAGCAGTAGCCCGGGAACCCTTAATGAACAGAACAGACATTTTAAAATTCGAAAGTTCGCCGTTTTTGCAACACAAAAGAGATATAGAAGTGCGGTACACGAAAGAAAACAGACAAATAAGATAAAGGTTCATTAAGCATAGCCACATTTTTTAATTATCTGAAAGTCGTATAGTCAAAAAAGAGTTTCATATTATTTAAAGAATGACGGGACTTCACTGGTTTAAAGAGATTTCTTGTCCGACCTTCCTAAACCGATTGACTCCCCGGTTTTCTTTCGTGTCCCGGACTATACATAGGAAAAAGAACATTTTTTTCTTTTTGAGATACTTGTATGTACTGGGTGAGTTATTATATTATGACACCTACCTACAGGGTTATTTATTCACGAAGATAAAGAAAAAGTGTAAATACAAAAAGTGTAGGACAAGAAATACGTTTTTTTAATGGAATACCCTGTATATTGTTTATTTTTATGAAACGGCATTCTTTACTAATTTCAAAAATATATCACTTAATTATATTGGCGCAAAGCGTTTATTAATTATTTTAGTTTAACTGCAACATTTCTTGCCATATAAGTCTAAGGTAATATTACAATATATTGCAAAACTTGTTACAGTTAAACCAAAATAATTGAAAAACAGTCGCGCCGAAATAGCCAAACTTTATATTTTTCAAATCAGGAAAAAAATAATATTCATAAAAATTATAAAAATACAGGGTGTACCATTAAAAAACGTATTTTGTTATATTTTTTACAGCATATACCTAGATAGGCATGCGATATTCGTTTGTTTTTCTTCATAACGCAGAATCGGTCACTTCTATCATCTGCCGGCTGCCTCAACACACTTGGCAATATTGCGCGTTAATTTCTCGGATGGATGCAAGCCTGCATCCATTTAGGAGGGCCTGAAGGTTGCTGCAACTCTATATTTAATGGCCTTCGTGACTGAATTCGTTTGGCTCCAGAAGTAAGGCCAGGAGATTTTTTTACGTTTTCTAATCGATCAAGGAAACATGTTTTTTGGGTTCCAGAGATCCTAAAAAGTGAAGATATGGAAAAATCTTGGAGGGTGATTTTTTTTCAAATACAATACTATCCTTTGCGAGAGAAGTAACACCTATATTTATTGTTTTCCATGAATTGAAAAGTTTGTATTTTCTAGATTCCACTTACCCAAATTCAAATATTATATCCGCTTTTCAATAGCTCTTTGTTTTTGATTGGTGTTTTTGTGACTTTTTTTGACTACAGTATCGGTGGTCGCATTGCATTCTTTATCTTGCATTCGAACATTTTCATTTCCTCTCCTTCCTTATCAAAAGCGTGCTGCTGACATTTAAATACTTTACGTTAAAAATATATTTTTGCAGAGTTGTAAGTGTAACACACGCAAATTCGGCAACCCAGCTATCACACAAACGCTGTTTTTGATGTTTTCATCTGTCTTTTTAAACATTAAACATGCTTCGAATTCATTGCCAGTAGTACTGAATTGTTGTAATTTTGAATAGGACGAATCACACATATCAACTAAAATGTCTTTGTATTGCAGGTATTCAGGAAGTTTATTTTCTCAACTAAGAAATCGTCATGTACTTGTAAGGCTTTTGGTTTTTCTGTATTGCAGTAAAGATTGTCAGTAACTGTGTCTGCATTTAAAGTATAGATATTGTTTACTGCTATTCCGAGTATGGCCATTCAAGTAGAGTCTGAGTTCTAGTAAACAATGGCATTCAAACACGCGGGTACAAGTAAGACCATGGTTTACTGCGGTTCAGAGTACTGTCGTTCTGTATAATAGTAAAGAATGGCTATACGCAGCCGCAGTGTGGTGAGCTGTGTTGTTATGTTGCCATACCAATTTTCTTAAATTAAAGTAACATTTTCGCACTGAAATTAATGCAAAAAGTCGCAAATTTGTAAAAAATTACATTTATTAAATAACTTACCGGCTAAGGCGAAATTTAGATACTTTGTTTTTCAAAAAAACCTAAATCAATTAATAATATTTTTAACACTTGCATCTCGAAAATGAAGCTTTTGCGTACCTCTGTTTCTATGAACTTTTTCTTATTTTTATGAGATAGGTAAATCATCTTTAAGAGAATATAAAATAATTTACATTACAACCAGTATAACTCAAGCTCAGAAAAGAAAAAACGAAACAGTAACCTCTTTGAAAGTTGCTCTTCACTGATTTTATTGTCATAAAATATTTCAGTGTACGTTTACATGTCTTGTCTAATTGAAAGTACTTAAGTCGGGAACAGCTGGCCTAACAGAATATTTTTAGGTCACACAAAATGGTGCACAATGTTTGCCTGACTCAAATTATTCCGTCCTTGAGACCATAAAATATTTTAGATTTTAGAAATAGAAATCAGGAAATGCCTCCGGCCTTATTTCATTCTTGTTAAAATAGACAAGCCGTTTTAGTTAGATCTTTCAATATGTTGCAACATAATAATTCAAACCCCTTGTAACGGTCCAAACTAAATAATTAGAAAAGAATATATATTAATGATGGTATAAAAATCATAAACACATTTATTATGAACAAGAAATACATATACAGGGTACGTTAGAAGTATCTGGAGAACGAGAAGAAAAATACATTTAAAATGTTGACTACGGCCATATCTTCTAAAAATAATTTCCAGTTTGCAGTGCTGCCAGATCTACTGGTAATTGGCATCAACTTAGGAATTTTAAAAAGGGCACTCTATAGTGTATTTTATTTTTTGATTCTGCTAAACAATCTAAGTTTTTTTTGGTACAGGATATTTTTTCATTTCTCTTACCGTTTCTTAAATATTAATTATTTTGTGTTTTTTTGCCGAAACTTTGGGCATTAAAACTTTAATATTTCAATGTCAAATTTTAATATTATTTAGTCAACATGTATTACTTTAATTTAGCAGCATAGGATCGCCGTGCCTTATACAGAGTGTACTAAAAATTAACTGCAATTCAGATTTTATCAGTTTGATCAAGTGACGTTTTTTAAATGGAATACCCTGTATATTATTGAAACGTTGAATAAACCTTTTTTGATTTGATTGACTAATTGTAAACGCCAGTTAAATTTATTACGAGATTAAAAGTTTTGTGCAACCTGCTATCTTAGATCTTTGAGAGCATCCTGTATTCTAGGAAGAACTGAGCTCTGATCTTGCGTGATATTATTGAGTTCACTAGAGTAGTCTACACAGGGCCGAGCCTAGGGTATCTGCCGCCCGGGTGCAAGAAGTAAATTTGCCGACTCCACTAATGTAAAAAAATTAGGTTGTCGGTAATTTCACAATGATAATTCATAATTTATCATGCTCAATAAACAGATAACAAATTTAATAGTAAAATAACAAAGTATTTATTAACAAATACATAAAAGAACAAAATAAAAATACATTCAGGAAAAAAAACAAAAATAATTAAACTTGTTTAAATACTGAAATCTACTTTTCTCGCTTTTTAGTAGCAAAATCCCTAATCAAGTCGTCTACATCCAAGTTGTTAGAAATATCTTCTTCAATACTTATAATTGCTAAATTTGAAAGCCTGAATTGACTCATGTTGGATCTTAAATAGGTTTTGATTAGTTTTAATTTCGAAAGTGACCGCTCTCCATGGGCAACAGTAACCGGCATTGTTAAAAATATTCTTAAAGCTACAAATATATTCGGAAAGATGCCTTTTAAATCATTAACTACTAAATAAGTTAATACCTCTTTAGCCGACATATTATCTGTAGTAAGAATATAAATTGACAAAGTATCAATCTCATTGTAAAGGTCAATTGCATTTATGTCCATATTTTTTGTTGACAGGACAAAAACCAAACGTTTTGTTATATTTGTTGAAATCTTGGAACCTTTCGTCTAGTTTTGAAATTGCAATGTCGAGAATGTAAAAATAAAAATTAACTTTGAAATTTCGCTCTGAAGATTGGATAGCCTCATCTTTGTGTTCATGATAAAAAAAAAACCTTTTTTTCTTAAGCAAGTGTTTTTAGAATATTTTAGCATTTTGCGAGGTGCCTTTTTTATTCTTGATAATATAAATTTTTTTTGATGTTATTTTGCCGCCCTGTGTTAGTGCCGCCCGGGTGCCATGCACCCCTTGCACCCCCGGCACGGCTCGGCCCTGAGTCTACACAGAACCTATCTTTCTTGGCGTCTCGCTCAGCGAGGACTAAAATAAGGAGATTGGGTTTGTTAAATGACTTCTTCCTCAAGCATTTCGTCAATCCATTCATAAAGAATACGTTTTTTCTGGAGATTTAAAGGATAACAACGTGTGTTTATTATTTTGTTTTCTTTAAGAGTGATTACATGTTTTGTCGTTCGGATTGTGGGTTGTACCAAACCGGCTTCGAAAATATCCTTAAATTCATTAAGAAGTAGTTTCAACTCCCGTGGCGGACTGTCACTCACTTCTGGCAGTTGAATACATTTTTTGATTTTGTGTGGGCTGTGCCCAATAAATGATTATTCTCTCATTTCGTCCTACATAGACGCAATTACGTTTATAGTCCATTACACACTCCTCGTTTGACAAGAAAGGATGCCCTAGTAGCATGTCCTCACAGAGGTTCTGAACCACAAGAAAGTCCGCAGTATACCTGGACCCTTGTACCTCAAAGGTGCAAGTACATGACCCTAACACATTGGCTTGAAAGCCTTCTGTTGCAAGAGATAAGCTTGTCCGTTCGGGCACAGAAAGGTTTGCTGGAGCGACTTTACTAGACATTAAATTTATGCCTGCTGCTGTGTCTAACAGTGCTGTAATTTGCAGACCATTATAGGTAACATTTAAAATGGGATGAGTGTTTTTAGACACTTTGTAAAGAACTATGTTCAAACGTGGGCATTGAAAGGGATTGGGGTTGCTTGTTAAAGGGACATCCAGAATGTTTTGACCAGAAATAGTGTTTATAGTTGTATTCGGTGTATGTGTGGGTGTGTGTTGATGGTCCAACTGACGTTCCAGTATGGCATATTCTATCCTATCTGGTTTATCACTATGTTGAGCCACCGTGTATTTGTGTGATGTGAATGGGTTTATTTTTCTATTGAAAGTTATTTGTTTAGAAATTTTTTTTAGAAAAAATTGAAATTTTTGAAGGGGTTGAAATTTTTTGAGGACGGCCCTGGATTAGTTTTCCAAAGGCTCCTCTGATTCTTTAGATTTTTTTGTTTAATTTTTTAGTGAGTTGACTCAAAATGATTGTAATATCATCCGAATACGTTACATTGTTTGAAGTAATATTTGCGAATTTCGGTTAAGATAATATTTGCTTGGCTAACTTAGTTAACCCGTTTAAAATGCAGATTTTCATGATTTACACATTCTTTTGATACTATCATATTCCTAAACCCATTATTTAAGGACTGCTACTTCTTACTTTTTATTTCATCCATTTTTTTTTTAATCTTTAGCGTTGTCATTTCTTCAGTTCTGGTTCATGAAAAAATTTAAAATTCGCAAAATTTCAAATCGGTACGACGCCAACGATTTTAAGTAAATTAAAATCGACTTCCTAGAAGCTAATAAATGCGTGTTAATAAAAAACTTTTTATAAAAAAAATAAAAATCTGCTTAAAAAAATGCACTAAAAAAAGTGACAACATACACTTTTTCGTCCTGACAGAATGGTGAACCCATTTGTGAACGCACATATTGTTTCATGTAACATCGACAAAACAGTTGAAAAAGGCGTTATTCCACCATTTTTTAAATTTTTTTCAATATGCTTGCTATGGGACTACGATAACATCATGAAGTGAACCGAAACGAATTTTTAATTTTTTCATGAACCAGAACTGAAGAAATGACAACGCTAAAGATTAAAAAAAAATGGATGAAAGTTCGCCTAAAAAGTAAGACGCGCCAGTAGCAGTCCTTAAATAATGGGTTTAGGAATATGATTTGTAGTATCAAAAGAATGTGTAAATCATGAAAATCTGCATTTTAAACGGGTTAACTAAGTTAGCCAAGCAAATATTATCTTAACCGAAATCCGCAAATATTACTTCAAACAATGTAACGTATTCTGCGTGCACCTCCGACAATATTAGCATTCGAAATAGTAAACAATTCCAAACGTACAACACATTTAAACCGGCAATATTTTCTTTGCAATCGCTGGCAAGCGGCCAAACGCCGCCAGATTCTAAACTGTGTTACTGCAAGTGATGCGACGTTTCGAGAATTTTAACACGACATTTAAAGACTGCATTAATGTCTAGTCATCTACGTCTAGGTAAAAGAAATAAAAGTTTAGGGAGGATTTTTAAATAGCACGCTGAGATTAAAGATACGATTAATACTAAAGCTGTGTACAGGGTGACCATTTTATGATACAGTACCTTATCTAGAAAACGGTAATAGTTACGACAAAAAGTTAAATACAAAAGTTGTTTGGATTCAATTAGATTTTTATTTTATTTCACTTTTGCTTATACAGGGTGTTTCGTTTTGACGTGACACATGTCAACTTTCTTAATTTAAATGGGATACCCTATATATTATTACATATTTCGATTCTACTGTTAATTTGAGAAAGTTTTTATAATAACATCTATATTTGAATTCTTTATCGTTTTTGAGTAAATTGAGTTTTTAGAATTTTTTTTTAAAAAAACATATTTTTTAAAAATAAATTTTTTACCTATAAAACTTTAATGGAACTGACTAATATCCTAAACATACATTACTAAGGGTTCAATCCAACGAGTTTCCATGCTGGTCTTACCAATTAATATACAGGGTGTTAAAAATGGAGAGCAAAACAAACAGAACTTTAAATGTAAAAATCTCTTGTTTTTCAAATGGAACACCCTGTATATTTTTATTTCATCTGATTCAGCGTTCAATTACCTATCATTACTCATATATATGTCCTATACCTAAAATGAACAGTTTCGATTTTATTAGATGTTTTCTGGTTTGACTATTTTTTTTTTAATATAACTAGTAAACAGATGAAGTGGGCTAAAATAAAAATGTCGTAAATTAAACCTTATTCTCATTTCCTTAACACAGATAGCGACTATAAATAATGTTAGAAAATGCAAATAAAAGTGAAATATTATGTAATTTATGTTCTTATTATTTAATGTTTACGAAAATAAGAGAGAGACAAAAAAAATCTTGTGCCACAGGGCATAACTAATAACTAACTGAGTATTAAACATGATTAGAACAGGTTATAAAAAATTTTCAATATGGCCACCGTCCATTGCGATACATGAAGTGTAAATAGCCTCCATTTTTCGAATAGCGTTCTTTACCGAATTAGATGCATTAAAATTATTGATCTCTTCCCTGATTTTTATTTTTAACTCATTTCTATTATTAGATCTATTTTTATAAACTTAATTTTTTAGTGCACCCCACAAAAAGAAGTCTAAAGGGCTTAAATCAGGGCTTCGTGGTGGCCAGGATATTAAACCATGTCTTCCTATCCACAATGGAAAATGTTGATTAAGGAAATTTACTACCGGTGCAACCGTGTGGTAAGGGGCGCTATCCTGCTGAAAAATGATATTTTCTCGAATATTTGCTGGCAAGTCGTTGATAAGGGGCATGATTTCATTCCTAAGCAGCTCCAAGTATCTCTCGTCATTTAACGACCTGTCAAAAAATATTGGTCCGATAATACGGTCGCAAATAATTCCGCACCACACATTTACGGTTTGACGGCCTTGTTTTTTAATTGCTTTTATTACATGTGTATTAGTTTGAGACCGGTAATGAGTGTTTTTCCGATTAAAAATACCCGCCGTAATATATGAGGCCTCATCAGTCCAAAGCAGTTTTGAAAAAAACACATTTTCGAACTGCCGGTCCATAATATCACAACAAAAAGTCAATCTTTCATTAAAGTCTAATTGTGATAATAATTGAGTTGGAAGAAATTTATAAGGATGATAACCATTCACCTGCAGTGTTTTTTGAATACTTCTTTTACTGACACCTGCAATGCCTCTGTCAGCATCTCTTTGGGATCTTTCACCATCTTCCTCGAAATAAAGTAAAATCTCCAGTTGTTTTTCCTCAGTGAGAACAAAATTGGGACGATTTTTCTTAGAGTTTTTAAAGACACCATTTTCCAAATCACGCACAATTCGAAAAAATATAGTCCTGGAGGGAACTCGATTATTAGGATATTCCCTCGAATATTCTCTAAGGGCTAACCCTGGACTTTTATTATTTTTTATGAAACAGTTGTATAATTTCAAACGTTCATCTAAACTATATAAAGCCATTTTTTAACAAATTTCGCAGCAAAAATTTGGCAAAAACGACAAACAGAGCAAATGTCAACTGAAGTCAATAATTGCATTAGGTTATTTCCTAAGTATATCTTGATTTTTTTAGTTTCTGATCTCATTTACTGACAAAATTCCGGGATAAATCAGAAAATGGGTAATAAAATCGAAACTGTTCATTTTAGGTATAGGCCATATATATGAGTAATGATAGGTAATTGAACGCTGAATCAGATGAAATAAAAATTTGAAAAACAGGAGATTTTTACATTTAAAGTTCTGTTTGTTTTGCCCTCCATTTTTAACACCCTGTATATTAATTGGTAAGACCAGCATAGAAATTCGTTGAATTGAACCCTTAGTAATGTATGTTTAGGATATTAGTCAGTTCCATTAAAGTTTTATAGGTAAAAATTTTTTTTAAAAAAAATATGTTTTTTAAAAAAAATTCTTAAAACTCAATTTACTCAAAAACGATAAAGAATTCAATTATAGAACAGTAGAATCGAAACTTGTAATAATATATAGGATGTCCCATTTAAATTAAGAAAGTTGACATGTGTCACGTCAAAACGAAACACCCTGTATAAACAAAAGTGAAATAAAATAAAAATTTAATTGAATCCAAACAACTTTTGTATTTAACTTTTTGTCGTAACTATTACCGTTTTCTAGATAAGGTACTGTATCACCATAAAATGGCCACACTGTACGTCTCGTAATAGACAAGGACATTAACATAGTACAAGTGCTTTCACGTCTGGGATCAATTAAGAAATCATGGTTCTTGGGTTTTGACCAGGTATGGGCAACCTTTGCTCAGGCGTAATTTCGGGATTTAATCAGGTCGCGGGCTGTAAGTAAGTAGGCAGTAGTAAATAAAAACAGATAGAGAGAGAGAGAGAGAAAGAGAGAGAGAGAGAGAATTTAAAGGTTTTAGGGCGCATCGGCAACTATGGCCATTTAGCGCAATTATTTCGTTTTAGTTTAGACTTTATTTATTAAGTTTAATTCTTTAAGGAAGTTGCATATATTGATTATATTTGTTCGACTTAGGTATAATGCTAAGCGGATGTTGTTAGAGTTTATAGAATGTTTGTTTCTGATGTTTTCAAGGTAAAGGCAGTCTAGGAGAAGATGTTTTACTGACATTTGTTCGTTACAGAAAGGACAAATGGGGTAGGGGTCCGAGCTCATAAGATGTTCATGAGTGGATTTAGTGTGTCCAATCATTAATCTGTTCATGATAATAGATTGCTTTCTATTGACTGAGGAGCTGATCAGTGAGGAGTAAAAATTTGGTTTAATTTCGATTAATTTGTTGTTGCCCTCATAAAGGTCCCATTCTAGTTGGCATAAGTTTTTTATGGTGGTCTGTATAAGAGGAAGTACCTCGTTGGCAAGATATATGTTAGAATGTAAAAGTGGAGAAGTTGGAGGAGTCTTAGCAAGGCGATCAGCATATTCGTTGCCCTTTATACCATTATGACTCGGAATCCAAATAAAGGAAATGTTTGAGTGGTATATTTCAGCTCTGATGAGTAGAAAAAAAGTTATTCATAGACTGCAGGGCACTGAGAGAGTCGGTGGCAATTACCCAATTATCCTTAGGATAGCTTATTATATGTTCAATGGATGATTTGATAGCGAATAATTCAGCGGTGAATATGCTGCAGTGTTTGTTAAGGTTAAAGTTTCTGGATATGTCATTTGAGTAAAATGCTGCACCAACATATGTGAGGGATTTAGAGCCATCTGTGAAAAGTATTTTATGATTCGGATATTGGTTAGTTATTATAAATTGAAAATGATTTCTGATTATTTCAGGATTTGTGATGTTTTTATCATATTTTAACAGATCAAGGTTGATATTAAGGGGGTTGCGAGTCCATGGAGGAAAGACATGAATTGAAAGATTTTCAGCAGGGGGAAAAATAAGGCCATTTTCTGATGAAGACTTTATGAAAGTAATGTTGGTGCTAACAGTTTCATTGGAAGAGAAAGAGTAAGGAGGGATGGAGGGTGTGAAGTATATTTGATGTAAGGGGGACTGTTTCTTAAACCAAAGCTTGCTTGAGTATTTGTATAATAAATATAACCTTCTCAGATGTAGAGGTTCTGTTACAGATAGACAGTGAATACTGGGAATAGGGCTAGTTTGGTATGCTCCAAGTGCAAGTCGTAAGCATTGATTTTGTATGCAGTCAAGTTTTTTTATGTAAGATTGTCTTGCAGAAGAGTATATGATACAACCGTAGTCCAATTTTGATCTAATAATGCTTTTGTAGAGGGATAATAGGGTGAGTGTGTCTGACCCCCAAGAGCAATTTGATAGCATTTTGAGCATCATGATATCTTTTGAGCATTTAGATTTAATGAATTTGAAATGTTCTATCCAGTTTAGTTTACTATCAAGGATCATACCAAGGAATTTGGAATGTGAAAGTATTGGAATTTCATTGTGATTGATGGAAAGAGAGTTCATTCGAGAGCAGTTCCTTTTCCTGCAAAAATGGGTAACTGATGATTTGGAGTGGGAAAATAGAAATCCATGCTGGGAAGACCAATTGTGTAGTGAGTTAAGAGTAATTTGAAGTTTTCTCTCACAAGTTCTAGAATGTTGGGACGAATAGTATATTACTAAATCGTCGGCGTACAGGCGATAAGAAATATCTGGATGAATGTATTCTTTAATGTTGGATAATCCTATGATGAATAATGAAGGACTAAGGACTGATCCCTGTGGTATTCCATTTTCTAGTGGATATGTTTTGGATAAAGTATGACCAACTCTTGTCTGAAAGATCTGTTGTGAAGGAAGTTTTCTATGAATATGGGGAGATTACCTCGGATATTCCATTCAAATAGGGTTTTAAGGATATTATTCTTCCTTGCTATGTCAAAGGCATGACTTAGATCCAAAAATACAGCTATTAAATGATTTTTCCTATGAAAGTTCGTTTGTAAGTCAATTTCAAAACCGACTAGATGATCAATTGTAGAATAGCCTTTGCGAAATCCAAATTGATTGACATCTATCAGTTTATTTTTTTCAAGGTACCACATGAGTCTGAAATTGACCATTCTTTCCATTATCTTGCTAAGGTGGTTTGTAAGGGATATTGGTCTATAATTATCAGTGTGTGATCTTGGTTTATTAGCCTTATGAATGGGTATTAATATTGAATGGTTCCATGAAGAAGGAAAGGTGTGTGAGGACCAAATATGATTAAAGATATCAAGTAGGAAGACAAAGGCAGGTTTAGGAAGGTTTGTGATCATGGGTATAACTATATTGTCAGGACCAGGAGCGCTATGCCTGCAACATGAGAGGGAGTAATATAGTTCTTCGATGGTAAAAGGAAGATTATATGAGTAGTCAGTTGAACAATAAAAGTTTATAGGAGATTCATTGTTGGATAGTAACCGGTTTTCATGTGAATTACTTAAATTGTTATTACTGGAAATATTATGATAATGTTTAGCAAAAGCATCGCAGATGTTTTCAGGATTGGTTGTCCATATGTTATTATCATATATGCCTGTAATTAGTCTAGTGGGACGACCTTTAAGTCTATTTATTTTGTTCCATATTTCAAGACTAGAGGAATTTGAATTTATTGAAGATATGTATTTTTTCCAGGAAGTTTCTTTAGCTAATTTGATAACTTTTTTGGCTTTTGCTCTTGCTTGTTTGAAACGAATGAAGTTTTAAGTGGATAGATTATGTTTAAAGTGTAAAAGTGACTTTTTCCTATTTAAGATGGCGGTTTTACGATCCCCATTCCACCAGGGGAGAGGGGGTTTATTAGGGAATATGTAGGACTTAGGGATGTTGGAGTCAGCACATTTTATGATGGCGTTTACCATCTTTCCTATGGTAACCTCTATATTGAGAGATATTTCTTCAGGGCAGTTAAAAGATTCTTTATAGTTCTTCCAGTCTGCCCTGGAGAGATTGTAGACTGTTATAATATTAGTAGATGGGGACCAATTTAAGGGTCTGCAAAGAACAGGGAAATGATCGCTGCCATGAGAGTCATCCAATATCTCCCATTGGTAATTAGTTGTAAGATTAGGTGTACCCATAGTGAGGTCTATGGATGAGAATGTTCCTGAGGAAGAGCATATATATGTATGGGATCCATTATTTAATAGATGTAGAGAATTTTTCAGAATAAACTGTTCAACGATATGTCCTTTGTTATTATTGTGGGAGGAACCCCACATGGAGTGGTGAGAATTAAAGTCGCCGCCTAGGATAAATGGAGAAGGGAGTTGTTGTATTAAAGAGTTGAGTGATTCGAGGTCTAAAATGTGAGCAGGAGGGATGTATAAGGAGCAGAAGGTTATGTTGTGGTTTTTAATTTTAACGGCTGAGGCCTCCAGGAGAGTGTTAAGTTGAACTTCTTCGAAGTCATATTGGTCCGATATGAGGATGGCAGGACGCTTTATTAAGATTGATACGATCTTTCCTGGTTATGTTGAAATGTTTAAGAGAAAAATTTTTGTTTGGGTATAAATTAGTTTCTTGTAATAAGATTATGGATGGTTTAAAATTATTTATTATTATTTTAAGGTCTTCCAGTCTATTATTAAGGCCTAAAGATTGTAGGAATGTTGGATGGAACAGGATTACTTGTTTGATTTGGAACGATCTTTCTGTGAATCTTTCTTTTTTGAGTGAGAGGAAGACTGGTTTCTAGAAGAGGACGAAGATATAGAAGAGTCAGACGATCCTCGTCTTGTTGAGGAGTCGTGCCTAGATTTA
Organism: Kuschelorhynchus macadamiae; assembly: GCA_030620095.1. NCBI lineage: Eukaryota > Metazoa > Arthropoda > Insecta > Coleoptera > Curculionidae > Kuschelorhynchus > Kuschelorhynchus macadamiae. Next base: position 767,272 of record JAUTXW010005202.1, on the reverse strand, counting down.
GATGAAGAAGATTTGTTGGTAGAAACAAAAGAGCTTGGGGAAGACGAGAGGAAAGGTTGTGATGAGGAAAGGTTTGTGAGTTGGGGGGAGCTAGAATGGGTTTAGTGTGGGAGGGAGTTTTAGGATGTAGGGAAGAGGCATTGTTGGGGAGGATCATGGGGGAGGACGGTTTGGAGGAAGCGTCGGGAGTATTATTGACAGTGTTAGCAACAGGAGGATTGTGCTGGGATGAGCTGGAGTTGGGTTTTTTGAGGATTGATGAAAAGAGATTCTTTTCCCTGGGGTCTTGAGCTGCAAGTATATTCCTAGCATCACCATATGACAGTTTTTCGATAGTTTTTAGTTTTTGGATGTTGATTTCATGTTTGTAAACTGCACAGCCTTTATATCTGGGGGAGTGGTTTTCATTACAATTGACGCAGAGGGGAGGAGGAGAACAGGGTTTGTCTGGGTGGATGTTTTTACCACAAGAGGGGCATAAAGGTTCGTTGGTACAATTTATAGAAAGATGTCCAAATCTTTGGCATTTGAAACATCTTAAGGGTTGAGGAAAGTAGGGCCGAACTTTAAGGTTTATCCAGCCAGCTTGAACAGAAGAGGGAAGGTTATGAAGTTTAAACGTAAGGATTAAGGAGGTAGTAGGTTCGAGGTATCCGTCTTTTTTCTTTAGGATGCGTTTAACAGCGATGACTCCCTGCTCTAAGAAACCATCTAAAATTTCTTCTTCAGACATTCCAAGGAGGTCCCCGCATGAGACAACACCTTTAACAAAATTTAGTATTTTGTGCGTTTCTGATATGACGGTTTTTAAGGGAACTAATTTTAAGTGATTGGGCTAAGGTATGAACTTTAATTAAAAGTGAGCCATCTCTAAGTCTTTTGATATTGAGATTATCTCCAATATCCTTTGAAATATATCTCTATAGTAAAAACGGGGATACATTAGAAAAATTGTCTGTTGTTCTTTTTATTATGAAATACTGATCATATTGTACGTTATCTATTATAATTTCAGGGGAAGATATTCTTTGCCTTTTGGATGGAAGTTTAGGGTATTCTGAATTATGTGTATTAGTATTTGTCTTATACGATGTATTGCCAGAGGAGTTGCTTTGTCCCTTAGCCTGGCTTTGCACCAAGGGATAAAGGGTAATCGGTTTTACGCCCCCCCCAGAATCCGTGGGGCAGCCTACCTCCATAGAGGTAGAGTGGGATTCTGGACCATCGGTCCTACCCACCTGGGGTACCAAGTTTTGTAATTCCGACATCATGGTTTATTGAGTAGGTTTGTTCGGGTGCGCTTCCCTAGATGGATTGTCTTCACTGTGACCAGGAGCTCCATCTACCCCTTTGGTTTTTTCGGGTGCCTTCCCTAGACAGATTGCCTTCACTACGGCGATGGGTTCTGTCTACCCAGAAACTGAGGTCCGTGGGGTCGTCACTCCCCAAGCAATGAGACATAGTCTCACGCCCCCTGCGGGGAAAAAACAGATAGAAAAATCAAATGAAAATTAATGAGATACTTGAGTTTGAAGCTAAGAAACAAGATGATCAATATTGGGCTGAATATCACTAGTACATAGGCGCAAAGTATTTTCTAAATTAATATCTGTAAGCCGTCTCCTGAAGAGAGTTCATCCAAAAATGCTTTAAACTGGCGATGGTTATAAGACCGCGGGATCTAATGAAATGAAATCTTTATCATTATTATTAGCCTTATTGTAGTAAAAGATAAAACCAAAGAATATTATATTAACGACATAGTAACAAATAAAGGCAAAACTATTACCAACATCTTTTTTTTAAACTCTTTCCAAATAAAATCTTTTTACCCTTTGTATAAACAATTTTACTGTGGGTACGGTTCTTATATCTAACGGTAAAGCATTAAAATATCTTAAGCCATCACTAAAAAGACTTTTCTGCATGTCTTGTTCTTGAGAATGCTATATCATAATTATTCTGTGATCTTATATTGTAAAAGTGTTTCTCTGATCTTGGAATAACATATTCTTGAAAATATTCAGGAAATAACCTATTTTTTATTTTAAAAATGATCAAGACATTAGCAGCTTCAATACTTTGCTATACTGAAAGCCAACCAAGAGATTTTAACATTAAGTTGATCGGTGTAAGACGCGTACCAAAAAGTATAGTTCTCATTGCCTTATTTTGTAGCAACTGGAGTCTTTGAACATCGGCCTTCCTACATGAAATTAAAAGGGAATTGCAATAACTAAAGTGTGGATAAATAATTATAATAAATATGAGAAGGCGACTCCAGTGGCTAAGATTTCTCAAAAATCCCACCTTTTTCCCTATCTTTTTACAGATGTAATTTACATGTGCCGAAAAATTAAGTTGGCTATCTAAAATCACACCTAAATATTTCATTTCTGTTGTATTTTCTATAGAATTATTATCAATTTTAATAATATAATTATTTTCTGAAAATCTGTTACAATTAAGTTTACTACCAAAAACCATGTATTTTGTTTTTTTAACATTTAACTTGAGCCTATTTACACATAACCAATTATACAAAATTTTCAGTTGTAGTTCACGTTAGCCACTACTTCATCAAAATCTTTGCCATACACACAGATTAAAGTATCATCAGCAAACAGACTTACAAATGATTTATTTAGCATTCTATCAAGGTCATTGACGTACAACACAAATAAAAGAGGACCCAGAACGCTTCCTTGGGGTACTCCTATATCACTTTTAAATTTGTCTGAGCTCACACTATTCACCCTAGTCACATGGTATCGACTGTCTAGATAGTCAGTAAACCATTCAAATGCACTATTTACGATTCCATACGTTTGTAATTTTTGAATAAGTCTCTTTCTGTCTATCGTCTCAAATGCGCGTTGAAGGTCAACAAAAACACTGAGAACCACATTTCCATCATATATATTTGACCGCCATTTCGAACAAATATATTGCAACGCCGACTCACACGAGTGTTTTTGCCGAAAACCTGATTGACCCTTATACAACAGATTATTCGCTTCTAAAAAATCTCTTAGTTGGGCACAAACAAATGTATCCAAAATTTTATCTATAATTGGCAGAAGATTAATGGGACGATATTCAGCTGGCACAGCTGGTCTGGCAACTTTTGCAATGGGCACTATAAGGCTGGTTTTTATTGCTTCTGATATTTTTCCAGTACTAAAGGGTGTATTAATGAGATAACGCAATGGATACCCAAGAACACAAAAACCTGTCTTTCGGAATTTTACGTTACATATTTCATCAGCAGTCGATTTATTCTTAAGTTTCATGACAATGTCTCTGAGTCGTTTGATGGTAATTATATTAAAACTCGATAGCCTACAATTTGCTTGCTGGGGTTCTTCAAACTTTGGTATAACATTGGGTATCTCACGGGCAATATCCTGTATGCTGTTTGAATAAAAATGATTAAAATTCTCCTGGATAGGGCCAACGTCTTCAGCAAACCTTAAGTGATCATGTGATAGATCATTTTTATTTTTGCTGCCCTTTAGTTCCTTTAGTGTATTCCACATTGTTTTACTATCCCCTTTGCATTGATCGATTGTTCTTTCATAAAATTTTTTCTTCTCTTTTCTTAAGACTCGCACATATGTAGTTCTACTTTTTTTGTAAATCTGCCAATCTGTGTTTAATTTGGTTATATTAAACTTCTTATACACTTCGTCTCTATTTCTTCTGGCTTGAGTTATGGCAATATTAATCCATGGCTTCTTAGGCGTTTGGACCCTTTCCAGTGGCACAATTGTGTCAACAATTTTTACGTCTGTGAAGGTATAATTCCAATTCATGTTGTAAAGTTCAGCCACAATAGCGTTCATTTTATCAGTATTAAATTTTCTTTTGAACATGAATTCATTATTTTGTCTCTTAGCCTCTTTTATTTCTAAATTACAGCCTATAACACGGTGGTCCGAAATTTGAGGAAAATCCTCTGTCAGTTCTTGGAGGAAAAAAATATTTGTAAAGATCAGATCTATGAAGTTGGCCGACAAGTTTGTCACTCTCGTGCACTTCTGGACTATCTGCCTAAACCCAGCATCTGACGCAATGTTTATTATCCTCTTTTTCTTTGGATTTTCAAAGTCCATACGAATGTTAAAATCACCCATGAAGATACTTTGATGGGTTGCAAATACTTTATCTTCTAACAACTCCTCAAAAAACTGACAAAAAAGGTCCAAGTTACCATTGGGGGATATATACAACGCTCCAACCATGATATTTTCTGAGTTCAATTTTAAATTCAAGCATAAAAACCAAAAATGTCCATGTCCGACCCTATTTCTGACTACTGTACAAGAAACGCCATTTTGTACATACATTATAACTCCTCCTGTATGAGAGCTTTGAGTATAGACTATAAAATGGGTATATCCTTTAATCGATAATTCATTATCGTAAAATTCCTCAGTAATATGTGTTTCATTTACACAAAGTAAAAGGGGAGATTTTTCTAACACCAAATGCTGCAAGTCATCAATTTTATGTCGAAGTCTCTGAATATTTATGGACAAACAAATCTCCCGTGTTGGCTGTGGTGGCTACTGATATTTAATTTTATACCTCATTTTTTCCACCTGTCGTAGATAGGCAGTACAATTGCGATCAAATACACTATGATTACAGTCAACATTATTTAACTTCAAAACATTACATAAATAATTGCAATTACTGCAACTCTTATTTTGATTTTTGCACTGGTCAGATTTGTGATTTTCAGCACACAATGGACATGTATCTTTCTCTTGTCGACATGCGTTAGCCATATGGCCATTGATGTTACTTACTATCATATCCATAACGGTCTTTGGTCGAATGGACTTAGAGCATAAGTTTTGTTGGCGAATAATTCAATGCAGAATTATTAAATCTCATTCTTTCATGTTCATAGTGGTTGCTCTTTCCTTCAGAATTCTGACAAAACCTTTTGGTGAACTGGCCATTGAAGGCGCACCATCTCTGCACCCTCCAAATAATTTACACCACTGCAAACCATAATTGCTCAAAAGTACTTTGCATCTCGAAAAAATTTCTTTTCCAGTAGTGGACTGGTGGTCCCCTGTAGTTGCAGTAGAGCCAGTAATTTCTATGTCACTGCAAATTCTTCATCAACACCTCGTATAAAAATAGATAACTGGGCTGTGTCAGATAATTCGGTACTCTCATCCAAAGCAATCGAATGCTTGACAACGATCCAATCTATCAATCAATTATTTTTTGATATCACTAGCCATCATATCTATATGTCGAACAACAACAGTACGTCGCGATTAACTTTCTCAAACTCTTTCTTGTTTTCTGCAACATCTGCTAGGCACTCTAGGCAAACTCTCCCTCAGAAAATGACTTCGATGTTTTCCCTATTTTATATTTTAGAACTAACTATAAAATTAGCTATAACACAATGTCTAGATTTGATCTTTGTGAATGGAACATTTGTTGCTGTTTCCCTACATCGGTAATGAATTTTTTAATTTTATCCTTTCTTAACTGGCCCGTAAGTAAATTATATCAAGCGAAATGCTTGCTGGAGTAATGCCGCTTCATATTGTATTATTTTAAAACAGAAATTGTTTAATTGTTTCAAAGTATTCATCAGTCTATTTGTTTTGGAATTGACGACATTCTTTCCGCTTTTTTAAACCAGAAACCTTCATAGATTTTTGTTCTTCTGAGCTGAATTTACTTGAATATTTTGCGCTTCTTATCTTATCAGTTGTTAAGAAGTAATGAGTTGACAAGCGCGCTGAGCGGTTTATATATTACCTGCAATAAGGAACCAGAATACTCTCGAATCGAGAGTCTCGATCGTACGCGATTATGTGATGCGAGCGCTCAGAGCCGTTATTCATAACGCACGCTCGGAGCGCTTCAAGGTCATCGGGCGACTTCCCGAATGTTTATCTGTTTGTTTCTTTCTAATCACTATTTCTTTCTCGATCTCCGGCGTTCCACTGCGTACGCTTAATAAAATTATTTATCGATTTTTGAGTCTTTATAATTTGAAGAATACAGTTTTAGGTTGGTTGACTAAATCTTTAATTTTTTTGTACGTTATTTGAAATTTCTGAATATCTCGCGGGCCGGAGACTTTCAATGACGGTATTATCTAGCATGACTAAATTTGTACCTCTCAGGGTAATTTAAAAGATCAATATTGATATACGACTCTAATGCCTTACTTATTGGGTGTAAGGATATTGTTCTCTAGTTAGAGGGAAGCATTTTAGATTTCTTTTTGAGAACAGGCTGTACACGAGCAGATTTCTAGCTCTTGGAAAAAATCCCTTGTCATAGAACACTTTGAATAAGTTTCGGTATTATGTTTATATTTGTATTTGATATGCTTTTATATTTCCTGTGTATTTCTATATCTTTAAGATTAAGTTCGACTTTTATAATAAGGTTATTTATTTATATATCGTCATACGGGCAATACTTTTACCAAAGCTTACAATCTTTCAAGTTTAAAGTGCTCTCTCCTCCTACGGAAAACAAAACGCATGTAGTATAAACTCCAACAGTTTAATGATTATGTAATACACCAATTAAATTTTACACAGAACAATAACGCGGGTATAAACGGTTGTTTGTTGCTAATTTGGTCATGTAATTTGTGTATGCAATTAATTCGATTGTTTTCATCAGGTAAATTTATTGCCTCGCCTTAAAACTGAATGTTGCTTAACATACTTAGATAAATGATGGTGCTTTAATTGTGAAGCGTTTGAAACAACAATTGGCATTTATTTATTGTCTGACGTTTTCTAATCCATAGGTTGCCGACCTATTGATTTTCCGTTTAAAAGAAAAGTGAAATGTGTTTTCTGTCTGCTATAGCTGGGGGGAGGCACCTAGGCCCCATTAGGTTTCTTCGTAAACATATCAGGGGAGACCCTATTCTCGTATTGTTCTATTCATAAAAACGTGTATGTTTTGCTGCAGTGATTAAAATAAATAAACATAAGTGGGACAGAGAAAAAAATATCTATCCTCCTTGTTGTCGAACCTATCTTTAAGCAACGCTGGAAACTTACCCAGATAACAAAATATTTTATGAGGACATTCTTAAAATATCATGTTAAGGCGCAGTATTTTCATCCCCAAATACTTAACTTTATTCTTCGAATATTTACCGTGGAAATGATTATTGGTCTTTTTCAAACCTAAAAGATTTTTTACCACAAGTTCTATATAAAAAATAAAAGTATTTAAAATTTAAGACTTACCATAGAACGTAATATTTTCAAATAAATAATTCCACAAAAATACACATTTTGACATACATATACTAGGACATTTATTTTACGTTTTAACGTTACTGGGACGTTCACTGTGTTAAAATCAGGCAAATACAAAGACTGTGAGTGATATATATATATATATATATATATATATATATATATATATATATATATATATAACAGCAAATATTAACATGTTTAAAACACAGTTAAGAGGTATTTATAATCTGTGTTTTATTACCTGCTGCCAACACAACAACATTATGTATGCATTTAGTAATAAATGTAATCTATAGAGTAATAAAACCTCATTAGGTTAGGTTAGGTGAGAGAAATTAAAATTTCAAGATTTTGAAAAAAATGTATGAAAAAACCCTAACTTGACAATTTTTCCTATTTTACTATTTTATTTTCATTTGTTTAATTTGACAGAAAATCCTGGCGGTTTAGGATAATTCCTACAATTTTGTATTTACGATTTTTTTGTATAACTCATAATAAATCCTGTAGGTGGGTGTCAAAATATTACCGTACACACTGTATATTAACATAAAAAAACTCGAAATTTCGTGACCGAGTAAATTAACAAATGAACTGTGACAAAAATATCAAACCAATTTTATTCTGGTTTCGGATTTTTGTTTTGTAATACCTCCAAATCCAAAGTTATACCATAATTAAATGATTTCCACTATGTTAGTTTTAAACCAACTGTATCTCGTAGATAATTTTATGGCGATCAATTTATAAGTATTGTTTTTTTTAAATGTGTGTATCTACAAAGTTATATTGAAAAATATAAAAAGGGATTTTTGGATTTTCCGATTTTCACAAAAATCTAGATTACGCCACTCCACATCCATATCATTATGTAGTACCTCTGTATTAAATACTGTTTTTGCGTTTACTTAGCTCAATTTTCCATTTCTATTTTCTATAAACTATTTTTGACTTAACCTAAAAACTGTTATGCCAGTTGTTCTGAATTAGGTAAGATCAACACTGTTGTTGAGTCGTTAAGATGTTTTATAGCGTTATTAAAGGCATTAGGCTGGCCGATTTAAATGCTGTGTACGCTACACACTGCGAAATTGTTTTTTATTTATCTTAGACTGGAATAGGTCAATAAATAACAAAATGGAACAATATCTTAGCTTAAATTACGCCAATGTCATAAAATAAAACAACTATTTTGTCTTGTTTTATCGACAAAAATGCAAGAAGTTACGGTTTTTTAACTCACTATAGTATAGATATGGGTATGCATCCAGGGTTGGTATTAAAAATAAAATAAATTGGCATATATATATATATATATATATATATATATATATATATATATATATATATATATATATATATATATATATATATATATATATATATATATATATATATATATATATATATATATATATATATATATATATATATATATATATATATATATATATATATATATATATATATATATATATATATATATATATATATATATATATATATATATATATATATATATATATATATATATATATATATATATATATATATATATATATATATATATATTGTTGATTTTTACTCCTTCACGAATGGAAAAATACAATGTGTTTTCATTCCGGGTGTACGTCCGTTCACTACTGTCGTTCTGAAAAGAACAGTTTTGCTGACGTTTCGCCAAAATCACATTTGGCATTTTCGAAGCTTTCTTTATCGCGTCCGAATAGAGACTGAAGTGTTGGTGACTGCGACGCTTCCTTTTATACCCCCACTCGTGGCCGAAGGTTATATCTGCGCAGGCGTTGGTCGTTATTTTTGTTTTACGGATGGTGCTGTCGTTGTTGCGCTAATTGCGCTTGAGTTTTTGCGATTTTAGATTTGTCGATTATTGTCTTCCATACTGTTGGTAGTTTTAATGATTCGTCCCTTTTATTCAAATCATCTTGTTTTTCAATTTCTATGGCTGCTCGGATTATTCTGGTCTTATAATGTTCTATATTGTGTATTGTTTGTGTATTGTTTGTAAATAATAAATATAATAAATAAATAAATGCTTTATTGTCAAAAAAAATTTTACAATTTTGTGGACAAAGCTGTTGTAAAAAAATAGTTTACAAACATCAAAATTAGCAAACAAAACAAGACAAAAACACATCATAAATATTATAGAAAAATAATATTTAAATCAGGAAGAATATAGAATATTAATATTATAGAATCCTAAAAGAAGTACATTAGAAATGTACTTTGTCAGTCGTACTCAACTTGATCGAATTTTTATACTACAAAAAAGAGCTGTTCGTTACCTACTGAGTAGAACAGTAGAACTCACTGCCGAGATTTCTTTAAAAGATATAAAATACTAACCCTTCCTTGCTTATTCATTTTGGAATCGGTTTGCCTAATTCGTAAGCACGCACCTGCTCTATTAGAGAGACCTTCTCACAACTACCCTCTCAGAAATACTGAGCACGATCTCTATCTTCCAACCCCACACTCAGAGTTAATTAAAAGATCAGTAATCTACAATGCAAAAAAATGCATAATCACCTGCCATTTAACATCAAATCCATAATATCTCTGACTTCATTTCGCAAGGCTTTGAAATCATTCTTACTGGAAAGAGCCTTCTACACCGTGAACGAGTTTTACAACACATAATTTTATCCTTATGAACCCCTAGTGTGATAGTTGCCATTACCAACCATTTCTACCGAACTTTGTATATGTATTTTTTTAATTGTTTCGTACTTTTTTATTTTTTACTTTGCTTTTTTATTTTTTTACATTATATTTATGAAAATGTTTATAACATAGTACGACTGACAAAGTACATTTCTAATGTACTTCTTTTAGGATTCTATAATATTAATATTCTATATTCTTCCTGATTTAAATATTATTTTTCTATAATATTTATGATGTGTTTTTGTCTTGTTTTGTTTGCTAATTTTGATGTTTGTAAACTATTTTTTTACAACAGCTTTGTCCACAAAATTGTAAAATTTTTTTTGACAATAAAGCATTTATTTATTTATTATATTTATTATTTACAAACAATACACAATATAGAACATTATAAGACCAGAATAATCCGAGCAGCCATAGAAATTGAAAAACAAGATGATTTGAATAAAAGGGACGAATCATTAAAACTACCAACAGTATGGAAGACAATAATCGACAAATCTAAAATCGCAAAAACTCAAGCGCAATTAGCGCAACAACGACAGCACCATCCGGAAAACATAAATAACGACCAACGCCTGCGCAGATATAACCTTCGGCCACGAGTGGGGGTATAAAAGGAAGCGTCGCAGTCACCAACACTTCAGTCTCTATTCGGACGCGATAAAGAAAGCTTCGAAAATGCCAAATGTGATTTTTGCGAAACGTCAGCAAAACTGTTCTTTTCAGAACGACAGTAGTGAACGGATGTACACCCGGAATGAAAACACATTATATATATATATATATATATATATATATATATATATATATATATATATATATATATATATATATATATCTAACATAATGTTTACATTGGTAATTTTAGAAACGTTTTTTAAATGTAAAAAATATTTTTCAAACTATTCAGAACGCATATTGCTTAATACATTGGAGAGTGATAAATCACCATCCTTAACCTCTTTATAGGTTTCAATCTCTTCTTCTGCTTCTTCCTTTTTGGTTAATTGAGGCAAATCTAATTCTTCGCTTCTTCGCTATCTTCCTCCATTTCATCGGTATCCTCCGCATCTTCTACCATTCTAAATTGCTCTTCAGCATTCAGTAAATTATAATTATGGGCTATGTCTATATTTATAATTTACTATGTTTAATAGAATATGTACCGGGTGTTCCTTTAAGAATGGTCTCCGGCCATAACTCGATGGATAAAAAATATCTATGAGTAAATCGGCCAAGCGAAATCGCTGGAAATTATTTTCAACTTCGAAAAATGGCTACTAGGGGGCGTCTTTCTTTTAAATTTTCCTAATTAGGGCTTATCGATATATAATATAATAAGCACTGTATTTTTTAGGCAATTATGTCACTTTTTGCTGTTTATCATTTTTTTTTATTTTCAATAATAAAGTTGTAGGGGAAGGTCAAACTTTTTTCTTTCACACGTTTATATCTCTGTTTTGAAGGAACCAATTACATTGAACTTGGAAAAAAACGCTGGTTTTTGCTGTTCACGTAGTGCTATTAACTGCACCGTAATTATATAATTCAATAATTAATATTCAAATATATATATATATATATATATATATATATATATATATATATATATATATATATATATAATATATATATATATATATATCTCAATTTAAAAAATGGCACGCCACTGAGACATTTAAAATTAAAAATCATTTTTTAATTTCTCGTTTAATTTGTGACAAAAAAATCTTTCTTGCCTTTTTTTCGTATAGAGCGCGGTTTTTATGCAAGAAAACAAAACATCTTAACGCGTATTTTTCATTTCTTTAATACATTATCTAGTAGGCTATTGTCAACCTGTATCTGTTAAATACGAATATATTTTAACGAAATGTCAAATTAGCGTTTTTTCATTCTTAAGCTTTTTTGTTTGCAATAATATTAACGTTAATAATAATTAAAATTAATTATAAAATTTAAAATATTAATTAATAAAATTTTCCTTTATCGAAAAGAGTGGAAAATTTTCCAGATGGGGAATTGTCAGATATACATTTTGTTAATGGTCGAAGTAATACAAATGGTCGGCAAGCTCGACGATTATATCCAGGACGAAGGTTACGCCATTCATACAATATTTGCTCGATGCATGATGGTGCACCTGTCCCTTTTAACGTTAATGTACGTAATCACTTAAATACAGTATATGCAAATCGTTGGATAGGAAGGGGAGGTACGGAAAATTGGCCTGCTCGATCGCCGGATTTAAATCCTCTAGATTTTTGTATTTGGGGTTTTCTTAAGTCATTAGTTTATTCCACTCCCGTCAAAAAAATTGATGACCTGAGGAATCGAATTATAGCCGGCTGTGAGACAATAAGAAATACACCAGGAATTTGCACGAATACGACAATTAATGAGGCGAAGATTTAAAATTTTATTAGTGATATTTTCTGTTATTGTTCTGGTTTAAAATTATTGTATTAGATAGTTCTTGATAATGTATTAAAGAAATGAAAAATAGGAGTTAAGATGTTTTATTTTTTTGCATAAAAACGGCGCCCTATACGAAAAAAAGGCAAAAGAGATTTTTTGTCACCAATTGAACGAGAAATTCAAAAATGATTTTTAATTTGAAATATCTCAGTGGCGTACTATTTTTTTCTAAAATAATAAAATTGAGATCATTACCCGTATGCGCGCCAATGATGAAAATAAAATTTTTAATTGCATGTCAAAAAATGCGCAATAGCTATTTCTTAAAGCGCACCAAATGTCATTGGCATATCTGTACCGGGTTTTAGAGCAATAAATAAATCGTCCGATTTTAACAAAAACTTTAACACCCCGTATCTAGGAAAGGAATCATTTGCGGACATACATTTATATAGCAGACTGTCATTATTTTTTCATGCAGAATCACTCCTTATTTACAAATACCATGCGTGTATATATATATATATATATATATATATATATATATATATATATATATATATATTATATATTCTCTTCTTGAACCTTACAATTTATTAATATTCAGTACTTTCTTGGGATTAGGTTCGTGGAATGAAACAAAAAACTTTAATTGACGTTTCGCCTGTCCATTTCAGGCTTTTTCAAAATATTTATTTCTACACATCTAAAAATTAAATACAAAAAGTGTATATATGCAAGTTAAAAAATAAAAACAATTAGGTATAACGGCACGCACGGTGAAAGTTGCTATAACACAAAATGAAATTTTTTGAAGAAATAACAAATTCCTATGGTTCAGAAACAACAACCTGTCTGAAGCATATCTCAAGAACATACAAGAAGTAAAAAATTTTCTCTACCTGTTAGTGAAGAATACAATTTACCAACAATATATTACATTGCTTCTATCGAGTCAGCTATTTACAATAAACCATCCGAACAAAAAGATAGTATCCGGTCAGAGATGGTTAATGTCATTACCAACTATAAAATTAAAATAAGACACAAAAAAATACAGCAAAACAAAACTCAAAAAAGACTATCAAAGCAAGCAAAAAAATGTAAATATTTTTTAAAAACAAATCCACAGAAAACAGTCTTAAAGCCAGACAAAAGTAACAAGACTGTAATAATGAATACCATTGATTACAACAACAAAATTAATGAACTTCTTGATGACAAAAACACATATAAAAAAATGAGATTTAATTCGACGAAATCTCTTCAATCCAAAAATAACTCGTTCATAGAAAAACTGTTAAAACGTAATCACATATCCGAAAAGGAAGCCAAATCATTAAAAAAACATAATTCTGTTCCACCAAAATTCTATGGAATGCCTAAACTTCACAAACCCGACATTCCTATGAGACCCATTGTTTCCTATATTCAGTCACCATTCTACAAACTTTCAAGTTTTTTATCAAATTGCTTATCACAAATTACAGGCAGAAATGATTATTACATTAAAGATTCGTTTGAATTTAAAAAGTTTATAGACACCCTTAAAATACCAAATAATTTCCAACTCATCTCTCTAGACGTAATATCCTTATATACAAACATTCCGACTAAGCTTTTAAAACAAATCATTAAAGAAAAATGGAATCAGATAAAGAACCACACAACACTCACTTGCACAGAATTCATAGAAGGGATAGACCTTATTCTTTCAAATAACTATTTTCAATACAAAGATAATTACTACCAACAACTTGATGGATGTGCGATGGGTTCACCCACCTCTTCCACCGCAGGCCAAATAGTAATGGAATATCTAGAAGAAACAGTGTTACAAAAAGCCAATGTACCAATATTATTTTTTAAAAGGTACGTGGATGATTGTTTATTAGCCATACCAAAAAATAAAACAACGGAAATTATCTCCCTATTTAATAATTTTCATCCAAAATTGCAGTTTACTTCTGAAATAGAAAATGATGGCGCTATAAACTTTTTGGATTTAACATTAATAAGAGACCACAAAACAAATGGCATTAAAACTAAGTGGTACACCAAAAAAACCTGGTCCTCCCGCTACCTTAATTATAATTCCAGTCACCCAAAATGTCAAAAAAACTCCGTGATGATAGGTTTAGTTGATTGTGCACTAACACTAACATCACCTATATACCGAGTTGACATTCTAAATAAAGTTAAAAACACTCTCTTAAAAAATCATTTCCCATTAAAAGCCATCGAACGAATTATAAAGCGAAGAACCCAAAAATTATACAATGGCATAAATCATAATGTCAATAATCATGACAACAAAAAAACAACTACATACATATCTTTGCCATACACTGAAGGTCTTTCTGAAAAGATTAAATACATTCTCGGTAAACACGATAAAGCCGTATGCCATAAATCTAACAATACCCTTAAATCTTTATATACACCACTTAAAAGTCAGACACCAATTAAAAAACAGTCAAACGTAGTTTACAGCATTCCCTGCCTAAACTGCCCCAAAAAATATATAGGCATGACCACACAATACCTATCAAAAAGACTAAATGGGCATAAATATATAAAAAATGCTTCTACAGCACTACATAAACACGAAAGAGATATGAAACATGAATTTGATTTTTCGGGTACAACGGTCTTATCAAAAGAACAACATTACCATAAACTGACATTCAAAGAAATGGTCGAGATAAAAAAAGAAAAAAATACAGTAAACGATCGGAAAGACATTGACAATCTCAGCCAAATATATCACAGTCTAATTTAATTCAATTGTTATAAACTATTTCCATCAATCATAAATACATACACAAATACTGTATACTGTCAGACTCACACAAATACTTTTAAAACAACCGGTATCCAATTAAAGTTTTTTTGTTTCAATCCACGAACCTAATCCCAAGAAAGTACTTGATATTAATATATATATATATATATATATATATATATATATATATATATATATATATATATATATATATATATATAGTGGATTAAGTGGTTTCTTGGGAATAAGGCCAATAGTTCTACATTGTAAATATAATCAAAAAAACTAAATTATATATATATATATATATATATATATATATATATATATATATATATATATAAAATTTCAAGTGTGACTTTCAATAGAATTCTGCCAAGCAAGGTAAAATAACATCTTTCTCAAGGTATGTACTGTACTATTTTAAGTAAATGTTTTAATAATTTTAGTGCGTGCCGTTATACCTAATTGTTTTTATTTTTTAACCTGCATATATACACTTTTTGTATTTAATTTTTAGATGTGCAGAAATAAATATTTTGAAATGGACAAGCGAAACGTCAATTAAAGTTTTTTTGTTTCAATCCACGAACCTAATCCCAAGAAAGTACTTGATATTAATATATATATATATATATATATATATATATATATATATATATATATATATATTTTTATTTTATTTTTGAAACGTATATTATAAAATTTGAAGATTTAGAAAGATATATTTTTCTTTAATTTTTTTGAGACATATTAACTTCATCCAGATATGTGTTGGCAGTGTGCCTTTGAGACGTTCAGCTAGCATATTGATTTTCTTTTCTAAGGATTTTATATATTTTGTTGTATCGGATATCAATAAATTTATTGTACCCTGAAATATATATATATATATATATATATATATATATATATATATATATATATATATTTGAAACGTATATTATAAAATTTGAAGATTTAGAAAGATATATTTTTCCCTAAAATATGTAAAAGAGCTGATTCTTGAAGGAATAAAAATTGCCTTCAATATATAACTGTAATTTGTTTTATCTACTGTTCACGTTTGTAGATGAGATTGATTGAGTTCGGAGAGGAAGGAGATCGATGGTATTCTAATAGCGCGTTGGGAATTTTCCGTTCTAAATTTGCTTTGTGTTGCATTGCAGTTTAGTACTTTTATTTCAACTTATTTTTATGATACATTCCTTCTGGATTTTAAATTTAAGAAAATCGGCTGCGTATTATTTAATAAAGTAGCATGAAAATCCTTCTATAAATCAGGTAAAAGATTGCAGACAATTACGATATTCGGCAGTGAGTTAGTTATGTATCTCTGATTTTTATCAGGTGCACACCTATTCTTGCCTTAAAAGGTATATTTAGCGAATAATGTTTTATTTCAAAAATAGTTTATTTAGATTGGTTGTTAAACAAGTTAATATTTTGAAGAGTTTCTTCTGTTAGCATTTTGATATTTTTTCCCCAAAGAAAATCCATGTGGTTGAACTTGGGATAAGGAACTTGGTATACTTTTTTCACATTGGGGAGCTTTTTAGTCACATAATTTAACAGAGCCTAAAACAGAAAGTACAACTGTAAAATGTATTGCATGTTAGGTATAATTTTTTAAGTTATAATGAATTATATATTGTTTTCTTATTCAAAATAAATGTATCAAGGTGTAATTAAATAACTCTTTTTTTAAAGATATTTGATATGCTTTTATATTGTCATTTATAATGCCCACTTTATGTAACTATTAACTGAGGAATATCCATTTAAATTTGTCTATATCTATTAAAAATAATTAGATCGATTATACAAACAAACAAACAAAAGTATGCTTTATTGCCGCAGAAAAATTTTACAATTTTATGGACAAAGCAAAATATACCTAAAAATAAGGCATATCAAAACATTAATCGAAAATAATTTCGACAGGTCAGTGCTTTTTTTTAAAAATGTAAATTATCAATTTACCAAATCGTAAAACACACGTTAGAATATAACATAACATTGCAAACAGTAAATGAATCATGATAACCTTATAAAAGTAAACAAACACACATGTACGAGGTGAATAATTTCGATGACATTGAAATCAAAATTGCAACTATGCGACCTTAAACTCTATGTTATTATAGTTATACAAATAATTGTGATGTTAAACAGAAGGTATATTGAACTAGTGTAGAATGTAGTATACAAAAAGAATTAAATTGTTTTTAATCCAATACCTAACAAAAATAATTAAGTTTTAAGTGAATGTTCGACAGTTCTTTTCCCTATATAATGATTTACAAAATTCTATGCTACGAGTTAGGACATGACTCACAAAAGATTTAAGTAAACAAGCGAGTTTAGTGACAATTTAAAGAGACTTACTCACTGAAAAAAAAATCATTAACGCTGTAAAATGGTCTCTCAATGAGGTATGCTTTGGTGTTTTTTCGAAATTGTGCAAGCATAGGGATAGATTTTAAATGTACTGGCAGATTGTTGTAAAGTTTTATGGCGTTGTAAATAATTGATTTTTTTATTAATTCTGTGGAAGGAATGGGAAGATAAATATCATGCCTAGAGTTTCTGGTAGGGTATACATGTTGTGGCCTTTCTTTATTTTTTCTGGGAGGGTGTTTATATGTTTTCTCAGCAAACATACCGTTTCCAAAATAAATAATGCAGGAAGTGTTAATATTTCATGTTTTTTGAAATAGTATTGGCAGTGAGCTCTATTATTTAGACCAAACAAATAACGAATGGCTCTCTTTTGAAGCATAAAAATACTACGAAATTGCTCGGTGGTACAGCAGCCCCAAAAGGGAAGGCCATAGCGGAGGTGGGATTCAAATAAAGAGAAATAAGTAAGTCTGGCAGAAGGAACGTCTAGTTCTTTTGAAACTGATCGAATGGCGAAGCAGGCGGTAGAAAGTTTTTTAGTTAAGGTGTCAATATGATTAGACCATTTTAGGTTGCTATTTATATTTAAACCCAGGAATTTAACCGACTCTACGTATTCAATATTGCTGTTATGTACCTGAAGTGGTTGTAAAGTTCCCTTATAAGATAACGCCACCGTTTTATCGACGTTAAAACAAAGCATATTGGAATCGGACCAAGCCTTAATTATAACCAAGTCTTTGGAGATACTAGAGTGTAAAGACGTTGTATCAAAATCACTCCATGTTATGCTTGTGTCATCAGCAAAAAGGGAGATTCTTCCATTAATTTTAAGGTTCGTGATATCATTAATGTATAACAAAAAAAGAATAGGTCCCAAGACTGAACCTTGAGGGACTCCACTTGTAATCAACTTACAATCAGAATCGGAACCATTAGCCCTTACAAGTTGTTGCCTTTTTCCAAGATAAGATTTGAACCAATTTAAAGAAGTACCACGAATTCCATAAAAATTTAGTTTGTTTATCAGAATTTCATGACTAACACAATCAAAGGCTTTCGCATAGTCACAAAAAACTGAGGCAGTTGGGTGGTTGTTATTGAGAGATAAGTAGACGCCTCTAAGCAACGTGAACATGGCGTCACTGGTGCACTTGTTGGGTAGAAATCCGAACTGCTCCGGGGATATTATCTGATGTTTCAGGAGAAATGGCATAAGACGGTTCTTCAGTAGCCTTTCGATGATTTTTGATAGCACTGGTAGTAGTGCAATTGGGCGATAATTGCAAGAGTTAGTTTTTTCGCCGCCTTTATGAAGTGGAATAATTATAGCTGTTTTAAGGCAATCAGGAAATACACCTTTTATAAAGGACTCATTTATTAATGTTGTAAGGGCCTCTATGACTGGGAGTGGCAAGTTCAGGAATATTCTATTTGATAGGCCATCAGTGCTACACGAAGATTTACTTTTGATATTATGTATTACCTTCAATAGTTCAGTGTTGCTAACGGGACTTAAGAAAAAGCTATCAGCTAAATTTTTTGAAGGAGGGAGAAACGAAAGAGGGTCCAAACTTGGCGAGATACTAGAGGTAACATTTTTGCTTACATTAATAAAATAATCATTTAGATCATTAGCCCCTGGCAAGATCTGAGTCACAGGGTTTGATTTGTTTCTGAGGTTATTGATGATGGACCAGGTTTCTTTTGAAACGTTATTAGAGTTTGTTAGACGTTTTCGGTAGTGTAATTTTTTTGCTGACTTAATAAGAGTAGTGTAGATCCTCCTATAATTAGAGATATAGTCGAGAATAAGAAAGGAGTCGGTGAATTTTTTTATATATGAGAGCGAGCGCATATTTTTAGCAGAAATTCGTATTCCTTTCGTGGTCCACGGTTTATGCCGCTTAGGTTTGATATTCTTAAGCGGGAAGGCCTTGTTAAAAGCACTTAAAGTTTTATTTAAAAAAGTTCTGAAGTTTGTGTTGACATTATCAGATTCAAAATTCCAATTGGTATTAAAGCAAATATTATGAAATACTGAGAAATTTGCGGCCGAGAAAATTCTGCCCCGATGGCGAGATCTTGGTAAGGGCCTAATAGGTAAACTAAACCTGGAAATTACCGCCTCGTGATCGGAAAGACCTGAGTTATAGACCTGTGATTTCACCTCTGATGGAGAAAAATCAGACGCCATGTAATCGATGATAGAAGAAGAGTTTTTTGAAATTCTAGTTGGCGAGGATACATGCATTGAAAGACCGAAAGAGTCGAATATAGAAATTAGATATTTCTGGATGGCACAAACAGTAGCATAGTCAATATTAAAGTCCCCGCATAGAATTTTTTTACCTTTAATCGGTAGGCTGTCTAGCAAACTTACCAGGCTATTTAAAAATGATTGTACATCAGAGTTTGGTGATCTATAAATACAAATTACATAAAGATCACGGTTTTGATTATATACTATAGAGAATTCAAAAGAGCTATCCGCTAACAAATGATCATATTTAGATACCGACATGAAATCTCCATTTAGGGATAGAATCAGTGTTCCCCCATGAGCTGAGTTTTTTCTGTCATATCTAGCTACTGTGGTATACCTTTCAATATAAAAGGGTTCGTTTAGATTCAGCCAGTGCTCAGTAATTGCAACAAGTTGGGGGAACTCCAATTCTTCCAAAAAGGATTTTGCCCATATACAATTTAATTAGTCTGATGGTGACTTGTGTTGGTCGGATCTTGGACGATAATCAATGTGAAACATCGCCGCGCGCGGCTAGTACTTGGATGGGTGGTAAAAACGGTGAAGACCGTGCTCCGCCTAGAGTCGGGCTCCTAATAATTGGTAGTAGTTATAGATGCAATAACGACCGTAGAGTTTCCTAAGTAAGCTTTTTCATACTTCTAAATACGTTTTTTTTTTAATGTTGAGGTGGCTGTTTCACTTTCATAGGGCTACGCTGTATAGGTGAAAAAATGTTTTTACTTACTAAAAAATAAAAGAAGTTTGTCATGCTTTACTGAATTTTTTTTTTTCGTTTTCAGGGGTCTGTCTCATCATTTTGGGCTACCCTGTAGACTGGACAAAAATTATTTTGTATACAAAAAAATTAAATAAATTTTAAGTATTTCGCCATTTTTCGATATATTGCATAATTTTTGTTTAAATGTATACAAAAAAATTAAATAAATTTTAAGTATTTCGCCATTTTTCGATATATTGCATAATTTTTCTTTAAATATAAGATAATACAAAAAACTCAAGTACATCTATGCCAATGACGTCTACAATTTTTCACTGCCAGAAGATTTACCCCAACTACTTCTGTTTTCAATTTGAGTGTTATAAATTTTTACATATTCTAGGTGAAAAAATGTTTTTATTTACTACAGAATAAAAGAAGTTTGATATGTTTTACCGTTTTTTTTATTTTTTTTTTCGTTTTTAGGCAACTACATTATTCTTTTTTGGCTACCCTGTAGACTGGACAAAAAAATAAAATAAATTTTACGTATTTCGCCATTTTTCAATATATTACGTAATTTTTGTTTAAATATAAGATAATCAAAAAAATTTGAAGTATCTCTGTCAATGACTTCTACAATTTTTCAGTGCCAGAACATTTACCCCAATAATTTCTGTTTTCAATTTGATTGTTATAGATTTGTACATTCTCAAAATATACATTTTTACATTTTCATACCCCTTAAAAATATCGAAAATCTACGCCCATTATACCCAACTTTTTTTACGATTCCTATATAGCCAGTGTATAATCATTGTAATGACATCTAACAATTTAAGATGCCGGAAAAATTTGATTATATTATAAACTATTAAAATCGCAATGAGTATGGTTGTATAATGATACATCCAAGGACACATTAATCAATAACTTTATCGTAACTGAGCTTAACTTAAACTACTTTTAATTTAACTTTTTTTTTATTTTCAGTGGTAAAATGCATAGTTTCTGAAATAATGTTTTTCTGGGTTGGTAGGTATAGCAACTTATTACAGTATAAGTTTTTCTTCAATCTGTGGCAGAGCGTATTACAATCCTTTCTATAAATATTTGTTTTCATCGTAATGAAAGTTTAAACATTGAAGTGTTCGTAAATATTAGTGATGTCGCAAATAGTACTTTTCACTATTCGATTTACATCGATCCCCAAAATCGATTCTGTTTAGAAAGATCGGCATCCTTAATTTCGAGGTTAAAGAATTATCGGTTTTTGCTGGCGTCATGCCAAGTTGCACGTCGGGGAAGTACGAGGACAGTGATTGCTGGAAAATTTTGAATTTAGAATGTCGAGTAAAATCTGGAAATATTTTGTTAATGATGAAAACATTGAAAGCAAAGCAATATGCAAACAGTGCAATAAAAAATAGTTCTGAATAGAAGTATTTTATTTAATAATATTAAATATAAATATCCACATTTAATACAAACAGAAATTGAAGAAATTAGTAAGCAAAGCGAACATAAAGTATTAAAGCAGGTGTCGATATCAAACCAATTTGCAAAAAAATGGGATGTGAACAATCGAATACCCTTAGCAATTCATAAGGTAATAGGAGAAATGATTGCGATCATCAGCCATTTACAGTGATTGAAGATGGAATGCATTACATATGATTGGTAGTTTATTTTGCTATATTCAATATGTGTTATTTTTAGGCTTTAGACTTCTTATAAACAAATTACAACCTCTCAGTAATCTCAATAATCCCACAACCTTTTGAAAAATGTAAGCTACCATTAAAGAGAGAAACTTACAACAGACCTTTTAAACGTTTGTCATGAAAATTGTAACAAAGCTTATTAAAGAGTTGTTAGTAATAACTAAGTTATTGCTACACGTGGTAACCCTTTCTAAAATGCATGTGGCAAATCGTCTTTTTTTTATTTAAACGCGATCATTTCAAATAAAGATGAATAAAATAGGTCTTCTACGATTTTAAGAATATTTAAAATTATAATTACTTACGTCATTATTTACAAAATTATCGGATTCTCCATAATATATTATAATCGGAGCTGTTACTTTAGACAGGTCATATGAGAATAGTTCTTTTTCTTGTGTGTCTTTCGTGACATTTAAATTAAATGGTCCAAAAATACCTAAAAGAAAAGTAAAATACATTGCTCAAAAAATTAAATAAACACTACTTTTCCTACATAACTTTAGGAGTAAGGAGATAGAGATAAAACAATCAAGTTCTTAATAACGATGCGCAGGGCCGGATTAAGAAATTTTGCGCCCTGGGGCAACCTCAAAAATTTCGCCTTCTGTCCCCTTTTACCGAACACAAGCAAGAAAGGTAAAAAATATGTATATGCATACACCTAATAAACGTTTTTAATTTGAACAACTCTGATCTGAAAATGAATTTAAGTAAAATAAAACAGAAACAATTTTACTGAGATATGACATACATTTATATTAACTTGGTAAACACGTACATCTTATACGTTAAAATAATTTTATAATAATGATACATTTTAAAATATTTTTCGGTGTTTTAACTCAACAAATCTATTTATAATTTCGTCCTCATCTAGAGAATTAAAAATATCGTTGGATACGTAAACTAGGGCCAAATCATTTGTTTTGTCATCGGCTAAACTGTCCCTAAGGAAGTTTTTAATTATCTTTAAGGTTGAAAAAGATCGTTCTCCGGACGCATTTGTAACGGGGATGCACAGGTATATTCTTATAGCAATTTCCATGTTTGGAAAAGTAAAAAGAAATTTTTCTGACCTTAGCATAGTTAAAAGCTCTTCTAGGTTCCTATTATTTGAGGATTCAATATTAACTCCAAGACTGGTAAGAAAATATTTGAATTGAATGCATTCTTCAGGGAAATATTGATCCAAGTCGTGTTTATACATATCTCTAAGATTTTCAGCTTGAAGCCTTATTTCATTGTCAGTCAAAGTCGTCAGTGATTCTAAAAATCCAAACATTTCGGAAACTTGAGTGTAAGCAGATTTTCTTTTGTTTAAGTCATTGACTAATGTGTCAATTATAACAAAAAAAAACATTGATTCTTATATTTTCTTTCCATCAAATTCTGTATCATGGTCCCTGGACTCATCAGATTGAAGTTTCCTTTTCTTTATTCGTTCATTGTTTATTTGGTATTCTGTGCATCCAGTTATTTGCTTTCCTAAAGCTTCATAGTGATCAAAATTTTCTCGTAGATTACCAAGAAATCCTATTAAGGAGTCATATAATTTTACTACAAGAAGGACGTTCATATTTTCCTTTTGAAGAGTTTTATTGGTTTTATCAAACTGCAGAAGAATAGGATACCAAAACGCTAGTAGAATTCCATTGTTTCCAAGGTTTGCATTGTTTTTTCCTTACCAATTGCTTGTGCTTTAGCTACAGGTGGCTGAGAATCATCATTGCTAATTCCTTGTACTGCACATTTAAATGACTGGTAACCTTGATACATTTCTTTAACAGTTTCTGCTCGAGTTGACTATCTTGTAGTTGATAACGTCTTTGGAAGACAAGTAGCAGACTCAGATTGCGATACAGCTTGTCTCAAGATTTCCCATCGATAGGTCGATGCAAAAAACAATATGTAAAATTCATATATAAACATAAAAAACTTTGTAGCATTCAAACAACACTCTGCGACACATACACCAACCAAATTAAGGGAATGAGCGGCACAAGGAATGTATAGAGCCAAATTATTATGTTCTTTTATTCGAGCTTGTAATCCGGTGTATTGACCGGACATATTACTAGCATTATCGTACGATTGACCTCTACAACAGTTTATGTCCAAACTGAATTGACTTAAGGTACTTAAAACCGTTTTTTCCATATCAGAAGATTTGTGTCCACTTTACTAAGAAATTTTAAAAAACGTTCAACCATTTTGCTATCTTTGCAAACATAACGTATGATGAAAGTAAGCTGATCCGTGTGGGAAACATCAGGAGTTGAATCCACGCTGATAGAGTAAGATTTAGAATCCCTGTACTATTCTGTTAAATAAAACACTTCTTTTCTTGTATACCAGTGCGTCTCGTAATCGAATGAATCCAACTCTCTTGTTACAAATCATTCGTCATCGTGCTATCTTTATAACCTATTAGTCACCGATACGTACGGACTGGTTATCTTTATTCTTCCTATATTCCAATACATTACATCCCTCCCTTTTTATAATACTAATACACCATAACATAACCTAACCTAATTAAGAATAAACAGCCTAACATCTTATCCGGCTTATTATTACTCCAAACTCGTAACTAACATTTATATAATAATAATAATAATAATATGACACAAATATTAATGTTATACAATCTAACTAAAACTAACCATACAACTTAAAATTAAATTAAATTATATAATGAAATATGATGTGGACTGAATCTATATATGTATATACATATAAATACCTAAATGTAGCTTCTCTATTATAAGCATCAAAATATCGAGATAATTATTTTATTTATTTATTGTTCATGCGTAGTGGCAGCTGTATTGTCAACGCATTTCCACTCTCCTTCAACTCTCTTCAAATGTACAATATTACGTCGCAATTTTTCCCCCGTTTGATCGTTTCTTAAGTGTACATCCCCACCTTTCTTTTGGATTACCGTGTGCGGTACTGGATTGAAAGGGGGTGTTATTTTGTTTTCTTTTCAGAGATTTCACATATACTTTACTACCTTCTTCAAGTTCGGTTTCATTTGCTCTTCTTTTTCGGTCTGCATATTCTCTCCCCTTTTCTTTTTGCAATTGATCGTTATCCTTCACTTCTTCATTTATTATTGTATGTTCCATATCTCGTATATTAGGGATTTTATCTCTAAAGACTCTTTTGAAAAACAACTCGGCTGGTGTTTTCCCCGTTATTGTATGTGGTGTGCTATTATACATTGTTAAGTAATCTAATAATTCTTTTTTCCAGTCATGTTTTAGTGCTTGACTTATTTTTAAACGCTTTAAAATGTCTCTATTTTGTCTCTCCACCTCGCCGTTTTGCTGAGGCCAATATGGAATACTATGATATAAAGTAATGTCTCGTTCTTTGCAAAAATTTTTCATATCTGTGCTAGTACATTGTCTGCCATTGTCAGATGTGATTGATAGTGGATTTCCCACCCGTGAGAATATTTCTTGTAATGCCTTAACCGTAAAGGAAGCTGAAATATCCTTTGTTATTTTAATTTCTTTATAACGGCTGAAGTAATCGATAATTACAAATAAATATTCCCCGCTGGGTAAGGGCCCCATAAAATCCACTGCCACATCAATCCAGGCATCCAGTGGTAGCTCCCTTCTCTTGAGAGGATTTGGCATATTTGGAGTCGACACTAACGGACACCCTCTGCATGTCTTGATTAATTTTTCCACATCCTTATCCATACTTGGCCACCAGACTTTAGTGCGGAGCCTATTTTTCATGGCCACGATGCCTGGGTGACCCTCGTGAGCTGCTCGTAAAACCCGATCCCGAAGCTTTTCTGGAATAACGATCCTTGTACCTCTTAGTAAAATTTCATCGTTAAAACAAAGTTCGGTATTTAATAATTTGTAAGATTTTAAATCGCTGTCCCATTTGTTCGAACTTAATCCCTCTTTAACCTTAATTATTTCTGTATCATCCTTAGAAAAATACTTGATTTCTGACATCGGAACTGCTATAGGCCGGGCATATTCTGTTATTTGCCGAACTTGATCTTCGTCGAAGCTTTTTCTAGTTGTAGAGTTTTGGGTACATAGCCTTGATAACGGGTCTGCTACATTTGTCTTGCCTGGTTTATAGATAACAGTGAAATTGTACGCTTGTAATCGTAACACCCATCTCTCAATCCTTGCACATGGTTTAGACCTTGGGCTGAAAATTGTTTCCAGTGGTTTGTGGTCTGTTATTAATTCAAACGAATATTTTCCATATAAGTAGACCTTAAAGTGTTCCACCGCCCAAACCAATGCTAGCGCTTCTTTTTCGGTCTGACAATATCTTCTTTCACAGTCTGACAAGCTCTTATTCCCAAATGCGATTATTCGCGGACCTTTATTATTTATCTGAATTAACACGCCTAATCCCACGGGACTAGCATCAGCCATAACTTTTGTGCGTTCACTTGGATTGTAGTACCCTAATGTTTTAATGTTAGCCAAACATTCCTTTAATTTATTAAAAGCTGTGTCTTGTTCTAAAGACCAATATTGCTGTATGTTTGCTTTTTTTGTTAGTTTTAAACGCAGAAACTTCCTAAGTGGCTCTGTCAAAGTAGCCAGATTTGGAATCCACTTCCCAACATAGTTGATTAATCCCAAAAAACTTTGAATTTCTTCAATAGTGTCTGGTTTCCTAAATGATAATATGCCAGCAACATACGTTTTTAAAGGTTTGATTCCAGTTGAATTTAATGTGTGCCCTAAAAAGTTTATTTCTCTAAGTCTGTATTGACATTTTTCTTCATTCAACAGTACATTGTATTTTCGGAGTGTTTCTAAAGTATGTGTTAAACATTTATCATGCTCTTTAACATTTTGTCCAAAAACAATTATGTCATCAACAAAATTACGAGTTCCTTCACAACCAGTTAGAATTCTCTCCAGAGTCTTTTGAAATAATTCAGGAGCACATGTTATGCCGAACATTAGACGTTTATAACGGTAGAGACCTTTACTAGTAATAAATGTAGTTATGTACCGACAGTCTGGAGATAATTCAAGCATTCTTTATATCCAAACGAGAAAATACATTTGCATTTCTAAAACTCGGCAACATCGTATCCATAGTTGGTAGAGGGTGATTTTCTCTTATTATGGCCTTATTAGCCATTCGCATGTCAATACAGATGCGTATTTCCCCATTTTCTTTTAAAACTGGCACCATTGGAGAAACCCATTTTGACGCTTCATTTACAGGTTCTATTATGTCAGATTCCATCAGTTCTTTTAATTTAGCTTCTACTTTAGCTTCAAGTGGTATTGGTATCCTCCTGTATGGTTGTGCAACCGGTGACACGGACCTATTTATCGGAATGTCTATTACTATATCTTTAAACTTGGGAAACTCCTCTATTAAATTAATATCGAGACCTATTTTTAAAACATTTAAAGCCATTGCTGTTGTTTTGCCAATCAGATTTTTTGTTCCACCTTCTATTACGTAAAATATACCCTTTTCCTGGTTGTTCCCTGCCTGAATTAGCGCTTCAAATGACCCTATCACTCTTAATGGCGTTTTACTGGCATAAGCCAAAAAAGTTTTGTCCGGACTTTTTATTTGATTCCAAACTTTTATACCCTTTTGCTTTAGATATTTCCAAGTCTTGTCCGTAATTAAATTACTCTTGCTCCCTGAATCAATCATCATTTTTATACTAACTGATCCGAGGATGCAAGGTATCTCTGTATCATCGTCAATTTGGAAAATGTATTCTGTTTCTTGTGAACCTTCCCCAGATTGGTGTGAATTTTGCTCGTCATTATCGATGTAATATAAAGATTCTTTTCTTTTGTTAGAAAATGAGTTAAAAGAATTTTTCCTTTTAATACCCTGTTTTGCATTGAAATTGCTGCCACTACGACACTGATTTCTAAAATGTCCTATTTTTTGACATTTTAAACATCTTTTATTAATAGCTGGGCACTGATCCCGCTCAGCGTGTACAAAAGCCCCACATCTACCACAATATTTGAACCTATTGTCTCTAAATTTACTTGTTGTCGGTCTTTGATCAATTTTGTATACTTGATGAGTGGCTTTTGTGTCACTGAATTCTTGCAATTCACGATTTATGGACTCTAAACCATTGGCTTCAGCCAAAATTGTTTCTAACGTAACAGTATCACCTAAAGCTAATATTACAGCAGTAATATCTTAATTTTTTTCTTAATTCTACAGAACTACATTTCTCTACTACCTGGTCAACTAGATTTTCCTCAATATTCGAAAATTTACACTTGCTAGCCTGAATTCTTAATCTAACTATGAACTTTTCGAACTTTTCCTCTGGTTCCTGTTTAATTTTTCTAAATAGATAACGTTCATACAACTTACTTTGTTTAGGTTTAAAATACTCTTCTAGTTTTTGCAGTGCCGCTTCAAAAACATCTTCTCCTTCCTTTGGTTTATCTACATGTGCGCCTGGAATGTTGTAGTACAGTTCCTGCAAGGTCAGCCCTCCAGAGTGCAGTAAGATGGCTCGTTTTTTCTTTGCGTCATCGACATTTATGGCATCCAAATATATATTGAATGCCCTTTTCCACTTGTCCCATC
Source organism: Kuschelorhynchus macadamiae (assembly GCA_030620095.1). Lineage (NCBI taxonomy): Eukaryota > Metazoa > Arthropoda > Insecta > Coleoptera > Curculionidae > Kuschelorhynchus > Kuschelorhynchus macadamiae. The sequence goes on along the minus strand of JAUTXW010005202.1, from coordinate 738,420 downwards.
TCAAACCCACTGAGCTAGGGTCTCCCTCGCAATCAAATGGCTCAATACTCGTTAAACCACTCATTTTTAGAACCTTGAATTAATAATAATTAACAATATTACCTTCTTTTAGCAGCTATTAAAGTTAACTTAAATCCATTAAAAACTGTAGATAAAATGAAACCTTCAAACGCGACATTATAATAATAATAATTATTATTATTATTACTATTATTATTATTATTATACATATACATACATATTGTTATTATCATTTTTGCAAATACCCTATAAGGCTACAGAAAACTTTATTTTACCAACTATGAAAAATTCTACTATCGTTTCCCAAAATAATTTAATTCTTTCGTAATTTTTTCCGCTCGTGAGTTAAATTTATTTTTCAACATAATATAGTCTCCTATCTAACACCTTGTATAAAAATAACTATGTATTTTAAACCACAAAAATTATAATGAGCTCAGACACTTTTATTGGTTTTTTAAACCTCAATTTACCTGGGGTGGTTTTTAAACCATCCCTCCCACTCCCTATGAAGCAACCTAAAAATTTAATTTATAGGCTTTGGGTTTTAACCCTGCTTATTATTATTTATTCATTTATTTTCTGGGAAAGTTTCTAAACAATCCCTCTGGTTCTAGGTCTCTTTAAGACCTTTATTAGGTCCCACTCCCAATTTCGTTAATGGTTTTCAAACCAGTTTAAGGCCTTTAACCTTTTAAAATACCAATTATTTTTTCTGTTTTTTTTTTTTTTACCATTTCAACTTCCGGATTTTAATCCATTTACTTCCTGGTTTTTAAACCAATAAAAATTTCTCAAACAATTTTATTCTATTACAATGCTAATAATATCTACTTACTTTTTCCGAAATCACTAGAAAATTAAACTAATTTAATAACTGATTATATTCACAGGCACTCACTACCAATAACACTGTTTTTCTTTTATCCTCGTCGCCAAAAATGTACTATTCTGTTAAATAAAACACTTCTTTTCTTGTATACCAGTGCGTCTCGTAATCGAATGAATCCAACTCTCTTGTTACAAATCATTCGTCATCGTGCTATCTTTATAACCTATTAGTCACCGATACGTACGGACTGGTTATCTTTATTCTTCCTATATTCCAATACATTACAATCCCTAATTTCGATTTGTATTTTCTCTCTAATAATATTTGCAATACACGAAATAAATTCATCGCATATAGTTTTGGACGTATATGACACGTGGCCTTTTCCTTTGTCGGCGTTTTTTTCTAAGTGGCCTTTTAAAAACGGATCAAAATTGGCAATTAAATTTAAAGTCGCTTTGTAATTGCCACATTTATTTTCTTCGAAATGTTCTTCATTCCCCCGCAATGCTAAGCCCGGTTGGGATAGAAACTTTATCGCTGCCAAAATTCTTCTCATGACATTTTTCCAGTAACTTAATTCATTTAAACGTTGTTTTTTTAAACCCGAATTAACTTTTCCCTGTTCCTTTGAACGTAAAATAAATGAAGTTAGATGGTTTTTGTGTTCAACTGATCGCTCGTGTTCAGTTTTTTAAACCCGAATCAACTTTTCCCTGTTCCTGTAAACAGTATACCTTGTTAGTAGAAAAAGAGTAGATAAGCCAATCTCGTCGAACAATTTCTCCATTCACCAAACAATTAAAAAAAAATTTTTTTGATGCAAACCTGCTGCTATTGTCATAAATTCACTTGAAATTTTTAAAATCGATTTGATCTAAATTTTGAATAGATGGGATTTTTATTATGGTATTGATTAAAGTACCATTAATAATATTCCACGTAGTTGGAATCAAGGGGATCAAAATCAAAAATAATATTTTGATTTTCGGAACTGGGGGATTTTTTATCTTCTTCTTCTGCGTTTGAAGTTGATGGTAAAATTTCATGTTCTTCAGCTTCGAGCAGCGGCGATAATTCTAGAAATAAAAGAAGAATGAGGTAACTTTTACCACGATACCAAAGAATTCTGCGTCATATTTATTTATCTATGCCCAAATGTAAAAGCACCTTTACATTTACGCTTTTATATAGACGGGTAAATGACAAGAGTTTAAATAATAACAGTGGTATATATGCAGCAGTGGCTCGTCAGGTGAAGTAGGTGAAGGGGTTTTTCACTAAATAAATAAAATTAGACGAAACACTTTTAAAAATATTAATTTATCAATTTATACAATGAAGCCGTTATAAGCACTACATTTCATGGATATAAGTATTAAAAAATATTAATGTACAAATTAATGATATCAATTTATCCTGCCGCAGCTCTGCATAATAGGTCTACAATTAACTCCGACTGACAATACAAACGCAAACACTGGCATTCTCCGCTCCGCATCGGCCATCCGTCGCCCCCTACGCATAAGCTATTCGTCGTAAGTTCACTAAAACAACATCAAGCCGACCTTGGAGCGGAAGCAACTGAAAATTTAATACATTGTTTAAAGTACCTATACCTACTAGTATATTTTATAGTAAAATAATAAATTCTTATTATAGGTAACTAAAAGACTTCTTTTTTTATAAGGAGATTAATGAATACATAAATACATACAGCTTGGCAATAAAAAAGAGCTTTGCATTATAATTGTAGATAAAAAACTTCACAATATAATAAAATTGGTACCTTAGCGCGAAAAAACTAAGATAACCTTAAAATATTCTATACCCTTTTGGACTATTTTTTCGTTAACACGACATGATCAGTAATTAGTTGTAATTTAAATCATTAAAATTTTTACTTAAATTTAAATTTTACCTCTTTTAATCTTTTTTTGGCATTTTATTGTTTTGTGGTAGGTACGGGCAACAATGATTATTTGTCCATGCTGATTGCACATTTTCGTTTACGCACCCATTTTAAATCAGTCAACGCCATCACTGATTCAGAAGAGATTTTCAGCACAGTTAACGAGAAAATTCTCCAAAAAGTCCTTTTTCTATAATTAGTAAATAATTAATCTTTCTATCTTACTTACTTACCCTTACTTGTATCATTTAACTTTGACATTTCTTCTTGATCTTGTACAATAATATCCTTCTTTTCCGCCTGCGTTAAACAAAACGCGTTTTCTGCAATATTTCATCACATTTTTCTTGTTCTTTTTTAACACTTTTCACCTTTGCGCCCCACTTAGTTTCTTGTAATATTGTGAACTCGAACTCATATTTGTTTTTTCCTTTACTTATGTCAAATCGTTGTATAAAAATTTTAACGTAATATTTTCACAAATCACTGCTTGCTCTTAGTTACAAATACAAAACTCTAACAATACTGACAATTAAAAATAAAATTTCCTTAGTGCATAGGCAGGCCATAAAGACGATTTGAAAGACAGGCCTAAACCAATCAATGACAATAATTTGTTTTCCCAAAATAATTGCTAACATCAATTCTCCTCTAATTTCATTGTTGTAGTCGATGAGGTGCAGGCGTGAGCAAATCTCATTGAAAACAATGGTTTGTCGGTTAGATTTGTCGACCCCAAATCAAACGTTTACAAGATCGACGTTTTTGGTAGAGTAGCCCCGCTCTAAAAAAAAAATAAAAAAAAATTGGTCGCAAGCGGACGCAGCAACACTGAACGAAAATTCAAACTTTGTAGTCAAAACTATAAGAAAATGTTAAAATTACGAGATGTTATTTGAGGATTTTTTTTAAACCTTCCGCAAATTTTGATTACACGAAAATTCAGCCTAAATTTCAATAGGTAAGGTTTAAATTAGGCATAGGTGCAACAACAATAAACAATCAATCAAGATAAACGCTATTATAAAGTACATACCTTGGTTAGTAACCTCCATAATTAATTGCAATATCAACACGTTATTTTCGCCAGTATGACACTGTATGCACTATGCACAGGTAAGACTAATAAGGTAACTAGTGTCGCGTAACACGAAAGTAATAAAAAAATTGGCTCTATTTAATTATTCAGATACTTCCAAGTTACACTAACAGGCAAATAGGTTGCAGTGAGTAATCATCTTTAATATGTCAACCTAAGTTTTCATAATATCAGGACTTCATTTGTTTAATAGTGTCCATGGCTCACTGCAATGTGCGGCGCGGGCGGCGGTGCGGGCGGGCCGCAGCATCTGGGAACTTATTCTCTAATCGCGTATTTTGTTGGCGATTCTCATTCGCTCTCGACCTTGAAATCAGAGTTGTTGTTGATTTTATAAAAATAGTATTTGGGATAGGATTACTTATTTTTCAGAGATTTCTCGCCCCTGGCTTTTGCCCATTTAGCCCTATAGTTAATCCGGCCCCGACGATACGTACAGGGTGTCCGGATTTGGTTGCAAAAGCAGTGTATCTCGCTTATTTTTAAAGATAGAACCTTGCGGTTTTCACGAACCTGAGCTAATTTTTTGTGAAACTCATGAAGCCATAAACAAAATTTTCATAGCCTTGTTCGTTTATGAGATACAGGGCGAAATAGAAAATTTTGCATTTTGGGACCCCCTCGTATCTCGGTTATCCTTTAACTTAACGCAAAGGGAAAAATTGCTGCTTATGCAGTTTTTTACGCTGGATCCAGTGGCGTAGTCATATTTTTCATTTGAGTTGTTATTTTTTAGATTATGACCCAAAATTGTTTTTTTAAATGGGACACCCTTTTTATTTGTCCAGAAATTGATTTGTCCTTTTAAAAGCTTCTCAGAAATATATAATAGTATGGGTCTATTTTAATAAACAACAACAAAAATCCTAATTTTTATAATTATCATCCCAAATTTTGCAGTAGGCCATGCAAAACGATGCCGTTTTCTTTTGTTTTCTTGGAAGCAAATGACATTTCCCAATTTTGTACGCGTATATAAAATATAGCGCTAGTTTTTTGTATTTATTTATTGTGTAAAAATATATTTGTATTATTATGGAAGAAAACCAAAATTTCGAACATTATGAAAAGTACGATATGTTAGCTTGTTTTATATTAACTAATGAAAATGTTGAAGCGGCTTCTGAGATGTATTTTAACAGTTTTTAGGTATGTTGAAATACTATTGCTTAATTTTTATGTAGATATCCAGAAAGGAGGCAACCTAATATATCCACTTTTTATCGGATAAAAAAGTATTTACTTAATCACGGATCATTTATCAAACCTCGTACGAAAACATATAATAAAGAAAATCTGAGAAAATTACGGTTTTGGCTAATGCAGACGCTTACCCTACAAACTCTTGTAGGGCCAGTGAAAAGAGCATAGGGATTCCAAAGACTAGAGTTCAAGAAATTCTAAAAAAGCACAAATACCACCCATACAAATTTAGGCTCGTGCAGCACTTACAGCCAGGGGATGCAGAGCGTCGGGTAGTCTTCTGCAATTGGTTTCGAGAAAGATGCGATATGGTTAGAGATTTTGAAAGGAAGGTTATATGGTCAGACGAAGCACATTTCAGTAATTCTGGTATACTCAGGCACAATAATAGATTCTGGTCCCAGGAAAATCAACACCAAATATTTCACAGAAGACAGCAGGGCAGGTTTGGTCTAAATGTGTCCTGCTTCATATTAGGAACACATACAATTTTATATTATATTTGATGGAAATCTAACAGCCAATGGCTATATAGAAATTTTAGAAGCAGCTATACCCGAACTACTTGACGATGTTCCTCTAGCGCAAATTAACGAAATTTATTTTCAACAGGACGGTGCTCCTGCACACAATTCTGGAATGACGAGATTATTTCTGGACAATAATTTTACCAATCAATGGATCGGAACAAATGAACCTATAAGATGCCCCCCTAGGTCCCCAGATTTGTCGATTTTAGATTTCTTTCTATGGGGATATCTGGAAAATAGAATTTACAAAGACCACTATGATAATGTCCAAGATTTAGGAAATGTAATAAGAGAAAATTTTCGCTATTTACAAAATCATCCCGTTATTTTGCTTAATTCCCTAAAACGAATACGAAAATTGTGCGAAGCATGCATAGAACAAAATGAAAATCAGTTTGAACAGGTCTTTTGATTTCCTTGGTTACTGTAGTTCTTATACGACAGTTGATTTTTGTTGAAAGGCTTGTTACATAATAATTTATTACTGTTTTGTTCTTGTGTTACATAAATCTAGGTAGGTGGTACTTTTTTGGTGCGAAATTATCAATACATATTTTGATAAATAGTTTTAATTACATATTTATTTTGATTTATTGTTAGGATGTAGATATTGTTAACGACTTTAAATAAAAGGCAGCATTGTTTTGCATGGTCTACTGCAAAATTTGACTACGCTACTGGATCCAGCGTAAAAAACTGCATAAGCAGCAATTTTTCCCTTTGCGTTAAGTTAAAGGATAACCGAGATACGAGGGGAGTCCCAAAATGCAAAATTTTCTATTTCGCCCTGTATCTCATATAAACGAAGAAGGCTATGAAAATTTTGTTTACGGCTTCATGAGTTTCACAAAAAATTAGCTCAGGTACGTGAAAACCGTAAGGTTCTCTCTTTAAAAATAAGCGAGATACCCTGCTTTTGCAACCAAATCCGGACACCCTGTACTTTCTGCTAATAAATAGGTTCACACAACACCAACTAATCACTTACCTCCAAGAAAAAGTGACCTGCGTCTACATAAAAAGTGTTGTTGGTATAGTGATCCAGCGTTTGTGAGATCGGTATAGAAATACAAAACCAACCCAATTCAAAATTGGATGTAATCGGATTTTTGCCCTCAGAATTGAATTGGTTAACAGAAAACCTGAGATCTTGAAAAACTGTGCCAAAATGAGACCACAACATGAGCGCCCGGAGGGGGGGCACTTTGCATTTTTTGAGGTTATATTTCTATACATTATTTTTGAACATTTTTGCCTCCCCAGGAAATAGTTCTGCGGGCGCCCATGGACCATTAGCAACTTTGACAATGGAAACTAGTACACTTTACAGACCGGTCAAGATTCTTTCTTACTCGTTGTGATGATCGAGTACGTGTTTACAGACGTCTACACTATTCTGCTGCCGCAATACCAGAACTCTGGAGGAGATTTATACCTATTGCTTGTGATCTGATTGAACAAGTGTGGGATTTGTTAAATAGACGTGTTAGAAGGCGTGCAAATGCACCTCAAACTCTGCAGCCGCTTAACCAAGTTTTAGTTGAAGAATGGGAAAGTAAACCCCAATAAAAACAAATGTATACAAAGCATGTCAAATTATTCGAGCTTGTGAAGGACACACAAAATACTGAACTTCTAATACACTAAAATAATACAACTTTCTACATAAGAAATGCTTGCATCGCCAATTTGTTTTTTTTTTGTAGTTTTTTTAAAATGTTTAAAGTTTATCTTAGATATAAAAGAGTAGTTGAATTAATTTTGGGAAATTAAAAAGTCATGGAGGTTCAAAGAAGTGTTCCTCGAATTTTTTTGAGCAGTGTGGATAGCGATGCTATAAGTAAAAATATTTGTAACGATTAAATATTACCCGTTCGTGTTCCTTGTATGTAATGAGTTATTTGCATCAGCGACATTCCGGCAGGAAAATTTGATAAAACCTTCTGTTGGAAATCCTAAGAATAAAAAAAATATTGATTATTTACCCTGTGCATTGTACAATGAAAAATTTCTATGGTTACCTTTCATTTTTAAGTGGTAAACAAAGACAATGCCACACAAAGCCATAAAGCTCTATTCACATTTCCAAATACAATCAGCTTAAGTTTGAATGACGCATGACACTCTCATATTACCCATTTATAGTTGGATTCATTAATATTATTAATTGTGAGTATTAAAAATAGCGAATTAAAACGCCAAATAAATAAGTCTAGCATGGCTAACATTAAAAATGTAAATGAAGCTTTGGAATGGCCATTTCGAACGATGCTTGTCACTCCAAGAGTTATCATTAGAACACACACGCGTCCCTTAAAGACAAACAATAGCAAACAGCGGAAGTTAATTTAATTAATTTTATTGTGAATACATGAGTTAAAATGTTTGTAGTTAAGTTTGAAGATTTACTGGAGAAATACTCTAACAAATCTTTTCGAAAAACCTTCAAAAATTGTTTGCCCGTATTTTCATTAAATAAAAGCATTCATGCACATTGTCAGTTTGATGTTGGTTTATTACCACTGTACAGGGTGTCCCATTTTCGTAGGTTTTACGGGGTTTCCAGCTTATGAGTAGAGATAGAGAGATGCGGTTTTCGCGACACCGTGCTACTTTTCGATGAAACTAAAGAGGCCGCAAACAGATTTGCCCTAACCATTTTAGTTTCCGTGCTACAGGGTGATTTTGAAAATTTGTCATTTTCGGACACCCCCTGTAACTCAGCTATCGTAAAATATATTTAAAATGTTTCAACTGGTATTTATAGATTTTTTCACGTAGAATTCAGTGGCATACTCAGATTTTTGCTGAGAGTCATAGTTTTTGACATATTGGCATAACCTACTATTTTTTAAATGGGAGACCCTATATATTATTTTTTCATCTTATTATTCGTGTCGAGAGCTTTTCAAAAACATACCATAAGTCATATTTATTTTCATAAATAACATGAAAAAATGCATTTTTCTTTAAACGGATTTATGGCATAGCAGATCAATCGAAATAAGAGAAGGTGGCTGTGGTAGCCATGGCAACGCCAACAAAAATATGATCAGGCAGCCATTACTGCTGTCATTTTTGGCATTATTGCGTTTAAATTTTTCTTGACGTCTATTATAATTATTGTTTTTAATATGGCTCAGAATCAAAAATTTGAATATTTTGAGAAATATGATATGAACGCGTGTTTTATATTGTCTAATGAAGATGCAGATCAGGCGGCAGAGCTTTATCTGAACAGGTTAGTTCTTTTTTATCTTCCTGCATTTTGACTTTATTGGTTCGCTTTATTTTATCTTAGATATCCCGAGAGAAGACAACCAGAAAAAAGAATTTTTCAAAAAATTAAAAATAATCTTTGCCAATATGGATCTTTTAACAAGCCTCGATCGCGAACTTACAATAAAGACAACGAAGAATCTGAGGTCAACGTTTTAGCCCTCGTTCAGACAGCTCCTGAAACATCTTGCAGGAAAATAGACGAAGCGGCGGGTGTACCGAAAACCAAAGTGCAGAAAATTTTGAAAAAGCACAAATTCAAACCCTATAAATACAAACTTGTGCATCATCTGCATCCTGGTGATGCAGAGCGCAGATTGGAGTTCTGCAATTGGTTTATAAATATGAAGGCAGAAGATATCGATTTTGAAAAAAAGATTATTTGGTCAGACGAGGCACATTTTACTAGTTCAGGGATTTTAAATAGACACAACACGCGATTTTGGAGTCAAGAAAACAACCATGTTATTTTTCCTAGGGAGCGTCAGGGCAGATTTGGATTCAATGTCTCCTGTTTTATTTTCAACCGAAAAATAGTTTACTAAATATATGAAGGAAATCTGAATTCGATTGGTTACGTGCGAATCCTAGAAGACGCATTAGGAATTTTGGATGATGTTCCCTTGGCTCAACTAAATAGGATTTATTTCCAGCAAGACGGAGCTCCAGCCCACAATGCCAGAATAAGTCAAAACTGGCTTAACGACCATTTTCCTGGAAGATGGATAGGAACACACGGACCTGTTCGATGGCCACCACGATCCCCTGACCTCTCAGTTTTAGATTTCTTTTTGTGGGGTTATTTAGAAAACAAGGTTTATGTAAGGCGATACGAAAACTTAGAACAACTAAGAATGGCCATCGAAAACGCTTTTGCAGAGTTACAAAGACAGTCATTTACAATAGAAAATGCATTAAAAAGAATTTTTAAAGTTTGTCACACTTGTAGGACACATAATGGTCTACAATTTGAACAATATTTGTAGTTTTAATGAAATTATAATTATTACCTTTTACCTACTTCCTAATTTTTTCTGATGCTGTTACTTTGTTATTTCGTTAATAAATATTTGTTAACTTTTTCCATGGCTCCACAGCCACCTTCTCTTATTTCGATTGATCTGCTATGCCATAAATCCGTTTAAAGAAAAATGCATTTTTTCATGTTATTTATGAAAATAAATATGACTTATGGTATGTTTTTGAAAAGCTCTCGACACGAAGAATAAGATGAAAAAATAATATATAGGGTGTCCCATTTAAAAAATAGTAGGTTATGCCAATATGTCAAAAACTATGACTCTCAGCAAAAATCTGAGTACGCCACTGAATTCTACGTGAAAAAATCTATAAATACCAGTTGAAACATTTTAAATATATTTTACGATAGCTGAGTTACAGGGGGTGTCCGAAAATGACAAATTTTCAAAATCACCCTGTAGCACGGAAACTAAAATGGTTAGGGCAAATCTGTTTGCGGCCTCTTTAGTTTCATCGAAAAGTAGCACGGTGTCGCGAAAACCGCATCTCTCTATCTCTACTCATAAGCTGGAAACCCCGTAAAACCTACGAAAATGGGACACCCTGTATATCTACAATTGGCAGAATAAATGATTCAAATAAACAATTTTGTATTGTTCTTAAATGTATATTATTATGTTGTTAACAGACATATAAAGTAATATACATGTGTATCATTATATTTTCTTTAATCTAAACTTCCTCTCATAATAAATTGACTAGCTGGCACGGCAGAGTAGCTCTGCGTTTTCTGTTATGAAATTCCGCGATAAATTTCCATTGGAATTATAAGAATATAAGGCGCATTCACCACATCGTTCAGAAGTGTTATTGAAAAAAAAACATATTGGTTTTATAAAAAAAAAACTCTATAAAACAATACAAAAACACTGTTGAAAGGTTCCGGTAACCAGACCATTATTTAAAAAAAATCATGTAAATTGGTACTGTAAAACTCTTACTCTAGAAGGTACTCAAGAATTTGCTGAAAAATCTGGCGTAGTGTTTTAAATATATAGATTACTAGCAATTTTAGGGTAAATTTGAAGTCACTTATTGTGAAAGCCAAAAGAGATCAACATGCACCAGCATTTTATAGAAAAAAATTTAGAGAAAATTTATTCTTATAATTTTTTCCAAATTAAGAATGTGACTTCATTCATTCATACTTCCTGGTTTCTACAAAAAAAATTCAATTTTTTTCTAAAGAAAGCGACTTAAAACAAAAACCGGCTTCTCAGTTTTTGGATGTGTCTTTTCTTTTTTGAGTTATCCCGATTTTGGTTCTGGTGCGATTCAATACATCTCGATTTTTGATCTTTTTTTGTTTTTATTAGGAAGCTTACCTCAAATTTATTACATTTAAGCAAAAAAAAAGCGTGGATGCATTACAATTTCTCACAAAATAATACAAATTAGAATTGATTGTTAAGTCTCACTACCGCACTCACATCTTATTTGAAATTCCATTACATTTTATGCATGTGATTGTTGTTATGTGCTAACATATGTGTATTTTGTTTATTTCTACTATACATTTATTAAATTAGAATTCTTTTTTTTTAAACTACAAATATGAATAATTAATTATCTAACACAATACGTAATTACCTAATATGTGAAGTTTGTTTTGTATCTAAACTTAACTACATGTCATTTAAAGGAGAACTGCACGCAAAAAGTGAAAAACTAGCGACAAGGTCTAGTCAAGTTCAAAGTAAGATGAAAAGGTATCTACATATTACAAAAAACTTCCTGCACGTCCGACCTCAAAAAAATGTGTTATGTATAGGCAATTTAAATTACATTTCGTTTATAAATGGGTTCAAAAGGATTCACGCGCTGCAGAAATACAAAGACATGAGTACGATTTACCATTTCAAATTTTGCAGTTACGTAGACAAAGGATCAATGCAAGGGGTAAAGAGCCATTTTTGGAAAAAAAATTATATGCGACGGCATTTGCGACAAAAAGTGGTCGAAAAATAGTCGAAAGTGGACAAATTATAGTTTTAATATAATATTGCAGCGGCGGAAGGCTTGCAAATGATCTACAATACTGCGTTCAGTTCCCCCTTAAGTCAGCCGGCAAGTGTTGTTGCCAAAGTAAATTTTCTTATTTTCTTTGATGTGTGAGTTATTTTTTCATATAGTTGGGTTGGTACAAATCGGAGTGGATAGGAGTTAGGTGGAGTGGTAACAGGTTAGCACCAGGTTAGGCGCCGAAGCAATAGCGCGGAGGCACCATCATTGAAGCCAAAATGTTTAGGCTCAGTTTCACATTAAGTAGGCAACAAGTTTTACACCTGTTTTTGGGAAAGGGAAATTGCCACATATTTGGTTTTATTTTCGTTAGTAATTTTAGTATTTTTTGACTTATAATTAATAAAAGTGCGGATAACGTCAGGTTAAGATCGGTTAGGTGTGCTGTAAAGAAAGCGCGCAATAGCGTGCATTAGCATTAGAACAGAATTCGGGGTCTACATTAAAACAAAGTTTTTTCTTTAACAAAACCTATATTGTTAGGTGGATATGTCCCGTTAGCATTTGGTTAGCCCAGGTTCGTCGATAAAACCATCATTAAAGCCATAAAGTCACAGTCTAAAATCATATTTGAAATATATGTGCCCTTCATATTTGAAGAAAATCAGATACGTTTGGCAACAATGCATATAATTTTGTTTCTGTATTTTGTTAGAAACTTCATAATTGACAGTTTAAGCATTGGAATGGGAAATGTATGGTTATTTATGGAAAGTTTTGTGATTTTTTATAATAAAAAAAATGATTGACCCACGCTTTTTTTTACTTAAATACAGTATATTTAAGGTAAGCTTCCTAATAAAACCAAAAAATTTTTCCAAAAAATATACAATATAGCAAAAACATTTTTTGCTGATTATTCATATTAAGAGATAGGCATCATTTTCACTAAAACATACTTTTAAGTACATCTATAAACAAAGTCAGTTTATAGATGTACTGTAATTATGCTCTCCAAATCAAAAAGCAACTTTATTAAAAAGTTTGCCATAGGCCAAATATGTCTTATTTTAGAATTTTTTTAAAACTGTATTTTAATATATGTTTTTTTTATATACAAGGTGTTCGGTTTGAGAAATAATACCTTAAGTTGATAATAATATATGTAAGGTGATGTATTTCATGAAAATAATAAAAAAGTACATAAAGCTTCGTTTTTGAGAACAACTAAAGTAAGAACAAAAATAATGCACAATACAAAAAAAAAATATATAGAATGCTGGGTCTTTGAGCATGAATTGTAAGGTATCATCTATCAAGAAGCACAATGGAAAAATCCCAAAATAAGATGTCCATAAAATCTGTATATTCTTTAAAAAAACCATGAAGGTTAATTCTGAAAGTTGCTTCTTGCTATTGGTTTTTACTGAATACTTGAATACACACCTGATCTGCTAGTTGTTCTTCGGATAGTCCAAATTGGTAAAACAGAGTATTACACACGGGTTTAATTTGACATATCAATCGAAATATAGGAGTCGTTGTATGGTCAAACATTTCATACCATCCTATTAAATCCGCCAGCTAAAAATTATCTATATAACTTTAAATTAAGGCATTAAGGATACCAAATTGAAAAACTAAAAATGTAAAGTGAATTACTGGTCTTGCTTATGCTAATATTTTTATGATATTATTTTTAAAATTTAGTTAAAATTATTTTATTCCTTAGTTAGTTTCGTATACGTTACCTACCCCTAAAATCTTTGGACTTAACGCTAAGGCGTTAAAAATAAGACTTGTAATATTGTGAGCATCCGTTACAGGAGCGAAAGCATTCATAACTAAGATTTTTTCATTGTATTCCGGTCTCAAGGACCCCATTACCAGAAATGACGTCACTCCTTGAGAGAATCCAATATACGAAATTTTCTTAAAGCCGGTGGCCTCTATCACATAGTCGATCAGAGCTGGCATATCGAATTTTCCCACTTCTTCATAACTAAAAATGTTGTAAAATATAAGTTAATTCGTTTTGAATATTAAAAAGGATTATCCTATCTACGGTGAAGAAGCAGCAGTACCCCTGGCAGTAAAAGTTTTAAAAATTGCCTAGAGATTGACTTTGAAGACAAAAGTAGCTAAACGCGGAATGGTGAATAGGTAGCCACCTAGGCATCCGGATTTATCATTTACTGATTTATCCTTTAGAATGTTTTAAAGGTTAGATATAACAGATTATCTTGCAATTTCGTTTAATATTAAAAATAAAATACATTAGTAAAATTAGACTTCAAGACTTGAGAATTGCTCTCTGGAAACAAAGAAGATTGTATTTATTTATAAATTATATTACGAGACAATATTATTTTGATAAATAATGAAATTTAGAAAAGATGCTTTTTACGAAGCAAAACAATATTAATTTGATCTTTTAGCAAATTTGGGATAGTTTTAATTTAATAGTTTGTCGCAACAAAACAAATTAGTTGATTTGCAACTGGCGAGGATTTCAAGGCAGAATAATTTTCTTATTAATTTTTTATTAAGTTATCTTGAAATTAAATGGTTTAGAATTTTTCATAACTTATAATTATAGGAACTTTACATTAGTTCCAAAAAAAGTTTGTTACATTGTCTTTTATTTGTATTTTTTAATGGTTTTAATCAGGTTTGGTAAAATATATTACTAACTAAACAAAAATTAATGTTTCTGGGGGTTTTTAGTAGTGTCAATTATGAATGTTTAATAAACATTTTTAGATTGCAGATTCTACAGAAAATTGTTATGGAGGCGTATTTAAGAGTGGAAATTATGAATTTTTATTATTTTCAAGACTAAAAGGTATAAAATAAGTATAATATATAAAATATTTCAAAAACAGGTACTTTATTTTTTCATTGCCAAGGTTCTTTGGCTGTGTCATTAGTAGTCACGACTATTTGTGGTTAGCATTTTGACTGGTGCCTCATGCTTTTTTACATATAATTAATTAAGTGGAGTTAGGTTCTTCATTGATCCTTTAAATTACAAACAATCCCAACATTTTAAGTCTGAAGTTTTGATTATGATCAGGATTTTTGAGAATATTATTTTTACAGTGAAAACTATGAAGCATTTGATAACATAGAAATTTTCTAGTCGACAGTACATTACCTATAGTTATAAAATTGTTCCTTATTTAATTGGGGATGTAACGTGATATGGCTCCTAGAGTAGGTGTTGCCTCTGCAGTTCCCTAACCAAACGTCATAGCCTGCATCAGCTAATATAAGGCCCATTCCCTTTTCAGGTCCCAAAATAACCCAATCTATTGAACTTAGCAACAGACCTATAAGTAACGACTCTGTTATGTATCGATATACGCATTTATTGACAAAACGGCGTTTTCAAGTTTGTGAAAGGAAATAAAAATAAGCTCCTGTTTTTTTTTATTTAACTGATTTTAACTAAATTGCTTTGAATTTTTGGGCCATTGGGATGTGCCTAGAGCCTCCATGCACTTGCCGCTAGAAGGTTCTAGCTATTTCCAGTGGCGCCTATACATGTCGAGCATTTGTTTTCATTTCTATACAAATGCGTTGCGTTGAATTTTAATTATTATTTCGAAGTAACGATGGCGAGCAAAAGAGGAAAAACAATTCGAAGCGGTGCAGGTGAAGTTATTGCGAGCGCTATAGAGGCCTTTACTAGAGAAGCTGAAAATAATAGTTTGGCTATTCCAATTCAAAATCGAATAGAACGCGCTGCATTTTACACTGGTGTTTCGGAAAGTAGTGTAAGAAAAATTCAAAGAGAACATAATAATCGCTCATGTTCTACTTCACCTTTAAAATCTCCTGGTAAAAAGAGACCCCGATTATCATACAAAGATAATATATATATATTATAGTTCAGGCTGGTTCAGAGACCGGATTTGTTTTACAGGTGCTGCTTTAAAATTCTTCAAAATCGGGACTAACAACTGGAGACTATCATTTGTTTACAGATGAATAGAGATAATTTTGAAAAGTGGTTGCTCGAGAAGCTTCTACCTAACATTCCTCCCAAATCAGTCGTGGTAATGAATAATGCGTCTTATCATTCTCACGTAGAAGATAAAGTTCCAACTAAATACTCTACAAAAGTTCATATGATATCGTGGCTTAAATCAAACAATCTTGTATGTGATCCAACATGGAGAAAATATCAATTATATGAAGTAATATCAGCCAACAAGCCTAGAGAAAAAAGTATAAAATTGACGGTCTTTTGCGTAACCTCGGTCATACACCTTTAAGGCTGCCTCCATACATTTGCGACCTCAACCCTATCGAACTTGCATGGGCAGGAGTGACCTTTCAATTAAAGATTTAAATAAAATAATGTTTGAAGCGATTGACTCAATATCGACTGACTATTGGAAATCGTATATTAAACATGTTCGTTCTATTGAAGATAAATACTGGGAAGTAGATGGCAAAATTGAAACGCTTATTGATGATTTAGTTATCATACTGGGATCTTCAAGTAGTGACGACGAAACCTCATAATTTTCAGAGTAGCTGTCAATAAACTGCTTCAAAATAATTAATTTTCTGTTCAATACCGGGTGTCAAAAAATATCTAATATTGAAATTAATATTTGAAAAACTACAGAACTCATATTTTTCCAAAATTAACACATCAATGTAGTTATAGTAGGGGAGCCATCACTGATTATAGTGAACAAGATTTATCAAAATTTTAACTTATGCAGTTCGACTTTGGGTTATTCGGGTATGCCAAAAGTGACCGTTTGTCTCCGTCTGTCAGATTATTTTGTACAGGGGGCGTCATTGTGAAGTACTATACAACTTGGAACTTTTTAAGAAAAAAGTTTAATTTGAACCTAAAAGTCTTAACTTTGGATATACAAGGTTTTTAAAAAACATTTTTTTTTAATTCTGATTATGATACTATTATAGATAAATAACTGTATGAAATTTAATACGCGTCTTTTATGCATAAAAGGGCATTTTTTATTAACAATCAATTTTTGAAATTTCTACCAGTGGGGTGCATATGTAATTAATCTGGGTAAATCCGTATGCTCCTTAATGCATAGAAGACGTGTATCAAATTGCATGCAGTTATCTACAATAGCATCAGAATTAAGATGAAAAAAAAAATTTTTTCTTTTTAAACTTTTCCATCCTGTATCTCAAAAGTTAAGACTTTTAGGACATAAAACACCCCCTTTAACATCAGCACGCAATTAGGAAACGCTCTGTATAGTACTTCACAATGACGGCATACCAGAGTAGCCCAAAGTCGAACTGCATAAAGTAAAGTTTTGATAAATCTTGTTCACTGGATCTGATGCTGGCTGCCCTTATAAAATCTGGACTTGTAAATCGTGTATCACTATACTGGGTGGTCCAATAATAGTGGACGTGGGCATAACAGAACTCAAAAAAAATATATTTATAGGTAAATCGATACAAAATTAAATCATTTTAAAATTCGCAACACAAAAGAGATATAAAAGTGCGGTACACGAAAGAAAATAGACAAATATAGATAAAGGTTCATTAAGCATAGTTACATTTTTTAAGTATCTGAAGTGCGTATAGTCAAAAAGGAATGCCATATTATTTAAAGAACGACGGGACACCACTGGTTTAAAGAGATTTCTTGGCCGACCTTCCTAAACCGATTGACTCCGCCCGGTTTTCTTTCGTGTCCCGCGTTTTACCGTACCAGCCAGCCATTGCCAAATTAAGTTCGACCAGCCGGCATACTGGTTTGTTTATCTGTCAAGTAATTTAATTAATTTTGACAGCTTGATAACTTGTATATTAATTTAATATTGGTAGATTTATAGTTAACGTTCTTAAAAATAATGATTATATGAATAAAATGTGTGTAAATTCGCCCAAAAAATTTGTATAAGCTAGTGTCGTTCTAATCGCTGCTAAATTTTAGCAATACGGTTGGTTGTCATTTGAATAAAGGGTAATACAGTGTAGGTAGTCTTGACCTTGACATTGATACTGACCGTGCATCAGTAATACAGGAGATTTGGTTTTTGTATTCTCGGATGGTTCTTCATTCCGACCATGCGGTATGCGATGAAGTATCAAAATATAACCATCTTCCGTTTGAACAGGATGAGTCTCTATGGGGTATCCATAGGACTGGACGAAATCAGTCTAAAATAAATATATATTCCCATAATAAAATAAAGGTATAAACTTCTTCTATCATGTCTTATAAAGTCTATGAGAAATATATTGGGAAGGTAATTTTTTGTGTGTCTAGGTCAAGAAAACGGAAATTAGTTTTAGGAAGTCAGTTTAATATCTCGTTAATCAGAGAAAAGAGTTAACATTTCGTAAAGGAAAAAAAATTAAACTAGAACAGTGACATAAAAATTATTATTTAATAGATGGTAAGTTTTAAACATTAATATTGTTATAGTGGATACTTATATATTAAAAAAAAACTTTATAGGAATGTTGAAGCCTAATTAAAATAAAAAATAGCTATTTTTGTTTTGAAACTTTAAAATATTTTATAGGAAAACCTTTAAATAATGTACTATTATCTGAATTAAGGAAAATAGGTTAAAAACTTATTTATTTAAATATAATAACAATTAAATTTTAGACGAAATACAAGAAATTGAAAAAATACCCATAATTATGACAGAATATGGTGAAATAATATAAACTGACATAAGATCAGATAAAATGTGATCAAATTAAATCAAACTAGTTTAATTTAATTTAATTTTATCAAGTTTATTAATTTTATTTTGTTGAACTAAATTAAATTGCAAAAAATTGATATAATATGTAGTATATGTAGTAACATAAGTAAATTTAATAAAAAAATTAGTAAAACTATTTAAGTTAGGTTAAGCTAATTGAAAGGAATCAATTAAACTAAAATTGGTTTGAATAACTTGTAGTGATTTAAATTAAATAGATTGTGGAGTTAGAAATTAAATAAATAAATAACTAAGTAAACACAATTAAAAGTAGATTTAACTAATTAAATAGTAATTTAAATCAACATTAATTTAATAAAATTTTAATAATATTAAGAATGTAAAAATTAAATTAAGTAGGTACTGGTTAAACTAAATTTGATACCGATTAAATAAAAATAAAATAAAAATTTAATTTAATATGTTCCTGTTTAATATTATTTTTGTTCAATTTCCCTCTAATACCTATAAAAATTGAAATGATAATTGAATTTGCAGAATTTTTATTATGAAAATAAAACACAGACTATAGTTTTGCCAGTTAAATACCTATATTATCATTGAGTTACAAACAGAAATTACATTGGATTAAGATGTCCGTAAAAATGATAAATAATACTTACGATATTTCCAATTTTTGGTTCATACCACTTTTTTGGCACAAATAATTTCCATTGATATATAAATATTCCCGTGAGTATTGTAATAACCACACATTTTATCATTTTCGTTGTGTGACCGAAATAAGCAGATAACAGGGTACTTACTGATGGCAGAAGTACTTTACCACCGACTTATTTAAACTTTATTTATTTTGTAATCAAAAAGTGATAAAGGAACCCAATAATAGCACATTATCGTCAACACAAGCAGCCTAAATATGTTTAAACTTTGAACTTCTACTTGTTCACAGTTTTTAATGAATACTTTAATTTTACAATCAATGAATAATTTAAAAGGTATATACTAATTGTGACATATATGATTATGTGTCCTAGTATTTTTCCATTCAAAAATAATGAAAATTTTATATTTGATTAGTATTGATCCAATGGACAGCCCATGTTTTTTATTGTCGGATCTAATACTTAAAAAAAATGCGTTTTGCAGCATACAAAATTGAAACAATATTTAACTAAGCCTATAGGTTCTGTAGAAAAATTATGATTCCTGTAGCATTTGGTAGGTACAGAGTACGTGATCGGCTACCACGCACAGTGGAGTATATAGAAGATGCTTCTGGGGGGGAGTGTTTTTTTTAAATTTCCCCTTGAAAAATGTGTACATGAACTTATTAGATTCCTTAGAGATTCAACTAATAGGTAAGGAAATGATAAACATTTCAACAACTAAAAAATATCTTTATACTAATTTCATTTTAGTTTAAGTAAAACTGGATCTGGGGAGAGGGAGGGTTTTAACCTATTAAGTAAAATTGGCCCTGGGGAGGGGGTAAAGGGGTTTAACCCTCGCGCACTACTAAAAAAAGGCTACTTTGTACTAATATCATTTTAGTTTAAGTAAAATTGGTTCTGTGGGTGTTTTAACCTCCAAACCTCTTTCTTTAAATACGCCATCAATCACGTCTTCTGTTGGTACCGAAAAGCACCGCTAGTTCTAAGAAACAAATTTAACAGACAAACATAAAAATACGTTCCAAAATGTAATATTTATGGTAAATTTTGATTTTCAGAAATGACTCGTTCCTGGAGCCTTACCTCCAAGGCATAAACGATCGCCACAGTTCATCAATAGGAGCGCCATCACCTTCTCCACCCCCCATCAGAACGATAGTACCTCCGCCTGTGGCGCCTTCTTCAAGGTCCATCTCCAGGGAATCGTTGATTTCGTCCAATGGCGGGTCGGATGCTAGTAGTGAGGGCAGTGAGGAAGAAGGTGAGATGAAATAAATTATATAGGAGATTAGTTGTACAACGTGGTCATATTATCCATATATTAATTTGCTATAAATTTCTTATTTTTCAACAACAAACCAATTGTATGTCTAATTACAGAGTTTTTGTAATATAAAAAAATTCAAAAATGCCAGTTATAAAATTTAACTAGCATTTTTTAGTGAGACACCCTGTACGTTGTCTTTCATAAGATAGGTATCTTTTTAAAATGTGTTACCTTTATCTTAACAAATGCGAAAAATGGTTAAAAGCTGCGCCATAACACCAGTGTGTGTGACCCATATTTCCTTTCTACCTTCAGGACATTTTTCTTATGACGAATTTCTTTTCCATTTTCTCTTTAAAGATAAAGGTGTATTTACAATCCGGAAAAAGAGACCTAGATATTGCCTGCCATATTTACAGGGTTTCTCATTTGAAAAAAAAATTAAAGTTTTGTTATTATCTTTGACAATTTACAGTCAGAGCCTACCGAAGATATATGACTAAAAAAAGGTTTTATTTTCTTACTATGTTGTTTATGTCGTGTTTTACTAAATTTTTAAAAAATATTTGATATTACGTCTTGACATCATAAGAAAGTGTGTTTTTTGCGGTTTGGGGACTATAAAACGTCAAAATTCACAACTAATATTTTTCAAAAAAAACTTACCGTTACAATAGGTACTCATTTATCAAAAAATATGGAATATTGCGAAAGGGAAATAATAATTCTACTTCACTATTTTACACGTTCAGTTGTAATATACTGTTTTTTTTTTAGTTTGCGTTTGTTTTATACCCAAGAACATTACTAAGTGCAGGGCGATCCCCCTCTAACTCCCTTATTATTCAAAAAAATTGAAGAATTGGTATGCAGGGTTACTACTCTAGTTTTTGCACACACATATAAATCAAGTTTACCTTTATTATACAGGGCGGAGCAAAAAGTTGCATTTTTTAAATGGAACGTCCTAATTGCATTTTTGGATTCTATTAAAATTCTATGAATATTTTGTATTTGAAATTTTCACATATCTTCAATGGCTTTGGAGATATTGACAGTTGAAAGTGAAAAATCTAACAGTGTAGAAGGCTTGACATTCTCCGTTCGACCCGTGTCCAGTGTCTTTAATATAGACCAAAAGGTGCAAATCATTTTAAATAAAAAAATTAACTATTTGATTTTATAACACAAAATGTTATAAAAATGTGCCACTTCTCTGAAATAAAAGTTGACGTGAAATTTTTATCGACCCCCCTTCTTTCAAATGAGACTTGGTGAGATTTTTGAGGGACCTTTCCCCCCTATTTTAAGCTCCCTAATGCTGTGCTTTGACAAGCAGAGAAAACAAAACAGCTCCTAGACATGTTATTGGTTTTACTTAAATTTTATTGATTAGAGTTTAAATGATTGATAATATTAATATAGGTAAAGTGACGTAGCAGCAAAAACAACAAATTATCCGGTAACTACTACTACTATTAAACTACAACAACTATTATATATTTAAAAGTAACGAATTATTTGGAAAAAGGTAGTAACTACATAGAGCTATAGAAAACTGTTTAAAAATTTTTTTTTGTTATAATTAACATAGGTAACCGAAAATGTACAATTATAGGCATTATTAACTAAATTGGGAGCATTTTGATGGTTACCCTTTTTGGTGCTGGCAACAATATTGGCACATTTTTTTCTGAACTTGTCATATTGGTGCTGATTCACTGGTCTATTGTTGTCAGCAATACTGTCAATTTCATACGTGAAACTTGTAACAAGGGCGAAGGCGGAGGCGAATTTTCCTTGGAATTTTCTCCTGTAGAACAAATATTTTGGTTGGCTATGCGTTTCTTGTTCTCCATGGATTCGTCCACATATGATTCTGCAACTTTTGTCGATTGCCACCCCTCGAGACGTTTCAAATTAGTAATATCCACTCCAACGTCTGCCAAAACAGTAGCCGTAGAGCGTCTATAACAGTGTCCACTAAAGGTCTCTGGATTTGGAAGTCTCAAAAAAGTAGCTACGTCCGATGGCATCTTACCAAACTTATTAATGTCAACAGTTTGAATAGTACATTTAAAATTGGAAATTGACAAAAAACCTTTGATGCGGTGTAGTTTACTTTTGGGACGCAGAGACATGTATAGTGCGGGACACGAAAGAAAACCGGGCGGTCCTTAAAATAAAGGTTCATAGTCTTAAGCAAGCGGAAAAGTAAAATTTGTGTGCGCAAATAAATTTTATGTTATTTTATTTGTTGTAATAGTTTGCCGCTTCACCTATAAAGTGCGCCAGCTAAGCGTAAGTAAATTTCGCACTGGTCCACTTGTAATTGGGATTTGCCTAGAGTCTCCATACACTTGCCGCTAGAAGGTTCTAGCAATTTCCAGTGGCGCCTATACATTTCGAGCATTTGTTTTCATTTATATATAAATGCGTTGCGTTGAATTTGAATTATTATTTTGAAGTAACGATGGCGAGCAAAAGAGGAAAAACAATTCGAAGCGGTGCACGTGAAATTATTGCGAGCGTTATAGGAGCCTGTACTAGAGAAGCTGAAAATAATAGTGTGACTATTCCAATTCACAATCGAACAGAACGCGCTGCATTTTACACTGGTGTTTCGGAAAATAGTGGAAGAAAAATTCAAAGAGAACATAATGATCTCGCTCATGTTCTACTTCACCTTTAAAATCTCCTGGTAAAAAAAGGCCCCGATTATCATACAAAGATAAAATTGACGATGGTGATTTTCAAGTAATTCGACGAACAATAGAGGATTTTCATATTAACTTGAAGAAGGTTCCGACCTGCAAACCTCTACTTCGTGCTGTAAACAACAAAATAGATTTTCCGTACGGGTATAAAACCTTAAATCGGCTTTTACGATCAAATGGTTTTGTTTGGCGCAAGTGCCAAAATAAACGAAAATTGCCCATTGAGAGACCAAATATTTTTCGCTGGCGGGTGAAATATCTATCAACTGTAAGGCAATATAGGCAAGAAGGAAGCAAGATTGTGTATATAGACGAAACCTGGGTAGATAATGATATGACAGTGAACAAATGCTGGCAAAGTGAAAGTGTTACAGGTGTTGTTCAGGGAATCCGCTCTAGTAGTCGCTTTATTATAGTTCATGCTGGTTCAGAAGCCGGATTTGTTCCAGGTGCTGCTTTAGTTTTTCGCTCGGGACTAACAACCGGAAACTATCATGGACAGATGAATAGAGATAATTTTGAAAAGTGGTTGCTCGAGAAGCTTATAACTAACATCTCTCCCAAATCAGTCGTGGTAATGGATAATGCGTCTTATCATTCTCACGTAGAAGATAAAGTGCCAACTAAATACTCTACAAAAGCTCATATGATATCGTGGCTTAAATCGAACAGTCTTGTATGTGATCCAACATGGAGAAAATATCAATTATATGAAGTAATATAGCCAACAAGCCTAGAGACAAAAAGTATAAAATTGACGGTCTTTTACGTAACCTCGGTCATACACCTGCAGGTACACATACAGCTGCCTCCATATATGTACGACCTCAACCCTATTGAACTTGCATGGACAGGAGTAAAAAAATATATTCGAGAGCGCAACACCGGGAAATAACATTAGAAACAATTGACTCAATATTGGCTGAAAATTGGAAATCGTATGTTAAACATGTTCGTTCTATTGAAGATAAATACTGGGAAGTAGATGGCAAAATTGAAATAGTTATTGATGATTTAGTTATCACACTGGGATCTTCAGGTTGTGACGACGAAACCTAATCATTTTCAGATGAAGACAACGATTTAGAAGGAATCGAACCATTAGAATCACAGCCGTCAACCTCAAAAATGGCTTAGTTTTTTTCATATATTTTGCAAAATTTTTCATAAAGTAGCTGTCAATAAACTGCTTCAAAATAATGAATTTTCTGTTCAATACTGGGTGTCAAAAAATATCTAATATTGCAATTAATATTTGAAAAAACTACAGAACTCAAATTTTTCCAAAATTAACACATTAATGTAGTTATAGTAAGGGAGCCAGCACTGACTCCGGTGAACAAGATTTATCAAAATTTTAACTTATGTTCGACTTTGGGCTATTCGGGTATGCCAAAAGTGACCCTTTGTCTACGTTTGTCATATTACTTGTACAGGGAGCGTCATTGTAAAGTACTATACAGGGCGTGTCCTAATTGCGTGCTAATGTTAAAGGGGGGGTGATTCTTGGACCTTTTTAAGAAAAAAGTTTAATATGAACCTAAATGTCTTAACTTTGGAGATACGGAGTTTTAAAGAAACATTTTTTTTAAATCCTAATTTCGATGCTATTATAGATAAATAACTGTGTGAAATTTGATACGCGTCTTTTATGCATAAAAGGGCATTTGTTATTAACAATCAACTTTAAAAAATTCTACCAGTGGCGTGCATATGTAATTAACCTGGGTAAATCCGTATGCTTTTTCATGCAGTTATTTACAATAGCATCAGAATTGGGATGAAAAAAAATGTTTTCTTTTTAAACTTTACTATCCTGTATCTCAAAAGTTAAAACTTTTAGGACATAAAAACACCCCCTTTAACATCAGCACGCAATTAGGAAATGCCCTGTATAGTACTTCACAATGACGGTCCCAATATAAAGTAATATCAGAAACGGAGACAGGCGGCCACTTTTGGCATACCCGAGTAGCCCAAAGTCGAACTGCATAAATTAAAATTTTGATAAATCTCGTTCTATGGATCTGATGCTGCCTGCCCTTGTTAAATCTGGACTTGTAAATCGTGTATCACTATACTGGGTAGTCCAATAATAGTGGAAGTAGGCAGTAGCTCGCGAAACGGTAATGACAGAACTCAAAAAAAAAAATATTTATAGGTAAATCGATGTATAAGAATCAAAAAATTAAATCATTTTAAAATTCGAAAGTTCGCCGTTTTTGCAACACAAAAGAGATATAGAAGTGCGGAACACGAAAGAAAACAGAAAAATATAGATAAAGGTTCATTCAGCATAGTTACATTTTTTAATTATCTGAAGTGCGTATAGTCAAAAAGGAGTGCCATATTATTTAAAGAACGACGGGAAAACACTGCTTTAAAGAGATTTCATGGCCAACCTTCCTAAACCGATTGACGCCCGGTTTTCTATCGTGTCCCGCACTTTACTTCTCGATTAAATTAAGATTTTTTTCTTCAGTTTTAACAGAGCTTCTACTCTGGTGAGCCTTGCTATGTGGTGCAAATATCACCAGAAGCAAATATTCTTGTTCGACTACGTTTTCACACAACAGATGAGTTAATTCTTCACGCCTGCAGGCTCCAGAGATTCCAATTAGTGTTGCGACTTTGATTAGTAAATAAGTATCGTAAGGCGCAATGCTTAAAAATTTTTCAACATGTTCGTGGTTTAAAATTTTAGACTATTTTGGTCTAAAACATACCATTTTCTTTAAGCAATCAATGCTTAATTTTTAGCATAGATTTTATCATTGAGTACTTGGACCACATTGTAGAAGGTTGAAAATTCTTGAAAGTAAACTAGAAGCACCTCTTCTTTACTTATTATTTTCTTGTTGGCGCACCATTTGATGAACTTTTCGTATTCCTAAATGTATCTGACTTTGGATTTTTCTGGAAACAAATCCAAATCTACTTTTTTTGCTGCGTTCATAATATATTCTGGAACTCCGTCTTGCATGGCCAGATTGTTAAATTCACTTAACTTTATTGTAATAATGAAAATCGCAGATATAAAAGCAATTAATGACAGCGAAATGTCAGTTTGTTGATTTCTAACAATTGACTTTAAGCGTCCTTGGTAACCTGGAAACCTGGTAGCTAACCAAAACGAACTGCGCTAAGCCTGCTACACACTCTGAGATATGAATCAAAGACGGTTAATAAATGATAAATTAATTTTGAAATATTACATGCGGAAAAACCAATTTTCCGCATGGATGTCGTGCGGAAAAGTGATTTTTCCGCACGGCTGTAGGAAAAAATTGTTTCAACACTAGTTTTTTCTATACTGATTTTATTGAATCGTCGTCCTCAATAATCTAATTCATAGTAGTCGCGTAAGTCTTGCCATTTTAATATTAGTAACCATTGTTGAAATGATAATGAAAGTAGTCTTAGAGGCAATACTTCCCTAAGTATGTCTTTATATAATCACACCTATGCCTTATTATTGTTATTAAACTGACTTAAGTCTTTAAGAAAATGTGATGCCATCAAAAATTTACATGATTTGTAAAAACTACTTTAATATTAAGTCCTAAGTTAAATTTTAAAAAATGAGTTGTGAAAAAACTGTCAATGAAATGGTTTAAGTGACTTAAATACTTTCAAATCTGATAGCTCGTAAATTACTTATATTTTTATTTTTGGCTAAGTGTAATATTGTTACCATATACAAGGCTCAACTTCTAAGAACGCATCTACACCCAAATAAATTGTGGTGTTTTGGAATTGGAATGATTATTTTACGAGTTATGTTTATTCATTAGTCAACTCATATTTAGAAAATATGAATGTTTTTGTTCTTGCATTTTCATATCTAAACCACATTGCGTTAGAAATTTTGCATATCAAGAATGCACGATACTTATTATAAGAACAAAATATTGTTTAACTATGTACAATTGACAGTGTTATCATGAGTTCACATATTGCTCGTTTTATCGAAATCCTTAATAAGATCTGTAAGTGTTTTATATAAGTGTTCAAAGCGCGGGAGCGCGTCAAATAAGCCAGAACTCTTTTCATCCTTCATATTAGATGCAGTTTTAGAGTTTAGAAACAGCAAAAATTAATTATGTAACTACTTGTTCATGTTTATTAAAAATATAACCTTTATTAATTTTTCGGTTAAGCTAACAATCTCAGATTTTTATGAGATTTCGTATATTCGTAAATTTTGGGCTGCTGATCACGAGTCTGAAGTCAGATTTTGTCGGCGACGTTTTGTTTTCGAGTTATCCACTGTCAAATCGCACATTTCAACTTCTAGCATAAATGTTATACAAAATAGTTGGTTTTTGCAACAATTTATTGAAACGAACAAAAGAATACTACCATAATAGTAAACAGATCACGGCTCTTTTTTATATTTAAAACATTTAGAAATATATATATATATATTCAACATCAAAATAGTTACTCTATAGATTTTTGTTGGTTAATGGCCATTTTGGTACAATCGAATGGTTCAGCGCTAACTATTCAGATTAAAAAAAAACTTATGATTTTGTATCTAGTTGTATTTTAAAAATCGGATTGCATTTGGTTAACCCCGGTTAAGCTTTTTTTTAAGTGATGTAACAAAGATTTTTTTAAACATATTGTTAGGTAGATCTGTTCAGTTAGCATTAGGTTAGCTCAGGCTTGTCGATAAAAACTATCATTAAAGTAATAAAATCCCATGTTAAGCTTACCTCAAATAATCGAAAATCAGATTTGAAATACACTTGTATGTTAAACTTAGTTGTGACTGACAAGTTCTGTATGGAATTTAAGGACCTGTGCGATTTTATGACTTTAATGAAGGTTTGTGGCTTTAATGATGGTTTTATCGACGATTCTGGGCTACCCTAACGCCTAGCGGAAAAGATCCACCTAACAGCATAGGTTTTGTTAAAAAAATCTTTTTTTTAATATAGATTCACTTTTTTACATCATCTAAAAAAAGCCTAACAGGGCTAACCAAAACGCATTCCGATTTTGAAACTCAACTACATACAAAAACAAAGTTTTTTTTAATTCGAATAATTGGCGTTGAACCATTGCATTGTGTCAAAATATCCATGAAACTAACAAAAATCCCTAGATTCTAGTTTCAAATATGGCGTATTTTTGACGTTGAAGTTAATATATTTCTAAATGTGTTTTACATATGAAAAACGATCGTCATCTCTTTACTATTTATTATTTTAGTATTCTTGTGTTAGTTTTCAGTGAATTGATGCAAAAATGAACTACATATTTTGGATAAAATCTATGCTGAAAATAGTGAAGTTGAAATGTGCTTTTTGAGAGTGAATAACTCAAAAACGAAACGTCGTCGACAAAATCTGTTCAGGTTCGTGTTCAGCAGTGCAAAATCTACGAATGTACCAAAAATCATAAAAATAGACAAACGAAAAATAACCTAATCTTTTTTTCTGTTACAATGCAGTTTTTAACACCTTCTAGTAGCCTTAGAAATGTTGGCATTAGTGTTTTAAAGTTTAAAGCGTTATTTTTAAAGATAGAAAGTTGCGAGTTTCGTGACATGTACTACTTTTTCGTAAAACTATAGATGGCGTTAACAAAATTATAACAGCCCTTTTAGTTTTTAAGATACAGGGCTAAATTGAAAACGTTGCCTTTTCAGGCACCCCTCGTATCTGAACTATTAGATAACTTATCGTAAATGTGAAAACTGTTTCTTATATAACTTTTCCCGTAGAATTAGGAATACAAGGTCAGATCAAAAAGTTATCGGATCCTACTTTATATTTATAGATTCTAAAATGTGTCTTTTTTTTACGTATATATGTTTGTATGCACTTTTTCTCAGAACTACGCAAATAAATGACAATTTTCTGAAATTAAATGCATAATTTAATAGTAGGCCATCAATAACAATAATAAACAATTGAAAGGTAGATATTGCTATTGAAGAATTGGATACCTTACATATAGGTATCTTCTTATATAAAAATGCCTAGAGAGCTTTTTAATAACAGTAAGTTTGTAGCAACACTTTTATAGCATAAAGTAACAATATAACAAACACGAAAAATAACATTATTAAAAAAGAGAAAAAAAATTAAAGGTGATGTTTAAATTGACGACCATTTTCTTTAATGCAAAATTGGCACATTTTTTTGTAATTCTTTGAATAGCGTTAAGAAGAACCATTAGTCTCATTCGCAGATTTCGAAAGGCACAATGAATTGCCTCCCGAAGTTCTGCTATACAGTCATATCGTGTTTTATATACTTCATTTTGTATATAGCCTCATAAAAAGAGATCGTGGAGGCTATCTAACAGGTCCGTCGGTACCTATCCATCTTTGGGGAAAGTTATTATCAGAAATTCCCTTAAGAGCCTAGAGTTGTGACTTGGTGCACCATCTTGTAATAGGTAAACAGCATTATATTGGGCTAATGGAATATTTTTCTGGAATAACTTCCTCAAGGATTTCCCGGTATCTACGTGCAGTAAGACCTCCTTCAAAAATCCTATAAACTATATGTCTGCCCAAAATAAAACAAGACACCCCAACTCCAAAGCGTTCTTGTTGTGCCCTTTCAAACATTAAATGCTGATTTTCGCTATGCTAGTTCCTGGTCTGCCAAATAAATTGTTAGCATCGATTTGTTGCAAATACCACTGGCAAAAGAGTGCCCGGCACCAAGATGCAAATGTTGCACTATATTAAATTTTTATGGATGATACTTATATTTCTTCAAGATCCTCTAACCCTCAGTTTTTGGCACACCAATTTTTTCTCAATTTTTCTACATGAAGACAAAGGTTTTGCTTCTATATATGCCAAAACATCTATCTCTTTTCTTTCCCTGTTCTCTTTGCTGTATGTTTTAGGACGCGTTAGGTGGTCAACTAAATTTGCTTTTAAACGAGCAAATATCTCAAAAAACAGTTGCTTTCTTTCTGGATATCTAACAAGCAAAAACTTATAATGATAATACAAACTTTCATAGCCATAATAACTTACTTATCTTTGGAAATATAATTCCGAGGCTTCTTCAGAATTTTCATTACTCTGTAGAAAATATACAAGTATATGATATTTTTCATACACTGCCATTATTCGAAGAAATTGATAAATATCAATTCAATAAAAATACCAAAAGAACGTTTATAAACTGCTTTATAAACCAAAAGTCGATCCAAATACCGATGAGAGACAAATATTTGACATTTATTTTTGTTTGTTGTCATAATCAATAGCTTAGCCTACGATTAAATTATGCATTTAATTTCAGAAAAATGTAATTTATTTGCGTGTTTCTGAGAAAATGTGAAAAGGTAAAAAAAGATAAATTTTATAGTCTATAAATATACAGGGTGTTCCATTGAAAAAAATAAACTAGGGTCCGATAACTTTTTTGACCTTACCTTTAATACTAATTCCGAAGGCGGAATTGAGTTCTACGAGAAAAGTTACGAGGGGTGCCTGAAAATGCAACATTTTCAATTTAGCCCTGTATCTTAAAAACTAAAAGGGCTATGGGAATTTTGTTAGCGGCATCTTTAGTTTTACAAAAAAGTAGCACATGTCGTAAAAACCTCGACTTTCTATCTATAAAAATAACGGAGATGCCCCGCAAAAGTATCCAAAATGGAACACCCTTTACAATGGGTCGTTTTTAAATTCCCGGACGGAGCATGGAAATAGAAACCTAGAGCAGTAACAAAAATTTATTTTTCAATTTGCTTTTGAATGCATGTATTACAACGATTCAGTAATAATTGAAAACCATTGAGGAAGTACTATTTTGGTTACTTTCTCGAAGATTTTTTTTGAGGTTCGGAAACAAAAATAATAATCACTGTGGGCCAAGTCTGGACTCTAAGATAGGTGTATTATCGTACAACAGCAAAACGACTTATGTCAATTATCCGCATCTGCTGAGTTTTATAGTGTCTGTGAGGTGCTGTAATATGCTTACGTAATACTGTCTTCTTACTGTCTGACCTTTGTCTAGATAATCAATCAATACAATTCATTGACAGTCCCAAAATAATGTTTCCATTACTTTTCCTTCAGAGGCAATCACCTTAAATTTCTTTGGAGGGCTCGAGCCCTTCATATGCCACTACACCGACTCTTGCTTGGATTCAGGAACATAATAATGGACCCAGGTCTCATCTCCAGTCAGCAATCGACTGATAATTAAATCTGTTTATCTCCAAAAATTGTTCACTCAGTTCCACTCGACGACGCATTTGAAATGGTGAAATCATTCGCTGGACCCATCTTGCAGTAACCTTTGTCGTGCCAACATAATCATGTAGGGTTCTGAAAACCGTGATTTTCTAATAATGCTGATAATTGTCACTTTTTCAGTCTTGCATCATTGAGTATTAAACATTACGTTTTTTCAACGAGTTCTGAAGAAATCAGTTCAGTAGGGCGGCTTTCGCCAATATCTGAATGACTCTCGGTTATATTTGTACAGTTTTGACTACCCAGAAATGGATGAGATCGAAGGGCAATCATCTCCATAGACAGCCAATATTTCTTCAAGAATCATTTTGGCAGTTTTCCCTTGTTTTGTAAGATACTTTATTACTGCTTGGTACTCGATTTTATTCATTTTGATAACTTGACACGACTCGATAACACAGTCTGACAGCTAATGAATTTAATAGCAATTGTTTCCAAAATTAGCTTACAAGTTTCCAAGGCATATGTGATTCAAAACCACGTTAATAAAAAATTATAACAGTATTATGAAATACCCAATCCAAGAATATAAAAACGACCCCTGGTATTTGAGATGGGAGTACTAAATGTTCCTTAAGCACACTCAAAAACTCCATGGTGGCAAAAAATCTAAAAATAATAATTGTATTTATCTATACTATTAACAGTATTATCAGGTTTAGTATTTAGTTTTTAGTTATTATAAATTACGCATTTTCCACATTTTAGTTCAATAAACATAGCACTAAAGTAAATATTTATTTTTTACATTTTCTCTAGGTTATGGAGCAACATGTGATATTAGTCTTATGGAACGGCTCGTGCTATCCCATCCTATCTGGTTCTTGCCGGGGATTCAGCGAGCCGGAGCATTTCATCTTCTACAAGGAAAAGATGAAGGTTGTTTTGTAGTAAGGAAGTCTTCGCAGTTGGACACGATGGCATTGTCGGTTAGATTACCACCGGACAAAGGTAAACACATAATAAGTACTTTATTTTTTAATTATGGGATATTTGATATTAATATAATACACTTACTCAAAAAAATTGTTACCTTTCTTTAAAGTTGCCAGTTCATGCCATACGTTTGTATAGAAGTTATTAAAATCAGCAGGATTTTTAAATTACTCAAAAATAGGAACTCATTATCATTACATTTTAAATATATAAACATTTGAAACATTTACTTTCATGAATTTTATATGCACTTGAAGAAAAATATCATCTTTCAACTTACTTACCTCAGTGTAATATCAGTTTTGCATAGAATTAATTCGAATGAAAGAGTTGTTTTACCGAAGAAATATTTCTCTTATGCAAAGATTATATTTCTTTGGTTCAAGAGCCCAGTGTCATGGTACAAGTATTGGCTCAACATATTTAGACTTAATAATAAAGTGTTTAAGCTTTTAATTCAAAACTGCTATGAGTCGATAGAAAGTATACTTGTTGTAAAATATTGTGGCTGACTTAAGGCAATAGAAATAACGTTTTAAATCGAGAGACATTTGGACGCATTTCGACCTGTTCAAAATTAAAGTAAGGGATCCTTTTTTCATTTATGTAAGTGCCAAAGAAGTCTTTTCCCTCTTCAGGAGGAGGTACCATTTGAAAAGTACACTTCAAAGACTGCTAGATCTTCCGGTGAATCACGGATTTTCCTTACCTTGCGAAGTCGAGAGGGTCTTTTTTCCTTCTGTTTTTTCCAATCCTCAAGTCTTTTGAAGGAATTCTGAAATATACTACCTTTTTATTTCGATCGACTGTATTATTGTACGAATACCTACAACTGCAAGGCCTAAAATAGTAAAAGATTCCAAAATAAACAAAACGTTTGTACTAAAGTTTAAAATAATGACTACTCATCAAAATCACTCCCAATTTTCAGACAGATCGTCATTCTCCAAATTGATTATTAATGGATTACCTTGTATATATAGAAGTTTTTTTTTATCCCACCAATCCAAAATTAACTTTTCGGTGTGGTTTACACATTTTTTTCATTAATCGTTGGTAATTATACTTGCTATCAAGTGTAATTCTGATTAAGTTTATAGGGTATAGGGTTTAAATTTTTTTGAGTAAGCCATTCAAAAATGTCTTCTTTTTTCCAGCTATTATTTGGTTGTTTGTTTAGAATTCTAGTAGGGTAAGACGATTGTGTAGAACAAGAGGATTCTTGTTCTACACAATTCTCGGTTATTCTTCTTCTTTTTCTTCTTACACCATTTTTTGAATTCATGGTCCATATTCTAATAAAAATTGATACTTTTTGATTTTGAGGAAAAAATTAAACTCGCTCCTTCCTGAAATGAGGAACATGCATGTACATCTATTTATATACCTTTTGCACGATCATCATCCTTGTTTTTTTGATTGATACTAATTGATTTTGTTGAATAATCCCGTCGTGATTTAGATACTTTACCATTATTAAAAATTCATGTTTCATCCAAAAAAAACACTTTTTTAAATTTTCCCTATATTCTTTAAAAAAATAAATTTCTTAATAAACTATCTGGGTTAGCTCATAAAAAAACCTCTGTTGCAGTCCTTTTTATAATGAAATCCTAAATATTTTATTATCTTGGTAATGATTCTAATCTTATATTCAAAATTCCCCTCCGTTTTAAAGTTCTTGCAATTTTTAAGAGTAAATAGTGTGTTAGTACGATGTCTCTTACCGCCTTTTTTGCATTTTTGGTTTTCTTTTCTCTTGCAAAAATCTTTGAATATACCGTGCAATATTCATTTGAACTGCAGCCCCCCACTTTTACCAGAAGTATTCTCTCAGACAGAAGTGACATGATTAGTGACAGAGCATTACCACGGATACCCAGCTGGTAAAGTTTATCCTGAATATATTTGAAGTTGAGGGTGTCAAAGGCTTTAGATAAATCAAAAAACATAGCCACCACCACACGATTTGCCTCTAGTTCCCGATGTACAAATTCTATCATCCGATGCGGGGCAGTTTCAGTAGATCTGCCTGGAATGAATCTGTTGATTTTCATCGAATATGTTGTGACGGGTGAGAAATTTCATTATACGAATATGGAGCACTCTTTCAAAGACTTTGGAGAAAACATTCAATAGTGAAATTGGCCTGTAGTAGTCGATGTCAGTTTGATCTCCCTTCTTGTGAATTGGTATTACAGTAGCCACCTTGAGAGTTGAAGGGAAACTTCCGGTTTTTAGGGATGTATTTATAAGAGTTTTTAAAGATTTTACTATTTCATTACAGACACCCTTAATGACTGCTTAGATAACTTAAATGACATAAATTACTATTATTTAAACCTGGTATAATTTGAAGAAAAACACAATATTATTATGGATAAATTCTGTAGTCAGTTGTTTCTCTAGCCCACGACTTGACTAAGTCTTGCTTTTTTAAAATACGTTAACATTGTTAAAATTATAATGAAATTGATCTCATAGGCTTCTTTAAGTATGTCTTAAGTAGGATATTATCAATGGAAAATTATAACAAATTTTTTCCTTATAGGTCCGTATATCGAGCACTACTTAATTCATAGTTCGGAAGGGCGATTAGGTCTAGAAACAAGTGAGAATAGGTTCGTGGATATGGCTGCTCTCATAGCCCACTATGCCAGCTGCTGCGACGAGTTACCAGTCCAACTGACGCTGCCCAAAACCATAAGAGAATCGAAGAGTAGACAACATTTATCATCACTGGCACTCCTGGGACAGGTATAAAAAGTTATTTATCGCAATTTTTGCTATATTATAAGTTTAAGGAACTAGAATTTGTGTAGAACGGCTTAGGTCTATTACGAACTCATGGACCGTATTAAATTTAAATTACCATTCAACATTTCCCCTTCGATTGCACAAAGCATCTTTGAGGATCTTTACTCAATAAGATCTAAGATCCAGGTGAGTTTTAATATATGACCCCCTATGTAAAAATTGGTTTGCACCTGTAAGTTCCTAACCCATGATTGTATTAAATTTTGTTGAACGAAGAAAAATTTTAATGTCTAGTGAGAAATAAGTAACATGTTCAGTTCCGCATACACTTCTCCACAGGAACAAGGAATGTTATATACATACTCCTGTTTAAAATGGTATTCGAGAATACCAAAACATTGGTCTGGATATGTGGTTGAGAGGCAAAGGCAATGTCATGAAATAAATATTGTTATTGACAAAACAGTGCACATAAACAAAAAACATAATACAAAAATAATTGGTAAAAATTAATAATATTAGACAACAGGAACTAATAAATAAATAATCAGTATACACATTTAATTCTACTCTGTTTTCATGACATACTGAAATCTAATTGATTCTATATGAATCTAATTGTGTGTTTAAACATTTAGTTCAAAATTTTGAAAAAATATTTTTATAGTTACCAAAAGTGCTTTTTTGAGGATCATGAAGGTTTTAAGCATCTGATGTTACCTGCATTTGCATTATATACCACGCCTTCAAGAACTTACTTCACAAACAACATTATTCCAGATATTTACAATCGCCTTATAACAAAATTACTCAGTCCTTGGACAAAGCAGAATTTATATAATTTATATCTGATATGATACTGGAGTGGAACCAAAAATCTTAGAAAGATACATTGCTGTTTTAAATTGTGAGCATTTCTCAGTATATGCTAAATTTCGGGAATATTTCCAAGTCAAAAATCCACGTATTTATTAGAAGTGGGGGAGCCAATATGATTAAAGGTTGTAACGAGCTTGGAACTGAGAGTATGAGCTGTTTCATTCATTCCCTTCAGCGGGTTATAGTAGAAGCAATCAAATCCCAAAAGGCGGTTTTAGACACCATAGCTGATGCAAGAAAAATAGTAGGTCGCTTTAATCATTCATCAGCTGCCTGTTCCAAACTAAGCAAATTCAAATTGTTGTTAAAAAAAATTATATGAATAGAAAAGGTCGATCTGCATATATACTAATGAACATGCTAAGATTTCCAACTTGACAAAAGTACAATGGGATTTAGTAGTCTCATTAATTCAGGTAAGCAGCCTTTGAAATTTGTTATATATATTTTTATGAAGATCACTTTTTAATTTAAGATTCTTAGACCATTTGAGGAACTGACCAGATACCTAAGCCAAACACAATCTTATATATTGGATATAATTCCCTTTGGTATTTGCTCACAAAATCTTTGACAAAAGTGACTCCATTTGGCATAGGAGTTTTCAGGGAAACCCTGATGGAGGAAACGAAAAAAAAAAGGTTTTCACAATTGGAGCAAAATACAAACTGCGCTATTGCCACACTTACTTAGACCCTGGATTCAAAAACATATTTTTCCTTGATGATGGCTTTGCAGAACTAGGAAAGCAACAATTATTAGTTGAATGTCTGACGGCCGGTTGCAGAAAGCTTAATTAAAGTTTAGAATGTGTAACGGAATGTCAAATTTGACAGCGAGTTTCTAGATTTCTATAAGCAGCTTGTCAAATCCGAAAGCTCGGTTGAATATTCTAAACAGCAATTAAGTTTTGTGCAACCAGCTGTAAGTCCAAAATCAAACCGAAAACAATGAAAAAGAGATTGATGAAAACATTAGCAGTCTCGTTTTTCGTCAGAATCGAAAAAATATAATTTTTGATTCCTATAAGCAGGGTTCATGTTCAACCTCTAATTTACAAAACAAACAAGATGAAATTTCTAAAACTAAAACAAAGATCTCCCAGCAAGTAGAATCGTATTTAAAGATGCCTCTAACTGGAATAGAGTAGGACTCAATGATGTTTCGGAGGGAATATAAATTATTCCCAGAGCTCTTCAAGCTTATTGTGTCGGAAGTATCTGTGAAGACAGGTAGAATAGACTGAACTCAAAAAATGCTCAGCAGTTAATATTTATCCACCATAACTATGTGCAATGAATATTAAGTTTGTTTTTTCCTACATCTCCCTTCCCCTGCCATCATCCGGCCATTTTAAGCAGGAGTTAGTAACTTCGGTAAACTAGCCGGAGTCAGTAAGTTGCATCTCTAATTGTAAAATAGGAATTAACCCCGTTATGAGATTTTTGCGTCTGTATGTGATATGTTGTGTAGCAGTTAATTCTTAATAAAAGTTGTTTTGATAGAGCAGGCTGAGTGAGCATAAGCCGGGTATAAAAGCACGCCTGAATCTCTCTGTGTTCATTTAGGTTTAGATTTAGTGAAGACAAAACGTCGAATAGTAATTCCAATTTGACACGGTCTAATCCCAAAACCATGATATCCTAATTAAATTTTTTTTTCAGGAATTTTGGAGCTATAGCCCACCGCCATCGGCGGCTTCTAGTCCAGATGCCGACCTGGTTCTTAATCTTAATCCTTTAATGAGTACTTTTAAACAAGCCGAACCCTCTACGCCTGTACAATCAAAACCTACCAGACCAAATACGCTCAATTTGCTCAATAAGAACGACCCTAATAACGAGTTAATGAGGAGCATGTCCTCGTTAAAGGGTGATTCTTTGGGAAAAAATCCCCCACCACCTCCACCAAGGTAAGTTTAACTTTTCCTCTGTAGAATTGTAATTAGTTCTTATCGACTACTGAGGGAGTAGGTTCCTTTTGTATAAATTAGCGCGCATTTTCAAGTGAGTCACATTAATTCGTGGAATACACGTACGATCTTTTTACGCTGTTAAGCGAGGAGGCAGCTAAGCTGTCGCCCGTAGGGTATCCAGCTGATTGAATCATAGATTGAGTGAATTTCGATACTAATCGTAGGTACCGCTAGGCAGGATAATGCTGTTCGGAATGTTTCGGAAGTTGTACCGCCAGTTCCGCGCGCACCCATATTTTTGTTCCCGATCGGTATTGTAGTTAACTCAAAAATTCGAAATTTTCCCGCTCTGTCATTTGTGTCAATACGTCATTATAGTAGAGGGGACTGAAAGAGCCCGTGGAAAGAGGACAAGAAATCGGCCATTTTTGTGGGTACTATCTCCAGAAAGCATATGCACTGAGCCATTTAGGGCTAACATTTTAGTGTACTGTTTGCACTCTTTTTATACATGATTATTCCCTTATGGTGTATTAAAGTCAGTGGTTTGGTTTGTTCATTTCGATTCTGACTGTGGCGTGAAAAGCCAGATATAAAAAGTGCTTTTGCTAAGTGCTGGAAGTTCATTTAGAACCTAAAACAATACCTTACTGCCGTACGAATTTTCCGAATTTTCTGGTCCGCCAGTTTTTCCTGAATAAAGCCACACTGGATAAGTGTGGTTTTTTTTGGACGGCGCAATAAAGCACCCAACCATCCTGCAACGAGAACAGTTCATTCCTCGAAGGGTTTCCCGCTTTTACGGAATTAATGATCTCCAGAAGAGAATCCTACCTCCTGTATGTAGTTTTTTTTTTGGATACAAGCCTGTTGTAAGCCTTCCCAGGCTTTCAAATTGGAAACTAGTGATCCTTAGTTAATTAAATTTAAAGTTTTTGTTCAAGCTGTGTACTAGCGAACCATTTTGTCATAGACTGCGTAAACGCCTGTTAATTTTTTTACGTACCACTTAAAGAGTATAAAAACAAAATATAATATTTAACCATAGTGTTTGGGTTCTGAAAGGCCCGTACATAGAAATTTTATTATGGTTTTGAGCGCCTACGGGTGTATGTAAACTGAACGTGATCACGTGAGGTACTAGATATTTTTTATTTTTGTAATTACATATAATTAATTAATATTAATTCGATATAATTCTAATAGTTCTTTTCTAAAATAAGTACTAAAGCAAAAATATAATGGTACTTATGTACATATAAATTTTTGGATCTACACTCTTTTCTTACATGAATATTGTGAGTGTAAATTAGATTGGTATTTATATTAAAGGTGAAATTTTTAAACTATTATTGGTTAATTTTCTTTTCTTTTGGCATTTTCCCACAGGTATTTTGTTTTGGTATCCTGTAACCTGGTATCAAGTTACTATACGGAATTGAATTTTTATATTATGGTTACTGGAGCCTTATTAATATCGACCATCTTTTTGACCGCACGACCACTCCCGAACTGCTGCTAGCCCAGCATTCCGATTATTTTCTCCACTTTACCGTTTCTCAGCTTTGAAGGGCTTCCAACCCCTATCAAGGGCTGAAATTGGGTGGCACGGGGTTAAAAGTATATACATTTTTATACTATATATATATTTTTTAATTTCTATTTTGACACCTCTGTTTTGTTTTTAAATCTCTAACTGCCTTTAGTTCATTCAGTTTTTAACATAAAACTATTCTTCATATTTTTAACAAAAATTTGTCATTTCCAAAATATTACTAACTGAAATTTTTAGTATAAAGGATATTGATACTGTTACACATTATAATAAATGCTTTTTGTATTACAAGAGTAACTTGATTAATCACACCATACAATACAACTCGATTATTTTATGCTGTCACACCTGTCATAAAACTGACCTTACATTCATGTTCTAGCCTTATTTCTTCTATAAAAATGTTCGATAATCCTTCTGAATATAATTGGTAAAACTGGAGATATAATGAAGAGTTTGTTTACTCCTTATCCAACGTATTACAAACGTTGCATGACTCTCACTACAAAACTTAAAATAAGGTACAGGGTGTTCCAGCGAGGACCAATCGATGTATTTTTTCTTGTAGAATCCAAAAATATCATCGAAAAAATATTTGAACCAGAAACAAAAGAGTTACGCTATGCATCAGGTGTTTTTTAAATGGAATGTATCGTTTTTTATACGATTTTTGGAAAGAGTGATTTTTTTTATGTCCGTTCTGATTAAAAGATTTGATTTTGCGATAGCTGTTTATATTACATTTTAATGTTTTACAAACTAAAATTTTAGCTTCTCCTGTTTAAAATATACGATAGATTGGTATAGGTGATCAAGGTAAAATGACGTTTGAATGCTTTGTCAATAAAAATTGACATTATTTTAATTATTGTCGAAGTCTTCACCTAAAAAATATATATTTGACTCTGATCGAAATGAAATACTCTTTGGACGAGAGACTACAGATTGTTATGCTATTTTACAAGTGCCAAGAAAATGCAAGAGAAGCAAGAAGAAGATTTATTGCAAATTTTCATAGAAATATATCCATCAATACAATTCTAAGGATAAAAAACCTATTTGAGGAAAATAAAACTTTACATGATAGAAAAAGAAATATACAAAGAAGAAATCGAGACCAGGCCATTATAAATTATTTTCAACTTAATCCAACCAGATCTATTTCGGATGCAGTTCGGGAAGTTCAGTACGGTGGTGGTGTAAGGCGCAGAAGAGTTACCCGAGGGACTGTTCACAGGACTCTGAAAATTCATAAATTTAGGCCTTTTCGTATCCTTCCACTTCAGCACCTAACACCGGCACAAAAAGAACTTCGCTTCCAATTTGTTTCTCAAATGGTAATTCGGCAAGAAAACGAAGACCCTGATTTATTCAGAAATATTGTGTGGACCGACGAAGCTACTTTCACAACATCGGGAGTATTCAACAGACATAATAGTCACCACTGGGCCGTTGAAAATCCAAAAAAGTTCCAGACTATTAAATTTCAAGGGTGGAATTCTATTCATGTTTGGTGTGGGATAAAAAACAATAAAATTTTGGGACCAATATTTTTTAACGGGACTTTAAATGGGCACAGATATTATGAGTTTTTAGAAAACGAAATTGAAAATTTTTTGGAAGACTTACCATTGGCAGAATATCAGAATTTAATTTGGCAACATGATGGGGCGCCTCCTCATGCCGTGCATGATGTGGTTTAATTTTTAAATCGGCGCCATAAAATTTAACGAATGGATAGGGCGAAATGGAACATATGCTTGGCCGCCCAATAGCCCCGACCTCTCAGTTTTGGATACATTTCTTTGGGGCCATTTGAAGAACGTCGTATACAGACAACGAAACGAAAATATTCAAGAGATCATGGGAAAAATTGTTGATGAAATAAACCACCTTAACCAGGAAAATCATATTGTAACAGCAAGTTTAGAAAGGCTACAAAGGGGTTATCGATGTTGTTTCGAGAAAAACAACGGTCACATTGAAAACTTATGTTATTAGTAGTTTTATTTTATTATTTAATAATTATTTTTTATTGAATTTCTTTTTTTATCATGTAAAGTTTTATTTTCCTCAAATAGGTTTTTTATCCTTAGAATTGTATTGATGGATATATTTCTATGAAAATTTGCAATAAATCTTCTTCTTGCTTCTCTTGCATTTTCTTGGCACTTGTAAAATTGCATAACAATCTGTAGTCTCTCGTCCAAAGAGTATTTCATTTCGATCAGAGTCAAATATATATTTTTTAGGTGAAGACTTCGACAATAATTAAAATAATGTCAATTTTTATTGACAAAGCATTCAAACGTCATTTTACCTTGATCACCTATACCAACCTATCGTAT
This sequence comes from Kuschelorhynchus macadamiae, assembly GCA_030620095.1. Classification (NCBI taxonomy): domain Eukaryota; kingdom Metazoa; phylum Arthropoda; class Insecta; order Coleoptera; family Curculionidae; genus Kuschelorhynchus; species Kuschelorhynchus macadamiae. Next base: position 696,553 of record JAUTXW010005202.1, on the reverse strand, counting down.
ATTTTGAACAGGTGAAGCTAACATTTTAGTTTGTAAAACATTAAAATGTAATATAAACAGCTATCGCAAAATCAAATCTTTTAATCAGAACGGACATAAAAAAATCACTCTTTCCAAAAATCGTATAAAAAACGATACATTCCATTTAAAAAACACCTGATGCATAGCGTAACTCTTTTGTTTCTGGTTCAAATATTTTTTCGATGACATTTTTGGATTCTACAAGAAAAAATACATCGATTGGCTATTTTGAATTTTTCCAAAATACAAGGAAGGTCGAGAATATGTCCCTGTTCAGTCCTCGCTGGAACACCCTGTACAATGGAATCAGATTTCTACTGAAGACTTATTCAACCAACCGTTGGGTGATTGTTAACAGACATTTTTAGTTATTTGGAATTTTATGCCTATGAACAAGTTTGGGATTGGTTTCAGGAACTCAATGTGAATCATAATGTTAAAAAATGCTACATTCTGTAAATAATCTCATTTTTACTCAGTTATCTTTATTACTGTAATTAGTGTAATGTATCATGGGTGTTTTTTTTTATAAAACAGGCGATTACTCCCTTAATTTCACAAATAAATAATTTATTTTCTTCATAGGTGGTCTAAACCAACAACGCCTCAGAACAACTTCACTGTCACCACAACGGTAACCTTTAGTGTCAATGCTCAAAGCCCCAGTAATGAAAGATCTACTCCATCCCAGGTAAGTTATAACTTTCCAGAATCATCTGGACATAACACATATGGTATATCCCTTCCATCTGTTGGATCGACTCCTGACATTAATTCTTATATTTTGACATTTTCGAAGAATTTTAGTATCAATGTCGGGAATCGGAAAAATTGAAATTAAAAAAGGTTACAAGTCAATCAGTGAAATATAGCTAAGAATAGTTTTCTGTATTGTATGATAGGTAGGAGCTGCTCATCAGAGTCACAGCCCATTAAGTTTTTCTATAAAAATTTCCCTTGAACTGGTAATTCCAGAATGCATTGCTTGTGTAAATTGACATCTGGTAGTTTTATTTTATAACATCTTAGCTTTATGATGTTTTCTTCAATGATTTGTAACATTTATGTAATTGATAATATATTGGGCGGAAGTATTTAGTCTAGTTGTCGTGCTAGCTAATTTAATGTTTCAGCTTCTTTGTTATTTCTGCACTGAGAAAGATCTTTAATATAGGAAAAAAATGTGACATAAATAGCTTAACATCTAAAAATTGTGGAAGTCATTGACGTAAATACTTAATTTTATTTTGCGTTTTATGTATATTTAAAAAATGTGTTAGCTAAGTTGAAGCAAAAATTCGCAATACAGTGCTTAACAAAATGCTGCTAAAAAGTTTATCCAAAGAGATATTTTAAAATGAATAGCACTCTATAATTTGCAAGTTTCGCCCCGTTTTACAAAGTAGTTTATTAAGATTTAAAATCCAACATTTCATTACTGGACGGCCACCACCAACTTTATTTTTTAAATGCGGATCTGGATTTTTTTCAGTTTTCAAAAGCCTTCGATCTCTTAAAACCAATAAGGTTTAAATCTTAATCATATAACAATCCAGAAAGTCATACTCGACAAGTACTTATTATGTCGTTATTTACTTTCTGCGGCACACCCAATACTACTGATACACCCCTGCTGGAAAAAAATTAAATTTTGTATTCTCAATTCATCTACGTACAAATTTATGTATTATAAATAAGGTCTTTTAAAGTAACCCAAGAATAAAAATCCAACGGCTAAAGGTCAGGAGACCTCACAGGCCATTCTATAGCACCTCCATTCGCTACATATCGCTCAGAATACTCTACTTCAAGAAAGCAACGTATATTTCTACTACTATGCGCATTATTATTTTATTTAGTTTTGGGAAAACACAGTTTTTGGTAATAAATAAATTGTAATGTTTTCTATATGCTTGTTAGAAGGAGATAGAAAGCTTCTTCCCCAAGTACTTGCTTGGTATTACTTTCTTTGTTGCTAAATAGTTAAGTGTTACAGATTATTAGTTTTAGGAGTTCGAAAGTTTTTAAAAATTTAAATAAAATACCCAGGTTCGTATTTAAAATAAAATATTTGCAGATAGTTCCACGAAAACTGTGAATTTAAATATCTACAGATGAATCTTCATGATCACAAATATTGATAATGTGTAATTTGATTTTATCGCAATTGAGTAATTGACTAATTAACGTAAATATCGTAAGGCCTTAAAATTGTGGGATTAAGTTGCATAGATAATTAATATTTTTTGGGGGCATGTTTTATTAACAAGTCCACTGACCTGAATCAGACATATCTTGTAAATAAATAATAGTAGTCTCATTTTCATCATTTGTGGAATTGGTGTAGGGTGTGTCAAAGGGGAACTTGGGCAGAATGCTAATGTCATTCTTACTGACAGATGCTAAATTTTCGATTTTTACAAAATATTTTGTAGATTGTTAAATCTAATAATCAACCAAAGAACAACTAGTAGTAGACGTGATATTTCATTTCTAGGTTGAAGTGATTCATTGCGACCCCAAAAGAATGTCTCCGGAAGGTCAGTGCAATAACTCGACAATGTCATCTAGGGGCAGTGTACGAAATAAAAGTTTAAGCAATTTAACTTCACCCAACTCGGTTTTGTCGCCCAGCTCGGACAGCGTGATATCGCCGGATACGTTGTCGCCTTTATCTGTCAGTAAGGGTGCCAGGCACAGTAAAAGAACAAAACCAAAAATGTCGAAACATTATCAGGTAACTGCATGTTCATAATTTAACCAGTAAGGATGAATGTGATATGTTTGGATGACACTACCTGCTTGAAAAGAAGACCAGATTTTTTTTTCGCTGTCTTAAAGTTGTTTCTTATTGTCTCCTGTTCCCTGAAAAAGATACAAAAAAACTTTAAATATAATAGTCTTAGGGTTTATCCTGAACTGTTAGAAAATGTAAATAGTACAGAAAAACTGATAAGCACGGTTTTTTTTAATTGAACACACTGTCTATTTTTCATTTTTTTGAAAGATCTTTCTTTCCCGATTTCAAAAATATATAATTTGACTATATTTATGAAAATCGTTTATTAATTATTTTGACTTGACCCTGCACCTTATTCCAGTTTGGAGACGTTATCGGTAGGATCTCCGGATGGCGAGCTCTCCCGGATTTAGGTGCCCCTTGAGAGTATTACTGTATCACGAGATGACCCTTTCTTTCAAGCTATCCCCTTACCATAACAATATTTGCAATATATTATATTCATACTTTCTGGGGTTATGGTATTTCACTTTTATATTCAATGTAGCCTCCTCTATTTCTGATGCAGTTCTAAATATTTCACCTCAGTTTCTTGTTAATGGTGTCTCTAAGAAAATCTGGATGATTCTGATATAAAATTTCTTCTCGAATTCTTCTGAATGTTTTCAGGCAGACCTATCATAAAACATTCGATTTTTCAGATAGCCCAATATAGGGCTGGGTTCTTGACCGTTGATCAATTGACCAAAATTTGGTTAAATTCTTTTTTTATGAAATAAGCCTTTTAAAATAGATTGATGAAGCTAATATGTTTTCCGAAACCGAAATGTAAATTTTAGACTTTAAAAAACATAATTAGGTCAAAGGTCAGCATTAAATAAACTTTCCTATCATATGTTAACTGTAACATAGTTTATGTTACATAACGTAGTATCAGTATCAATTTTGCATTATATAAGATAGCTAGCTGCAAATATCTGGCGTTACATCACATGGGGCTCTACATATGGAGGTAATAAATTTTGGGGAAGTCCAAAGTATAGTTTTTCCAAATATATTCCCTTTCGTTCTAAAATTGGTACTTTCCCCAATAATCTTTGTTTTATTTTCTTCTGGAGTCAAATCTGCTAAAATCGAAATAGTTGTTCTTTTGAGTTCATCCCTCTTTAAATTTAGCTCTCGATAGCAGAGATCAACTAAATATGCTGCATTGTGTGTATCTGTACACAACATTTCAATTATTATTTATTGATCGAAGATCAATAAATTTTGAATTTCTTTTCCAAAAAAACTCATCAGATAAAATCAATCATCAATAAAATTTGAGGAGGAAGCCTTAGAGTCGTCTCTATTAAAGCCAAAATCATAGTTCAGATATGTAGACGATACTTTTATAATATGGCCGCATTGTCCAGAAAACCTTCCTGGGTTTCTTGATCATCTGAATCAACAACATGCTATTATAAAATTTACAATGTAAATTGAATCAGAAGGGACGATTCCCTTTCTAGATGTTCTTGTACATAGGAAAGGGGATGGTTCCTTAGGACACTCTGTATATAGAAAACCAACGCATACGAACAGGTACTTAAATGCAAATTCCCATCATCATCCAGCACAAAAGCAATCAGTCATTAATTCATTGGTTTACAGAGCTCTCGCGATTTGTGACCAAAATTCTTTACAATCGGAAACGGAGAAACTGATTCAAGCTTTAAGAAGGAATGGATATTGCACTGATGATTTTAGACGATCAATTAGAAAATATAATAATCCTACTCCTCGAAATGATACTAATAAGGAATTACCGATAGGAAATGTAGTTCTTCCATTAATACACGGAACCACAGACAAGATTGCAAGGTTACTTCGCCGGTCCAACATACGTACAATCTTCAACACACACAAGAAAATTGGACCATGTTTGAGATCGCCAAAGGACATGATTCCTTTTCAAACGGAAGGAGTATATGCAATTCCTTGTTCCTGTGGTGATGTTTATATTGGAGAAACTGGACGATCCATATCGACTAGGCTTAAGGAACATGAACGATGTATGAGAAAGAAACAAATTGTACAATCTGCTGTATCTGAACACCAACATTCTACTGGGCATGTCATAAATGTAAAAGAAACCAAAGTTCTTGCATCGGTTCGGGAATTTATAAGCATCCTAACAATTTTAATAGAGATACCGGCTTCAGTCTACATCATATGTGGAAACCGATCGTTACACCGAGTCACGCTTCGGTAAACACAGGTCGGCTATAAATAGCCGGCCTGGGTCTCTCCGAGCTCATTCAGTGTTCCGATCTCGTGAAGTGAAGATCCTTGAAAATGCCTCGTGCAATCGAAGGCGAAACGTCGGAAAGTGATTCCATTTTGACGCGGTCTAATCCCAAGAACCATGATTTCTTAACAGTTATTAATTCATTGGTTTACAGAGCCCTCGCGATTTGTGACCAAAAGTCTTTACAATTGGAAACCGAGAAACTAACTCAAGCTTTAAGAGGGAATGGATATTGCACTGAGGATATCAGACGGTCAATTAGAAAGTATAATAATCCTCCTTCACAAAATGATACTAATAAGGAATTACCGATAGGAAGTGTAGTTCTTCCATTTATACACGGAACCACAGACAAGATTGCAATGAGGCTTCGCCAGTCCAACATACATACAATCTTCAACACACACAAGAAAATTGGACAATGTTTGAGATCCCCAAAGGACATTATTCCTTTCCAAACGGAAGGAGTATATGCAATTCCTTGTGGTGATGTCTATATTGGAGAAACTGGACGATCCATATAGGCTTAAGGAATGTGAACGATGTATCAGAAAGAAACAAATTATACTGCTGTGTTTGAGCACCAACATTCCATTGGACATAACATAAATGTAAAAGAAATTAAGGTTCTTGCATCGGGTTCGGGATTCTATAAACGGAAAATTAGAGAATCTATTGAAATTTATAAACGGAAAATTAGAGAATCTATTGAAATTTATAAGCATCCTAACAATTTTAATAGAGGTACGTGTTTCAGTCTACATCATACATGGAAACCGATCGTTACACCGAGTCAATGGTTCGGTAGACACAAGTGTACCACAGACACGGCCTGGGTCTCTTCGAGCTCATTCAATGTTCCAATCTCGTGAAGTAAAGATCCCTGAAGATGCCTCGTGCAATCGAAGGCGAAACGTCAAAAAGTTATTCCATTTTAACACGGTCTAATTCCAAGAACCATGATTTCTTAATTAGAATTGAGTGTTTAAATTTCGCTATACTCTCTACATCGGGTTTACTATCGCCTCCCTTAAACACTTTTTATTAACTTGAAAGCTTTCAAAGCATTGAAGTGTGTTTCCTCATATCCTTTTAACTGGGAGTTTTAATGATTGAGGTTTGTTTCCGTGTTCTTGTTTTTCTAACAGAACTGCATTTGTAATATAGTTAAGCCTACAAAATTTGATAACTTCTTTACAAGGTGATCACGAACGGTTTCAGAAAATTCATTTAAGTTTGTAAAGAAGGGTTGGTGGCATTATCTGTTATCGCTGCTACAACTTTATTTTCTCCAATCTCCTTGATAACTTTGGATTACTCAGAACTAATATATACACCAGTATTGCGTTGCCTTTTTGCTAAAAAAAAGTCAAAGAAGAAATCTCCCTTCATGGTACTTTACCATGTAGTTCATTATTCTTTCAGGTCTTATATTTGACCATCCATCACGATACATTGTGAAAAATTGCTTTCGACTAGGTACTTTAAATGAAGGCCTACATGATTTAAAAAAAGAAATCCATTTTTTGCTTTCAGACAGTGAAAGGGCACAATTCGATGAATATATGGCTTCACTAAAACTTTCTGCCAATGAGATTGTTCGTTTGGACTCATGTGATATAAAAGGGGTAAAACAGTTCCAAATTGTATGTCTTGATTTCGTTTTAAGTTAAATAAACAAAATACAGTGAACAGACACGACCTTGAACACGTTCGAAATACTGAACACGGAAATTTTTTGAAGTGTTACCAACTCAAATTCTTTCGCATTACGCACCTAGCAGATGGAGCGCGAATGAAACTTGACTGGCTGGACTGGAGTCAATCGGTCAAACTGTATTGGGTCAGATTCTGTCAAATTCTCGAGAATTTGACAATGGTCAAGTGACCAGGCACAACGCTTGCCCCATAGTAATATGTCAAATGGAGTGAGGTTCGGACTGTTTGCCTGCCATTGATGAGGACCATTCCTTCTGACCCACATAACTCATACCGGTTATTAAGAATATTGGTCAACATTATGGACCGTTGTGCCATCTTGCTGCTGTATAAGGTTGTTATATGCGTAGAGGGGAAGTTCGTCCAAAAATTGTTTTATATTTCATTCTTTAATAGTTGAAAGTATCTTTCACCAGTTATTCTACCCTGAGACCAATAATCTTGTTGTCAAACAAGCCGCATGACACATTTACGCTTCTTCTTCCTTGAATTCTTACTGCCTATATTTTGTATGGATTTGTGTTTTCGGTTAAACATTCCGTCTGTTGTGAATGTTGCTTCATCTGTAGAAATTATTTTATTTAGAATATCTGCATCGTCGTGTAGCCTCATTGCTAAATCACGGCAAATCTTCAGCCTTTGCTGCATGTGGTTATCGGTTAGCCCTTGGACAGGCGCAAACTTGTAAGGGTGATATTTATTTGTGACTGACTCTTTTTGCGAGATTTGTTGAACTGAGTAGTGGCATCTGAAGTATCCCGTTCTGGCATTTCTATAAAACAGCACTGTGATTTGAAGGTTACATAAAAACACTTTAGTTTTACCTTAAAGAAAAATAAGATACCCAAGTATTCGTCGACATTTCTTGTAAGTATTCTTTTCTTACGATCGACACTTTTTCTTGCCTCAAACTGCTTCACCACATAGTTTGTGGACTGTTTAACGTTGTATTCTTTCTGGATATACAATATGATATTCGCGCGTTACTACCATAGGAATAGTATAATTTAATAATACTCGATTTGAGGTAAATAACTCATTTTTGAAAGAGTAAAGGTGACATTATGACACATTAAACCAAAATAATTATTATACAGTTTGTTTAAATATAGTCAAACTATATATTTTTGGAATCAGGAAAGAAAGATCTTTCATAAAAATATAAAATGTACAAAGTGTTTCCCAAAATTGATAACCCGTGGTTATAAATTTTTTCCCTACTTTCCGATTGTCTTCTGTTTCTTTTCACACAGTTCCGGGGCGACCCAAACACTTTAAGTTTTTGGGTTATTTTATTATTATTATTATATTATAAGTTTATTTGTATCCTTTTCAAAGAACCCTGTAGGTATGGTACTAAATACTTTTGAACGATAAAACGTAGAAAAGCAATTTAAAAACAACATGTCGTTGTTTTACTTGAAGTTTTTCTTTATTTTGTTTTTACTTATACATTATGTTGCTTTTTTCAGTGGTGATATAAACTTTCTTATTTTAAATATTAGTATGGATGGGTCTGTAATGCAACGTTTCTAATTGGCGTTTTTCTTCAGTTTTTCTACATATTTTCAAATTAACAGAATTAAAGTTGTGTTAAACTTTATCAAAGCAAAAGATATAAAATATTTAGAGTCCAATACTCACATTTTAATTTTTTTTTAAAGTTGCTATATATATATATATATATATATATATATATATATATATATATATATATATATATATATATATATATATATATATATATATATATATATATATATATATATATATATATATATATATATATATATATATATATATATATATATATATATATATATATATATATATATGTATATATATACACATATGAATACTTAACCGCCAAACCTCAGGATCTCAAAGAGTGCTGTGTTAATATTTACCTATCATCCACTTAATAACTTGCTATAATACAAAAATATATTTTGCCCTAATCCTCTTACCAAGTAATGCTTAACTCTTCTAATTACTTTATTATTACTTCTCAAATTATGCATCAAACCTCATAACATACAAAATTACTCAAACAATTTCAAGCAATAAGCAGTTCATTTGTGTTAGGCTCTTTAGGCGTATCTTTTTAACAGAATGTTTCTTGTATATTGCTTAGCTAACTTTACTTTTCCGCTTCTGAAAATATATGTTTTGTTCTGCCTTACATGCTTTCTATAAACTATAAGAAATAAAAACACATAAAATATAAATAATTTAGTATTCTCACAAATTCTAAATAATTCATAAAGAGAAGTTAACAAAGTCTGCTTAAAAGGAGCATGCAAAAGTTCCATCATCATAGAAAGCGCAATAAAAATGGATCTGCCCTATGTAAGGGATCACAGTTCTAATAGGGTTATAAACCTTGGAGCAATAAATTACGTTTATTGCCAAATTTACCGAATAATATTCATATTCAGCCAAAAAGCACGACTGATAATGTTGTTTTATCATCTCGGAGATTGAATTTACATGTTATTTTGAAATATTTTATTTTAAGTTCATGTTATCGGCTTTCTGTGACGTGAAATACTTAGTAAAATATTGAATAATCAGAGAACAAAATAAATTCCTCGTTTCTGCAGCTTCATATGGTATCTATTTTTATTTTACAAAATCAGAATTCCTTTAGCAGCATAGGTTTATATCCTACCGACTGCGCCATATTCTGATCGGGACTATCATACTCTGGAAGATATTTATTTGATATTTAATTGATAACATAGGTAAATCAATATTGACATTATCCGAGATCGCTTCCAAGGTATGAAGATAGGGTAAGTTTACCAAAGATCATAAATTTAAAAAATGAAACAAACATTGCCAAACATTAATTAATTATAGGTTATATTTGTGGCCAAAATAAGGATGACTTCATAGTAATTGATTTATTTTTAAAAAAGATCACAAAAACTACATTTTAGCAATACTGTACTTCACTTGTTATGTTGTTGGCTCTGATCAGAGGTAGCTTGCAGCTCGACTCGGGACTTGGACGAAGTTCTTTCTTGAATCTTACTATTTATTTATTATAAGTTAATATTAGCTCCACAAAACTGATATTTTCATTTTCGACACATTATATTACTCTGCATGCTTCCTATTTATCTTAATAATTTAAGTTTTAGTTACATATTCCGTATACATTTTTTGTATTTGTTTGCATTTTTGAATGTATCTTAAGAAAAAAGCTGCAATATTATAGTTTGGACATTATTATTTTTACAATTTTTTATCAATTCCAGGAAAGCGACATTATTGATTCACCAACGATGCTCTATTATAAGAGCGGTCTTGGTGATAAAATCAGTGACTACGAAGACGTTTGGGCAAACGACGGGACCCTGATAAAACCAAAAAGTAACAATAACAACGGAAGCAGTAATTTGGCGTCTCCGGATATCTTGCAACACACCCCGGCCAATATTCTCTCCCTGAACAACAACGTTCTGAGTCCCACTGATTCGTCGCATAACGGATCGATTCAAAGAAGTGTCTGTGGGACGCCGATTCAGAACAGTTGCCATAAAGGTAATTGAGCATGTGGATAGTTAGTGTTCTAGTTTTTAATTTTTATGTAATCTTTTTTATTTGTAAAAATATATTACAATTTATGATTTTTTTTGGTCCACTCTTTAAAATCGGAGCTCTCTCGAATTAACATAATTTACAACTCCATGTCTTTTTAAAATAGTCAGTCGCCATTAATCCTTTATTTTAAATGTATTTCTACCTTTTTAATATTGTAGTTTCCAACATTCAATCTCCGATTACCGACACCCTTTCTCCACCTCAAGTTCAAACACCTGAACTAATAAGCCCTCACACGCCGAAGCAACAGAGTCCATTCTACGCGGAACCCGCAGACTCGTTAACTTCTATTCAGCAACCCGTACCAAAGAGAATTATAACACGACCAGCACCAGGAATTCCCATCCACCATCGACATTCCAACCCTCCCGGATTGAATTCAATGAAGGCCTTGAGTCCTGGTCTGGAAAGGGTGGACGATGGAGGAGAATTTAATGGAGGTAAGTGCTGCTTCTATGGCGAATCTAAGAGATTCAGATATGAATATTTAATTGTAAATTTAATTTTGACAGTTTCAAGATAACCACGTTTTTGTTATTAATTTTGATATTGTTATCTAAATAGTCGCAATTTTCTAAAATAAAACATATAACTATTTTAAAAGAGCATCCTCTTTCAAAATATGCCTGAGTTGCCTCATCGACGTGATGAAAAGGACTGTAGAAGAACTATTTAGGAGTAATACCAATAATTATGTATTTTTTAACTTAACCATTTCATTTGACTTGGAACTTGGACTATTGGAAACCGAATTAGACAGGCTACATTAAAATTTTCTGGGGATGTCACAAATGCGCCATTTGTTAGGTCTGGAGGCTGCTATTAAAATTTGAACTAAATTTGGAAAAGCATGTTAGAATTTTCCTGACATAAATACAGACAATAAGCACTAGGCTATGTTTTCTCTACTAAGGCATTGTTATTACATGTGTACGTAAAGTAGTTTTTCTAAACTGTGTTTGTCTTCTCTACTCGTCAGCCTAAGTGATTAGTTTATTTCGAAAGCAGAACGTGTTTGTTTCTAATAATTACGTTACTTGCTATTTTTTTTTAATTTATTTATTAAATAATTAATTATAGTTGTTACTCTGCTTGCTTAGGTAATTCTAAAACGGTACTAGATATGCAAAAATCGTATCGGTTCCAAAAAGCACAGGGGATTCAAAAATAATACTGTCGCAAGCCAGTACTTTGCTAGAAAAAAGTTTGATAGTGATAATTAGATAATAACCCCAAAAATTATAACAGCCTGTAGATTGCATCTTATAATATATTGGTATGGAGATATACAGTTTGCCTCACATTACTTAATACCCTGTATATTATTATAAATGTATGTTGTATTGAGTTTATTATTGTAAATTTATAGTATAACTAGGGGATATTGTTGTAAATATGACATAAAATGTTTAAATGTTGATGGTTGAATACTTCTAAGTAGGTCTGTGGCTCAATTTTTCGCGTGATGCAATTTTTTTATGTTTCGACGTTTTAATTTCTTGATTCATATAACTTACAATTAGACAAAATATGCATTATACCTAACTATATTGGTATTCTATTTGCACATTGAATAGTTAAAAGATTTCACTTTGTTTAATAATATGTTAATAGTTTATATAGATGATACTATTAAAAACCAAAAAAAAAAAAAAAACGAAAACAAGAATTTTTCTCTATTGTTGCATTGCATGCAAATGGTATATTATAAAATAACATTTTTAATTTTAGGGATTATGTCTTCTTCAGTAGATAATCTTAGTCCGAAGCAAAGGTTTCTAGGGTTAAAACGGCCAGAAGTAAAACCAGTATTACCACCATTTATTAAACCAAAAACCAGTAACAGTGAGACGTGGCAAGTTGATAATGGATGGAAATTTTTACGTAAGTTACATTTACTTGCTTGTTCTACCGTTATTCATTTTTTAATAGAAAGTAATAGATAATAAGATACTTTATTCTTTTTTATTTATTCAGAATGCTAAAATATGAATATAAAAATATGTCTGTTTTAAATATGATTGCTTTGAATGTGCATTTTTTATGAAATGTTAGAAACGTTTCATTTGCTTACCATATAACGGGTTTTACGGCTTTGGTCGATGAAGAAATCATGCTTCATGAGATTAGTGTCTGAAATTAAAATTAATATTCGACGTCTCACCCCCGATTGTACGAAGTATCTTCATGGGTATCCACTTGATAATCTCACCACTATGGGCTTGTTCAGGCGGGATTTTATTACCGCCTTAAGATCCGTTTCCACGTGTAATGCAGATGAAGATGCCTCGTTCAGTTGAAGATGAAACGTTGGATACAAATGTTATGTCTAATCGAGACCCATTAACTCTATAGGTTGCCTCTAGCAATCTTGACCTATCCCAACCCGGTGTGAGCGATCTACGTCACTCGGCGAGGGCATTGGGGGTAATGAAGGGCCGGATCAGCTGGCTCGAAAAGGTAGCAACACTGCTTTCACTGGGCCGGAACCTGCTCTTGGAATTAATACTTCAGCTGTCAAGGCTAGGATTAAGAATCGAGTGTGCTCCAGGACTCAGACAGTGTAAGGTCTTCATATCAGGCCCTTATAGCCGTTTTGACTCTAATAGACTTGAGGAACCCGAGCTTGTGGGACGTACGTGGCCTGAAAGGGTTCTCTCCTTTCTAAAAAGGAGTGGGCTCTTGGCCTGACACGCCTACTTGGGGGGATATCACAATGTGCCCCAGTGAGCCTAAGTGCTGCCCTTGTCGGGCTCCCCATCTATGTCTATGTCTACGTCACTCGGCGACCGTTTTGCTTTAGCACGGCTTTGTCCATTATCTCTTCTGTGTGTGTTTAATTACATATATTAGTATTTTTTTGTTCAAAATTGAAACTTTTTTGTTACAATAAAATGCAGCCTTCAAGATATAAGTTATTATAATTTTAAACTTATGTTTAGGGATGTTGGTTCAAATTTTAACCCAATTTTTTTGCTGAGTGCATTTCAAAAAGTTCTCATCGTATTTGAAAAAATATGATGTATTTTTAAAGTACCTAAAAAATATTCTTGTAAAAAGTTTTAGCATGACAAATAGTTGAATAACTTTAGGAAACGTACATTTTTTATACAAGGTGTCCCAGTAGCGTGTTCTCGGTTTTGGTGATAATGGTTAGATATAGAGAAAAAGTTTAAATATAACTATTAGTATATAGGATGACTTATAAACCCACTTAAATAATTTTTCATATATGAAACACACTATATTTTATTACATATTTGAATTTTATCTAGAATTCTGCTTCTACTTCATATATAGTCCAGAAATGTAATTGTTTTCGCGATATTGACATTTAAAAACTGGGATTTTCAATATTGAACAGCTGTAGAGCCTAAACTAAACGGTTCAAATTAGAACAAAACGGTTTGCATTTTCCTGATTTAGTTTTTAATAGTCTACCATACATTTCTTCTCTATTTTTAACCATTACCAAGATATCAACCGAGAACACACTATGGGGACAGCTTATGTATATTGTAAGTATTTTCCATATTTTATTAGCTATAGGCTTACTATTTGCAGTAAACATACTTATTTAACTGTTCAAACATCCCAAAAAATACTCAGAAAAACACAACTGACAACTATCGCAACGAAAACGTCAAGCTGAATAAGCAATAAACTTGCCGCTTTGTCAGATCGGGTCGCCAGTCGACGTCACGACCTGCGTCTCATCCGCGCGTCCCCCTCGCCCGTTAGCTGCTCATCGAGGTAACCTTAGAGTTAATGGGCCTTGATGTCTAATCGCAAGAACCATGATTTCTTAATGTATTTGCTACACTAGTTTTTATTTATTAAAGCTTCTGAAAAAAGGAAAATGTTTAACTTTTTATTACCAAAAGCATGGTGATTCCAGAAGTCCATATAAATACGGCTTTTTTTTCATCGTTCTTTATTTGAAAATAATTTGACTAGTAAGCAAAATGAACGGCAAGCATATCAAATTTTAACACGTAATGAATAACACAATACCAATAGCAACATAAAAATAAATTGTTTCTAGCGAATGAAGCAGACATGAGCATGGAATCGAGTGATCCCGATTATGAATCTGATTGGCCGACGATCCCCAACCTGCTAAGCTCATTGGACTACACCCCTGACAGTTGTGACGACAGATCTACGTTACACGATATGATCTCAAAAAGGTAAGCTAAATTTTCTTCAGATACATAGTATCATCTCTTTTTACTGCATCATTTTCAATTCAAAGCGGTATTACTTTGCAATTATTTCCGTTTAATATAGTATTCACATATTCTAAACAAATGTTTATAGAATTTTTAAGGCATTGGATATCTTCTACACTTAGACAAAGAAAATATAGTGCATAATACAATCCACAATTCACTATTATTTTTAAATAAATTTATAGCTACGTTAAATCATAAATTATCATGCAAATTTGAGTTGATATGCAGCCAGAAATAAACATTCAACAAGATATTATTTTTAGAATTTTAGAATTGAGTAACTATTAACAGTCTTTGCCAGACATTTGTAATCGCATTGTGTATAGCAATGAATAGTCTTTAAGTTAGTCATTCATTAATCTTTATTTCATGTGTGACCTGTCAAGATAATGGGTCAGGTGCCCACTAAGTAAGTTTTCTTTTTATTATATATGTAGCGTTTTTTTTAAAGCGCTGACACAAACATTTTTAAAATATATTTGTTAAATTTTGTCAAAATCAGTGTATCTAGAACTAAGTGAACTTGTATTTCAGAAATAAAATTATAAACTGTTATTTACTTAGTAACTGAGAAACATAAAGAGTAATAATAATTCTGGACAACTTTATTTTTAGTGGAATACCCTTTTTTGTTCGTTCAATGAAAAGAACATTTTTATCCATTTTAAAAGTATACATTGTGCATAATATTATTTAAACATTAATTTTACTGCTTAGACGTTTTCGTCTATGTCCAAAAAATTAGTTAATGTGGTTAATAGTTAATTTAAAATACTCCGCTTGAAATTTGATATGAAAAATGTGTATTTTCGAAACATAGCTTTAATTTACCATAATTTTTGATCGACGCTGCATGTTTTTTTTATTCATTCAAGAAATTGTATTTAATGCTTTTTTGTATCTGTGAGTAGATTAAGTATTGGATACCGTATTTGCTTTAATTGAAGAGGGGGAAAATGTATTGATGCAAGACCCTGTTGACATCGCGTGACTTCAAAACCGAAGTAGATTTAATGACAATATGCCACATTAATAAAACTTTTAGAGAGTATTAAGAAATCATGATTTTTGGAATGTATGTCAAATTGGAATTACTATCGGACGTTTCGTTTTCGATTGCATGAGGCATCCTCACCGCAGGCATACTCCACGAGATTTAAACACTGAATGAGCTCGGGGAGATTCACGCGGACTTTTATACCTGACTTGTGTTCGCCGAATCGCGACCCTGTGTTAAAATCGGTTTCCCCTTGTTATTTATACCGTATTCCGTATCTCTATTGTATGTTTAAAATTAGATAGATTCTCTAACTTTTCGTTAATAAAATGCTGAACCTTGGTTTTCTTTACATTTATACATATAGTATATAAAGGAACTTAGTAAAAAGAAATGGCTTATAATATCTGATTCCATGAGTGCTATACAGTCAATTGGTAATCTTCATCATAAAGACCCAATTTTACTATCAATCCACAACTTATTGACTGAAATCATACGAAAAGAAATTCAGATAATTTTTATTTGGATTCCTAGTCATGTTGGAATTCGAGGGAACGAACAGCAAAGATTTTTGTATAGTACAAAGGACATAGCAATTAGTATATTACAAATGGAACAAAACTATACTCAACTAGACTGGGATATGTATGAAGATAATAACAAATTACATGAGATAAAACCGTTTATTATCGTAAGACAAAACTATCAACTCGCAGTAAAAAAGAACAATCAGTAATTAATAGATTACAAATAGGCCACACCCGCCTCACACACAAATATTTACTTAATTCGGATGATCCCCCACGTTGTCTAAAATGTAACACAATATTAACAATTAAGCACGTGCTTTTATCATGTAATATATTCAATAACCCAAGAATAAAATATAATCTGAGCAACAAACTTAAATCTTTTTTTTCCGACGATAAACAGATAGACAATTTAATTAAATTTATGAAAGAAGTAGGATTATTTTGTGAAATATAGAATATGTTCAATAATAACTGACATAATAATAATAATTGCATTAATTTAAAAAATGCAATGGAATGGTGCTAAATGACCACAGATGTCGATGCACCATGAATCTCAAATTCTCTCTCTCTCTCTCTCTCGTTACATTTATAAAAATTTATTTCTTTTTAATATATAGTACATGTTCCTTAAGTCTAGTTGATATTGAACGTCTCTTTCTCCTACATACACTTCTCCACAGGAGCAAGGAATTTTATATACTCCTTGTGTTTGAAAAGTTACAATGTCTTTGGATCGCAGGAAATGCCCGATCTTCTTATGTGTATTGAAGATTGTATTTTTTATATTTTGTCTCTAGTGCCATGCATGTAGGAAAGAACAACACTACATAACGGTGGTCTTTATCATTCTCCTTTCGCGGAGTTGTATTACTATATCTTTTAATTGAACTCGTAATATTTTCAGTGCAATAGCCATCTCCTCTCAGAGCCTCGGTCAATTTCGGTGTTTCCGATGGTAGTGAATCGTAATCCGAAATCGAAATTGCTTTAATACTAGTGAGTTAATAACCGATTTCTTTTGTGCTGGATGGTGGTGGGAGTCTGTATTTAAGTATCTATTTACCTATTTCCTTCCTTTAAACATGTATATCTAGAAAGGGAATCGTTCCATGAGATTCAATTTCCATTGTGAACTTGATATTGTAATGTTGTCGATTAAGGTGGTTCAAAAATATAAGGAGATTATCCTGTCAATGAGGCTAAACAACAAAAGTATCATCTACATATCTGAATCAATGGTTCGGTTTTAGTGGAGCGGATGTTAGAGCAATATTCTTAAAGGCTTCCATAAAGATATTCTCTGCCACAGGTGATAGAAGAGATCCCATAGCTGCCCCTGAAGCTTGTTTCTAAAAAGTTCCTTGAAAAATGAAATAAGGTAGATGTAAGACAAGCTCCCTCTAGATCGACTAAGTTCTTATAAAGATTATTATGATCCAATATGTTTCTTATAATGGAAATTGAGTCGTTGACAGGAACATTTGTGTATAATGATTCTACATCAAAATTGACCAAAATATCTTTGGGATCCAACTAGATTGCCTTAAGTTTTTCCACGAAATGTGCAGCGTTTTTTAATTAAAAAAAATCTGTTTTTTCAGTAAATGGATTAAGAGAATTTGAAAGATATTTACCTAATTTGTATGTTGGCGAGTCCATTGCACTGAGGATCGGTCGAAGTGGTACATTGTTCTTGTGTCTTGGGAAGACCGTAGAACCTGGGAATCTTGGAGCTACTTGGTTCTAATGATTTCTTCTCCGCTAGTGTTAGACTGGATGCGTTAATCAGATTGGTGATGCGCCGTTCTATTCTACTTGTAGCGTCTGCCTGCACAACCGTATAGGTGGTAATAGGGTAGTAATTCCAATTTGACACGGCGTAATCCCAAGAACCATGATTTCTTACTTCACCAAAGCCGTGAAAGCTTCCGTGCTATGTAGGGAATATTTATTGAGGTTTCTTTATGTCTGACCTATCTTTAAAAAAAAATGTAAGAATAAGCTGGTTGAATGGCTTAATATAAGCAATATGCCAAGGGGAGCATGCAACAGCAAAGGACCTAGGTACTGTGGATCTATAAACCACCCTTCCTCCATACAGAATACAGGTTTTCGTGTTCGCTGTCTCACGAACTATTTTTCGAAACGAGCCTTGAATTCTATACTATACGGAACAAAAGGGCGTTGGACTTATTTTTGGAAATTTTACAGTTGTCAAAAAGGAAGCTTAAACAGTTCTGCAGCGAATTTTTTGTATTAAACAGTATTAATTCTCCGCGTACTTCACTTGCTAGCTGGATTAGAAAATGTTAAAATACTGGGTGAGTTTAAACAGGTAAATCATCAGTAATCCTCAGAATGCAGAGTGAAAGTACTTCAGAAAATGTGGGTAGCCCTAAACGATGTGTTGGTAAGCATGCTTCTGCATTCAATTTATCAGAAACGAGTGAACGAGGCATCGTTAAGGAGATGAAATCTCATTCATACAAAATTGCAAAACGTTAGAAATTGACTGACCAAGTCAAACAAAATCAAATTTAGTTTCGTCATCATCATTTTTGTGAATTCAAAATGACAATATGCCGTTGGAACAATGCTTGTTTATACCAAGCTCATTTCTACCTAATTGGAGATTTAATAGACAAAGTTGTTTATATTAAGTCATAAAAAACCTTACGAAATTCATGACAAATCATTACATATGTCAAAAGCCGCAGTTTCATGCGCCGTTGCGAGCTATTTCCCTTGAAGAAGGAGGAACATAAAATCGAATTAAAGGAAGGAAGGAATGTAGGTGGTGGCAATTAACAGACTTAAACACATAATATAAATCGGAAATTTGGCGTTGGCGCTCCACAGTTTGAAGGTTCAGTCATTTCAACATGTGGCAAAGATAATAGTCGTTTATTCTCATGCCACACCTGTAAGTGCATCATCTCCATCATCACTACCTTCTGATTATATTGGGACGACCAAACAATAGATGAGTTTTCGAAGTTGGAACAATTTAGAGTCCTTATAGTATTAAAAGAAAATTCAAATTCAAACCGAAGAACTTATTTTAAAAATGTGTTTTCTGAAAATCAGATCTCTAGATCCTTAGCTATCTTTACATCACGAAGATTCTCCCCATTGATGGAATAAGAGGCAGTGGATTCTTTTCACTCCTTAAAGAAACTAACAAAGTTCCACTTTTCAACATTTAGTGAAAGGTTATTTACATCTGTACATTAAGTTATCTACAAATAGACTAACCTTGTATTAGTCTAGATCGTTAACAATTAAGTTTTTATTTCAGATATCCGGATATTCGGTTAGCTTTAGAAGCCAGCACGGATGAAGAAAGATGTCGAATATCGGCCTACGACAACGTGGAGCTGGACAGGAGGATTCCGAGAGCGCCCCCTTCGGAAATCAGCGAAATCACCGAATTCTCCGACCCGTGGGCCGAACCCAATCAAGTTATTACCGAGACTGATGAATCCTATGCCGAGGCCATAACGCCGCACAAGATGAAATGCGCTTCGATCAACAGGTCGAGGAGTTTTCGAGATCGACTCGATCCCTTACTGTGTAAGTTTAGAATATTTGTTGGTAAAGTGCAAAAGTACATTTTAGTACAACTTTAGTACATTTTACAAATATATAATATGTTAAAAATATTTTTGATTATGTAAAAGTATATTTGACACTCACATGACCCTTCTTTTCAATTATATAAAATTGAGGACTTTTTTTCAACAACAAAAAATTATAGACCCATACAGATCCACAATTGATCAAGGCATTCATATGTATGTATTTTTAAATGAAGAGCTTTTTAAGACAAAAAAAAGTTACTGTTCATCACTTATTCTATATTTAGTACATTTTCTAGTACTTTATCAAGACATGTGGAAAATCGTTTGCGGTAACATTGTTCAGTATTGAAATTTAGGAATGCAACGTGCTCCAACAAAAACGAAATAAGCTACTTTTAGAATATTAATCGCCATTTTGACAAACAAAACTCACTGTGACAGGTAGATTTTATTTTTGAGGGGGGAAATATTTAACATATTTTGTTGACTCCTGCAAGTTTAAATGGAAATGGATGATCGAATAAAACCCCATTTTAAATTTAAATTTTTTTTTCGATGCCACCTAGTTTGTTCAGCTAAGTTTATAAGTTAAAAGATACAGTTTTATAATTTTGACTCATCTGACTTGGTTTTTACAATATTCAAATGTCTTTTAAGCTGAAATAGTCGAAGAATATTTAAGTGGGATTTGTGCTGAAGGCAACGCAGTACACATTTTACTATTTCCTCAATACTGCTGAGACTGGTCAGATTCAAATAAACATCCAGGAACTTTTGTGAAGTCTACACCCAATATCCAAAAAAAAAATGTGTTAAATGTGCTGGCTGGAATATTTAGTGACTATACCGTTTGATTTCTCGTTCTACAAGGGAAATGAAGGAATGTGACGCGAGACATCTATTGGAGAAAGCAGTCAATTTCAAAATTACAAAAATAATTCAGAATTATGAAAAAAGCGAATGCGTGTTTTAGCAAGATGAAGCCTGCCTGCCCACGCCATAACTTGCGTGTGCGGCGGTTTGTCGAAGAAAAGAGGGTCTATTGAGTGGCCTGCACGATCACCGGATTTGTACTCACTGGATTATTTTCTTTAGGGAGATTTCAAAAATAAAAAAGCTACTTGGAAGTAGACTCGACCATCTTGTCCTTCTAAGGATGGTACTTATGGTAACAATGTCAATGGGGTTGAGGCTGTCCCTCAAACTTCCGGGGTTTGAGGGTAGGTTATGTACCTGTTGATTGCTGCTAGAGTTGTCGGTGGTCTTTTTTTGCTTTAGGGGTGGCAGCTTTCCCAAGTCGTTACAATACTCCAATTGCTTCGCAATACGTATGTTTTTTTTTGGAATATCGGATCGAATGGACGACACCGGTTTTTCGGTTCGATTTAAGTTTAACATCAGGTGAAATGCAGGTTATGTAGGTCAAATTATGTAGGTTAGGTATATGCCCCCAGTAGTTTTAACTACAGTTTAGGTTAGGTTTAGGTTTGAAAATAAACCAGGTAAATAAAAGGCAAAATACAATTTTATAACCTAGTCAAAGCTTTCGGGTAGCAGAAAACGACAATATATTTAACATTCCATAATAAAAATATAGACATATATTGCTGGTGTTAACAGTATCCTTGTTTTTCGTAAAAACACAATGTACGAAGGAGAACTTGTTCAAAATCGCATCATATCGCTTTGCCGATATTTCACTTTACTTCCCTCTCCCCCGACTGTCCTAACGAAGTTAGTTTGTAAAATCGACGATAAGTACTCTTGCTTGTTTCGTTTTTGCTGAGCCACCGTGTATATACTATACAAACACATTTTCATCTATTTTAGCTTCGACGAGGATTGAAACGATCAAAAATGGAGAACAAAATGGACCATCAAGGACCGCTGGATCCGCTATCAGAAATTATGCCTTAGAATTAGCTCAAGATAAAACTACGACATTTGCTCAAAATATAGATAATTTTATAGCGTGCACGTGCGAATCGAAGGAGACCAATCCGCAGATAGTTATGAGGAACATGCGACAGTTTATGTCGGGAATGAAAAATTACCTCGTGAAGCACGGGGAAAAGGGGTTTTATAAGGAGATAGAACGTGAAAGGAACAAAGTAAGTTTATTAATTAATTGTGTTTTATTATTTTGCGAATATCTAGAAATGATAGAAATGTTACCGTTCATGAGTGCACATAAACCACATGATGTCTGCAGTGTGATAGGTCGATACGGGCCCCTGACAAAACCGCTTTAATCCTGCGAGCGAGTCATATACAAAATATAATTTAATTAAGCAATCGTAGTGTTTTTTGAAAAAAAATGTTATAATTAATTTTATCTAAATTTAATAACAGAGTATATCATTGATATTTAATATTTTCATTTCAGCTCAAATCAACAGAATTCCTAAACCTAGACGCCATTTTGGAGGGCGTAATGCATAAACTTGTAGTTAGGCCACTAAAAACGCATCTGCATAAATTGTTTTTGGATTACTATACTAAGACGGGAGCGATAAGATTATTGGCTGACAATATTCAGTACGCGTCTGCGAGGCCCACTTGTGAGCTGGCCATTAAACCCAAAATAACGTTACCTTCTGAGAGTGTGCTCAATAGAATATCACAGTATATACATAGGCTTCAACAGGCTGATTCTCCTCTGGAAAAGCTGGAAAACTTGTTAGCCGTTATTGCGATTATTTTCAATTCGGTAAGTTCAGTGAATGTTTTTTACACTTGTGTTTGTGTCATGTGTAACTTAGGAGAAATCAGTATTTGGCTGTTTCTTTATTAAGCTAACTAGGAATAACATTATGTAAAAAAACCATTATATTATTGAGGGTTTTTTTTGAGACTCGAAATGTATGTGGACCAACAGCACAAAGAGGTCTATTTAAAATTCTACAATATAGTAAAGGAAACATCTTGGGACTTCATTTGCAAGAACAGTAGTGACATTTGAGAAAGGTTTATGGCGATATTGGAAGATGCATATATCATTTTTTCTGGAAAGATCATATATTGTAAGGTCTGATTAGTTCCGATATCAGCTGGTAGAGTGAAGAACTGAAGACAATGTGAGGGATATTGAACAAGAATTTAAAGTTACAGGAAATTACGTAATCGGGCCATACAAAATGCCAAAATTAGGGCTAACAATAAACAAAAACAATTAAATAGATCTAGCAAATAATAAATATGCATAGAGGTAAGAATATAATTCATAGGAACAACAATCGTATAATGCTAGATGCTTTTAGCCACTATTGCTTAAACATAACGGATATTCCAGCTGCTGAAAGGAATTCAGTTGACAATATTACAGGATTTACACAACCCGACTCTGCTTACACTTTTATGGATGTAAAGGTCACGTCCAGATACATGTTTTTGTAAATAGTCTTGAAAACAAACCTAGTAAAGATATATGAAGTCTTAATGTAAAGTTAATAAAAACAGTAAAAAATAGTATAGCTCCCTTAACCAAACTCATTAACCTTTGCTTTAGAACTGATAGCTTTACATATGTCTTAAAACTAGCAACTATCACACTTATCTTTAAAAAAGTTGACCCTTCTTTACCTGCAACTGTAAGTTCTCCCTATGTTGGCAAAGGTACTTGTTAACTGCATGTTTATTCAAATGGTATATTTTCTGGACCAAACGATTTTTTCTTTAACTGGAAGTTTTGTTTTAGAGAAACAGTTCATAGCGTTGTAGACCTTGTGTTCAGCATACTGAAGGCTTTCCATGGAATGAGAAAAGCTTTTGATTGCGTTGATCATGACATCCTTCGTAAATTTGAGCGTATATAAATAATAAGTAGTATAAATCTACTAAAGTCGTACCTTACGTGCCCATATCAGCTGGTGAGGATTGATGGGTACAGACACCAAAGAGTAAATTCGATGTTGGAGTGCCCCAGAGCTCAGTACTGAACCCCATATTCCTATCAGGATAACTACGCACAATACTCTTTGCTGACGACACAACAGTATTTTTCGCTGCTGATGCATTGCATGGAGGAGTCGCTGAATAGATCCATGATGAGGCAGGAGAAGGCAGAGAAGTGGATTTTATTCCAACAAGCTGCTACTAAATGCTGACAAGATGAATAAGAGATGATCATTATCATGAAGGAGGTGAAGAGTGTGCAGAACACCTCCGAAGCAATATTCGTGGGACTGTTAGACTCATAGACTCAAAGTTAGTGTGGGATAAATATATTGATGTCCTGCTGAACAAGGGCCCTAACCTAGATGGAGATACAGGGATTACTGTAGGTGTATGTTTGTGAATTTAAAAAATTCTAACTGTACCTTGTTTATACGTTTTGGTTTTTCAGTAGAACGTAAAAAATCTGCAAAATTCCAAATAAAAACATAATATTCATTTTAATAAATTCCTAAATTTTACGCACTACCATCTTCAATCGAGTTCAGACGGAATGACTGGAATGTTGCATTTAAAAAAAATGTAAATATGTCATAACATTGACAGATGTCAACACAGAAACAAATGAGTACTACTTAAATATGAGAAACTTAAAAAAGGAAATCGACGTGTTTTCATGTGTTTTTCATATATTACTGTTCCGAAAACGTACTTACCATTTAGTATTTCTTTTATTTGATCTTGTAGTTATATATTAAAATAATTTAGTTCCATTATTTTACTGTTAGCTCATTAAACATAATTTCTAATACACCCTGTAAAATAGGACAAATTGCGTCTTAAAGACCCACTTCAAAAATATAATGAACAGATGTGGGAAAAAGTTTTTAGTATTCGCTAGGTAAAAAATGTGTGGTTCAGAAATGGTTACATCAATATTTACTTTTAACGTACCAAAACTTGTTAAAGAGCTCGTTAAATATTAGATAAAAAGCCAATAATTGTTAGTCAAGGTGTATACAAAGTGATTAGTTCTATGAAGTTGAAGGCTATCAGATGCATAACAGACAAAAAGAGTTTGTTTAATCAGCGCAAAATAAAAAATTATAAACTCGTTAATAACCCCATAAAAAAGGGCTCCAAGATATTATGTTAGAATTGGTAATTTTTATTCACAGAAATTTAATCCTAAAGATTCACAGTTCACCCTTTCTTAGTGTTGGACAATTCAAAAGCTGGATTCAAAACAATTACTTATTTCCAAGTTTCCAGACTTTATTGTCATACCGCACATAGAGAACATGACTCTTAAAGTTTATTCATTCAAGATGTATCGTCCGAAGGAGCTACACTGTATAGGGAAACATGTCTTGTTTTTTTTAAACAAATATAGTGGAAGTGTTTGTAAAAAATAGCTTTTAGTTTTTAAATTTTACATGATAATATTATGGATTTCCAGCACAATCATACTAACTAATAATTCTTTTAGGTCAAGACAGGTCAGTTGACTGGCTCGGGGAGGACAATGCAACTAGGAGCTGACGATTTTCTACCAATATTCGTATGGGTATTGGTGAAGACGAATTTCGTAGCTGCTGAAATAGAGGCGGAATATATGTGGGGTCTGTTGCATCCCTCGTTATTTTCAGGAGAAGGGGGCTATTATTTAACTACTTTATCTTCGGCTGTGCACGTACTTAAGAACTTCAAGAGGAGCTGTGATGAAAACAATAAAAACCGCGAAAACGATGTAAGTGTAATATCTCTCTATATGGTTATATAAATAATACAAATAGCTATTATTTAAAACAAAATCCTTCTCCCACTACGAATGTTTGGCAGGCGCAGAGAAATTACCGTATTTTAGTTGTGGTAATAAAAGTTGTTTCTCATGCTGTTTGGAAACATTCTCTGTACATATATATATACATAAAAATGTATCCAACTTTCGATCTACCGTTTTTTTCCTACCTCTTTAAACAAGTTAATGGGGGACGTTCATTTATAGTTAATGACCCTGAGAAAGAAGGGATATTTTAAAACGAAAGTGGATATTAGATAAAGTTACGCTAAGGATGGTACCATGATCATCGTAATTTGAAGCTGTTGCTGACTGATCTGCCTGGGCTCTTCACTCAAATAATAACAATTCTATAGAAATCAAACTACGTCTCAAGCTATCTAATAGGTGCTAGTTTGATTTTGTCAGATAACCAGCCAACTTCAATCTGTTTAAGACTACCTACATAAAATATATATTAATTGCCCAAAAATAAGTATAAGCCATTGTAATCAATATTTGATAGAAATATATATTTTTCAACCTGTATATTTTTAATTCAAATATTGTGAATACTAGCTCAATCTGATGTTTGTACATTAATTATCCCATTCCAATACTCCTCGAATCAATTAAAAAAAAAACAGAATGAGAATCATGCGAATAAAAGATATATCTTATTTCCCCAGTTTTAATTAGGTTTAGTTTTTTTTACTCAAATTGAAATATATATATTTTTTCAGTCTGTGTTAAAAGTTGTCGTCCCAGATGAACTTCACGGCTCAATATTAACGAAAACAGTCCCAGCAAGACCCCAAATGACCACCAAAGAAGTGTGCAAAATTATTGCTCATAAAGCGAGAATTACCAATCCACAAGATTATGCTCTGTATAGACTCACTGATGGCGAAGGTAAAAGTTTTACCTATTTTATTAAATTAAACACTTGTGCCGCTATAAAAATAGTTATAGTAACTTAAGGCGTCAGACATAAATAATATTAAATATACAGGGTGTCCCACGACGATCGATTTCTCAGAAAGTAGGCTTTAGAAAAATTTGAAATTTTGGCAGCTAACTAAAGTCAATGGGGCAATTTGCGCAAAATATTTTCAAGATGGCGGCAGTTCCGGTTATACCGGAAGTAAACGTCAACTTTCTTATTTTAAATGGAACACCCTGTATATATTCGAATTTTTGGATTCCTTGAAAAATTCTAGGTATATTTCATGTATAATATCCTATACCTAAGTTCAACTGTTTTTGAGATATTTTGAATTTTATGTAAAAAATGACGTTTGCAGGTCTTCACATAATATAAATATCTGCTAATCAAAGTCTATATTATTTATTTACGGTTGGCTTCTTTCTCCAAAAGGGTACAGTTTAGTGGCCTGTGCTGATATTTTTATAATAAATAAATATAGGGTGATCAAAAACTGACATTAATATACTTTAAAAAATCGTTAAAAGTTACTTTTTTCAAATGGAAACCCCCAATTCTTATAATTTTATCTTATTTAACAGTTAAAATAAGGGTGACTTTGTATAAGGTCGTCTATTCCAAAAATTTGTAGTTTTTGAGTTATTGACGATTTAACATTTTTTATTCTAATAATACCAGACGGCTTCTAAGTTTTCTTATTAGTTGGCCATGACGGGGAGGCCTGGCGAGAACAAAACCAATTGGTTACTATAGAAACGTAATATTTGTTGTCGTTTGACAATTACCTACTAAAATATTATTTATTTATTATAGTAATTATAATAATTATTAAACTAATAATCATGCCGGGGCGATTAAATTACACACACGAGGATTATTTGAATTTGTTTATTATATATGGGAAATCTAACAGAGTTTTAACAAGAACATGCCAGATATTTGGTGATAGATATCCAGATAAACAGAAACCGTCACCGAACAGCGTTAAACAAATGTTGGAAAACTATAAAAATGTTGAAACCGTGAAGACAAAAATTAATTAAAGAAAGCCTATTCCCATTGTAGTAGTATCTCTCAACGGGTTAAACTGATTTGTGTAATTTTGTCAAAAATATCCTTTTGTTGAATCAACATCTTGATTTCTTGAATAGTTTACACACAATAATAATATTACCCAATATTGGCAACTGATAATAGTTATATAAATTTCAGATTTCAGCTAAGTGTAATAAGTACATATGCATATACATATACTGACTTATTAAAAGACATCATGCCTAATAAACACAAGAACAGTTATTTACTATTCTGTGTAATCAAATTCTTTATCTAAGTGAAATTGAATTGTGAAAAAAACCAATTTAGAATCTCAAGACCGAGACGGTGTATGTATATCGGAACCGAGATCGAGACTAAGTTTTTTTTTTTAAACCTAGACTAAGCAAGTTTCGGTATCTCTAGTGAACCCCTATTCACAAATGCGGAATACGCTGTTGCAAACATGTTTTAGACTATATAATAATTGCCAATAGATGTCGTTACTAGTACATACTCCAACACTAGTTATGGTATAATTTATACCGTAACAAGTGATAAAATGGAGGTAATTCCCTAATCAACAATCAGAATGTTCCTGAACTAAAACTAAAGTAAAGTCGTAAAGTTCCTAAACTCTCTCAATTATTGCGTGGAAAGGGGTTCAGTGTATTTTTAACACTATTATACTTCACTTAATAAAGGAGGCATGCCATAAACATAACAGGTTAATAGACTGGGCTTTGGATGCTTCAATGATCCCAACGCAGTGCGAGAGATATGAAGCTAATTAAGGCAGACATGTATCTCTCTCTCTCGTAACTAATGGATTCTCACTCTAATTAGCTCCATCTCTATCAAGCATTGAAATCAAGGTAAATATTTCAGAGCATGTGTCGGGACCAATTCATATAATCTATTATGTCATTGGTCCATACAAAGTTTTTCTCGGACCACTAGTTATATAACGATATGCTTTGTAAATGTAAATTCCATCAGTTACATAATGTTCCCCATAATACGAAGAAAATTCGGAAAAATTAAATATGTTTTCTTTTACAGAAACTATGCTGATGGATAATGAATGCCCTCAGGACTTTATGAAAGAAGGAAAACATACGATGTTAGCTTATAAGAGGATCGATGCTAAAATAGCATGGCCCACACAGGACAAGCTCAATCTCTAGTCATTTTTTACTCTTGAGTCTTGTTCTATTTTTTTTAATAAGGTGTATATATTGTCCTAATGTTAAGCTATAAATGTAAACAATAAAGTATATCTTGTCACGTAACAATAACTTTTTGATATAAACGTTTAACAGTTTTTACCATTTCCGTAGCGAAGCTACTTTATTATTTGAAACAAATACTACTGTGAATTACTGTGTTTTCATAATTTTTTAATTTATTAAAAGCTGTACTAAAATAAAAATAATATATTCTTAGAACAGAGTTTTATTTATCTCCTAGCTCAGCCAAAATCCGTTTGAGGCAAATTTTTTACATATCCAAACATACTACATCTGATATTGCACATCTGCAGTAATGCCCAGTCCCCAGGAAGTTGATGATTTTGCGACATAGGTCCGTGGATGCCAAAAAATATGTTTTCTCAATTCCGTCGAACTGTCTGTCTGTGGGTCTGTTCGCAGCAAAGTTAAAAAACAAATAATTCGATTGACTTCAATATTTTGGTCAAAAATTAAGGGTCATTTAAGACTGAAAGGGTAAAATTTTGGTAAAAATCCAATATGGTGGAACAAAATGGCATCCTAATGAAATTTTAAGAAAATAATTACTAAAAGCTCCTATACTAGAAATGAACTGGTAAAATGTTGGTATAGACCCAAGATGGCAAAACAAAATGGCAGCTTATTTAAAAAAATGAGCCTGAAGAAACTACGCTTATTAGGAAGATTTTTAAATTTTGTGCAAGAATTAAGCGTAATATAGATATGAACTAGTAAAATTGTGATATGGCGGACAAATAAAATGTTTGTAATCGTGAAAAGTTACCGTTTCGGAGTTTTATAGATTTTCACGTTTTAGGGTCCCTACCAAGTAACACAAGAGCTTTTTCGTCTAACGATTAGCCATAAAAGACACATAAGAACCAGAGATTTGGCAAATGGTTCTTGGTTTGTTTTCTAGCCATGAAAGTTCTCTTCAAATTAGATTTTTTGGCTCCAAAAGTAGCAGTTTTTAATGTAGATAGGCTATAGCATAATTACTTTGCCAAAAAATATCTTTTATGGAGTAATTAAACCCCTAACTTTTTTTTTGTAATATTGGATGGCCAAAAAGTAGAAATATCTGTCAATTTTGTTGCCACAACATAACCAAATATCTTCTAGTAAGTATTGAAGTTAAATTATAGTAAGCATAGCTGTTTAAAATGCCAGAATATGGCATTTTTAATCAATAAAAATCGAGGTCAGAATATAATCAATAAGTAGGTATTTTTTCCAAATTCCAACCAAGCATATTTTAGCAAGTATTTAAGTTTAATTATAGTAATAATAGCTATATAAGAATGCCAGATTATGACATTTTAAGACAACAAAAAATGAGAGGAAAAAATATGGCTTTTATTATCATATTTTTGTTTCAAAATTAAACTAAAATTAGGTAGTTTTATTTCGCTTATTTTTGCTATAATATTGCCAAAATATGCCACATTTTCAAATTTACGTTTATAAATATATTTTCAGTTTGGTTAAGTATAGTTTTATAGGTATAAGTACTATACTTAACCAAACTGAAAATATATTTAAAAAACGAAATATAAATTATTTACCATACAAAATGTTTAATACAAAGATTAAATATTCTACCATATATCATAGAAAAACCAGTCTTGGGGTAATCGTCGTTTAATTTTGTTACGCTGGCTCCTGGGTCTTAAATTAGCCATTTTTTAGCGAGTACTAAAGGCAATCCAAGTAAGCATTTTTATTGGCAAATTTTTAGTAAATATTGCTACATTTTGGCTACGTTTGAAAATTATTGTCATTTGATAAATATTTGCTAGCCAATTTCAAGGAATATTTGCTTAAAAAATAGGCCAAAGCTTTTTATGATCCGCCATGATTGAAATTAAAACTAAACTAATTTTCTAGCAGCCATTACTTGACCACTTTAAACAAACATATTCTTTCTACCTATAAATACGTATTTTCATGTATGTTTTTTTACGTCATGAACCCTTTAATCATTTTCTTAGTAAAATACATTTCCAAACTAAAAAATATAAAAAAAAATTGTAGAAATCGAAATTTTTTATTTCCAGAAGGGGCTCGTGTTTTATATGCCTATCTTAGATTCTTTTAATAGTAAAAGTTCCTTCGCAAGTGTTTTATGTCCCTACGAACCGTCAAACCAAAATTTGTTATCTTGCATTTCCTCTTGGCTCATAAATTCTTACACTGATTGGCGCTGTCAATACTATTTCTACATAATTTGAAACAATTGATGATTTATTATATAAACGAAGAAAAGGCAAAAAATGAGAAATTATTTAGGTAAATTTCGGAAGAAAATGTTACTCAAATTTTGGCTAAAAAACAAGTCAGAATTCAGCTAAAAAAGCTCGATTTTAAAGTAAAAAAAGTAGCTAATAAACTCAACCATAAAATCAAAAGAGAGGGTCGTATAATTGCCAATTGGCCATTTTTATCACATTATGGCCAAATTATTATTCCCCACTTTAGCCATATTTCCGTCTTTATACTGTAATAGAACTGTTATTTTGGCTAGCCATTTTAGCTAATTAGCCAGGGATATTAGCCAATATCACAGCATTTTATCCCATATATGAGTATATGTACTGCTTGGGCTATATCCCAAAAAAACATCTTTTGTCAATGCTTGTCTGTTTGTGGCATACCTAATAAATTACTTACGTGATTGACTTTAAATTTTAAGAACTAAGGCTCATATGGGGATGACGTGGTAACATTTTGGTAAAAGTTCAATAAGGCGAAACAAATGCCAACCTGGTCAAATGTAAAAAAAAATCAATACTAAAGAAATTAATCCAATTTACCTTAAATTTTGCACAAAAATCGATGGTTAATTACATAGGAATGTTTGATTTAAAATTTTGTCCAGAATTCAAAATGACGAAACAAAATGGCGCTTCAAAAATTTTTTTGAATAGAGCAACATAAAAAAACCTTGTTATTCAAATAATTTCATATTTTGCACAAAAATTAGATGTGATATAGTGATAATGAAATACTATATACATGTAACGGAGAGATTCTATGAGGATTTCTACAGCTCAAAATTACCGCAAAACCCAACTAATACGGGTTCGGAAAACAGTATGGTACTTGTGATCGTCTCTTAACAATGAAGATTCTAACAGAATATAACTTGGATCTCTGCCTGGCATTTGTTGATTTTCAAAATGCGTTTGATACTGTTGAGCACTGTCTCACTCAAATAATACTTATATATACTACGAAAACGCCACCTCCACAATTAAACTCAACAACAGAACCTATCAAAGTAAGAAGGGAATACTTGAAGACGTATTTAAGAAGTTATACTGGCAGGATAAGGGAATATAAATGAGAAAAGACTGAACCGAATACGCAGATGATATAGTTTAGATATCTGAAAGTAAAGAGAAATATTACAATTGGAAGACAAGGCAACTAAAATTGGACTCGAAATGACCCTAGGGAAAATTAAAGTGATGTGTAAAGAACACCCTCATATAAAGATAAGAAATCAGTTAACACAAAATGTATCACATTATGCTTATTTAGGTCACATAACATCCCTGGGAAAAGAGAAAAACAGAAGAAAATATTAGCATGGTCAGCATTCGGTAAATTGAGGAACACGGTGACGAATAACAAGACCCTATTACAACTAGGGTCCCGTTTGTTCGGTCAATGTATACTCGACGTCATGATATATGGCTGACAATAACAAAGAAATCGATACATATGCTTAGAACAATACAAAGAGCTATGGAGATACAGATGCTTTGAATATCTCTTAACCAAAGGAAGACAATGAAGCTGTGACACGTACAACAAATATACAAAACGTCGGAGATGCTATTGACGAAATGAAATTGGGCTTTGTAGGCGCAGGTCACATGACACGATAAAAGATGGAACAAGGTCATATTACACTGGCCCTATATAGGAAAAATTTCGAGAGGGCGACCCCCTATGCGCTGCACGGATGATATAAAGAAACCCATAGGACTATCTCGGATGAGACAAGTATAGAAAAGTCACAATTGGAAGCGAATGAGGAAGGCCTACGTTTAGAAATGAACCAATACATGCTAATAATCATGATTATAGAGGTACATTTGTAAAATTTGAGTACGAGTTCATCACGACAAAACAAAATGGCACCCAATAATTTTTTTTTCACTATTCTTAATAAAAGGAATTGATTACGAAGGAAAATCTGGGTAAAGAAAACATAAGTTTTTGACCTGGAGCAGACTATTAAGGCTGAACTTTTAAACTATACTTTTCCAACTATAATTCAAAGAGTAAATGTAAATCAGAAACCGTCAGCTATATTTCAGAAAGTACCAGATTTATTTTAGATTGTTCAAATATATATCTTGTTTCCAACTGATATTTTGTATGAAACTATTTAATCAATACCTATTTTTTTCCTAGTTTTAATCATTTATTTAACTTCAAAAGTCAAACTTAATTGTAACATTGACACTCTTATGTGGTCAATCACACTGTAAGCTGTCTGGTTAGTTAATGCTTATTAAATGCTTTGTTTTAACCTATATGTTCTCCTTTTTTGGATTTTAGTGTCCTGAGAAAGGAACAATAATGTTGCGATACGTCGGCAATTTAAAAAAAAGACTTATTTTTTTTTACTGGATCCTAACCCCAAATAAAGCAAGCAACTCGCTCAATGTCTCTTCTGTTCAATGATAAATGTTTGATCAAAAAACTAAATATGTTTCAAGCCTTGAATTCCTCAGTGATGTTTATACGTTAAGTCCTCTTCCCAGCTAGAATGATCTATGGCATCATTCGTTATCAATGTTCATTGGGATTTTGATTAATTCTGATAACTCCATTCTGTTAAACACATATTTATTCAAAAATGAATAACATAGAACACATTTACTTACATAAATTAAAAAAAAAAGTTTACTCTATAGATATAAACTAGAAAGAGTTTATTTCGAATCCTAATCAAACAACTATTAATTTTTCTGTATCAAGAATAGGCGTTATTTTAGTTACAGTTACTAAACATTAGATATTTTAGAACTTGTAAATAACAGGTTTTTTTTTAATAACATGACTCAAATAAATAATGGGTTTAGGGGAAGAAGGCTAAGGACCTTTTTTCTGGAGTTTTTTTAGTAGCAGCAAGAAAGGTAAAAATAAGCGTGTAAATGTAAATAATTGTTCACATTGCTTTCAAATAATTTTAACACTGACATATCCCTATAATATACCATAAAACTTTACCAAGTCTTCGGTAACTTTGAGAATGAATTCTATTATATAATTCATGTCTAATTTAAGCTATAAAATATTGAAAAAATATTCTATTTTCCAGCGAAAGTGACAACCGAAAGCCAGAGTTTTGTAAAAAATGTATGTACCTGTAAAAACTTATAAACCTCATGAAAATTTAGTCAAAACATATGTCTTATAATTATAATGTAGCTTTTAAAAACCTACTCACTCTTATAAAATAACCATAATTTTTTATAAGCATTCATCACAATTTTCAGGGAATCTTTTTTTGAAAATAAAAACTGATCATATTTCTAACAATAAAGAAGTAGACCAATAGTAGATTAAACTAGACGCCATCCTTGATTTTTCCGAGTTGTCGTCTGCAAATCGATATTAAAAGCTTGTAGTTAAGTTTATTATTTGCTTATCATCAGGATTGAAAAACTGAATAAATAACCAAAATTAAGCCTATAATAGTTACGTAGGCACGTACATAAACTCTCTCTAGTAAATATTTACTAAATTATATTAATAAAAACATGTTTACAAGATCACAGATTATAGATGCCTTCAGCAACTTGAAAAACAATTTTAGGAAGACTGTATTCTTATGTACCTACGAAATTTAATTCTAACTAAAACAAACGGTCATTGAAATACTTATACAAATGCGTATATTTGCCATGAAAAGAGCTATATAGGTTTATAAATTTTACACGTAAAGGTTGTTATAGGGGACACAAGAACAGGTAAATTAAAACATAAACGTTTAGCTTAAACTTTATCATACGAAATATGATACTGCACTAACATTTTTAACATCCAATAAAACGAGTGCAAATATTTTAAGAAAAATTTTGGCGGTTTCTACATAAATTTAAAAAAGCACAAGTATAACTTTTAATAATGAATCCTATCTACATGAAGAATAAGGATCTAGGGTGATAACAACAGGGTTTCTTCCTCAATTTTTACATACTACTTAATCCTAATACTATGTTAATATTCAGTGGTACAATTCTAGTATATCGCTAAGTTTTGACTATTATTATTATTGTTTACATGATTTCAGAGTTAATTATACACCCTCTTTGAAAACAACTTAGTATAATAAAAGCTTCTTATCCATCTCCCAATAAGCTAGCATATGTTTTTCTTCCTGCTCCTTTTACATTTGGAATTCTCAGAGAAAGTTGAATTTAACTTTCTCAGTCGATGGCAATGCACTTCAAGAATAATTATAAATAATAATCCTTAGCGGTTCTTTTAAACCAGAAAAACAAATAAACCAAAATGGGATCATACCATTCAACAGTTTCTGTTTACACCAAAATATTAAACAGTATTTGATATTTTGCTTGAAGCGACCTCAATTTGCTTAGAAGCTAATATACACCGATTTTAGTAAATATGTTTCAGATACTGCATTTTTCCTACTACCTCTTTAATATAAGAAAGTTGTCATAAACCGCTGCGATGATTTTAATTTTAGCATCAAAGCATTTCTCACGGTTTTTTCAAAGATGTTTTTTTCTTAGATTATCAATATTACGTATATATCCTAAAATTTCCCTCTATTGCTAAATATTCCAAAACCTTTGCTTATAAAATATATTCTAATTATGAATCCTGTCTAAATCTCACACCCTTGCACGTAATGTAGGGACAACTCTAAACCTAAGAACAAACCGCATTAAATTTTACATTCACATAAAACACTTTAATTTGGTATGTCAAACCTATTTTTGTTACATACTAAGATGGGAGATGCTACAACGCTATGTAATTTCTTATATACGTGTGGTTTAATAAATATGTGGCAGAATGTTCCCTGTATAAAAATAAGAAAAAAGCTTCTGTGAACATGGGGCCGAAAATGCCTCTTTTTTAAACCACTGACCATGCAGAGGTTAATGTATTAAAAAGTCATGTTTCACTGTTAAAAAAAAGATAATTTTAAATGTTTTCTGTGTTTCAGAGGAAGTGATCAGTTAAATTGTAAAACTATAGTCTGTTTCAGGAATGTATAGAGTAATAAAACCTCATTGGGTATGCAACAGGACTACAGGGTGACCCTCCAATAAATTATGTAAAAAAATGTAAAAATATTGATCCTGATCCAGAAAATGGTTAAAAATAAATATCATAAAATTCCTCATTATAAAAATGTGGGTTTTTTTTTAAGAAAGAAAGGTACTCTTGGTTTAACTCGTTAGGATGCACCTTTATCCAGAAAAATTGATTTAAAAGCTGACTTACATAAAAATTAAATCTATTTTTGGGTACAATAAAGATTAATTAATTCATTTCGTTTCTACTTTCAACTGAAAAGTGTGTGTTCAATGCATTTAATGTCACGTAAGACAATAAAAGTATGAGGAAAAGGGTATGTCCTAACGGATTAAACCAAAAGTACCTTCCTTTTTTAAAAAACCTAAGTTTTTAAAAAATCCTAGGTTTATATAATTTGGAATTGAAAACTTTCCTCTCCCACTCCCATTCGGGATGCTCCTCATTTAGTATTGATATTTTTGACCTCAGCGTATGAAATACTTTTATATACTAACCTTTTATCGTTTCGAAAATGTTTAGGAGAAAACATCTTTTGAGGAGTCCATTCTCGGGGCGAAGTCATTTTCGACATGTTTATATGCTATTTTAGTCTTTTTTACGGCATAGATTATAAATAGACTGTAGAAATATTGACACTTACCCAGAAAATGGTTAAAAATAAATATTAGTGGTTGAAACAAAAAAACTGCACACTCCCTTAAAACTGACTTTTCCACTGAAAAGAAGCACAAAAACAGACATGAACTGAGCAATCATCAACCATATATCGTTGTATAAAATAAATAATGAAGTAGGCTATATTTTGCAGACGCGAGTTAAGTAATGTGGAACTCACATGAGTCACGGGAAATGATATCTCACGAGATGCAAAATTAGTCGACCCTTGCTCGTTACGGCTTATCGTCACAACATTTGAACGAAAGGTCTTTATATGTGGCACATCAAGAAAACTAAAACATATTTAAAATTTTACCATCCCATATTTAGAAACTTTTTTACTTATTTCAGTGGCGGCTCGTCAGGGTAGGCCTCTGAGGCCGCGCCTCACCCCCAAAATAAAGGAAAAGAGAATTTTTTTATATAACTTTTTATCTATTACCAATTAGAAATATACTTTTTAACAGTTTTACAACATAATAACATTAAAAAAAAAAACAAAATATAATCCCATAATAAATATTTTAGAAAATAAATTCTGACCACATCAAAAAACCGACCGTGCAATCCGTGCAAACCCATTCCTAAAGAAAGTGCTCTCGAATGAGGCGAAATAATTTTAGCTTGGAAAGTTTCGACTTCTGACCTATTTATCAACGGCCGGTGCCGATGCCGGCGAATCACCTGATTACGACAGAGCGGGATGCCGATTGCCGATGCACGCGTTTTCTATTGCATTCTTGAGGCGATAAATCTGTAGCTTGGATATGCTTTTATTGGTTATTTAAATCACATGACTAGCGAAATATTCCAACGGCTTCTTTTTACGTGGTGCGTGCGGCTGAGAAAGAAATAGGAAATAGATTGCGATAATCGCTGATTGAGGGCGTTCTGTCTTTTAAGGTGAATAAATACGCGTGAGTAAGTTTTTGTTTTGTTTTGATTTGGTAAGTTGGACCGTTCCATTTTTTGTATTTGCTTTTTGCTTTTGAAATGAATCCTATTCACGACATTATTGCTTCATTAATTGAAACGCCTTTTTTAAGAAGAAGCGGAACTGAAAAGAAACAGGTATTAGGTAGCCGTCCGACGTGACGCCGAAAATTTTAGCAATATTTAACGATAAGAGGCAAGGTAAAAAATATTCAAGAACTTTTCAAATATCTTGGTACGAAACTTATAGGTGGCTATGCGGAAGTATTTATAAAGAAAGCTTATATTGTTGCCCTTGTATTTTATTAGGTTGCGTCAAAAATAATTGGAGTTTAGGGGGCGGATATTCGGATTTAAAAAATTTTTCACGAGCAGTAAAATCGCATGAAAGTTCAAGAGAGCATATTAAAAATTCGGTAGCACTTACAAGACTGGAGCAAAATAGGGCGACTATTGCGGATGCACTACAAGAAAATGCAAGTCTTAATAAAATTGTTTATAATGAAAATGTTCGAAAAAACCGTTTATTATTAAATTATTTAATTAATGTTACTATTACTTTGGGTAAACAGGACTTGGCATTTCGAGGTCATAATGAAACAACAGATTCTTTTAACCGTGGCAATTTTAAGGAAATATTTGCATGCTTAATAAAAAGAAATGCCGAACTTACTGAACATTGTGCTAAATTTAGTAATATTTTTACGGGACAATCTAAGACTATACAAAATGAACTAATTGGTTGCATACATGACTATATTCAAGAATATATAAAAAAAGAAATCAATGACACCGATTATTGTTTTTTTGGCGTAATTGCGGATGACAGTACTGATATAACAGAAAAATCACAGTGTTCGATAACAGTTAGGTATGTGACCAACGGATCTTTAAAAGAAAGATTTTTAGGATTTTTTGACGTTAGCGATAATAGAACAGCAGAGAGCCTTTTTCATTTAATACAAAACAGCTTAGAGCCTTATGACTTTAAAAATAAATTGGTCGCGCAGTGTTACGATGGGGCTAGTGTTATGGCAGGTGAAATAAATGGGCTTCAAACAAAAGTTAGATCTATTGCTCCTTTAGCTATGTTTACTCATTGTTGCGCCCACAGATTAAATCTAGTTTTACAACAGGGAACAAGACTGATTACCCAAAGTCGTATATTTTTTGCCACTTTATTAGGAATACCAAATTATTTCCACCAATTACCAAAACGGTCTTTTGTGCTTAATCAGATAGTAGGTAAAAGAATTCCGCGAACTGTAGAAAGGCGATGGTATTCACGGTCTAAAATTTTAAACTTAGTGGCTAATGAATGGGACAATTTAATTATAGTATTTGAAACTATTATTAATGACTTAAGTTCTGGAACAGAATCTATTAATGGTGCAAAAGGATTTCTAAAGCATTTTAATTATTTCGAATTTTGCCTTTTAATGCATATTTATAAACAAATTTTTAGTTGCACTGATGTAATGTTTCAAATATTACAGTTAAAGCATTTAGATATAAATTACTGCATTTCGCAAATAAACCTTGCCAAGCAACGAATTATTGAATTTAGAAACGAGGACCATTTCAAAGAACTTTTCAATATTACTAAAAAAGCCACTATTCTGCCAACTAACACACGTCGAAGGCAATGTTCTAGCGACTTTGATATTTTTACTAAATATAAAATATTATATTTCGAAATAATAGATTGTATAATTCTTCAATTAGTGACGCGGTTTGAAAATTTAAATAATTTAAATTTCTTTGCTTTAGTCGATTGCACAAAATATTCGGAATATGTTAAATGCTTTCCAGACGACTTATTAAATAATTTATTAAAAAATTATCCAAACATTTTTGACAGAGATAGATTAAAGAATGAGCTTTCTGTATTGTATAGGGATGAACAATTTTCAAATTTAAATGTCGAAAAAAGTCTAGCTTTGTTATTTAAAGATTTTAAAGCAATTTTTGCGGAAGCATATAAGCTTTTTAATTTAGTTTTAACTATTCCCGCGTGTATCGGCCGAACGAAATTTTTCATGTCTTAAACGGATCAAAACCTACCTAAGAAACACAATGACACAAGAACGGCTTTCGGGTTTAGCAATGATGTCAATAGAGCAGGAATTACTGTCAGAACTTAGTGAAGACCAAAACTTTTACGACCAAATTATAGATAAATTTGCAACCTTAAAAGACAGACGTATAGATTTAATGTACAAAAAGTAGTTTTTTTATCTTATTTCATACAACTATTTATTTTAAGTTTTAATAAACTAAATTATGTTTTTATTATCGCAATCACCGCTATATTTTAGTGATAGGTGTACATATTTTACTTGTTTTGTTTACTTTTTATTTACTTTTTTTTAGAGTTTATTTTTTTAGTTTTTAATGGTTTAGTAGGGCTATTGGCGATGATCTCCATTAAAAAAAAAAAGGTCAACGCGTCGCAGAATAATACCTCATGGGTGACGTGGAAATTTATTCACATTTAAACAAAATTAACCTCATGTAGCCTCACCCTTCAATATACTCACGAGCCGCCACTGACTTATTTTTATATGAGGAATACACTATTTAATTTTTGCAGTATGTTTAAACACCCTGTGTATAAATCCTAATATATTTCTACTTACTATATATTATCAGAATTTCAAAACTAAACTATTCGTTTGGAATATTTTTGAGCATGAATTGATTATACAGTAAAGATGAAGACTATGATTAAAGTACTAGTTCAACAAGAAACTATTTCCTCTATCTAAAATTACTGACTACCTTAGACAAACAACATACTATTTCTAATAAAACCCTGTAAAACAGTACCCAGTAACCTAAAAAATCTTCTATGAGTTCAATATACAGGGTGGGTCAATTTCAATATACAGGGGAGCCCAATGAAAAAGAAACAAGCCCGATTTCTAACAAATTTTTTAAAAAATCCTCGATTTTGTGTTTCAAAAGGGAACCTTTTTGCGTATATATTCGACGCTCTCGTTTCAATAGTCTGGCGGGGGTGAGTGTCACTCCTGAAATTTTAAATCGGATAAGGGGTAAGTGATATCTCATTTTAAAGATAATAAAATTATCTTTATAACGTTTCCTATTTTTTCAGATTTAGTTTAATACTTTACTTACTACATTTTGCTTCAAAAAGGTAACCAGTCGAAATGAAATGAGACGTATTTTTCGGTTTTAACTTAATTTTGCATAAATCCAACTAACTTTAAACTTTTAACTTTATTAAATGTTGACTTCCTGATTCCATGCAGGTGTACAAAATTTGTGTCAAAGAATCTTGGACATTTTGAAGTATTTCTGACATTCATGTATATTTCTTGACATAAATCTTCTAGGGATTCTGGTTGCGTACGATACCTTTCAAAAGACCCCACATTAATCGTTAAATCGGGTGACATTGCAGACCATTCCACTGCTCCTCTTTGGCCAGTCCAGTAAGAGTTGTAAATATATTTCTCCGGTAATATTTCCTGATAGAAAAAATAGTCCAATCACGTGATCGCCATACAGTTCAGCCCAAACAACACTTATTTTTTCGGAATTTTGAGCTTGCACTTCATGGAATAAGTGTGGATTTTCGTCGGCACAATACCGACAATTATGACGATTAAAATCACATTCACAAGAAACGAGCAGTTGTCCAGAAAACGGCCGTTAAAGAGAAAATATGGATTATTAATTACCCAGTCTCATAACTTCTCAAAATTGCAAACGTCTATCAAAGTAGAATTGACGTGGTCCAAAACAGCAACTTCCATCGCTTCATTTCTTTCCTGAAACTTGGTTATTAGCTCAATAAGATACCTTCGGTGTTCACATGCCTATCGGGATTTTGTTCAGTGAATAAGTGAACTATAATATTAGCGCATATGCTTCTCCGCAGTGGAAAAAAACATTTTGTACCAGGACACTCTAATCTGTAATAAAGCCAACGCTCAGTGCATCTATTACGACATATTAGGCAAAATAATGTTAAGGTTTATGAAAGATAAGAAAAAATGCGTTATTTATAAACACATCTTTATAAAGAATTGCTAACTACAAAGCCAAAGCAACTTGGAACTCGAGAATCATCAAAACTGTAAACCGGGCATCAACAAAAAATTTAAGATTTAGATTTATAATAATCTAACTGCAAAATATAAAATGTAAAATAGACGAAACCACAAAAAACACGGAAAATTGCGACAATAGCCAAACTTCTTCTTTGATTTCGACTTGTTACTGGATTTTCTCAAAAACTACTGAAACAAATTTAAAATGAAATAGATAGAATTGTAATATTTATTTTTCTAAAAAGTGCGAAGTGAAAAGTGTGAAACAAATTTTACAAACTTTTTACCTATTTATAGGTAAAAAAAATATTTATTAGGCAGGTTCTAAGCGCGGGTAAAACAATATTTCTTATACGTCATAAAATTGTAAAAAACCTTAAATAAATTAGAAAAAGTTTTTAATTTTACTTAAAACAGAAATAATATTACTTATTATTATACACAATATTAATATTGAAAGGACAGTTTGTGGCATGTTGCAAATTTAAAGCGAGTGCAACTGGTTTCTTGGAAAAGCTGATGAAGGTGGTTCGTTATCCTGCGTTAATGAATGAAACGGAACTTCAATGGTTTTCTCGCAAATTGACTTGGTATTTCAACTGGATGATTTTTTCCACTGCCACTTAAAATATTGTTTCATAACTCTTTTTTGTATGTAGTTGAGTCGTTAATATATCCCTCCGCTATTGTTGATGACTTCAGCAAAGTTGCAGAGGAGCGACGAAAAGTATGCCCCGTGTAGAGTTCAGGGTTGGGCAACTTTAGAAATGCCGCAATTTCTGAGAGCATCTTCCCGAAACTGTTAACTCCGACACAGTGTTGTGCACTTCCCTATTTTATAATTTATAAAAAAACGTTGATGCGTTGTTGATGGTGGTCGTGAGGCTGTATATTTTCTATAAAATAGTAGATACTTTCCATTGTTAATTTCCTCGGATATAACAAAAGAGCGTGAAGTGTAATTTTTTGAATCCTAAATTTTGACCACAATTAAATTTCCCTTGTCTTCAATGTCAATTGTTGTTAGCTTTGCTGCAAGCCCAAACATAGTCGCAACTTTCAACAAAAGATATATATCATCTGGCGCCTTGTTCATGCAATCCGATATGTTTTCTTTTGTAAAAATATTTGCTTTCTTTGGTTTGAAGCCAACATTTTCTTTTTTGATAAAAGCAGTTAATTTGTAGAATTTGTTCATATCTTTATTTTATTTTAACTTTTAAAACGCTTTTAAGCATTAGTATTTAGCCCACAAAGTACTTGGTCTAAATTCTTTGCATAATTCAAGAAAATAAGCTAATAGTACCTCTTCTTTAAACGTTTTTACACCTTTTCCTTTGAGCCATTTCCCGAACAAGTCGTACTGAATTTCATACTTCTGTTTTGATTTTATTGGCAGTAGCTCCAAATTTGCTGATTCCTTTAGTACCTCTTCTGGTATTTCTTCATCCGAACTATCCATTTTAAGCAGAATTACTTTTTTTAAAGCTTTTTTCAAATGATTGAATGTTTGTATTTTAGTTGACATAGTAAAAAAACTAATTGACAAATTTGCAAGGTGGCAAAGAGAACTTATTGTTGTTTTATTTGACACTGATAAGTAATGATATAGGTCTTTTAATTAGTTATCAAATTATGGTAATCTAATATGGCGTAAATTTGGTTAAATTCTCTACAAGGGTAACAAAAAACACGATAAATATATATTTTTTGAAGACTATATAATGCTGAAAACGTTAAAATATCTAAAAGTTCTGTTTAAAGACGATAATTCTGCGAATCAAAAAGTGTGCGCAAAGTTCAACTTTGCGCACGCAAATGAGTGCGCAAAGTAGTCCCTTCGCGCACGCTCGTAGATAAAGAGAATTTTTATTCCCTTTAAAATGAGATTTCACTTGTCCGCTTATCAGATTTAAAATTTTGAGGGTGAGTCTCACCCCCGCTAGAAGGATGAAATAAGAGGGTTGAAAATATACGCAAAATGTTCCCAGTTGGAAAACAAAATCGAGGGATCCAAGCAATTTTTTAAAAATTACGAGATGTGTGCGAAATTGGCCTTGTTCCGTTTTCATTAGCCAACCCCGTATGATTTTAATTAAATACCCACCAACGTTTTAGAACTCATTAAAATTAACAAAACTAATATTCTAACGATATTTGGTTTATTGCAAAGGTTTATTATAAAGCTGTGTACTCTCTGTAATAACAAACGAAACGGTTTTGGGGCTGTTTATTGTTTACAAATTCAAAAGAAAATCTGCTAGGGCACACTAAAAGTTGTCAGTTGCATGATTTACGATAAACCAGTGAGGCTTACTTCGTATGAGGATGTAATTACTTAATCACTAGTTTATCCTCTTTTGTAATATCATTTCCAAATGTAGGGTAAAAGGTATTGGAGTCTGCAATCGCATCGCAGCCCAAAATAAGTTGCAAATATACTGCAATGAAAAATGCGGTTTCTTGCATTAAAAATATATTTATTACTTGCTTATGGCAACGCCTAAAAGGATTTGTATAAAAATTGTCTCCGCTTGTTATAGAGGATGTTTTATTTAAAATTTATAAAGTTCCAACGACACCAATTTTAAAAGACAATTTCGCAATTTTTTCTTTATCTCTATTACATCAACTAGTCTCAGCAGAAGTAAAAAAAAACAGCGCCCCCTCCCCATTAATCTGAGCTCCTCTATATAAGCATTGTTAACTGGAAATTTTTCTAAGAGGGTCAGTACCTTGATAAACTGGCAGGTGGGTTTGGGTATGTTCCTGTGCTCAGGCGCCCTATGGCAATTTACCTCTCCTACCTTGCAAATAATATTTTTACCACTGCTGATTTGCTAATTTATTATAAGGTATGTAATAGGGATACATTCAACGTCTTTCTAATATTTCTAAAAAATCAGGAATAAGCTAAAACGACGATAGTTTCTATTTGCTGCCCGAAAGAGAGTACTC
Organism: Kuschelorhynchus macadamiae; assembly: GCA_030620095.1. Taxonomy (NCBI): domain Eukaryota; kingdom Metazoa; phylum Arthropoda; class Insecta; order Coleoptera; family Curculionidae; genus Kuschelorhynchus; species Kuschelorhynchus macadamiae. Next base: position 651,994 of record JAUTXW010005202.1, on the reverse strand, counting down.
AGTCTAATCTAAACCAAATGAAATATATAATCATTAAAATTTAGCTACTTAATAAAAATCTTTAACTCCACTTACAGAAGATAATTATTTTCAAGCGTATTCTTTCCACTCCTTTTTGACTGAAATAAATTCGTTAGAAAGTTTAAAACTAGTAAACAGCGGGCGAAAGCGTCTGTTTCCATTTAGTATTTTTAGATACATAAATGTTTATATTAATTTAATCTTGTAGTATTAATAGAGAACTTGTCCGGGCATTTACAAGTACAGTAAGTGCCGATCTTATAATACACTGACATGCAAAAAAAGCGAGGAGCTAAATATTTAGGTATATTTTGAAGAGCTATATCTTTTGAACGGCTTATCGCATTTTGTTGCGCTTTATATATTGACTATAATTCTACATTTCTATTGTTGTCATTTACATTGACATATCTAAGGCTTTTGACAGTGTTTGCCATCAGCATCTATTATGGAAATTGCAGCAAATTGTTTTTTGTGGAAAATATATGGAGTGGATCAGATTATTTTTGTTTAATCGTCGTCAGCCGGTCAACTTGTCCGGCTCAGCTTTCAGGGAGGTTGTTGTAACGTCGTGTGTTCTGCATTTTATTTTTACTCTTTATAAATGATATAGAGTATCGTTTTAAAATGTCTAAAAGTCTGTTATATGCAGATGACTTAAAATTCTCTTCAACGGTTTCCTCTGACTCTAATCCACTGCAGTCTGATATTAAAAGGCTTGTCAAATGGTGCCACAGTAATTATCTGCATCTTAACATTTCTAAATGTTCACCTACCTCATAGATGATGTACATCTTGAAGTTGTTACTTCTTTCACCGATCTAGGTGTTATTTTTGATGAAAATTTAACTTTTAATCTGCATATTGATAGCATTGTACTTAGGTTTTAGATTGCTTTATAAAACGGCATATAAAGCAGGTGACTGATACCAATGCAATTGGGTGTCTTTATAACTCATTGGTTAGGAGCGATTTGGAATACTGTTCTGCAATATGGAGTCCTTCATATCAGTGTCACATCAGAATCGAAAAAATACAAAATAGATTTGTAAAATACCTCACACGAGGTCGTATTCTTAAAAACTGCCCCAGTTGGTACATAAATGTTCTATTGGGTTTAAGTCGGGGCTTCGCGCAAGCTATGGTAAACGTTCTATGCCAATATTATCAAAATAGTGAGTTATAATATGTGCAACGTGGGGACGCGCATTGTCATGCATAAAAATAAAGTCAGGCCTATAAGGTGGGCAAACGGAATAGCATACTGCTCTAGTACGTCGAGTTATCCCTGAGCATTTAAAGAATTTCTTGGTAGCACACAAAGTTCCGTACAATGATCTATAGAAATCCCTCCCCATACCATCACTGAACCTCCCCCAAATTTTTGTTTTTCTATAAACTTTTCTTGTTCATATCTTTCCCCAGGCCGTTTCCAAACTTTCTGTCTTCCATCAGATGATTTTAAACAGAAGCATGATTCGTCAGAAAAAAACCTTGGACCAGTGCTCCTCATCCCACTGTGCAGGATTATTTTTTATAATTTACCACCCCCTGAGAGATTTATTTTTGAAGATAGAAAGAAATGGTTCCTACGAAAGTTATAGGGAATTTCCTAAAGATTTACATAGCGGCAATTTTAAAAACCAAAGACGATCGGAAAATCACTAAATCACCATCAACTTTGTTATTTTAAATGGGACACCCTGTATTTTTTGACATTTTTGGATTCTCCTTATTTTCCCCTTTCCAAAAATATATAATTTGTCCATATTCGGAACAGTAGTTTTTGACTTATTCCACTTTAAAGTCCCCATATGACAATTTCACAAATATGCAGCCATACTTAAACCGCGGTACCCATGAAATGATGAAATGTCAACTAAAAACAAAGGAGCCCTGTTGACGTGAACGCAATCCACAGATACTTAAATCGCTTTACTCATGGAATGTCACCAACAAAGACAAAACAGTAATTTGTAAAAAAAATATATACGCACTAGTGCGTAAAGTAAATCGCTGTCACTGTCAAGTTGTTGTCAAGTATCAGCCATTTATTGAAAATACGTCAGATTTACGTTACGCACATGTACGTAAAGGGAATTAATTAAATTTATTTCCTGATCGATAAATTTGGTAGTAGAAAAAAATTTGTATGCTACCCGTGTGTAAAGCGTCCTTTTTTGACTCATGTGATTATCGTAAATATTCACATTCGTCAAAAAAGGGTCACTTTACATACTAGTTGCATAAATAACTATTATTAGATACTAACAATATTAATAGAAATAATTCTAACGTATCATCGTAGTCAAGCATTAAAACAAATGAGGGGACCATCGTTACAAGGCCCGCTAGTTCAGTTAAATTTAGCCAAAAATATTAAAATATTTATTTTTATTAAAATGTGTAGTCAAAACTTACTATTAAAATTATTTCATTTATTAATTAATGAACTACAGGTTATGTCCGACTTTTCGCGATTTATCGCCTGTGTGGGGCGGTATCGATTTTTTTTTACCACTGAACGGATGTAGAACCTCGATTTTCCGGTTATCCGAGAGACGTCCGGAATCGATAAGCTTGGATTTTCTAAAAATTAGTTTTAGTTTGACTTTTAGACTACCTAAAGAAAGAATCTCTTACCTTCAAAATATAATAATATGGATAATTCCTCGTCCGAGTCAAAATTTTCTCGTCTTCGTCGCCTCTGCAAGGACTTTCTTTGTGCGTGGTTTTTTACTATATACGCAACACTTTTTCTTGAGAGAACTCTTGCATCAGGATGAAGCAGCCTGTATTGTCGCACTACAATTGACGCATTTGCGAAATAAAGTTGAGGAATTTTTAGTTTTTCTTCTTCCGTAAATTGCATTTTAGATTTTATTAATTTTGTTTTCCGGAAAATCAATAAAATATTTTACTTACGAATAAACGTGTTTTGTTTTTATTGGTGACAATCCATGGGTAAAGCGATTTCATCATATCATGGGTACTGCGATTTAAATATGGCTGCATATCTGTGAAACTGCCATATGTGGCAACTTTAAAGTGGAATAAGTCAAAAACTACTGTTGGGTGGTGATTAGAGATTTTCCTATCGTCTTTTGTTTTTAAAATTGCCGCCATGTAAATCTTTAGAAAATTCCCCAAAAATTTTCGTAGAAACCATTTCTTTGTATCTCGAAAAAACTAAGCCTCTCAGGGGATGGCAAATTATATAAAATAACCCTGTACCTGCTCATTAGCGAAATTTATGCGAGTCCCTCGATGTTCGCGAAGTAATTTTGGACCGGTCGTTGGAATCCTTGGTTTCAACCCTACTTTTTTCAATTTTCGATGGGCGGTGTAGCCATTTATGACAGTCCCACGTAGTTCTTGTAGGCGTCTGTTGGTCATCGTCGCGCTCTGAAATCGATTCCTGGTTGCTTAAATAACAATAAATATGTCATCCATATTTGTGGTGCATCTAGGACCACCCGACCCAACCCTTCTTATACACTGCCCAGTCTCAAAAAACTTTCGTTTTGCTCTTTTGGCTGTCGATTTTGGTATACCCACTTTTCTGACAGCATAACTAACACTATTATCTTCAGCTACTAAAGCAATTATTTTGGCTACATTCTCTGGAGTTACTTGTCTAGCCATTATAACTACTGGATACAAGTTTACATGGTGCAAATTTTATTATTTAATAATTTGACTTTTATTTGACATTTCGAGATACGCTAACAAAATACAAATGTCCTTCTGAGAATTTTAGTTTCTAAGGTTACCAGATCTTTCTGAAGACTTGCGACGCTGTATGGATGATATGGTAAAAATGCAATGTTTTACGTTAAACATTGTATCTCCTTTAAAAATAGAGATAGAGTAATGAATCAAAAGCCAAAATAATCCTAAAAGATAGGTCTGAATTATAAACTACGATTTACTGTTCTCTGCAGTTACGTTATTCTACAGAGTGTTCCAAAAATTTGCAGAAAAATGCAATTGCAAAATTACTGTCTACGAAAAAACTCAACAAAAAGCGATATAGCGTTCAAAAGATATACCTAAATATTTAGCTCGTCATTTTTTTTTGCACATTAATGAACGAAACGTATTTAGTGAGCTAATATTAAATATTTTATTTTTTAAAGGACTAGTTCAGTTGCTTCAACTCATCTACTAATAAGTATATTTCTAAATATATGACCTCAAACTATTCACGAATTTTAAGTTGTCATGTAGAATAACAGACTTTACATTAATTATCTTCAAAAAATGAAGTGTATATTTATAAAGAAACCCACATTTTTGAAGTTTGATATGTAGCAATAATCAATCAGTCAAAAGTTTATATATTAACATACTAAAATAAACACCAGGGAAATTTGTTTATAACAGAACCATTAAAATAAAGTTTTCTTGGCTCATATCCTAATATATCATTTTACCCTGGATATTTTACCAAAATATAGTATACAGTAAGTATGAAATTAAGTAATATCAATTAAATTGTCCTCAATCCACATTTAAGATTTATTCGATTTAATAATTTAACAGTACATTACGTACCGACGTAGACATAAATATAGATGAGGAGCCCGACAAGGGCAGCACTTAGGCTCACAGGGGCCCATTGCGCTATCCCCCCAAGCGTGTCACCAGAAGAGCCCACTTCTTTTTTTGAAAGGAAAGGACCCTTTCAGGTCGTGCACGTCCCACAAGTTCGGCTTCCACATAGGTGTCACACATGATATAATAAACCGAAGGTATGATATCGTGAATCGATCTGCTACGTCATCGCGTGATTAACGCCGGCTGTCATTGACCTTCGACCATATGATTTCAGAGCATTTTCAGTTGATGTTTAAAAGTGTTTGCGGATTTCTCTGTCCTTTTTTGATTTATATGATTAAACAACAATAAATATGAAGTGTGCTATGTTCGCGTGTGACAGGCAAAGAATTTTGATAGGAATATAAGGTTTTTTACTTTGCCAAAAAATGTTTACGTGAATGGACACGCTTGTGTAAACACAAAGCTAAATTTAATACAAATTTGGCGCGGATATGCTCAGGGCATTTTGTTAAAGATGACTAAGGTACCTGTAGGTAGTACGGCCAATGCTAGCAATATGGCCAACTCCCTATATTTCATTAATTAATAAATCATAAAACGTATATCGTTACGATAAGCAGCACACCACATCTCCCTAATATTCTAGTTAACAGTTCGATCGCTAGATGTCGCCAGATCTGCCTGGTGGAACCCTAGTGAAAATATATAGCCGTCGATTGTACGTATTATTAAATTTGGCTCTGAATTTTTGCCGGATTTGTCTGTACGAGGTGCCTATTTTTGCATAATTTTGTTTAGAAAACGTTGATTATAGTGTTTTGCTAATATTTTAAGAATAGTTAAATTCAACATAATGCACTAAATATTTTTTTGCCTAAAAACAAGTATATATTTATGTGTTCAGTAATATGGCCAATTCTACAATTGGTCATATTTCTCTACATTTGTGTACCGGGAAAAATCGTGTTATTTTATCTGTATATGGGTATTTTATTATAAACGTATCTTTTGTTTCAGTGCAAGAACACAATGCCTAGACGGAATCAGGTTATCAGAGGTAAATGGACTCAGGAAAATATGACTAAAGCCATACAAGCTGTACGTAGTGGAACAGCATTTTATAAAGCTAGTCAAACCTATAACGATCCAAGGCGAACTTTGAGACGTTATTTGGAAACAAATAAAGAAAATAAATCTACGCTTGGACGTAAGCCCATTTTAACGTTTGAGCAAGAATCTGAACTGTGTCGACGAATTATTCGCCTCTCTCAAGTTGACTACCCCCTTACTTCCAGGGTACTTCGAGCATGTGGTTATCGATACACAAGAACCAACAACATTTCTAATCCATTTAGTAGTGAAAATGAAATTGTTGGACGTTTTTGGCTCAGAGGTTCAGGTTCAGGAAGAAATCCCCAAATTCGACTTCGAAAAGCTCAGAATTGAAACCCTGCCAGAGCACAAAAACTAAATCCGTTTATCGTTAATGATCATTTTGGAAAGCTGGAGGCTATATTAAAAGAAATGGACACTATAGATAAGCCACAGCATATTTATAATGTCAACAAAAAGTTTTAGCTCAGAAAGGTGCTAGGAGGGTTCATGTTGTGGGAAATGAGCACGGTGAGAACGTCACCATAGTTTCATGTGGGAATGCTCTGGGCACTGCAATCCCACCCTTGATTTTATTTAAGGGTAAGCGCCTAAAACCCGAACGGAAAGACAGTTTACCGCCGGGATCGGATGCAATAATACAAGCATGACAGTATCAACTTTTTGTCGTTGGATCGAACATTTTGGGAAAAATAAGGTGGCGGGTCCGTGCCTTCTTATTTTTGATGGAGCAAAATACCATCTTGATTATGCAATTGTCGAGAAAGCAGCCGAGTTTAACATAACGCTGTACTGTCTTCCCAGTAATACGACCCATGGACTTCAACCCATGGACAAATCGGTCTTCAGAGCATTTGAGTATTACTGGGATGACGCGGTTTTAAAATATCTGTCTATTCATAAAGACCATTCGATTACAAAATTGAGATTTGGAAAGATATTTTCAAAAGTCTGGGACAAAACGATGACCCCAGCAAATATTAAAGCAGGCTTTGCAGCTACAGGGATCTATCCCTTTAATAAGGATGCGATACTAAAAGTTGCTTCTGCGCCAAGCACTCTTACTAATCAAAACTACGATGTGTCAAATGAAGCTCCTATGGTACCAAATGAACTGTCAAAACCCTCTACATCCGGTATTCGAAATAAGGTCAAGACGAGACAGGATGAAACTTCAAGTGAAAGCAGCGATACAGCATCCGATGTAACATTACACGATGAATCAAGTGATGAGAGTTCCCATTCTAACGGAGAGAAGAATCCAAGTGACTTGAACGTTTCGTTTGATGAACTACTTTGCACTCCTGATGAAGTATCCACAAAAAAAAGAACTCCCCGTAAACCGGCCCTTAATTGTAGGGCACAGATTGTAAAAGAGGTCTTGTTTGATAATGAATTTCAAACGGGCACCGAAAAGTTTGTCAACCAAGTTTCAAAGCAGAAGACAAAGGGGGCTAGTCCAAGGGAATCGTGATACTGTAAGTTGTGTAAAGAAGACCGTATAGCTGATATGAGGCTGCATGTAAAGTATACTTGCCTGAAGACTGCGACCTGGACTGACCAAAAAAGACAAACTGCCAATATATACCTAAAAAGTCATTTATGTAATAAAAATTGTATTTTTGTATTTTTTAAATAAAATCATCATTTATCATTACTTTGTTTTATTCATGATAATTAGAAAGCACGTAAAATACCGACTTTTCTTGTGTGGCCATATTACCGAGACGGGTTTTTAAAAACCGGTTTTTTCTTTTTTTATGATATCTATATAAAAAAACTTTCAACTAGAATAAAGCTATGTTTTATTTAAATTTTATTTGTTTATACAATTACATATAATTTAGGAACAAACTGGAGCTTGTGCACATAAAGGTTAAACTTGTTTAGTGTGTGTTGTTTTATTCCCTCTCATACCTGCATTTTTTTAAAATTAGACCACCTCCCCTCAAATGGGACTTAGTTACGTCCCTATATTCCTATACTATCGAATTTTATAAAACCCTAACTCTTTGTTTAGCGTGTTTTTTGTACCTTTATTAAATAAATATATAACTACCATGTCATAAGTTTTTTATTTTAGTGAGTTATATGTTAATGTTTCGTTAGAAAAACATTTTTAATGGAAAAAAATGGTAATATAATGTCTAAACGCTAGAAACCACATGCATCTTCATAGGCAAATTATAAATCTACGCACGCAATGATGTCACTGAGCGAACAGGACGCAGTTGAGACCGTCTAGATATCATACCTTCCGTTTATCATATCATGAATGTTACACAAGTCTGGCGTTGACTATACATTACGTACTGAGGTGGAAAGTTCTTCATGACTGCCGAGAGATTAGTTTGACAGTAATGAAACTTTCCATTGAGGTTTGTATACTATTTTATTTACAACCATCGGCATCGTAATTTTGACTACTTAAATACATATAAATTAAACCTTAGTTTTGGCTTATTTAAAAAAAATGTTTGACACATAATGAAGCAGGGCTTGTCATTGCCATTTTAGGAATTTTTAAAATACTGATTTGCTGATGGAATTAATCGAATAATAGTTTTCGTAAACCCCTTTTGTCTTTTTGTTAAAACAATAATTATTGTCAAGTTGGCAGGTTTATAACGAGATTATGGCGTAAACAACGACCCGTTCCACAGATACGTCAGTTTATGTAAGATTTGATTTCGTTTGAAAGAAAAAAAAGTGTAAAAATCGCAAGAAAATGATGCCAGATGAAGAATCAATGGACTGTACCCCGCCTGAAATAAGGGAAACCGCAGGTGTGGCAGCACAAGGCTTAGTGGCCGAAAAAAGTAAGCTACGGTACCGAGGGGCTATTGCGGCTTATAGGGAGGGTAGGAAGCGAAGATTAGAAATCAAAAAGATTTTTTTTGTATGGAATATTTTTTCATTTCTCTTACCTTTTCTTAAATATTAATTATTTTCTTTTTTTTTACCAAAACTATGTGAATTAAAACTTCAATATTTTAATCTCCAGATGACAAATCAATGTAAAATTTTAATATTATTTTCCCCCTCCTGTATTGTAAGCAACCTATTTTGACACTGCTTTCACAGACGTAAGTGAAAGTTACTCAACAAGGTATTGGTTGCCCTTAGTGACAGAATGTAAGTCAACTTACATCTCTAGGGAAATAATAATTTAAAATTATTATAAGTAACTTTAATTTTTGATTTCATATTACAAAAATCCAGATAAAAATCCGGTGATATTAATTGAAATGAATATTAATGGTACAATTATTACAATTATTCACATTATTAACAAAATTTGGAAACACGTTTTCTTTCTTCTCGATGCGTATTACATTTTCTGACTCTACAGATCCTTCATTTCTAACCAATGTTTCTGTCACTGTTGAAGCACTGCAAGAGACCTCTGGCTGGGTCTTATTGTATAACATTTTATTCGCTACTTCCTTTTTATTATTGAGGCTCTCAGCTACGTAACTTTCCGCAATAGTATCGGATTTCCATCCACCATGTCGCTTGATAGCTAATACATCAACTCCAGTATTTGCTAATAAAGTGGCCGACGTTCTTCTAAAAGAGTGTCCAGTATACATTTTGAAGTTTTCAAACTTTAGAATTTTATTTGGAATTGACGAAAACGTATTTTTCCCGACTGGCTGGTTTAAGCACTTTCTATTTTGATTTCGCATAAAGAAGCACGGATTAATAGTCGTCATGTGGGATCTTGTATCAATGTACTTTTGAATTATTTTGAAATGACAAACCTGAGTCACTTTTTGTCACTTTAAATGTACGTGACATTCCATTTTTGGAGTCAGGAATGGTCACAATTATGATTTCTTGACTTATTTTAACATTGTCCTTGTCCAATTTCATTTCACAGAGTTCATTAGAACGGCACGCTCCAGCAACTCCCATTACCATTACGACCTTCATCAATAAGTATATATCATCGGGGGCTTCAAGCATGAACTTATTCACATCTTCCCTGTTAAACTCATTCCATTTTTTGGGTCTATAACCATCATTTTTTCTTTTCAAAAATTCTCGAAGTTTTGGATACTTAGAAATATCTATATTTTCCTCTATAAAAAGGGTGGATTTCAACATCGAATAATCACACCATAACCTTGATGGGGACTTCAATATAGCACTTTTTTCGTGGAAATACGACAAAAACAAGTTTTTTGAGACTGCAGTAACCGTTTTGCTTTGGCACCAATTCTTAAAGGATTTCTTTCTTAAATATTTGGCTTTAAACGAAAAAAAAAATATAAATTTGATACACATCCATGATTAGCAATACAACGCCTAGTTGTGCCACTAAAACTAAAATATTTTGCTTCTGCACAAAATAGGCATGGAATAAAGGACTGCTTTCGTAATATTGAAGATATTACATATAGGGTGTCCAAATTTAAATGCCCAACTTTAACATATTTAAACCAATTTATTTCAGTTTTTTTAAATGGAACCCCCTGTATATTTTTATTTACTCTTTTTAAGCATAAAAAAATCTACAACTTTTATTACGTATATTATATATCTATCTTCAATAGTTTTCCGAAATATTTTAAAATTCCCTTTTTTTGCGTGATTTAGAAAATCACCAACTAGATCAAAGTAGCCATAGTAGCTGACAGTAAAACAAAAGTATTTAATATGAATACAATAGTTTATTATCTAAAATTAATCCAATGAAAATTTAGATAATATAATAATTTGTTAATAAAATTGCTACAAGAAAAATGATCTAATAACCTTAAGATTTTAACATCAGAATCTACAGTAAGCAAGACCACAAGAAAATATAAATATCATCCATTTCATATTACATTAAATCAAGAGTTACACGCTGAAGATTTTAAAATCCGTGTTAAGTTTTATAACCCAATGATAAGGCGAGTAGGGCCATTTCCGAACTTTTTAGACAATATTATGTTTTTGGAATGAATCTTACATTTCAAAGCAAAGGATCCGTGAACTGGCATAATATTATAAATATTTAAAAATTGTGTTGAAAAAGGGGTCTACTCGTCTAATTTGCAAATAAGTAAATACACTTCAATGAAGGAATACATTTCAATTTAGATAGTCGAAAACTTATATTAATAGGTACTAATTTTTGCAGTTATACAGAAAAAAAAAACACTTTTCAGGCTAAAAAAATCGCTTTTAAAAGTTAATCAAATGTTTTCATAGTTATATTTTAAAAGATGCTCAAATAAGCGTCCGCCTTCCCGAATACACATGTTGAAACTTTTAATAATATTTTGCCTAGCTTTAACTAACTTGTTTGGTGATATAGTGGTGCATACATCCCTGATTCGTTCCTGCATGTTCCCCTTGAAAAAATCTAATGGAGTTATATCGCAAGATCTGGGTGGCCATTCGATAAAATCGCTACGACTAATCCATTTTTGAATAAAATTAGCATCCAAAAATTCACGAACGTCCCGATGATAATGAGCAGGTGCACCGTCCTGCTGCAGCCACATGTCTCTTCTTTCTTCTATGTTCAGTGGTCTGAGAAGAATAGGCAGCTCAATGTTCAAAAAATCTAAATATCTTTGTCCATTAAGTGGTTCATTAAAAAAAAAACGGACCTAGAATATGGTTTCCACAACCAACATTTAATGACCAGTGATTTTTATGTTGTACTTCTGGTACCCAGTGGAGATTTGTTATTGCATAATAAGGCATATTATGCCTGCTTACAGCTCCACTGCTTCTAAATGTAGCTTCATCGAAAAACATGATATTCGCTAAAAAGACCGGATATGCTTCTATTCGCCTTATCATTAAGTTGCAAAAGTTAACACGCCTTTCAAAATCTTCATCGTGCAACTCTTGGTATAATTAAACTAGCAAGTCGACACTACTTAAACTGGGATTTTCTTTTATATGAAGTAGAATTTCCAACTTTTTATCTTGATTTGTAGCAATTTTATTGACACTGTTCTCTTCGAATATGCCACATTGCCACTGGCATCAAATCTCTCCATGACGTTTTGAAAGGCAATTTTTTTGAGCTTCACCCAATATATACACCATATCTATCATTTCATTTTGTGAAAAATTCATTTTAAATTAGACGAGAATACGAAAGACGAAATACAATGCACTAATAACAACACGTTTTTGACATTTCATACATTTAGTCGCCAGTTGTTATAGACTGTTTTTTCCATGGCTACTTTGATTGATTGAGTTGTTGATTTTCTAAATTACGCAAACAAAAGGAAATTTGAAAATATTTCGAAAACTATTGAAGATAGGTATATAATATGTTTAATAAATTTTTTTTATTCTTAACAAAACTAAATAAAAATATAAAGGAGGTTCCATTTAAAAAATCTGGAATAAATTGGTTTGAAAAAGTTACAGTTGGGCATTTCGCGCGACCGCTGAACAATTGAACTTCCGCATTCCGACGTGATGCCGCGACCGATCGATCGAATTATGAGAAGAGACCGGCTGATGACCCAAACCGTGATTTCATATTCCATTTGCTATCACGTTCGGCTGCCGCTCTGTAGCTGTGAAATCTTCGGGTACTTCCGCCGAGCTTTATGGTAATCAGGGCAATTCGGATTGCCCAGCCTAGCTTAGTATAGCGTATAACGCAACGAAACCATTCGAACCGCCGCGCGCGGCTAATATTGTAGCGTATCTAACTTTTCCCAAGGTTCGCGTTTTATTACAACCATTAGGAGGGACGGTCAAACGAATAATTTATTTTCTGAAATATTTTTGGGGGGTCATTGACCAAATGACCCTATGGAATAGCCGCCACTGTTTGAAATTCCCTGCGTACGACTACTGTTATGTGGACCGCAGTTTGAGAACCCCTGCCTTATTATTTTTATCAGGCAATCGAAGGTATTCCCATAAAAATCTACATTACCTATACCTCCAGAGAAAAATTAAGTGCAATTTAATTTACTACTATAATACGATTTTTTTTTAAATATTGAAATATTTCTTCTTATTTAGAGAGGAAGGCAAAAATAAATGTCAAAAAATGATTTTATTAAAGCAGAAATTTTTGGTGTACTTAGTAATCAAACAAAAAACAAGACATTTTCAAGGGACTAACATCCAGGCAGATACGATAGATGTGTCAATACTGACTAGTGTTTATAGCTAAAATTTTATGTTCAGTCAACATATTTATTTGACCTTTACGTGGATGGGTTAATATATTTAAAGTCGAAACGAGAATTTTCGAGACGAGACGAGACAATACCTTAGTCTCGTGTCGTCTCGTCCCGCGGCATCACTATCACAAATATCTGCAGCCATTCAACAACAAATTAATTTATTAACCAAAAGAGACTCCTGTACTAGCCTAAAAAATATCTATAAAGCCAACAGTAATTCGAATTTAGCCATTAATTGTAATAAGCGTTCTTTTTTGTATTTTTGTGATCAATAAAAATTGACTTTTTTTCTTATTTGCCATTAATCGTTATAAAATTCACAATTTTTTATAATTTTGCTAATTTTAAAGTTTAAGAGGCCGGATATTTCAATTCCTTGGTTAAAATTAATTTTTTACCCAAAGCATTCTATAAACGTCAAATGTTAACTTTACCGGAGGAGATTGTCATTTGCTCGGATAGTCAGGGCGCTGGACACATCCATGTTGGGATCAGCATGGGTTCAGGAATGTGGTGACAGGCTGGAGCAATTGGCATGGAATAAGAGGGTGAGGTTAGTTTGGGTGCCCGGACTTTGTGGGATTGAGGGTAACGAGAAGGCAGATAAGCTTGCTATCTCGGCTTTAGGTATTACTAGCCAACAGATAAGGACTGCACTTGACGAATGACACCAAGAACTGCAACGTGAGTGGGGCCAGTTTGAGGGTGTCAGGCAAGTTAAAGATTTCATTGTGAAGCCCGATAAAGGCTAAACAGAGTGGCTGTTAACCCGGAACAGGAAGACCCTGAACTCCATCGTAGAAGTAGTAACGAGGCACTGTCGATTAAGGAGGCACCTCTCTATTTCAAGTATTGAGGGCTCTACCTCCACCTAGTAACAGGAGGTGGAGGAAACTCCACTTCCTGTGCAGGTGCGCAACACGAGCGAGACTACGTCAGGTTATATTTGGCACTACGGAATAGGCCATAGGGATGCAGTCAAAGAACTATCCTGGATAGATATCCACACCTATATAGGAAGGACGGGTAGATTCAAGGATGGAAACCTGGTGGCGGGTGATGGTTAAGGCAGGGTCTGGGGTAGGCTGAAATGGTCTTAGAGGCCTACCAGTCAGCTCTCTAGACCTCCCCCAACTACTACTACTATACTTACCCGAGGAACAAAAATAATCGAACTTATATATGAAGTAGAGGTAGGTAATGTGACACTTACAAACCTTCAATAAAATTAGTAATGTCAACATTACATGAATGGTTGTAAATAAACACATGTACTTTTCCTGAGTATGTGTAAAAATTATATCAAAATTAATAGACTTTACGTCTAACTTTTATTTTATTTCACCTCCTAGAAGTTTTCAAAACACTGAGACTAATAGCGAATTGGGCTGCATAGTATGAAGTCATGACTAGAACCTAAAAAGGAAATAAATAATGTTGATATACCTGTAGTCCCTTGGAACAAAGAACCCACATGAGTGGAAATGGATGTATATCACGACTTTAAATAGATGATTAAATATTGGCGGATCCAAGGAGGTCGGCGATGGGGGCAATTAGTCCTCTTGTAACACAAAGCTTAAAAAAAATCTTATTACTTTTTAAAAAAACCTTGGGGTATTAAATTAATATTTATATTTACTTTTAGAGTTATTTTATGTTATAGTCAAATGCGGTCTTATCGTGCGGGTCTAAAGGTCACCAACATTATGAATCAAATCAGAAAACACAGTGAATACCAAAATGTTGTGTGATTCTTTTATCGAGCTATTAAATCACGATGGGTTATTTACAAATATATAGGGAGAAATAAATAGTTTTTTTATTACATTACGCAATATTATTAAGATAGCCACTTAATATTATTTTATATATTAAATGCCGAGGGACTAAATAAGAAAATTCGCTAAATATCTATTTGGTTAAAATTTTTTGGTTGGCAAAAACAAAAATCAATGGAACAATCAGGATATGTTCTGATTCTATAGAGCCACTTGAATGAAAGTGAGATTTTTTTATCAATCACCACAAATTATGAGCCCCGCTTGACCTAAAAATCTAACCACTTATACAGTGTCATTTATTTAAATGAGGGCCACCCCTGTGCAAATAAAACTTTTTTTTTCGTATTGTGTTAACAAAAAAATTTTATTTTGCAAAAATATTATACACTTTTGTTAAAAACACAAGATAATTAGTTATTACTTCCCTCGTGAGATTTTTTCAGATCTTTACGTTTAAGGGTCCCCAGATGCCGGAAAACATGTTTTCTAAATTCCGTCTGTCTGTAGGTATGTCTGTCCGTCAGTCTGTCTGTTCGCGGCATAGCTTAAAAACTACTTATCCGATTTCTTCAAATTTCAGTCTAAATTTAAGAGCCATGCATGCGAAAAATACAGGCTATATATATATATATATATATATATATATATATATATATATATATATATATATATATATATATATATATATATATATATATATATATATATATATATATATATATATATTTATATATATATATATATATATATATACATATATATATATATATATATATATATATATATATATATATATATATATATATATATATATATATATATATATATATATATATATATATATATATATATTATATATATATATATATATATATATATATATATATATATATATATATATATATATATATATATATATTTATATTTATATATATATAGCCTGTATTTTTCGTTAGCCCCGAGTTTCTGGTAAAGCGATTTTCCCGATTTTTATATATCAAAGTTTGCCTTATAATTAATAAAAAAATTTACTTATTTTAAACACGCTTTAAAATTGGAACAAGTATTCTATAACTATTTATTTATTGCCTACAAAATTACAAATGTACTAAAAAAGTAAGCAAAAAAATGGTGTCAAATCTAATAAAACACATTTTTAAATTAAATTCACTGGCTAATATCCAGGAGCCAGTGGCAAAAGCTCTGAGAATCTGTATAACGAATGTACAGAAACTTGTGCACGAAAAAAAACATAATTTACTTCCAAAGAAGTTTAAGAAATGTACACGAACCACTTTTCGAACAGTTCACAGTTCATATTATCATGGTAGTCCATACTTTTGGTTGTTGAAGAAAACAGTGAACTTGTACCTGGGAGAAATCCTGTTGAAGAACCTGCATGCAAAATAATGAACCGTTTCCCGTCCCACGTCCCTTTTTTCTCTTGACACTTTTTACAGACTCGTCCTGCCAAATTTCGAACCACTTCCATTAGAAAATATCCAATTTTCGTCTAAAAATACCACTTTTCTAAATTTTGAATTAACATTTTCCGTGTATTTCTTTTAAAACTGGATACGCTGACTTGCTACATGTGGCAACTCGCATAAAAATCTTCGATTACAGTCCTTTTTATATCGAAAACCCAATATTTTAATTAATTTTGGCAACGATTTTAGTCCAATTTCCAATATGCCTCGTTTTTTAAAGCTTCTTTTAAAACTTGAAGGGTTATATTAGTTTTTGATGTGTATAAATCGTAAATTGCATTACGAACATCCATTTTTACATTGTCACAGTCTTCTGTCTTTGGCTTTTTTCGTGTACATTTCTTAATCTTCTTCGGTAGTAAATTATGCATTTTTTCATGCACAATTTTCTGCACAGTGCTTATGCCGATTCCCAGAGCTTTTGCAACTGTCTCCTAGATATTGGCCGGTGAATTTTCATTTTCATAATATTTTATTAGATTTAATACCATTTTTTTCGCTTGTGGATTCAAGAAACCCGAAAATTATTTTCTATTACTCATTTTGTTACTGACTTGTTAATCTGATTTTGAAGTGACATCGCTCAAAGATTTTTGCAACTGCTGGTATATATATATATATATATATATATATATATATATATATATATATATATATATATATATATATATATATATATATATGTTTATCCTCTTTTTTCATATGAAAATATCATAGGTCTATCTAATTCATCTTCCGGATTTTATGCGGAAGATATGATTACACGTAATAAAAGAAAAACAAACTTAAAAAGTTTGTCATTGATAAATCGTATGACCCGCACGATAACACTGCTTTTGACTTCAGTAGCAAAAATTAAATTAGTATTATAATACGTCCATATGTTATTTACTGTTTATTTAAAAATAATAAATGTTGAGCCTTTGCATTTTTGTGTTATTTTTTATTATATTAATCTTCATGCGCTTTGGTCTAAATTGCCCTCCTTGATTCTAGATCCGCCCCTATGATAAAAATATCGTAGTAGTTTTAGCTATGCTTTATAACATCTAGAAATTAGCTAGATTTTTTTGATGATAAATATTGATTTTGACTAACTGTTGCTTCTTCAGATGAAACATTTTAATTGAATGAGTTACACAACACATAGAAAACAACTACCTGAATCCTTTTTATAGTTGGGAACATTAAAGATATTATAATTAAGAATATGATATGTATAATTCATATTTAGTGTAAATATTCTGACATTGAAAAATTGTGGAGGTCATTTACGTAAATGCTTGATTTATTTTGATTATATATATTTAAGAAAAAATCTAAAAATTGGGAAACACGTCAAATTTATTTTATTTTTTGTATACAAATGACGATGAAACAGACTTCTAAAAAAATATTTCAAAAGCATCTGACTTGCTTAGAAAACAGCAAAATAGGTTAAATTTTTTAAATTTTGTATCTAAAAACATTTTTTAAGACTATTATTCAGAGTAACCCCAGGGAGCTTAAAGCAGCATCCTGAAAACGAATAAACACATATATTCTAAGGGCCTTTATTTTTTTTAACAAGCAGTCAAAAATCTTTTATTTTTGGGATATAAATACATTTTTTTCCATTATACAGGGTAGTCCTAGTGACATGAAGTAGCCCCCAAAAAACGAAAATATCTTGTTTTAAAGAGGTTAGTTAAAAAAACAAACCCTGAAAAATATCTTTTATCTCTTTGTACATAAAATCTTTTTTCCGGTATACAGGGTAGTCCTAGGGGATACAAGAGCCCCTTGAAATTGCAAATATTTTTTATTTCCATAACGCTCAAATTTTTAAAAAATCGGTAAGATTTTTATAAATTTATATTCTTTTTTTACATCCATAAGAATTCAATTTCACCCTATTACTGAAAACGAAGGAAATTAATTTAACGTTTTGGCGTATTTTCATGCCTATCCTCATGGTTCAATAAAAAGTGCCAAAAATTATTTAACTAATTACATTACAGGCTTTACAACCAGATGATCCCTCAGAACCTGTAGATTTTGGCGAAATGTTATTAATTCGTAAACAGGAGAATCCAGATTTTCTTAAAAGAATTATTTCGACTGATGAAGCAAAATTCTCAATCTCACAATAATTTTTGGGCTGCAGAAAATCTACACTTTATAAAAGAAAAAGGTTACGCATTGATTGGATGGAGCTCCTGCCCATTGTATCCATGAAGTTTCTGACTGACTGTATGATATGTTTGAAGATAGGTTGATAAAACGTGAAGGACCATGGAGTTGGCCACCTCGATCTCCAGATCTTACTCCATTAGATTTTTTTCTGTGGGCTAGGATTAAAGAAATAGTTTATAAAAAAACAGTAAATTCAAAACAGACCTAGAAAATCGGGTGAGACACGCTTTTGAACAACTTGTCAGCAATTTAAACATCTGACGTATTAGGTGAGCATTCCAAAAGTTTTATTTTACTAATAAAATCGGTTCATTTCGGAAGCTCAATTTAAAGTAAAAGAAAATCGTTTAGCATTGCGTAAGCTATGATTACATCATATAAAATCTTTTTTTTCAGTATGCCGGGTAGTCCTAGGGGATACAAGAGCTCCTTGAAATTGCAAATATTTTTTATTTCCATGACGCTCAAATTTTTAAAAAATCCGTAAAACTTTTATAAATGAATATTATTTTTTTATAAACATAAGCAACTTTTTCCTTTATATAGGTTTAAACTAAGGGGGTGAAACAGCTCCCTAAAAACAAAATAAAAATGTTATTTAAAGGGTGTCAAACACTAAATTTTTACAAAGTAATATTTTTTTTAAAAACTGCGAGATACATCTACTTTTTAATATTCTTTTGCATATAAACGTCAACTTGAAAAAACCAGTTAGTATATATAAGGAGTCCCGAAATTGAAAGTCAATATTCTTACAGAGTAATCTACGCCGTATCGAAAATTGCTTTGTTGCAAGGCTACAGCCCCGAGAATAAGCCCGTCTGAAGACGGTTTTTCCTAAATGTCTTCGAAACGTTAAAAGGCTAGATTATGAAACTTGGGTATTTTGGAATTTTTTACACGCTGAGTCAAATCCTGAAATTAAAAATATCAATACTAATTTAAGGATGTCCCGAATGAGAGGTAGAGATGGAAAAGTCCCCCTAACTTTTTCTTGCGTAGATTTTTTTCGATTTGATTCTAAATTATAACAATTCTATTTTCAATTGAAAGTTGCGTGTGTAATGCAATCAATGCCATATAAGACAATTTAAAAATAAGTTTTTTTCGTAAACGTGTTTCCTAACGAATCAAACCAAGAGTACCTTTCCGTATTAGAAAACTTTAGGCTTTTATAATTTGGAATTATAAATTGAAAAAATCTAGGCAAAAAAGTTAGGGCGATTTTTCCCTTTTCCCTTCCCATTTAGGACGCCTCTGATTTAGTCTTGATAGTTTTGACTTTAAGATTCAACTCAGTATATAAAAATTACCAAAATACAATTTCATAATCTAGTTTCTAAACTTTTCAAAACTATTTAAGTAAAAACATCGTCAGAGGGGCTCATTCTCGGGCTGCAACCCTTGCATTTTTGTCTTTTTTTACAATTCTGCAGAAAAATGTACCTTTAATTTCGGCCCACCCTGTATATGAAAGTACTATGTATTCCAAAACACATTTTTTTATTTTCATGAGATAAATCAATTTCCAGAGTTTTAGATATAAGGTAATTTACTCCCTACGTTATTACAGACCTAAATTGCTTTCTCTTAAACTGAACATCCTGTATATAAAATATAACATACTAAATATACAGATACATCTATGAACCCTAGTGATCAACGTAATATGAGCAGCGGTTTATTTAGACCCAAATGATCGTTTAATAAATAATTAATAAATAATGTGTTGATATCTTCATTCCCACCTTTCTAGTAAATTTCAAGGTTCTTTTCAAAACAATAATGTTCTTGAATTTTATAACCACATTTTTTAACATAAAAATAACAACACGTTATTAAACGATCCGGATAGTTTCTCAATTTCTGAACACAAAATCCCAATTAATTTACAAGTGTATGTTGTCTGCAATATTAAAAAATGGTTCAAGTATTTGTTACCTATATTTTGTGTTTCTGTTTTACTGAAGATTTTTAATCTTAAGAAGCCACAGTGTTGGTGAAACAATTGTCATGATTTTTAAAATATGATGAGTTAAGTTAGCACATACCTGGGAATGAGCAATAGGTCGAACAAACTTGTCTATCCCAATAATAAAATCAGATAGGGCAAAAAGAATGCTTCCTGTGCTGGTACTAATTTGAAGCCATGTCCACTGATTCTAAAAATTAAGACAACTTGAAAACTATATTTTAAAAAAGCAGTATATGATTTAAAAGGTACTAGCGAGTATCCGAGACTTCGTTCGCGTATAGCGATAACGAAAGGAATATAAATGGGTACTTAAACCACCTTATTTAAATACCTCTTTATAAACCACGTTTTAGTTGCATTTTCTTTCATTTTTTTCAACAGGGGCTTGCAAGATTTTTGTTTATTATTTCCAAATTTTTGCAACACCGCCCTGTATAAATTTTTAAACACTATGTAGAAAAATAAAATAAAATAGACCTGTTCAAGAGTTCTTTTAAAAAACTAACCGTTTTTTAAATACAAAATATTGTAATATGTAAGAGGCGGTTTCACCCCCTTGAAATTTGATTTTCGAAAAATCGTTTCTTATCAGACCTCCACATTCTACAATCAACCTGTGTGCCAAAATGCAGCTTTTTACGTCAAGCGGTTTGAGCAGAATCGTGATTAATCAGTGACCCAATTTTTTGAAACACCCTGTATACACTTTTAAGAAATTTTAAAATATGTAAGATTTTTAAAGCGTTTTTTCAAAAAACCAACCGTTTTTAAAATAATAAAATTTGATATATTTAAGCGTCGGTTTCACTCTCTTGAAATTTGAGTTTTGAAAAATCCCTTCTTATAAAACCTCTACACCCTATTCTCAATCTGTGTGACAAAATGCAGTTTTTTATATCAAGAGGTAAAAACAAAATAGCTAGAATCTAAAAGCAAAGAGAATGAATAGTTTGAAGAAAGAGATGACACATTTAACATGTATCAGAAAGTCAGAATGATTGCTGGCATTTACAGGCCTAAAAAACCCTATAATTTAAAATCAAAATGAAAAAATAATAATTATAGATCCACTGGAAAATCTGAACACCTTGAAACCGACATAGACAAGCTCTATAATGGCAACAGAGGCGCCAAACTCAGTAACGAGAACAGATGTTGAATACGCTTTGAAGAACTAAAAAGATAAAAAAGCATCTGGACCAGACAAAATTTCGATAGGATTAGTAAAGCTTCTTGCAGATCAAGCTTGACTTGATGTTTTAAATTAAATTAATATACGGAAGCGGAAATTCTCCTGAAAATAAAAAGACTTCATCAACAGTAAATAGAGACTACAGAACTATAAGTTTATTCAGTCCCATCTTCCAACCGTTCTTTTGATGATTTTTCATGGAAGAATATACAAAAACTGCTAAGTAACAATGAGTAGCACCTAATTCGGGTTTCGCAATGGCATTGTATGTTGTATAATAAAATATATTATACAAGGTAATGGTATGGGAACAATGGAAATATTATTCAGACTGAATGTGATAGTCCAGAGATGCCGCGACTTGTTTTATCAACTACGAAAAAGCGTTTGATGTTGGACACAACATGAAAATGAAAATCCTGAATGACATGGGATTAAGACGAAAAAGATATACGCATTATAACCAACTCGTATTGATTACAGGTAGCATGTGTAGAGTTCGAAAATGTAATACAGAGGAAGAAAAAATCAAAAGAGGGGCTCCATAAAGATGCGTCTTGTCTTAGTTTTGTTAAATTTGTATTGAACCAATTTTCAGTTCTGCTCTTGAGGACACAAGGAAAGAAGATTTACTGACGACACTGTACTATTATCTACAAGCGAAAGCGACCTGTAAGTATTAATTCGGCATGTCACACAATATATTGAAGAAGCAGGACTGAAACTGAATATTAACAAAACAAATACTATGATTGTAAGCAAAAATTCTAATGCCGCGACTAACGCCTTAAATGGCAGAGTGTTAAATAATTTAAATATCTTGGCTGCTTAGTGGGACAATTCTGTTGAAATCAGAGACAGAATATAACAGGCAAGACAGGCATTTATAAAAAAGGGTAGAATGCTGTCATATTAAGTCAATGGTGCTGTGCTGTAAGGCTAAGAATGCGATGGCTCAGATATTTTGTTGATTTTTCATTTTTTTTGTATGGAGTTGAAGCATGGATACTAACAGCTTGTTCAATGAAAAAAAATAGAGGCGTTTGAGAAGTGGTGTTACGGGAGAACGCTACGCATATCTTGAACAGAGAGAGTAACAAATACTCAAGTTCTATAACGATTAAATAAAGAACGTGAACTACTATACACTATAAAGAAAAGGAAAAATGACATATTTGGGCCACATAATGAGGCACGAAAAATATTCACTACTACAGAACATCCTTCAAAGGAAAATATAATATGTAAAAGAGGAAGGAGAATAATATCGTGGCTTCAGGGGCGTGCAGTCCATGGAAGCAAGGGAAGCAGTGCTTCCCCAAAAAAAAAAATACAAAACATCTTCTAAAATGTAATTTTTGAAATAGGAAACCATTAAATTAGTTTATATTAGAAATGCTAAATTATTATCTCAATTATCAAGCCTATAATAAATGCGGCCTTGACTCCGACCGAGCGACAATAGAAAATGGAATAGAACCTATACGGGCCGCTAGCTTCTCTGCAGCCAAATCCTGTATGCTTGATTTCATGTGAATCTAGCCAGAGGTTATTGAACTTTCCACCAGCTGTTTGCAAGTAAATTATTTTGTTGGTCATGTTTACTTTTTGAAAATGAAAAAGTTGTCTGGAATAAAACTGGTTTTTCCGATTTAAACAATTTCCATAAAGCTGTAAAAAGACATATTATGTCCAAAGCCGTCATAAAAGAAAAAATCTTCGGCAAAACCAGAATTGAACACGCCCTTAATAAACAGTTGGAAATTAGTCAGCGCCAACACAATGAACTAGTCCATAAAAATAGGCAAATATCAAGAAGACTTATCGATGTTGTTTGTTTTCTCGGACAGCACGAATTGGGATTGATGACCTCTATCACGAAACAAGGGTTTCTTCAAATAGAGGAAATTTTTAATATTTACTTAGTTTAATGGCTAAATACGATGACTGCTTAAAAAATCATTTAGAGCAGTCTAGCACTTTTCGCGGAACGTCGAATCGAATCCAGAATGATTTAATTTCGGCTGTTGCAACCATTATTCTAAAAAGAATTAAGCTGGAGATTGGCGAGGCGCGGTTCATTGCTATTGTTCTGGACGAAACAACTGATATCACTAAATTTCTTATCGATGTAGCCGTTACTTGATGGAAATTCATTATACACTAGTATACAAAATAAACACGTAGTTTATTAATTTCCACTTATTTATTTCTGCTTGACAGCTGTTTCGGCACACTGTGTCTTTGTCAAAAGTTAACTTAAAACTGACACTAAAATCTGTACCAAATATAAAAAAAAAATATATAAAAATCTTAATGGTGTCAATAAAACAATATCGGTGTTTACCCACCTCGTCTATTCTTTAGGTATAAAGATTTAACAAAGGGGAACCATTTAAGTCCAACTGGTTATTTAATAAAATATTTCGGGTTTTCCTCTTGTTAATTTCTAAACTTTCCAAATGGTTCAATTTGTAGCTTTTATTAGCCCTATGCAAAATTTTATATTCGTTTTTAAATGTATGATTTGCTTCTATCAAATGTTTAGCGTAATTGGAGTCTGTTTTTTCTTTATTATATGAGGATTTGTGTTCTTTTATACGTTTATTGAAAGATCTACCCCTTTGGCCAATGTAAACTTTATCACAGGAACCACATTTTAATTCGCATACCCCTGATTTTTTAGATTTATCAGACTTGGATTTATTATTTTTAATATATTTCCCTAATGTATTATTTGTACAGAAGGCAACTTTATAATCTGCTCTCATGAGATATTTACTGATTTTAGAGCTAATTTTGCCTGTATATGTTATTGTATTAAATTTGACTATATCTTTTAAATTATTATTTGGATAGATTAAATTGATTGCTTTTTTATATTGTTTTTTATTTACTATTTTGTCGACTATATTAGGACTATAGCCATTGTTAATAGCAATCTGCTTTATAATATTCAATTCTTTATTATAGTTATCAGATGACATAGGTATACTAATTAAACGATGTACAAAACTGTTGAAAGCTGCCATTTTATGTGCAAAATGATGATTTGATGTTTTATATATTGTTATATCTGTGTAAGATGGTTTATGATAAATTTAAAAATCGTATTTATTGTTATTGTTCATAATTGTTAAATCCAAAAAATTTTTATTGTCTTATTTTGTTCCACTTCTAACATAAATTTAATATTTTTATGTAAATTATTAATAAAATCTAAAAATAACCTTAGTTGTCTCTCTGTCCCCGTGAAACACGCTAGTATATCGTCTACATATCTATACCAATAAATGAACTTGTTTCTTAACGAGTGATTATACATTAATTGTTCAATATTATCTAGAAATATAAGTGGAAATTAATAAACTAAACGTGTTTATTTTGTATACTAGTGATATCACTAATTTTAGCCAATTATCTATAGTAATACGCTACGTTAAAACAGACGGAAGTATTCAAGAGCAATTTTTAGGTTTTAAGAATGTGTCCGAAAATCGTACAGCAGATGCATTATATACCGTAGTTTAAAACGTTACTAAAGAAATTAATGGAGACAAAAAATTAGTTGCTCAAAGCTATGGTGGAGCTGCAATGATGGCAGGACAATTAGCGGGTCTGTAAGCTAAAGTTCGAGAAACTTTCCCAAGTGCTGTGTTTGTCCATTGTTTTGCTCATAAATTAAATTTAGTTTTATCCCAGTCCATCAATCACATTAAAGAATGTAAAGTATTTTTCGTTCCTTTATGTGGCATGGCACCTTTTTTTCCAAGTCAACAAAACGTACACAAGCTTTGGACTCTATTGTCCACAAACTATTGCCCAAAGTAGCTCCTACTAGGTGGAACTATAATGGAAGAGTTGTGTTAACAGTATCTGAAAATCATGAATCACTGATTGAACTATTTAAGAATATAATAGGAAATAATGAAACGTGGGACTCAGAAGCAATAAATAGGTTTATGGATTGTCTGAAACGAGATTTTAATTTTAATTATTTGTTGAACATATTTTCAGAAATATTTCCATTCTCGTACAATGTTTTTAATATATTACAAACTAAAACAAATGATATTGCTTTTTGCCCAAAAAAAGTAGATGATTTTAAGTCCATGTTATGCCAAAAAATGACTTTGACCTATTTTGGGAGAAAACGATGACGTTAAATGTAGAGCGACAAGCGTCTTCGAACAGACAAGGTGGGAGATGTTCAAACATCATACAGACACCTCTTTTATGAAATAATCGATCAAATTCAGCAACAAATAAACTATAGATTTAAAGGTTTAAATGATTTTAAATTCCTCGAGCTCTGCAATTTTGATGCATTTAAAGGAAAAACTTTTCCAGAAGATGCGTTTAAATCTCTTCTTCTTCATCACGGCCAGTTCTTCGACCGAGTGTTACTGCGATCTGAACTAAAAGTGATTTACGAAACTGATAACATTAGCGCAAAAAATAACGCTAAGGAACTAATGCAATTTTTAAAAGACAAGGAGCTGGAAGATGCCTACACCGAAGTGTCGAAATTGTGTAAATTAGTATTGACAATACCTGCCACAAATTCATCAGTAGAACGCAATTTTTCAACACTTAAACGTATAAAAAATTTCGTGAGAAATTCAACGGGGCAGGAGAGACTTTCACAAACATCGCTGTTGTCCATTGAAAATAAACTTCTCCAAAATATGTCGGAGCATCAAAGTTTTTATGATGACCTCATTGACGAATTTGCAAAAAATGATCGAAGAATCGAATTACATTATAAATAGGTAAGTTTCTAAAAATTGCTTCCCCTTCTTAAAATTTCACCGCTCGCACCTGCGTGGCTTAAAAGTTTGCACAAATGGAACGAAGTTAACATTGCCACCCTATTCAGAAGAGTAGTCAATAAAATGTAAATAATACTAATGACAGCAAACATCCGAAGGGGATAATACACTCGAAGAAGAAGAATAATAATAAATAGATATTGAAAAATCCATGTACTTACCTCAACTTGAGCGATAGCTCTCCAAACCATACCGTTAATTACGAAAGTATAAATAGGAACTCCAACAAGTAATATCCCTGATAATCCTCTGTACACTATTGAAACAACTGCAAAAAAGATAAAAGAGATTAACACCACTAAATATTTGTCAAATGTGAGTAAACATTTGGTACATTGTTACACTTTTGATCAAAGACTGATTATACTACGCGTAGATAACCCATCAGCTGGTATTGCCGTTTAGTCGTAATAAAACCTCACATGTAGCAAGATTTGATGCGATGTTGCCAGTATGCGATTTAGATCTACTTGTAGAGAAAATTAATGCGTATTTAAAGGCGGGTGGCAATTAAAACGCAAAAGAAATATCTTGAAGAGACAAAATGTCGCAGACTAGCAACTCTGGTCGTAATTTAAGATGAGTTAGAATGGAAGCTTTCATGACTTGAGTCAATTAAAAAGTCTGGTTCTTGGAAACAGACCACGTCAAAATGGAACCACTTTCTGACGTCGTCTTCGATTGTACAGGCATCTTCAAGGATCTATACTTCTCGAGATCGGAACTTTTTATACTATCGGCTATTTCTACCCCAACTGTACTCACCGAACCATGACTAGGTGTAATGGACGATTTCCATGTATGATGTAGACTGTAGCCCGCATCTATATTAAATTTATTAGGATGCTTATATATTTTAACAGAATCTCTAGTTTTCTTTTTATAGGATCCTCAGCGTTTAGATACAGCAGACTGTGTAATCTGTTTCTTTCTAACACATCGATCATATTCCTTAAGCCTATTAGTAGATATGGTTTCTTGAATACTGACATCATCAAAGGAATATAACGTTTTTGTGACAATCGAAAGCATTGTCCAATATTCTTGTGTAGGTTGAAGATTGTACGGATGTTGCCCCGGAGAAGTAACCTTGCACTCTAGTCTGGGGCTCGGTCTGGGGTTCCGTGTATAAATGGACAAACTACTTCTTCTAGGTAACTACTTATTAGTTTCCTATCGTGGAGCAGGATTATCATATTTTCTAATTAACTTTCTAATATGTTCATTACCATATCCATTCAATTTTAAAGCTTGAGGCATTTTGTCTGTTTCAGATTGCAAAAAAAAATTGTCACAAATCGACTGTGCTCTATAAACCAAAGAATTAGTAACTGATTGCTTCTTTGCCGAATAATTATGCGAATTTGAATTTAAGTATCTATTCGTAAGTGTGAGTGACCTAAGAAACCATTCCATTTCCTTTATACAAGACATCTAGAAAGAGGATCCCATGCCATCTGATTCAATTTTCCATTGTATTTTTTATATTAGATCAGATGATTAAGAAACACGGGAAGATTTTCCATGATATGCCATGAGGCATATGACAAAAGTGTCATTTACATAGATGAAAGACAAGATTGCAAGGTTAGTTCGCAGGTCTAACATACAATCTTCAACTCCCACAAGAAAATTGGACAATGTTTGCGATCGCCAAAGGAAGTTATTCTTTTCTAAATGGAAGGAATATATGCAATTTCTTGTTTCTGTGGTGATGCCTGAGTGACAGTTCGGTGAAGACAGGTCAATAGAAGGCGAAACGTCGCAAAGTGATTCCATTTTGACGCGGCCTTATTCAACAACTCCTAGAACACAAGGACAAAGTGCTTGGACGTCACGTCATCGGTCGTAGGTGAAAGTATGCACAAACGCAACATATACTATTACTGTTTTTAAGCAAGATCTTTACTTTAGAATTGTTTATTGGAAACAAATAAAACAGTAATTAAGAGTTAATTTAATTTTTAATACAACAATGAAGGTGTAGAGAGATATTGAGATAAAAAACAGCCATATATAAGAATATAGATGCATACAAATAATTAATTTATGCGAATATTTATGTTATATTCAAGTAAAGAGAGTATAAACTAAAGTTTTAAAACAAGTTCTAATTTTACAGTTACAGAACGTTTATTGTCTAGGTAGCTTACTTATTAAGATTTAAATATTTTTAGTTTAATCATTATCAAGATTATTGGTTATAGTAGTATATAATATATAGTACCTCGAAGGCAGGGACGTGCGGTGAAATTTTAAGAAAGGGAAGCAATTTTTAGAAACTTACCTATTTGTAATGTAATTCAATTCTTCGATCATTTTTTGCAAATTCCTTAATGACGTCATAATGAAAACGTCGATGCTCCGACATATTTTGGAGAAGTTTATTTTCAATGGACAACCGCCATGTATGTTTCTCCTGCCCCGTTGAATTTCTCACGAAATTTTTTATACGTTTAAGTGTTGAAAAATTGCGTTCTACTGATGAACTTGTGGCAGGTATTGTCAATATTAATTCACACATCTTCCAGCTCCTTGTCTTTTAAAAATTGCATTAGTTCCTTAGCGTTATTTTTTGCGCTAATGTTATCAGTTTCGTAAATCACTTTTAGTTCAGATCGCAGTAACACTCGGTCGAAGAACTGACCATAATGGAGAAGAAAAGATTTAAACGTATCTTCTGAAAAAGTTTTTCCTTTAAATGCATCAAAATTGCAGAGCTCAAGGAATTTAAAATCATTTAAACCGTTAAATCTATAGTTTATTTGTTGCTGAATCTGATCGATTATTTCATAAAAGAGGCGTCTGTATGATGTTTGAACATCTCCGACCTTCTCTGTTGGAAGACGCTTGGCTTGTGGCTCTACATTTAACGTCATCGTTTTCTCCCAAAATAGGTCAGTCATCTCTTTTTTGGCTTAACATTGACTTAAAATAATCCACTTTTTTAGGCAAAAAGCATTATCACTTGTTTTAGTTTGTAATATATTAAAAACATTGTCCGAGAATGGAAATATTTCTGAAAATATGTTCAACAAATAATTAAAATTAAAATCTCTCTGAGTTCCACGTTTCATTATTTTCTATTATTTTCTCAAATAGTTCAATCAGTGATTCACGATTTTCAGATACTGTTAACACAAGTCTTCCATTATAGTTCCAAGTAGTAGGAGTAACTTTGGGCAATCATTTGTGGACAATGGAGTCCAAAGCTTGTGTACGTTTTGTTGACTTGGAAAAACAGCAGCCATGTCACTTAAAGTAACGAAAAATACTTTACACACATACTTTATAAAACTAAATTTAATTTATGAGCAAAACAATGGACAAACACAGCACTTGGGAAAATTTATCGAACTTTAGCTTGCAGACCCCCTAATTGTCGTGCCATCACTGTAACTCCATCATAGCTTTGAGCAACTAATTTTTTCTCTCCATTAATTTCTTTAGTAACGTTATAAACTACGGTATATAATGAATCTGCTGTACGATTTTCGGACACATTCTTAAAACCTAAAAATCGTTCTTGAATACTTCCGTCTGTTTTAACGTAGCGTATTACTATAGATAAATCACTAAAATTAGTGATATCAGTTGTTTCGTCAGGAACAATAGCAATGAACCGAGCCTCGCCAATCTCCTGCTTAAGGGGGAACTGCACGCAGTAATATGGATCATTTGCAAGCCTTCCGCCGCTGCAATATTATGTTAAAACTATAAGAGATATGTATTAGCTTCAATGTGATTTTAATAGGGAAATATGTATAATTGGGCGCTAAATGCCAATTTTTATGAAAAAATCGAATCTAGAGTTATAAAATAAAAGTAGATTTGTCCATTTCCGACCATGTTTTGACCACTTTTTGACGCACATGCCTTCGCATATAATTTTTTTTTTCCACAAAATCGCTCTTTACCGCCTTACATTGATCCTTTTTCTACGTAACTGCAAAATTTGAAATGGTAGATCGTACTCATGTCTTTGTATTTCTGCAGCACGTGAACCCTTTTGAACCCATTTTTAACCGAAATGTAATTTAAATTACCTATACGTAACACATTTTTTTGAGGTCGGACGTGCAGGAAGTTTTTTTTTAATGCGTAGGTACCTTTTCATCTTACTTTCAACTCGACTAGACCTTGTTGCTGGTTTTTCACTTTTTGCGTGCAGTTCTCCCTTAATTCTTTTTAGAATAATGGTTGCAACAGCGGAAATTAAATCATTCTGGATTCGATTCGACGTTCCGCGAAAAACGCTACACTGCTCTAAATGATTTTTTAAGCAATCATCATATTTAGCCATTAAACTAAGTAAATCTTGAAAATTTCCTCTATTTGAAGAAATCCTTGTTTCGTCTTCTTAATATTTGCTTATTTTTATCGACTAGTTCATTGTGTTGGCGGTGACTAATTTCCAACTGTTTATTAAGGGCGTGTTCAATTCTGGTTTTGCAGAAGACTTTTTCTTTTATGATGGCCTGCAAATGCGCTTTGGACAGAATGTGTCTTTTTACAGCTTTATGGAAATTGTTTAAATCGGAAAAACCAGTTTTATTCCAGAGACCTTTTTCATTTTCAAAAAGTAAACATGGCCAACAAAATAATTTACTTGTATTTTCACACCCTGTTAGCCATTTAAATTGTTCGTATTGTTTTTTCGGATAAAAATGTCTAATACAGTTTTTCATTTTTGTGGTTAAATTTTTCATAGGCGGTTTTGCCCTTCCTTTAGAAATTATTTGAAGCTTATCAGCGAAGTTTAATGTTGAAAATCCCTTTATTATTAAGACACACACCACACATTCACACACACTCTTCTTACTAAATTCTCCAACATTTTCAACGTTATTACCGACAGCCGAAGTTGACGGTATTTGCATATCCAATCCACCTCAATCGCACCATGCACGTTCACACACAGACGAACCCATTCCAAAGAACCTATAACGATAGCTTCCGCCCCCACTTAAAGCACGCGACTGAAATGCAAAAATTGCAAACAGCCGGTGGAAAGTTCAATAACCTCTGGCTCGATTCACAGGAAATCAAGCATACAGGACTTGGCTGCAGAGAAGCTAGCGGCCCGCATAGGTTCTATTCGATTTCTATTGTGGCTCGGTTAGAGTCAAGGCCGCATCCGCATTTACTATGGGCTTGATAATTAAGATAATATTTTAACATTTTTAATATAAACTAAATTAATGTTTTCCTATTTCAAAAATTACATTTTAAAAGATGTTTTGTTGAAATTTTTTTTGGGGAAGCACTGCTTCCCTTGCTTCCATGGACTGCACGCCCCTGCTCGAAGGCATGGTAAGAAATACACTGAAATAAATATATTTTTAAACATCCTCAGACAGCAAAAGTTAATTAATTAACCTAATAAATTTTTTGTGTGTGTACTTATAGTGTTGCTTCTACTTGCATGTTATATTACATGCAAGTAGAAACAACACTGTAACTACTTATGTATTAATTACTGAATCGCTTTAAATAAACGTTAAGTTTTCTTTTACCAGAGCGTTTACCCATCCGATCATTTTGCTTGCCACAGTAATTTTTTATAAGTGTATTTGAAATACTACTAAGTAAGATATTAGTAACCGTTTCTACAGAACGTATACTGCATCCTTCAAAATAAATGAAATGTTTTTGTTTTAAGAGATACTTAAAGATCAAAGTAGATAAAAACGATTTTTGAAAAAAAAACATTTAAACATTTTTTTAGGCTCTTAAAAACATCGGATATAAAAGCCAGTACTTTGTTAAGCCTTAAGGCATCCGTGCTATTATTACTGTCACATTCGAGATTTATGTTGTCATGTTCGGAATTTACATGGACATGATCGGAGTTTAATAAGTGACTTGTCATTGAATTATCAATTGTATCAAGTAAATTTCTTTTCTGATCCAGATTACTTGTGAAAAATGTTGTCTTCAGTGAATCTACTTCTATGCTTATGGATTGTCCATACAGATATGTCACAGTTTGCAAATCGTTATTTATTACAACAGCCCAAGTGATAGAAGGGCTCGGAGAATGCTCTACTTTAAATGTAGACATCTTAAGACTGTCATTAATAAAAAACCATCCTTCATTAACCCGAAAACATTGAAATAGTATCTTAAATTCTTCAAAATGTGTGAATTTACTTAGTTTTGTATGCTTAATATATTCATGTTCACTTATTTCAATTGCCTGTTGTAAACGAATTTCATCAAGTTCTTTAGGTTTATCGTCTTTACTTTTTCTGAATGACACCATTTTTGTAAATATTTGAGACAGTTCGGAAATTTGGTAGGTACGTTAGTTTCCTTTAACCGTGGCAAACTTAATTTAACTGTAACGATCTCACCAGTTTTAGAATCCTCTTGTGAAATTGTCCGAATAATATCCTCGGGTTCAAAATGGCACTCACACATACGGTTATTATCAGTTGGAACAAAATTGTCTCGGGGAATAGCACTTAACCATTTGCGGCGTAATTCTTCGTCCCGAGGAAACCGAAAAGTCTGGCTTTAGTGTCTTTGGAATAGTTTCCTTTGCAAAAAGGCACACACCATACAGGGTGACAATTTAAAAACTTGAAATAGCCATATCTTAGGAAGGAAAAACTTAATCAAAAAACGCTCAAAACACTTTCTATAAAATGAAGAGGGAACAAATAAAAGCGTATTATTCGACCCTTATCTGTAACCCCTTGGGCAGTGTGAGATACACCCCTAAAATCTTAAATAAAAAGGGGGGTCGAGTGATACATCATCTTAAAGCTCTTGAAAAATGCTTTCCAATGGTACCAGAGAAAGCTGTTTTTCGTAAAATTCTTCTGTGTTTATTAAAGGAAACAATAAATTAAAACACAATTGTGAAATTTTTTATAACTATTTAATTAAATGTACTAAATGGTTCCCGTTGTTTTGAAGACAATAATAAAGCCTTTGTTCAAATTCTTCACGTACATTTGCGAATGTTTCTCTGGATATAGCACGGCATTCCTGAACTATCCTGTCCTTGAGTTGCTCTATTGACTCAGGTTGCTTTTTAAACACCACAGATTTAAGGTGAACCCACAAAAAGAAGTCAAGAGGTGTTAGGTCCGGGATCTAGGTGGCCATTCAACAGGACCTCTTCTTCCAATCCACGGGTTGGGATAATTATCATCCAACCATTGCCTGACGGGAACTACATAATGAGGAGGTGCCCCATCCTGTTGAAAATGTAGTAAGCGTTCTTCTAATGCCAAATTTCCTTGTATGTCCCTCTGGTTTTCTAATTCCCGCACTATTAGTGGTTCAATAGACCTCTGTAGCATTTCAGCATACATGTCGCCATTTAAATTCCCTTCTATAAATATTGGGCCGATAATTACGTCTTCCAATATACCAGCCCACACATGAATTTTCTGGGGGTACTGTAACGACAGTTTTGCTTATTAACATGTCCATTCAAATAAAAGGTACATTCATCACTGAAACAAATATTTTTAACTAGTCGAGGTTGTGCCGTAATTCTATCTGCCATTATTTCACAAAACTGGATTCTTCTATCCGGGTCGTCGTCACCAAGTTCTTACAGTATGCGCAGTTTATAGGTATGAAACTTGTAAAATTTAAGTACCTTTCTTATTGTTTCACGAGATAAGCCAATTGCTACAGCTGCTTGACCAGTTGATAAAGTAGAATTAATTGCAAACTGCCCCAGAACTTCAATTTGCGCTGCTTCGTTAACTAGCTTCGGTTGATTTCTCCTTTTATTCGCGACAGAGCCAGTTTCTTCAAATTTGGCTACTAGTCGGCGAACATAGTGCGGACTTACATTTTGACCTGGATGCCTTTCATTAATTCTTTGGGCTGCCCTTAAGAAACATTGATCCTGAGAACCATAAATGTAAATCATTTCTAAACGTTCAGCTGTGTTGTACACCATTATTTAAGATAAGTGCTGCTTTTCGTTAAAACTGAACCAAAAGTAAACTGTTAAAATATCAATACTAATAGTACAAGTTACTTTTAAAGTAAATATTGTGATAACAAAATGCGAATATTAATAAACAAATAAAATACCAGGCCTCAAAATGTTTAGAATTCTTAAGGGACATGCCAGGATATCGGTACCAATCATTCTGAACATTTACTTAAATAAAAATAAAAATGTTCAAAACTGTGTTTTTATTTATTGTTTCCTTTAATAAATACAGAAGAATTTCACAAAAAGTTGCTTTCTATGGTATCATTGAAAAGCATTTTCAAGAGCTTTAAGAAGATGTATCACTCGACCCGCCTTTCTATTTAAGATTTTAGGGGTGTATCTCACCCTACCCAAGGGCTTACAAATAAGGGTTGAATAATACGCTTTTATTTGTTCTCTCTTCATTTTATAGAAAGTGTTTTGAGCGTTTTGTGATTAAGTTTTTCCTTCCTAAGGTATGGCCATTTCAAGTTTTTAAATTGTCACCCTGTATATATGGCATAATTCTACACTGTCTATTTACATCACTATTTAAATAAAAACACAAATGATATGTAGAAATTTACATAAATCAACTGGAAAAGCCGGCCGGCATAAAACGATACACACAACACAAAGATTAGGTTAGGTTGGAGAATTTCTGCTGAGACGGAGTGTGACGTTGACAAACTTCCACCGCCTTTACTTAAAGGA
Organism: Kuschelorhynchus macadamiae; assembly: GCA_030620095.1. Taxonomy (NCBI): domain Eukaryota; kingdom Metazoa; phylum Arthropoda; class Insecta; order Coleoptera; family Curculionidae; genus Kuschelorhynchus; species Kuschelorhynchus macadamiae. The sequence continues at coordinate 617,024 of JAUTXW010005202.1, read as the reverse complement.
AATAAATTATGGTAATTATGTAACACGCTGTACTAATTTCAAATACATTTAGAAAAAAAAATCGGTACATTTTCTTTACCTAACTTCCACTATTGTAAATCTTTCCTTTTATTAACCATTTTTTTTATAGCATCTATGATTGCTAAAACGTGGAGCTATGTAAAACTCTGTTTTTTTTCCACGATTACAATCATTTTGTCAGATTGGTAATATTTCCAAAAAATATCTTTGATTAAAAAGAAAACAGATCCTGGTATTAAGAAAAACTTGACCGGTCTGGCAACGCTGCTGCGAGGAGAACTCGGCCACAAGAAAATTCAAAGATAACCCTCGGTCACTTATTGGTCGACGCGGTAGCCAATCAAAAACTCGTTAATCGTTCACCTACTTTGTCCTTTGTTCTTGGAATTGTTGCCTAATTCCAAGAATCATGATTTTTTAATTGAGATGAGAAGAGCTTCCACAGAAATCTCTCGATGGATCCCAACTTTACTGAAACACGATAAACTTGGGATGCATTTAGGAAGACTTTTATTTTCTATTTACTGGCCTTCGGTTTTATACACGATTATCAAAAATTCAGTTAAATAATGTTAATAAGTATTATATATTTTTCGCTAAATATAGTTTAAGACACACTTCCTTACCTATCCCTCCAAGTAAAAATAGAACTAATCCAATTCTATTTTTTTTCTCCTTAAAACCAAATGCGATCATGTAATTTAAGTGCCCCATCATAAAAGCCATCATTCCATAAATGAAATATCTATTCCATAACAAAAAGGCATCTCCTATGCAACAGCACATCAGTCCACTCAATATTCGATTGGAGTAATTGGTCCTAAAAATAAAAAAAGCGTGATTAAGTTAGTTTTCACTTCAAAATTATCATTTGGAGCGAGAAATAAAAGTGATAGAAATTTATATAGAGCTTTATAAACACCTCTAGACAAACAAGAAATTTGTTTTTTAACATTTTTTTCCCCAATTCTCTATATCAGAAAACTTTAAGGTGAAAATGTGGTGTACCTACATTTTTTTTCAAAATTTTTTAGTTGTGAAAGTGCATTTGTGTAAAAAATAAGCAGGTAAATACATATAATGTTGTCCTCACACTGTCGAATATCTCAAACATATTGTAAATATGAAAGAAACTAACAATTTTTGGCCCCAAAGCAATCAGTTTTCAGAGGTGGCTACAGCTGTACCTCTGCAATGGCTGATATAACAGATGATATCTTGCGTAACCGCGACAATAATGAAATAACTGCCTTAATATTGTGGGATTTCTCAAAGGCATTTGACTTCGTAAATCATAAAATATTGATATCACTTTTACATTATATTGGTTTCTCTGAGCAAGCTTCAAATTTAATCAAGTAATTTTTAAGTGGTAGAACTCAACGAGTTAAAATGGATAATAATGTATCCAATTCTCTCAGTATTATAACTGGAGTTCCTCAGGGAAATATTTTAGGTCCTCTATTATTTAGTATATATACACCAATTACCATTTATAGGCAGACGACACACAACTCTACCTTTCTTTTAAACTATCTGCATATATTGCTGCGAAAAAAAGGTTAACTCTGATTTAAATGCCCTTTTCAAAATAGCTTCCGGTCACAAGTTAAAACTCAATCCATCTAAATCAATAGTTATATTAATTGGCAACAAGACATTAACTCCAAATCTTCGTAACATACTAAACTTTCGGATAGATAATATCACGATCCCAATTGTTGAAAAAGAAAGACTTGTTATCAACTCCCAACTGCGTTTTAAGGATCACGTGACATATATTTTAAAAAAAGCATAGTCTGTACTGAAACTAATTTATCCACATAGACAGTATCTTCAAAAAAAATGTAAAAAAACTTTTCTGTGATTCTTTAGTGCTTTCACATTGTTATCATTACGACAGCGTTTATGGTCCCTGTTTAGATTATAATGATAAACGCAGAAGTCAAAAGATCCGAAACTCCTGCATTCGATTGATATTTGGAATAAAAAGACGTAATAGAGTGTGTCACAAATTAAAAGAAATATTGTTAAATATGTATAATCGGCGTAAACTGCACTCGATACGATTTTATTATAAATTTCAATCACCTCCATATCTTTACAATAAAATAACCTTTCGTACAGACGTTTCTCGCCTAAATATTCGAACAAAAAAACCTTAATATTCCCAGACATAATCATGAATTTTTCAAAACGTTTTCATATAGTATAGTTAAATCAATAAACTCAGCTACCTCACTCATGTCAAACTTTAAAAGAAAAGCTGTCAGGTTACTGAATGAACAGTGACAGCCGTTCACTGGCGAGATTTGGAATTAGACCGGGTCTTACTCTTTAGATATATGTTTAAGATATGAGATGTGCAGTAATGAAACCAGTGCTTTTTCTGAAAAGGTCATTAAAGCAATGTTATGATGTCAAACTAACTGCTCTCCCCTCTCCTTCTCCCCCTCTCCTTCTCCCCCTCTTTCCCTCCTATCTCCATCCCCTCTCTCTCTCTCTCTCTCTCTCTCTCTCTCTCTCTCTCTCTCTCTCTTCATTAATATTATTATGATAATACATACCCATCTCGAAATCCAACGCTTGTAACAAAATACATTAAACTCACTATTGGTGCACATTTTATAATCACAGCCGAAATTGAAGGGTTTTCATACGGAATGAGAAGAACAAAGTATAGTGCGGTACTTATAAAGAATGGTAGCAGTTTTCCAACAACCAGTTGCCTCTAAAACAAAAAAAAAGGTTATAATTAAATACCTGAACTTACTCATCTTTATAATTTCGTTTCTTATAAGAATTTCGTTAGTTTTCTGTAACGGTTGGTAAAATTTTAATAGAAAATCAGCAAGAAGTAGTTCAAAATCATATACAGGGTTATTCACGCAACCCGTTCATTAAAAGTTTTTGATGATGGCATTTAGATAAAAATTTCAAATTTTGGGATTAAGGTAAGGTCAAGGGGTACTTCTTTTTTGAAATATTTTCAACTCCCTGTCACTTTCGGTTTAACCGGAAGTTGGTATCAACTAGTTTGTTTTAAATGGAACACCCTATATTTTATGATATTTTTGGATTCTACGGAGAATTTTAATGCTGTTTTATGTAGCATGTCCTATACCTAGGTTCAAGCGTTCTTAAGATACTTGACCTTGAGCCTTCAAGGTACCACATTTTAAAATCTCATATTTTTGTAAGTTTTGAAGATATAATCTTCATATTTTGCAGACGATCGGTAAATAGTCTTAGGATTCTATTTTTTTATTGAGTTTGTCTATTTTTATACAGGGTGTCCTAAATTCAACGGCAAACATTACAATTTTCAAAGCCGCTAAAGTCCGTTTTTTTTTTTTTTTTAATGGGACACCCTATAACTTTATGCACCATCAAATGTAGAATTTAACTTTCTATCGAACTGTATTAAGGTTCCCTATACCTATTCGTAACCATTTTCGAAATAATCAGGTTTTTTTTAAACTATCATATGTATTTGCTAAATGCTTACACCTTCCCGTAGTAAGCCATGGAAAAACAATTGTTGTGCTTTCCTATTCAACATGACAGCTGATTTAAAACTTTTAAATTAAAATAAAATAACACTCAAAAGCTGATATTCTCAATTTATTTTATATTCGCGGAGAATGTTACAGATATTGGAGAGAACGTGCCATGTTTTTAATGAAAAACATCCTCATTTATCGCCAATGAACAAGAGAAAATTGGAGAGGATTGAAACGAAATTTTTTCGTTTCGGAAAAGTTAAAGTTATAAAAAATGTAATAAATTGTTTACATTATTTTTAACCATATATACTAAGTTCGAGTCTGTTCTAAACTTGTTTTAGTGAACTTAAAAATTATAGCAATCTAACAATCAACAATAAATAAATAAAATAATAAAATTGATTTATAACAAATGTTCTATATGTTGTCCATTCATTTGAAGACACATTTCAATTCTTCTTTGTACAGTTGCTGTGGCCCATTGAATTTGTCCGATTTCTAATTCGGCAAAAGCTGTTCGTATCCTGTCCAGTAAATCTTGTTGGTTATTTACCAGGGAAGCATAGACTTTACCTTTGATAAATCCCCATAAATAAAAGTCTAGGGGTGTTAAATCATGCGATCGCGTAGGCCATCTCCAAGGGCCATTGGGACCAATCCAGCGATCTTCAAAAATTCGAGATAATTGGAGATAAACTGCAGCGGAATTATGTGCTGGTGCCCCATCTAATTGATACCAATAATTTTGCAGCTCACCAATAGGAATTTCTTCTATAAATTCAGAAACCGTCCCTCGTAGAATTTCCAAATACTTATCACTGTTTAATAAATTGTCTTTATAAACACAGTACCGCACCTGATCATTTAATACTATACCGAAAACATTGAAGCTAAACCTCTCTTGAGAACGCGTTTCGCGTAAAGCGTGCGGATTTTCTGCTGCCCAGACATGTTCGTTTCTTCTATTTGTTATTCCTTCTCTAGAAAATTTCGCTTCATCGGTCCAAAATATTTTTGAAAGGAATTGGGGGTCCTCTTGAATTTTCAAAAACATGAATTCGCAAAATTCTACTCGTCGGACGTCATCACCAGGTCTCAAGGCTTGCACGTTTTGGAAGGAATAAGAGTGCATATGTTCGTTCAAGATTCTTTGGACAGATGAAGAAGAAATTCGCAAATCGTTTTCTGCAGACGGTATTGAACTTTGCGGGTTTGCGTGGAAATAAGCTAATGTGTTTATTACGTTATCCTCGGCATTTGTCACTGGTTTCGGAACCTTTTTTGTAACTTTAACCTTGCCAAAACGCAAAAAGTTCGTTTCAATCCTCTTGAATTTTGACTTGTTCATTGGCGGCAAATCAGGGTGGCGTTCATTAAACACACGACACGTTCTCTCCAAAATTTTATAACATTCTCCATGAATATAAAATAGATTGAGAATATCAGCGTTTGAGTATTCTTCCATTTCGATTTAGAAGATTTAGTTTATCACTGACAGCTTTCGATAAATAACGCATACTAATCATCTGTCATATTGGATATTGGATCTCAATTGTTTTTCCATGGCTCACCATTGGAACATGTAAACATTTAAGCAAATACATAGGATATTTTTATAAAACCCAATTATTTCGAAAATTGTTACGAATAGGTATAGGGAACCTTAATACAGTTCGATAGAAAATGAAATTCTAAATTTGATAGTGCATACAGTTATAGGGTGTCCCATTTAAAAAAACGTACTTTAGCGGCTTTGAAAATGTGAATGTTTGCCGCTGAATTTAGGACACCCTGTATAAAAATAGACAAATTCAATAAAAAAAAATAGAAACCTAAGATTATTTACCGATCGTCTGCAAAATATGAAGATTATATCTTCAAAACTTACAAAAATATGAGATTTTAAATTTTGGTACCCCGAAGGCTCATTTTCGGTTCAAGGTCAAATATCTTAAGAACGCTTGAACCTAGGTATAGGACATGCTACATAAATTAGCATTAAAATTCTCCGTAGAATCCAAAAATATAAAATACAGGTTGTTCTATTTAAAATAAGCAAGTTGATACCAACTTCCGGTTAAACGGAAAGTGACAGGAAGTTGAAAATATTTCAAAAAAGAAGTACCCTTTGACCTTACCTTAATCCCAAAATTTGAAATTTTTATCTAAATGGCATCATCAAAAACTTTTAATGAACGGGTTGCGTGAATAACCCTGTATAGATAAATTGGTTGAAATTATCTTTACCTTATCTGACCAGAAAATGTCAGTGCTGGTACTTTCATATAATTATTAGAGAGCGCCACATCCACTTATGTCTTTGCAACTCAAGTACTATTTTAGGTCTTTTGGACATAGCAGTTATGGCCGTATCGTCCGCAAAAAAATATATTTCATTTTCCACGTAAGATGGAGTATTGTATTTTCAGGTTCCTGGACCCCGAATAACCCATTTCGGTCAGTCTGCCCGCCCGTGTGTAGGCGGCGCGGCATAGTTCAAAATAGTAATTTACGTTATAAGTTTGGTAAGTGACAGTACGAGTTATTTTAAGACGCAGGAACGGAGTCTGGAATTCTTGACAATTTTTGAATTCATTCCTATCGGATCGGTCACAGCGGGTGCCTCAAAGTAGTATCTTCAGTTCTCGAAATTTGCGGATTCACTTCAATAATGTAATTACCATTTATATACAGATGATACACAAATATACGTATCTTTCTCTGAGCAAAACGTTTATCAAGCTGAAGCTAAGATCATATCTGATTTAAATAGTTTTTACTTGATACTGTGTTACTAAGGAATAACACATAGCCACCCGTGACGAAACTCATATCCCAAATGTAATTAAATCGAAAGTAGACAAAGATTAACGCGGCAAGAACCATTATTAATATTAATAATTAATATTAATATATTAATATAACCATATTAATATTTTCCTACTTTCCTGCTCCGTGGTAATAGAATATCAAGTCCGGCGAAGGATGTTTTCCTAGTAACCACAAATGTCGGTTTTGCGGTTGGCGGCTGGTATGGTTGAATATCTCAACCATTTACGATTCGTCGACAATATTGTCATAAAAATGAACGATATAGGTGATGGTCGACAAATGATTGATGACTGCACATCAGTTTCCAATAAACCAAGTTTACGACCAGTCTAATACACTATTGAGCAATTGAAGTGCAATTTTTTAAAATTTAACCTAAATATAAATGCCTATAACTTGTAAAAAAAATGGTTTGTTTACAAACGGTTTTTTAATTTTGTTGGCTTATGTTTTGTTAATATTTGTGTGGATGTGTGTTTTAAGGGTTGCTTTGGTCTGGTATATACAAGGTATAAGAGAAAAGTAGTTTTTTTACACGGACTTTGTCAATAGAGTGAATTAGCAAATCTGAAATTATTTTGATTTTACTCAGTAAATGGATTCTTGGGAAAAATCGAATTTTTCAAAATTTTGATATCTGATTTGTTTTTTTTTTCTTGTAATACGCATTTTTTTAAATATTTTTTTCTCTAAATTAAAAATTCTTATTAAAAAGACTATTCTTTTGATCGTTGTGGCTCCTCTAAGGACATTTTGGAAAAAATAGATACAATTTTGCCTTTCCGAAGATTAATTTTACTTCAGAGGCATACTAATACATTTTTTCAGACTGTTATATATCTTTCTTATTTTCTTAAATTAGACTTTGTCTCCTGAATTCCATAAAGGGTATTTTCACTTTTTCTTATTATTTTTGATAAAAGTGACTTCAAAACTTGGGACGGTTTTTTAATTTCATATAATTATTACCCGCAGTCTGGGTAATTTTGTTTATTTTTTAAACTTAATTTTTTTTAACATAAAAACTACTTTTAAATTACCAATTCTGGGCACTTTTTAATAAAAGTTAATTAAGTTAAATTTTTAAAGTATGTTTTTTCTTTATTAGTAAGTGTTCGTATACCGAGTGTCCAAAAAATATATAATTATTAAAACTTTTACACACGGTGGGGCACAACTTACCGCTCCGTCTCTAACTACTGAACGATACTTTCTTTTTATATATACAGTGTGTCCAAGATAAGGAGGCACAGCATGGGCATTTCGGAAACGGTAAAAGATATAGTGTCGGTTAAATTAGACAAAAGTTGCGTATGATGCCCAACAAAATCCCGTTATACAAATTTGAAAATTCCGAAATATTGCGATTTCGTTTTAATTTTCTTTGGAAGCTATTTGAAAAGATATGAAAAAACGGAAAACACTTTTTCATTCTCACTTTTTAAGCTGTACAAGGTGACGTTAACAAATTTTCATTACAACGTTTGGTTTCGATAGAACCACCATCAACTTTGATTTTTCTTATGGGACGGAAAAAAAGTACACCCTGTATTAGATTGCGCTTTTCATTGCGAAATCAACGATGTACTACACAATATGGTTACTTATGTTTTTATTCAGAAAAATGGCATTTTAATGCATTTCTAGCATTTTATTATAGTAGGCCATGAAATCCTAACGATAAAAAGAAAAAAACAGTTGACAAGTTCGAATGAATGTATTTATTTATTTAACAAATATTCAAACAAGTAAATTTTTGTATTGTTATTGTTGTTGTCGTTTTTTAATTTATTTTGTTCTACAATAGATGGAGGTAATTTTACAAACGAAGAAAAATGTGATATGCTATCTTGCTACATTTTATGCCAAAGAAATTGTGTAGGAGCCGAGCGCATGTATTCTAACAAATACCCAGAGCGGAGACAACCTGACAAGTGTATTTTTCGGCGTTTGCTATTTAATCTAAAAGAATATGGATAATTTAATAACCCTGTATTATCCCGACAAAAACCTTCCAATAAAGAAAACCAATACAACGGTCTACAATCTGTTATTGAAAATCCACAAACTTCCACCAGAGAAATTGAAGACCAGACGGGGGTAGCTAAATCTACAGCTCAATTTATTTTAAGGAAAAATCAATTTAAGCCTTACAAATTCCGAATATGTAAAGGATTAAAACCGGGTGACGATGAACGACGTAGACATTTTTGTGAGTGGTATACCAGGATGTGTGAAGACAGTCTTAATTTTCCTTATAAAGTGATTTGGTCTGATAAAAGCATGGTAACCAATAACGGTATTTTTAACTGGCCCAATACCCACTATTGGTCACAACGAAATCCACGTCTAAATAGACCATCCTGACATCAAGATCGCTTTGGATTTAATATTTGGTGTGGGATTTTTATTTTTTTTCACAATTCATTAACTTCCGAGCGGTATCTTGAGATCTTGAGGCACGATTTAGAAGATGCATTAGATAATTTACCGTTAGGAGCTGTACACGGCTGTTGGTTCCAACAAGATGGTGCTCCAGCCCATAACTCCATAGAAGTTAGCCAATATTTAGCTGAACGGTTTGAAGGAAGATACATTGGGACTTACAGTGAAACACGTTGGCCTCCAAGGTCCCCGGACCTAACCCCCTTGGACCTTTTTTTGTGGGGCTACATAAAAAATGAGGTATTTAAGGAATGTTTTGACAACGAGGAACAATTATATCAATCACTACGAGCAGCATTTAATACAATTACTCCTGAAATGTTAAGTCATATTTTGGAGTCTACCGTGAGACGGGCGTACTTCTGTTTAGAAAATGGAGGTAATTTGTTTGAACATTTGTTATAGTTAGTAAATAAATAAATACATTCATTCGAACTTGTCAACCGTTTTTTCTTCCTTTTATCGTTAGGATTTCACGCCCTACTATAATATAATGCTAGAAATGTATTAAAAAGCCATTTTTCTGGATAAAAACATAAGTAATCATATTGTGCTGTACATCGTTGAATTCGCAATGAAAAGCGCAATTTAATACTGGGTGTACTTTTTTTTCGTCCCATAAGAAAAATAAAAGTTGATGGTGGTTCCATTGAAACGAAACGTTGTAATAAAACTTTGTTAACGTCACCTTGTACAGTTTAAAATTTCTTTTTTTTTTTCACCTCTTACTTCTCTGCGAGATCCCAATTAGCGTGAGCATCGAGTTTGCAACAACCTGTATAAAGTTTATGTTATTTATATATTTTTTACACAACCGATATCAAAAAACTAGTGATAAATAACATACATAATTAAAAAACTCTTTAATCTAATTTCTTTCAAAATACAAAAGTTCTAACCACACTACACCACAACTTGTTACGTTCTGGACGCGCGTTTCGCTAACCAAGTTAGCATCATCAGCAGATGATATAAACTAAAGTAACTTATCCTAACCGAGACTATTTATAGGTAAAGTGGTCACACTTGGTTGCGCCCGACTGCACCGTTGTCAAGTAAACAATAGAGGGGACTATAGGGAATAGGCCCTCTGTCTTTATTTAGTGCTTTCTTACCATATTTAACTATTTCTATACTCTGAAATGCATCCAATCATCTATTATTAGATATATTTTTAATCAACTTAAGATTATTTATTCCTTGATTGTTTGATTGTTTTCTAAAGCATGTTGGGCAACGCTTGACTTTTCTGTTCTTCCGTATCTTAAATGTGCCATGTGTTCTTTAAAACAAATGTTTATGGAGCGTTTAGTTTGCCCAACATATTTTAGATCGCAGTCATTACAGCTAATTTCATAGACGCCACTCCTCTCCTTCAAGTCGACTTTGTCTTTAGGGTTTCCAAGGAGATTTTTCAAACTGTTCTCCGTTTTGTAGGCTACTCTAAAACCTACATTTTAAAATACTTTTTCTAGACCTCTCGTATATCTGGGATCATATGGGATTACTATGAACTTATTGGGAGCCTCAGGTTCTTGAAGAGTAGTGGCATCTTTTAACATTTTCTTATGCTTATGTCTATTTACTAATTTATGTCCAAATAACCATTATATCCATTACTTTTAGCTATATTTTTAATCCGATTCATTTCATTGTTAAAATGTTCTTTACTTAATGGAAAATTGACTAATCTGTGAGTTAAGAAATGAAATGCTGCCATTTTGTGTTGACGGCAATGAAATGAGTCGGATGTTATATACCTATCAGTATTAGTAAATTTCCTATAAATATCAAATTCTAATTTATAGTTATTTCTAATAACTAACGTGTTGAGAAAAGGTAATTGCCCATTGTTCTCCTTTTCGTACGTAAAATTAATAGGATATTTATTGTTTAATGTTTCTAAGAAAGTGTCCAAATTTTCTGTTTTAGTATCAAAAATAGCAAATATATCATCTACGTATCTATATCACACCCTTGGGAAATACTTGAGTTCTTTTTTGAACTGGGTTTCTAATCTACCCATAAACAAATTTGCAAGGAACGGAGATAAGCAATTGTCCATCGCAGTTCCCTCAAGTTGTTTATAATATTTATTGTTGAACTGAAAAAAAATTTGATTTATACATAATTTTGTGAGAAGTAAATATTCATCAATAATTTCTTTCTTCAAATTATTGATTTCAAGTAGTTCCTTTAGGTACTCTAAAGCTAGTGGTATGGGTACACTAGGAAACAATGAACTTATATCAAAAGATATTAAAATTTCACCTTCTTTTAAGTGAACATTCTTAATTTTATCTAAGAATTCTAACGAGTTAGTAACCTCAAAGTTATCTTACGACATATTTAATCTGCTGAATTCTTCTACTAACCATTTTGAAATATTGTACGTTGGTGATCCAACAGCTGAAACAATAGGTCTCATGGACTTCCCAAGTTTATGGATTTTGGGAAGGCAATACAGTTTAGATAACTGTGGGTTACTATATGTTATTTTAAATTTTAATTTATCGGCCACAAGGTTTTTACACTGCTTTAAGGTATTTTTTACTTCTGTTATCATTTTTGATAACGGGTTCTTCTCAACTAAATCGTAGGGACCGGTTTGAATCAAATGGTCTAATCTTTGAAGATAATCTGTTTTGTCTAGTATAACAACCTTATTTCCTTTGTCAGCTTTTGAAAAATCTCCTTGGAAACCCTAAAGACAAAGTCGACTTGAAGGAGAGGAGTGGCATCTATAAAATTAGCTGTAATGACTGCGATCTAAAATACGTTGGGCAAACTAAACGCTCCATAAACATCCGTTTTAAAGAACACATGCCACATTTAAGATACGGAAGAACAGAAAAGTCAAGCGCTGCCAACATGCTTTAGAAAACAATCACCAAATAGGAATAAATAATCTTAAGTTGATTAAAAATGTATCTAATAATAGATTATTGGATGCATTTGAGAGTATAGAAATAGTTAAATGTGGTAAGAAAGCACTAAATAAAGACAGAGGGCCTATTCCCTATAGTAACCTCTATTGTTTACTTGACAATGGTGCAGTCGGGCGCAACCAAGTGTGACCACTTTACCTATAAATAGTCTCGGTTTGGATAAGTTACTTTAGTTTATATCATCTGCTGATAATGCTAACTTGGTTAGCGAAACGCGCGTCCAGAACGTAACAAGTTGTGGTGTAGTGTGGTTAGAACTCTTGTATTTTGATCTATCGTCGACCACAGGTTCCAGTGTTAGGATCTAATTTCTTTATTTAAAAAATGCTCTTTTTTATTTAAAAAGTGCCTAGAATCGGTAATTTAAAAAAAGGAGTTTTTATGTTAAAAAAAAATCGAGTTTAAAAAGTGATGAAAATTAGAGACTACGAGTAATAATTCTATGAAATTGAAAAACCGTCCCGAGGTTTATAGTCACTTTTATCAAAAATAATAAGAAAAAGTAAAAATATCCTTTATGGAAAATTAATTAGCACGCCCAAAATGTTCTTTGAGAAGCCAAAACGAATAAAAGAATAGTGTTTTTAATTTAGAGAGAAAAATGTTAAATTTCAGATTCGCAAGTTTTCGCTCTTGACAAAGTTCATGTAAAAAAACAACTTTTGTTATATTCCACGTATATACCAGACCAAAGCAACCCTTAAAACACCCATACCATAAAAATGTTAACAAAACATAAGCCTATAAAATGTAGAAAACCGTTTGTTTACAAGTTATAGCCATTTAAATCTAGGTTAAGTTTTAAAAAATTGCACTTCAATTGCACAATAGAGTAGAAAGTGGTGTGGTGGAGCAAGTACATGAATATAAATAACTAAACTATCAAATAAAAATTAATAAAGTCAACCAAACTGGCGAACGTATAGGTTTAGGTTGGTCTGCCTTTGGAAAAATCCGAGATACCCTCAGACCTCAGAGGAGACTTGCCGATATGCCTCAAAAGAAACGTCTATGAACAGCGTGTCTTGCTAGTGTTCTCTCAAGGTTCTGAAAAATTTACCCTAGCAAAGAAATTTATAAACAAATTAAGAGTAGCGAGAGCGATGGAGAGAGCAATGCTGAGAATCTCAAGACGATAAAAGAGACAGAGACCATATAGAGCGACGATATTAAAAGAAGTACTGGGAATGAACCAGGATAGGACAAAATAGAAAAAATTAGAGGAGGTCTATATCCATGTGGCTGATGATGGCTGACAAACGATGATGAAACTAAAAAAAGTTTACTTTGGTTTTTTTTTTGTCGAACCTGGTAGTACGGGACGTTGCGTACCAGAATACAATGTATCCTATACAAGATCAATCAAATTATTTGGCTTGAGTAATAGTTATTTTTGATATTTTTGATACGTTTTTGTAGTACCCTTCTATAATTAAATATATATTAAGCAGCGTTATACAAATACATTCGATAATGATTAATTTGTTTTAAGTACTGATACGAAATTATAGAAACATGTATGTACTTCTGATAAGTGTTTCAAGGAACCTATTGTTTTTATTAGCTTTAAAATATTTCAGCCATTATCGTTTAATTTTAAAAACACACCATGGTAATTACTAGGGTTATTTCTACGACATAAAAATTATGTGTAGTTTGCAAAAACATATCTGCGTAAAATTCTCAATACATTTTATTAAGAGTACTTTTAATGAAAGGCAACAGTTTTTGCGAAAATAAGGGCCTGATATCCATAATTTAAAGTATTACCTTTTATTAAAACACCTCCACACAAAGGTTTTCTGATATGTTTGACAATGTCAGTTTTGTTGATTTACAAAAATAGATCATTTAACTGAAACTCAAATAATTTAAATTTTAATTATTCTAGGTTATTTCATTTACTAATAAAAATAAATCTAGGTACTGTACCAAATTGCCAAAAATTATTTTCCGGGTCTGGCCATTTAAAAATCGGCTTGGAGTCAGGCATAATGGTGCAAAGGCAAAGGAATCAATATAACAATTTCGTTAAAAAAAATGTCACTCAATCTTTAGAGGATATTTTCTAAAGAATTTAATAAACAAAAATGCCATGCTATCGCTATCACCGGCGTTTCTCAACCAACCCCAGCAAAATTTCAGAACTAAAATAAATATTGTAAATGGTTTATGCTGCCATAAAAAGAAAGAAATATTTAATTCAGCCTCCGAGGATGCTTTATTTTAGAATAGTTTATAAGTAAATGTGCCACTCAGTGGCCGCTCGCCAGGGGACGCGGGTGAAGCGGCACTTTACCTATATTTTCCAACCAATTTACTCAAATTTAAAAATATTTTTAAAATATTAAGCATTTTATAATCTACATTTTTTATTATAAAAATGTAGTATGTTTTATATAAATTTACATTTTACCTAATTATACCATTATTTTTTATCAAAACTAGTGCGTTATATCAGTGGCGGCTCCTCCATTAGGTCATATGGTCAATGAGCACCCAATAAATATTTCCAAACAGAAAATAATAAATAGTTTATGTTTTTTTAATTTCCTTTAAATTTGGAAATTCCTTCTATTATTCTAAGCGTGTAAACTCGTTGAATGTTCATGTCGATTCTGCGGCAGTCGCACTATCGATGCCTTGTACAGCGATCTCCGAAGGTTTCGTTTCGTTGGACCACGAGGCTGGCGACCCGCGATGTCCTCGTGGTTATAAACGGAAGCGAGTTTTTCCCGAGTGTTCCCGATTGAATTTGCATAGGGGCGCATAGGTACAGCCGCGCCGTGCTACTAACGTTTTTTTCTCAATCAATACCAACGAAATTGTATACCCGAAATATACAATATAAATATGATATGCTACCATAAAAGAAATATTTAATTCAGCCTCCAGGGGGTACCTTACTTTTGGTAATTTGATAAAAAATTCACTGAATTAAATATTTATTTTTATGGCCGCATAAAGCCATTATAATGTTTATTCTATTTTAAGTTTCCAATTTCATTGTTATTGGTTAATCAAAACCGCCAGTGGTAAAATTTTTTACGTAATTCTCAAGAGTAAAGTGCTTCCTGGAAGCTGAAGTAAAGATATCCTTTTATGGCAGCATAAAACATTTACCTATTTTGGGTCTGAAATTTCGTTGCTATTCGTTGAGAAACAACGGTGGTGGCACATTTTTTTATAAAACTCTTAAGAGTAAAGTACTCTATGGAAGCTGAATTAAATATATGTTGTAATGACAGTATAAAGTATTTATAATGTTTATTTAAGATCTAAAATTTCTTTTGTATTGGTTGAGAATCAACAGTAGTGGCACATTTTTTAATAAAATTATCTACGGTAAAGCACCCCCGGGATTTGAATTAGATTTTTCTTTTTATTGCAGCACGAAGCATTTGCAATGTTTGTTTTAGGTCTTTTGTTAATATCGGTTTGTAATTTCTTTTAAGGCAGCATAAAGCATTTATAATTTGTATTTCAAGTGTGAAATTTTGTTGACATTGATTGAGAACCAACGGCGCCGGCGGTAGTACACATTTTTATAAAATTCTTTAAATTATATATTTCTTTTTTTGGCAAAGTATTTATAATGTTAATTTTAGGTTCGAAATTTCGTCGGTTTTAGTCGAGACATAATGTTGGTGACAGACATTTTTATAAAAATATCAAGAATAAAGTACTCCCAGGGAGCTGAATTGAATACTTATTTTTATGGTAGAATAAAGCATATATTATAATGTTTATTTTAGGTTTTAAATTTCATTGATATTGATTAAGAAACAACAGTGGTGGACCATTTGGGGGCTGAATTAAATTCTTTTGGTTGAGAAACAACGGTGGTGGCAACTTTTTTATAAAATTCTTAACAGTGAAGTACCCCCTAGAGGCTAATTTAAATATTTATTTTAATGGCAGCATAAATTACTGTTGGTATTACAAGTATACATTTTTGTCGGTTTCTTTATAATTATTCATGGCAGTTTTTCAGTTCTGGTCAGCCGAGGGGAGGATAACCCCCGTAACTGTGTACAAGCTAGAGCCAAAGTCTTCATAAGTCCTTCAGATGACAAAAAGTCACTTAAAATACCTCAAAAGACTTAAAAGTCACTGAAAAGGCTTAGTCCCCCAAATCTAAATTCAGTTAAAATCTTACATATGAAAGTTACCAAAGTCTTCCAAGTTTTTTTAAATAACTTGAGATTTATGTTTTGCAAATCGAAAAATTTGCCTTTAACAATAATTTATATCTAAAAACGATAATAAGGATATGCGAAACCATTTAAATTATTGCTTTTTTATAAACTACATTTTTTAGTTTGCCGTTTTGATGCCTAAATACATAAATTATTCCTTTCAGTAACTCTGGAAGAGGCCACCCTATAAATTCAACTTTACACCACTTATAAAAGTCGAGTATTTTAAACAAACATATTAACAAATATATTTTTAAAGGAAAAACATATTTCACCCCTTAAAAGTGGAATTTTGATCCGTAATAAATAACTATTAACAAAAGCTATTGAGAACTGAACCAATTTAAAATATTATTTACTCAAGAGATATTTAAAAAAAAGTAAAATCACATTTTACGCCTCTTCACCCCTTAAGTGCGAAATGGCGAGAAATCCAGAAACTGATTTTTAGTTATTATTTTTAAAACCCATTGATGAAAAAATCGTCTTAAAATTCTCATTTAGTTGAAAAGATATTATAAAAAATTTGAAAAACACATTTTAACCCTTTAAGCGTGGGATTACAGAAAATCCAGATGTCGGTTTTTATATAAATATTTTCGAAAACTTGATAACAATGGTTCTAAACCAAACGATGGCAATGCTATTTCATCACATTTGTAACATCTTGTCTGTATAAATGTATAAATTTCCATTTTTCAGAAGTTATAAATTTTATATAACATAATTTTAACCATTTTGGAAATAATAGGCTCTAAAATTTGATAATAAAATAAACACAATAATACAAAACGAATCGATTTTTATTACATTACTTTTTAAGAATTTTATGATTAGTATTTCAGAAACAGTTAAAGCAAATGTTATAACATTTATTTTTAAATTCGGGAAGTATAGATATTTTAAACCGTCTTAAAAATATAGGTACGTCATTAAAAATCACATGTGTAATTTTCGCAGCTGTTCCATGTTCTTTTGTTATTTGCCTATTATCATTAAACAAAAAATAAAAAGACAAACACGCATGTGAAAATATAAAAAAACTACTTTGTACATGTGTTATGTTATTACTATCGATGTTTTTGCAAAACATTTTATTTTCTTAAAAAGTACTTTATGTTGAATTTCACAAAAACATGATAATGTTAGTTGTTTAAAAGTAGCTTTTTATATTGTCCTGCATAACCTGGACACACAAGTTGCTTAATATATAAAAATATATTAATCATCACATACCTATTACATAAGTAATTTGAAATATTATAGGCAAGATTATTAAATAACAAAGCAAAACATCAATATAAATTTTAACAAAGTTAAATAAATTAAAATAAATGAACATTTAAATTTATTAGCAAGTACCAAATTCTAAAAAAATATTCCAATGCAATCAAAATTTCTAACACATATTTAAACACTGGTATTAATAATGGTTCTTAAGAAACGCCTAGAATATTGTCCTGTTGCACTCTCGAACAGCCTATATGGAACGATGCTACAAAAGTAAACACCCGCTTATGCTTATTACTAGAAAATAACCTTGAAAAGGCTTAAAAGACATGCACCTAAAATATTCCAGATGACTTTAAAATTCACTTAAAATCCACGAAAAGACCTCAGTCATTATAAGTCATTTTAAAGACTTTGAAATCACCGAAATACCATTAAAAATTTTAAATTAGCCTAAAATTTACTAAAAGATTTTTAATTTATTTGTAAGTCACTTAAAAGGGTCATAATTCATTCATAAGTCGTTTAGAAGACTTATCATTGATTCATAAGTCAGTTATAATTCACAAAGTATTGTAAGCCTGTGTAAAGTGCAGGACACGAAAGAAAACCGGGCGGTCCTTAAAATAAAGGTTCATAGTCTTAAGCAAGCGGAAAAGTAAAATACGCAGATAAATGTTATGTTATTTTATTTGTTGTAATAGTTTGCCGCTTCACCTATAAAGTGCGCCAGCTAAGCGGTACGGAAAATTAATCGAGGATTCAGTAAATTTCGCACTGGTCCATTTGTAATTGGGATGTACCTAGAGTCTCCATGCACTTGCCGCTAGAAGGTTCTAGCTATTTCCAGTGGCGCCTCTACATTTCGAACATTTGTTTTCATTTCTATATAAATGCGTTGCGTTGAATTTGAATTATTATTTCGAAGAAACGATGGCGAGCAAAAGAGGAAAACCAATTCGAAGCGGTGCACGTGAAGTTATTGCGAGCGTTATAGAGGCCTGTACTAGAAAAACTGAAAATAATAGTTTGACTATTCCAATTCAAAATCGAACAGAACGCGCTGCATTTTACACTGGCGTTTCGGAAAGTAATGTAAGAAAAATTCAAAGAGAACATAATGATCGCTCATGTTCTACTTTACCTTTAAAATCTTCTGGTAAAAAAAGACCCCGATTTTTATACAAAGATAAAATTGACGATGGTGATTTTCAAGTAATTCGACGAACAAGAGAGGATTTTTATATAAACTTGAAGAAGGTGCCGACCTGCAAACCCCTACTTCGTGTTGTAAAGAACAAAATGTATTTTCCGTACGGGTATAAAACCTTAAATCGGCTTTTACGATCAAATGGTTTTGTTTGGCGCAAGTGCCAAAATAAACGAAAATTGCTCATTGAGAGACCCAATATTTTTCACTGGCATGGCGGGTGAAATATCTATCAACTGTAAGGCAATATAGGCAAGAAGGACACAATATTGTGTATCTAGACGAAACCTGGGTAGATAATGATATGATAGTGAACAAATGCTGGCAAAGTGAAAGTGTTACAGGTGTTGTTCAGGGAATCCGCTCTAGTAGTCGCTTTATTATAGTTCATGCTGGTTCAGAAGCCGGATTTGTTACAGGTGCTGCTTTAGTTTTTCGCTCGGGATTAACAACTGGAGATTATCATGGACAGATAAATAGAGATAATTTTGAAAAGTGATTGCTCGAGAAGCTTCTACCTAACATTCCTCCCAAATCGGTCGTGGTAATGGATGATGCATCTTATCATTCTCACATAGAAGATAAAGTGCCAACTAAATATTCTACAAAAGCTCATGATATTGTGGCTTGTATGTGATCTAACATAGAGAAAATATCAATTATATGAAGTAATATCAGCCAACAAGCCTAGAGAAAAAAAATATAAAATGGACGGTCTTTTACGTAGCCTCGGTCATACACCTTTAAGGCTGCCTCCATATATGTGCGACCTCAACTCTATTGAACTTGCATGGGCAGGAGTAAAAAAATATATTCGAGAGCGCAACACCGGTGAACTTTCAATTAAATATTTAAATAAAATAAAATTAGAAGCAATTGATTCAATATCGGCTGAAAATTGGAAATCGTATGTTAAACATGTTCGTTCTATTGAAGATAAATACTGGGAAGTAGATGGCAAAATTGAAACGGTTATTTATGATTTAGTTATCACACTGGGATCTTCAAGTAGTGACGACGAAACCTCATCATTTTCAGAGGAAGACAACGATTTAGATGGAATCGAACCATTAGAATCCCAGCCGTCAACCTCAAAAATGGCTTAGATTTTTTTCATATATTTTGTAAAATTGTTCATAAAGTAGCTGTCAATACACTGCTTCAAAATAATTAATTTTCTGTTCAATGCCGGGTGTCAAAAAATATCTAATAATGCAATTAATATTTGAAAAACTACAGAACTCATATTTTTCCAAAATTAACACATCAATGTAGTTATAGTAGGGGAGCCAGCACTGATTCCAGTGAAAATTTATCAAAATTTTAACTTATCTAGTTCGACTTTGGCTATTCGGGTATGCCAGAAGTGACCGTTTGTCTCCGTCTGTCATATTACTTTGTACAGGAGGCGTCATTGTGAAGTACTGTACAGGGCGTTTACTAATTGCGTGCTAATGTTAAAGGGGGGTGATTCATGGACCTTTTTAAGAAAAAAGTTTAATATGAACATAAAAATCTTAACTTTGGAGATACAGGGTTTAAAAAAAAATTTTTTAAATCCTAATTCTGATGCTATAATAGATAAATAACCGTGTGAAATTTGATACAAGTCTTTTATGCATAAAAGGGCATTTTTTATTAACAATCAATTTTTGAAATGTCTACCAGTGGCGTGCATATGTAATTAACCTGGGTAAATCCGTATGCTCCTTAATGCATAGAAGACGTGTATCAAATTGCATGCAGTTATCTACAATAGCATCAGAATTGGGATGAAAAAAAATGTTTTCATTTTAAACTTTACCATCCTGTATCTCAAAAGTTAATACTTTTAGGACATAAAAACACCCCCTTTAACATCCGCACGCAATTAGGAAACGCCCCGTATAGTACTTTCCAATGACGGCCCCTGTATAAAGTAATATGAGAAACGGAGAAAGACGACCACTTTTGTCATACCCGAGTAGCCCAAAGTCGAACTGCATAAATTAAAATTTTGATAAATCTCGTTCACTGGATCTGATGCTGGCTGCCCTTGTAAACCGTGTATCAGTATACTGGGTGGTCCGATAATAGTGGACGTAGGCAGTAGCCCGGGAACCGTTAATGACAGAACTCAACAAAAAATATATTTATAGGTAAATCGATCAATGGAAAGTTCGCCATTTTTGCAACACAAGAGATATAGAAGTGCAGTACACGAAAGAAAACAGACAAATATAGATAAAGGTTCATTAAGCATAGTTACATTTTTTAATTATCTGGAGTGCGTGTAGTCAAAAAGGAGTGCCATATTATTTAAAGAACGACGGGACACCACTGGTTTAAAGAGATTTCTTGGCCGACCTTCCTAAACCGATTGACTCCGCCCGGTTTTCTTGCGTGTCCCGCACTTATTTTCTTCTCGGGTACTCGCAGATCTATCTTAAATTCAACAGCGTTAGTAAATTGGATATATTAGGTTTTAAATTTCGTTGATATTGATTGAGAAACAACGGCACATTTTTTTATAAAGTTCTCTAGAGTAAAGAAATCCCTGGAAGCTGAATTAAGTTCTTTTTATGGCAATTTAAGCATTCAAAATACCTCCGTGAAGTAGCTACTTTGTAGTCAGCAACAAGGAGCTACAGTCGATCAGATGAGTCGGGTCTGTGACAGTCTTACAAGCTAAAATTAATAATAATGCATACACTGGAAAACAATGTAATTTTCTAAATTCTTAATAGATAATACAGAGATTTAATCAAACTATTTTGTATTTATTATTTTATTTATAAGTAGGCTTTATTTGAGACTCATAATTTGCTTGTCGTTTTTTTATGGTTATTAAAGTACAAAACCTACTGAAAAACTGTTTTTCAGGCGATTTTAGTGTGGATCTCTAAAATTAAATAGACAGAGGCAGCACAGGACCAAATTTTATTTTAAAAATGTTATTTTTTATAGTTGATTTAAGTTGAAACTTTTTAAGATGAACCATAGGGTATTTTTACAACAAGAGTGACTAACCACTTTGGTGGCACAAGATTTATTTAAGGTTCCTAATTTTGCCTGTGACTTATGATTAAAAAGGTACGGTAGGTAGGTATATAAATTAACATAGAACGAAAGCTTTCACGGCTGTGGTCAATTAAGAAATCATGGTTCTTGGGATTAGACCATGTCAAAATGAAATTACTTTTCGAGGTTTCGCCTTGAACTCGGAGAGACCCAGGCCGGCTATTTATAGTCAACCTGTGTTTACCGAAGCGTGACTTTGTGTAACGATCGGTTTCCACTTATGATGTAGACTGAAGCCCGTATCTCTGTTAAAATTGTTAGGATGCTTATAAATTTCAATAGATTCTCTAATTTTGCGTTTATAGAGTCCCGGAACCGATGCAAGAACTTTGGTTTCTTTTACATTTATGACATGCCCAGTAGAATGTTGGTGTTCAGATACAGCAGATTGTACAATTTGTTTCTTTCTGATATAGTTGGCGCATTACCTTTCTGGAATGACGTCATTTTTGGTTATTTTTGTTTGATTTATGTTAACTGACAGTGACAAAAACATTTTGAAAAAACTCATTGTCGTTTCTTTACAACAGTCAATGCCGGTTTTGGTTATGTGTCTTTCAGAATATATTCGTCAAAATTGACATTGATTTGTTGTGATTCTTTTTAAACTTTTGCAAGATGCCGCGAAGATATAATCAGCAATCACAGCTAATAGTTTTGAATATCTTGGCTTTTTTTCAATTGGAAAAAGAGCAAGCTAAAAATGGAATCCTTCCGCAAACTGATAATATAATTGAACGAGCTTCAAATGCAACAAAACTTAGCCATACAACAATCATAAATATTAAGAAAAGAGGAATAACGAGCGATGAATCCTTTACCCCCAGAATGTCTCAAAAGCAAAAAGAGGTAAAAACTAAAATTACAGATTACTTAAAGAACAAAATAAGAGATACGATCTACTGCATGTATGCGAAAAATGAATATGTTACAATGCAGACTTTGCTTAAAAAACTAAAAGAGATAAATGAATATTTTAATTTTTCCATCACCTCACTAAGAAAATACGTAAAAAGTATTGGTTTTAAGTGGAAGAAATCAAATAATAGAAAATACCTGATGGATTTGCCCCACATCGTCCACAAGAGAATCAATTTCTTGAGGGAATATGTCAAAAATCAAAATCTAGGACAAGATGCTTATACCACCGTATTTATTGATGAGACTTGATTTTTAGTAAAGGTTCGTTTAGAAACAGCTGGCAGGATAACACTATGTCTACAAGTTCTAAAAAAGCTAGTGAAGGTCATCGATATATTGTAGTTCACGCTGGATCAAAGGAAGGATTTATTAAGGGGGCCAGTTTAATATTTAAAAGTGGACTAAAAAGCGGAGATTATCATGACAATATGAACAAGCAAAATTTTGAAAATTGGTTTAAAAATCAGCTGGTACCAAATCTTCCTCCAAAAAGTTTGATAGTGATGGACAACGCAAGCTATCATTCCGGCCTTTTAGAGGATATTCCAAGAAAATCATGGACAAAGCAGAGATTGATTGGATGGTTAAAAGAAAAGAACATTGACTTCCCAGAGAGGGCCATGAAGGATGAAATATGGAGCATTGTAGAAAAAAATTGTAACATTGAAAAAACATTCTACCTTGACGAATATGTGAAACCTTTGGGCCACAAAATACTAAGACTTCCTCCATACCATTGTCAATTTAATGCTATTGAAATGGTATGGTCTGAGTGTAAGAGGAAATACGACCAATACATTGCTAGTCTGAAGGGGACACCATCGGAAGTTTTGGCCATGTGGGAAAAAGCGATAAATGAAGTATCTTCAGAGCATTGGAAAAATTATGTCAGCCACACAGAAAGGGTAATCCAAGAAGCTTGGAAGACAATACAGATATGTGATGCTTCAGACATTGCGCCACTTGTAATTAGTACCGACGAAGACAGCAGTGACGATGAAGAATTTAGTTCTGATTCTGAAGACAGTGAAGGGGAGTAGTTTTTATTTTTAAAGTTAGTTAGTTATACATTAATTTCTCTCTTTTAGTTTTTAAAGCAAAGTCTGCATTTTAACATATTCATTTTTAGCATACACGCAATAAATCATATCTCTTATTTTGTTCTTTAAGTAATCTGTGATTTTTGTTTTTACCTCTTTTTGTTTTTGAAACATTCT
The DNA here is from genome assembly GCA_030620095.1 of Kuschelorhynchus macadamiae. Taxonomy (NCBI): domain Eukaryota; kingdom Metazoa; phylum Arthropoda; class Insecta; order Coleoptera; family Curculionidae; genus Kuschelorhynchus; species Kuschelorhynchus macadamiae. The sequence continues at coordinate 593,435 of JAUTXW010005202.1, read as the reverse complement.
GGAGGTAAAGGATTCATCGTTCGTTATTCCTCTTTTCTTAATATTTTTTCAGTATTGTCTGTAATTGAGAATTAAAATAATTTTGATGAAAATGGGTAACTGGCGTCAATTTATTACATTGCAAACAAAGAATAAGACTAAGATGAAAGAATTTATATTACTAAAGTCTTATTTGCAAAATAATTTTAGTTTTTGAAGTTATAATAGTTATTTTTGTATTAAGTGTGCAAAATGAGGGTTTTTTTATGGCAATGAGAGTGTTAATTTTTTGCCAGCCATTTTCGACAAGTTGCAGCGCTTTCTGTACAGAAAATGCCAATTTTAAATTCGCTTTAGCCAGTGCTGAACGCACCCCTCCTATCTACATCACTGCATACGTTTAGGTTAGGAATCATCGCTGAAATATAAATAATATAAGAAATACGTTATTTGAAACCAGCGTGACGTCATTCCAGAAAGGTAATGCGCCAACTATACATCGTTCATGTTCCTTAAGCCTAGTCGAAATGGATCGTCCAGTTTCTCCAATATAAACTTCACCACAGAAACAAGGAATTGCATATACTCCTTCCATTTGAAAAGGAATAATGTCCTTTGGCGATCTCAAACATTGTCCAATTTTCTTGCGTGTGTTGAAGATTGTACGTATGTTGCACCTGCGAAGTAACCTTGCAATCTTGTCTGTGGTTCCGTGTATAAATAGTTCTTTTCCTATCGGTAATTCCTTATTAGTATCATTTCGTGGAGTAGGATTATTATATTTTCTAATTGATCGTCTAATATCATCAGTGTAATATCCATTCCCTCTTAAAGCTTGAGTCAGTTTCTCTGTTTCCGATTGTAAAGAATTTTGGTCACAAATCGCGAGAGCTCTGTAAAATAATGAATTCATGACTGATTGCTTTTGTGCTGGCCTATGATGGGAATTTGCATTTAAGTACCTGTTCGTATGCGTTGGTTTTCTATATACAGAGTGTTCTAAGGAACCATCCCATTTCCTTTGTACAAGAACATCTAGAAAGGGAAACGTGCCTTCTGATTCAATTTCCATTGTAAATTTTATGTTAACATGTTGTTGATTTAGATGATCAAGAAACCCAGGGAGGTTTTCTGGACCATGTGGCCATATTACAAAAGTGTCGTCTACATATCTGAACCATGATTTTGGTTTTAGTGGAGACGACTCTAAAGCTTCCTCCTACTTACAAAATTGGTAAATATCTTTCAAATATTCTTAATAATTTTACAGGAAAAACACATTCATATATTACAAACTCTACGCATTTTGTAGAAAAACTTAAATCAATCCAATTAGATCCCAAAGATATCTTGGTCAGTTTCGATGTAGAATCGCTGTATACGAATGTGCCTATAAATGATTCAATTTCCAGAATATCAGACTTATTTCACCATAATAGTATTGGCAACTCACTTTTAGATCTAATTGAAGCATGTCTTACACGTATTTTGTCTTTCAAGGAACTTTCTATCAGCAAACTTCAGGAGCAGCCATGGGATGTCCACTGTCACAGGTGATAGCCAATATCTTCATGAAAGCTTTTGAGGAGTATGCTTAATTTAGAAACTATTTTAAGAAAGTAAACTCAATTTTAGCAATTTTTTTGAGGAAAATTCAGTCTCGTGCCGCCACTGACGTATGTCACCCCCCTACAAAAAAACTGTAAATTTATCTATGTATATCCATTAAGTGGTTAATATTTCAGATAATTTCAAGCTACTATAAAGAAGTTAATTGAATTTTAACATTTTTTTAAAAGACAATTCGATGTCGTGACGCCACTGTCGTATGTCACCCCTGCTGGAAAAAAACCATCTGTTTATCTAATTGTAGGCAATAGTTGGTCAAAATTGCATTCGTTTAGAAACTATTTTAAGAAAGTAAACTCAATTTTAGCAATTTTTTTGAAGAAAATTCAGTCTCGTGCCGCCGTCGACGTATGTCACCCCTACTAGGTACAAAAAAAAACTGCAACTTTGTCTATGTATATCCATTAAGTGGTTAAAATTTCAGATAATTTTAAGCTACTATAAGGAAGTTAACTAAATTTTAACATTTTTTAAGGGAAAATTCGATGTCGTTACGCCACTGTCGTATGTCACCCCTGCTGGAAAAAAAAACATCTATTTATCTAATTATAGGCCAAAGTTGGTTAAAATTGCAGTCATTTAGAAACTACTTTAGGAAGGTAAACTCAATTTTAGCAATTTTTTTTTGAAGACAATTTAGTCTCGTGCCGCCGCTGACGTATCTTATCCCCACGACAAAAAAATTGTAAATTTGTCTATGTATATGCATTATGGCTTAAAATTTCAGATAATTTCAAGCTACAATAAGGAAGTTAACTGAATTTTAGCACTTTTTTTAAAAGACAATTCGATGTTTGGTCAAAATTGCCTTATTTTAAATATATTATTTCCAGTGTATGATCTAAAAAGTATGTCATCAACTTAATTTGACTAGTCCACTGTAATTTTTTGTTGCCACTTAGGTACTTGTAACTAGCAACAAGGAGCTCACTTCACGGATATATTCAAAATGTATTTAAGGTCTGAAATTTTGTTGGTATTTGTTGAGAAACAACGGTGGTGGCTCCTTTTTAGTAAATTCTTAAGGGTAAAGTACCCCTAGGGGCTAAATTAAATATTTATAGTATAATATAGATATTAGAAGTATACATATTTTGTCGGTTGCTTCATAAATAGTCATGGCCGCAGCTTTTGATTTCAGGTCAGCATTTTTTTCCTGCCCATATAATCGTAGATCTGCCATTAATTTTTTTAAATTTAACAACATTGGTAAATTGACAATGTGACACAGTTGTTAAACCGTTCACCCTGTATATTAATTTTAAAAATACAATATTTCTAAAAATGTTTGCTTAACGGAATAACATTCTTAAAAAAAAAAAAGAAAAAGATTCCATGAATCGTCTGGTCGAAAATTTTCTATTCCCAATAAACGCATAAAAATTGAAAACGTGATGGGGTTTTCGCACTCACCTTTTTTGCAGCCGAGTTCATTTTCGCCGTCGCACAATATCCACAGTTTACAAGGTTAAGGTCAACAACACACACATCCAAATGCTATCAAAATCGAATGCGTTTTGCGAGGCTCAGATAAAGAAAAATTCGCGATTCCGTTTGTGCATTGTTTTGTTGTGTTTACGGTATAAAAACGATCTTTGTAACCTTTTCGACGGTCCGTACTTTGTTTATGTTTGGGCAAAATCATCGTATGGATCGTTTGAAACGGACTATATCGCGCATGCCTTTGTCCGTACATTGTGTTCCTGTTATTATTGCTTAATTTATCTTCTGTGCATTTTCAATTATATCAATTGCGATAAAATACCCGAGTTAAATAAAATTGTTTCGTGCGTATAATTTATTATAATTTACGGAAATACTTTTTTTTATAATACAATAATAGAGCGTCTGTATGTTGCGTGACTTGGGGTCAAAACTATTGCTTCGATTTAAAATTGCGGGCTAAAAATAAATTGTACATTTAAATTTAACTTCCACTTTAATTAAAATATTATTTGATTTAGGCCGTCAAAAAAGAAGGTTCGCAACTCGTTCCTATGTATTTAATAAATTTATGTACAGGGTGTTTTGGGTACTTTCACGGGGTATTTCTGTTATTTTTATAGATAGAAAGTTGCGGTTTTCGCGTGTGCTACTTTTTCGTAAAACTAAAGATGCCGTTAACAAAATTTTTCATAGCCCTTTTAGTTTTTAAGATACAGGGCTAAATTGAAAATGTTGCATTGCCAAGCACCCCTCGTCTCTCAACTATCAGATAACTTATCGAAAACATGAAAACTGTTTCTTATATAACTTTTCCCGTAGAACTCAATTCCGTCTTCGGAATTAGTATACAGTGTCAGGTCAAAAAGTTATCGGATCCTACTTTATTTTTTTTAATGGAACACCCTGTATATTTATAGTCTATACAATTTGCATTTTTTTACCTTTTCAAAAATGTATAATAGTATGATTTTTTTTCAGAAACACGCAAATAAATATCAATTTTTTAAAATTAATAGTAGGCTATGGCTATTGTTTATGACAATAAACAAAAATAAATATCAAATATGTATCTATCTTATCGGTTTTTAGATCGACTTTTGGTTTATAAAGCAGTTTATAAAAGTTCTTTTGGTATTTTTATTTAAATAATGTTTATCAGTTTCTTGGAATGATGGCAGCTTATGAAAAATATGATATGCTGGTATGTTTTATACAGAGTAATGAAAATTCTGAAGAAGCCTCCGAATTATATTTTTAAAGCTAAGTAAGCTATTATGGCTATGAAAATCTGTATAATCATTATAGATTTCTGCTTATTAGATATCCAGAAAGAAGGCAACCGTTTTTTGAGATATTTGCTGGTTTAAATGCGAATTTAGTTGAGCATGGATCATTTGTTCACCCGCGTCCTAAAACATACAACAAAGAGAACAGGGGAGGAAAAGAGATAGATGTTTTAGGACAAATAGAGGCAACACCTTCGTCCTCATGTAAAAAAAATTGAGAAGGAAATTGGTGTGCGAAAAACTGACGGTCAGAGGATCTTGAAGAAATGTAAGTATCATCCATACGAATTCAATATAGTGCAACATTCGCATTCTGGCGATGCCGAGCGCCGGGCACTGTATTGCGTGGTATTTGCAACAAATCGATGCTAATGGTTTATTTGGCAGATTTGTCATCTGGTCAGGCGAATGCTTTTCTACAAGTGCAGGAATTTTTAATCGTCAGAATACCAGGAACTGGCCTAGTGAAAATCAGCATTTGATGTTTGAAAGAATACAACGCTTTTGAGTTGAGGGGTCATGTTTTATTTTGGGCAGCCATATAGTTCATAGGATTTTTGAAGGAGGCCTTACAGCAAATAGAGCCCTAGAAATCCTTGAGGAAGTTATTCCAGAACTGCTAGAAAATATTCTATTAGCCCAATATAATGTTGTTTACCTACAGCAAGACGTTGCCCCAAGTCACAACTCTAGGCTCTTAAGGACATTTCTTGATAATAACTTTCCTCAATGATGGGTAGCTACTAATGGACCTGTTAGATGGCCTCCGCGATCTCCGGATCTCTCAATTTAGATTTTTGTTATGGGGCTATATACAAAATGAAGTATATAATACACGATATGACGGCATAGCAAAACTTCGAGAGGCAATTCATTTAGACTTTCGAAATCTGCGAATGAGACCAATGGTTCTTTTTAACGCTATTCAAAGAAAAATGTGCCAAATTTGCATTAGAAAAAATGGTCGTCAATTTAAACATCACCTTTTTTTAATAATGTTATTTTTTGTGTTTGTTATATTCTTACTTTATGCTATAAAACTGTTGTTACAAACCAGTGGCGGCTAGTGTATAAGAGCTGCAAAACTGCAGCACCTGTTGATAATACGAAAAAAATTAAAATATTTTGTGACGTGAATCGTAATCGTCAAATCATTCTATATTGGAAAAACAAACATTTTTTAATTTAGATATTTTATTTAGGTATAATTTTTATCCATATCGTTTGTTCGAACCGCAGCAGTGATCCCACCCGCTAGGTCGCTTAGTCTGTTCGTTGCAGTTCTGGAGGTGTACGTCACAAAACAAATGATCGACCTTGAGCCGACCAACGGCAAATGGGAATTGTTTCCACGCACAGAAGATACTGTAGCATGATACAAAGAAAACAAGATATGCTAAATCGCGGTCACAAATTTGTCCAGTTCGCGCATGACGTCACGCGGTTCGTAAAATTTAAATTTAACATATTGGGATATGGGATTTTTCGTGGTTTTCTGCATATTAAGTTAGATATGAACTTTAAACATGAACAAATGTTGACGATTTATCTATACTGGTACGTTTTATACAATAATTTTATACGAGAGAATATTTTACAGCTTCCTGAGGTAATCAAAAAGTAGCTATAGTGAACTAGATTTGCGGATTAAATATTAAATAACATGATTATATCAAAATAAACAGTTACATTTAAACATATGAGTAGAAATAAATAAAAATAGTTAAATACAGTAGGTTTTAAGAAAAAGAGGGTACTATTTTTCGCTTTTAAAAGGGTTTTATTTAACTTGACCAGTATATTTGTTTGTTTGTTTCAATCTTGTAACAGCTTTTTCAACCATTTTTATTATTTCCATTATTTTTAAATTTTGTACACACATTAAGCTTTTGTGACAATACATAATCAATACATTATGATAATTTCACCCCATAAGGGGTTGAAAGGGGCAGTTTTTGAATTTGGAGAAGGTGATAGGTAAAGAGACCATTCATTTAGAATCGGGTAGTTATGATAAGATAAAAAAGACTATAGAAAAAAAATACAAATTTAACCCCTAGGGGGTTAATTGGGGTGGTTTTTTGTATCTCGTGAACGGTAATAGGCTAAAATACCGTTCTTCACAACCGGGTAGGTAAGTATTTATGATGAATTCAAAAATAAAATGTATAGAAAAAAAATACAAATTAAGTCCTTATGTGATTGAAAAGGGTGTTTTTTTATTTCTCAAGAACATTAATAGATAAACATACCCTTCTTTTAGAATGGAATCAGAATCACTAATTACTTTTACCAAAGATAATAATAATATTATTATTTTTAGGTATTGCTTTTACATAAATTATTTTTTCTACAACGGTGCGTAAAGTACTCACCTTACGCACTGTTCAAGACGTGTAACATTTTAAAACAGTGCGTAAAGTAATTGAAAAATTTTAATATTTTGACAAATGTCAGTTTTAAAAATATGTCAAATTTACTTTACACTAGTGTGTAAAGGAATTGAAAAATTTGGAAATTTTGCTACGATTTTTTTGGTTTTAGAAAAAAATTTGTATGCTACTAGTGTGTAAAATACTACCTTTTTTGACTCATGTGATTTTCACATTCGTCAAAAAATCATAACTTCACACACTTATCGCATAAAATAACTATTTTGATTGGGATAAAAAAAACACAGGTATAAAAATATTTATTTATGGGTACTGAAAAAAATAGATAAAACGATAAACAAAATATAATATGATGTTTTGTTTTATTTTATTAATAATGATGATTATTGATGACTCTATTGTATTAAATGCGATGCAAATAGAAAAAAAAACTTTTTAAAAATATATTTTGATATCCATTTGTAAAAACTGGGTTTTTACAAAAAATAGTTTTCCAAAAACCTAATGTAATGAAAATATAAGGATCACTAAAATAATTACAAGTTTAATTATGCAAACAAAAGGGGCTATTTTGATTTTTTACAAAAATACATGGAATATTAAAATAAGCCTTAGTTCAGGGCTCTTAGTCTGAGTCTGCATACTAACTAGCTAACAATACTAACAAAATAATAAATAATACAATAATAAAAAAAACATTATTTAACAGTTTTTAACATTTTTCTTTTTTTTGAAAAATCTCTTTTTTACATTTAGGCTACAATCCACATTAGAACTGCGGTCAATTAAATAACTGATATATCCCTTACAAATATGCAGGTTATCAGCATTAACATTTTTAAAAATTGTCTCCAATTTTTCTATGTGCTGCATCATTTCCTCAGATGGTTTGTCCAAACCACCTTCAGACAAATGATCAACCCATGTTAAAGAATTGTCTAGAGTATTTGTGGAGGTAGACGCTGTTGGGTCTGACTTCTTTAGCTTGTGGCAGATAAACCCCGCTAAATTTTGTAAACCATCATAAGGTATGGAGTCCAGTTCTTGGTTTAAAGCATCAGAAATTGGAGGGTCTTCTGTAACTAGATGTCGAAAATGATCTTTACTTAAAACATTTTCTGTTTCCAAATCGGGGGTGTCGTCTGTCTGAGTATTACCTTAAATCAAAGAATTTGTGAATTTTCTCAAAGAAACAGATTTTAATATAAATTAAAATAAATAAAACTGAAAGTTTAGACCTAAGTCAGTGATGTGTTAAACAATAAAACGTTACTCCGGTATGCTTATTATTATATTTATTTATTATTGTTACGTATAGAAATAGGTTGTTTATGTCATTTTAACATGTTTCACATTTTTTTAATCTTTAAATTTTAATTTGTCTTATATTCTTGTTTTATTTTAATGTATTAACCTTTAATGTGTTTGAGACTTTGAGTTTTACTTATTTTAATTTTTGAGTATTACCTTCACTGAATAAGGCTCCTTCATTTCTTCCTAAAATATACGCTCTAAGGCGATATTTAAATTCAAGGGGGTTTGGATGGTCATGTAAACCTCCCTTTGATCTTATGACACCAAAAAAATTTTCCAGCACATCCTGATTCAAACGGTAGGTGAGGAGGTACTTAATACCGTTTCTTTCTTTAAGATCTTCATACAACATTTTTAAGGATGAATTGGTAATCAGAATTCCCTTTTGAAAAGGTAATAATGTATTTTTACCTTTAACCCTGATAGAAGAAATGATATTGCTCATTTTATCTAAAATGTTGGTTTGAAGTTCAAGTGATAGGCCGTAAGCTTTTTTTCTTTCTCTGCTATCTTCTTCAGGCACTCTTACATTGAGAACGTCAAACCAGTCATTTACCTAAAAACAAAATACCATTAATCACAAAGTTGACGTTAGATCATACCAGTATTATACAAAAACTAGCATCCAACTTACATCCTTAAAAAATTCTGCACACTCCATCCAATTTTCATCCCCAAATTCTCCAAGCATTCCACATCTTGTAAGAGCTCTTGAAACGGTATGGGAAAATAGTTTTGTTGCCAGTTTCACTTTTTGCCTTTGGGCGCCTTTAACATTTATAGAATCCATCGAAATTTTGTGAGCTATATTTAGGTCACTGGAATTAGTGATGCCTATTAGTTTCTCTATAATGGTTTTATTGATTTCTTTGCCATTTAAAATAAAACCCTGATCAACAAAGTGATTCCTTAATAATTTGATCAAATGTGGAACGTCTGCAAATACAAACACCTTTTGGTTGGGTAGTGGATTTATAAACCAAGTTTGTGTTGCAGTAATTCCCAATTCTTTGTGCAAACCACGATTACCTCCACCTAAGTCACTTACTACTGCAACGACAGGGAATCCTGCCTTTTCTATGAACTTAAGGATTTCAAAAAGTTTGTCTTTCGTCATTTGGCAGTCATAATCGTAGAAAATGGGTTGCTTCCAATTACCAAATAAACCTCTTATAGTAGCTACTTGAATATAATTATAGGGCTTCAATGTCTGGTCGTTTACCTTGTCATATAAGTAAGCACTTCTAGTTTTAATTTCATCAAAGGATAAAACACACACTCTTTGTAGGTCAGTTAAATCGGTCTGTTTGACAATCATGAAAACCTGCAAAGAAATCCATCTCAATGTCCTTAATAAACCTTAGAGAAAAAAATAACAAGAATTTACTGGTGGCAAGACGATAAGTTTGGGGAAAATACATTTAACTTTTCTATCTTACCTTTTTAAAAGCTAATTAATGACAAACTAATCAATACCATTTGGACCAACGCACTGGACAATGGTAAAATATATCTCCGTCAATTTTCTAGTTTTTTTATATGTTGTAGCTTTATGGATATCAAAAACTAGCCCTTTAAAGTCATTTTAATTTACACAAGTTTTTTAGAGTCCATAAAGCTGTGATCAGACACATTTTTTTAAAATTAAATTGATTTTGTAAAAAAAAACAACTTTATAACAAAGTATATTAAAACCCCTGTTTTAAAATGCCAGGTTCCACCTTTATTTTTTTGGCCCATCCTCTAAGTGTTGAAACACAGGGTAATGGATAGCCTTTTTTAATAAAAGCCTATAGGCTCGGGCACCTGCAGAGTGAATAACAATAGCCTATAAATAAAAATAAAAGTTATTGTAATAATGAAAAAAAAAATGGAAAGAAGACAGTATAGTTTGTGTAAAATAATTATTTCTTGAAATTATTTGTCAACATGTTCACCTTTGAAATAAAAAAAAATACATAAAAATTCAGCACAAAATACATTATCTTTCTTTTTTGTGTGCATACCGCAAACCTCTTCTTTGGTATTAATAAATTATTCATAATTTATTTTTATACTGACCTTAGAAATATCCTCTACAGTCCAGGTTACTCGTTTTTTGGGATATTTTAGTTTATTTACTTGGGAGTGTGAGAAAAAGTTTTTAAATATACCATTTTCATTTTTTAGTTCTGAATTTTCTTTTCTTAATTTTCTAATGATGTCATCCCTTTCATCAATGTCAGTGTTAGTACTAAAATAATTATAAATTATGAGTATATAGCACAGGCAGATAAGAGTCAATAGTATACATAAAATAACATCTTAAATAGCAAACACGAGGCAAAACAAAACATCATATTATAATGTGTAATACAGTCTAACTATTGCAAAAATAAACACATACCCAATATCTTTTTTGGGCTGGATATCGGTTTCATCGACAATAACTATGTTTCCAACACCATCGTTACTGTTATTGTTAGTCGTGCTACCCGCAAAACTATCTTCTTGATTACTACATTCACTACAACAAAACATTCTCTATGTATTAACACCTTCACCTATTAATATAAAATAATAAAATAAAATAACTACTAAAAAGTATCCCAAACCACAAAACACCAATAATAGGTTTAAGTTAGTTTAGCCCTGACTAATCTACATACATATCATACATTTGGTATTCATACATTTTGGTATTTCACTCACCTAGCTTCCAGAATACTATTCACTAATTTGGTACGGTTTCTTTTATTCGCACGATCCTCTCTATTTTTTTAGTTGAGGTCTTCATAGGTTTCTTTGGTAAATTCAATGTGGGTATTGCGTCCGGTTTCAGAAGGCGACGATTTCTCGCTGAATATCCCAAAAGCTCGAATCTTAAGTTTCTTTCATAAGAATCAGAGTGAAAATGTCTTGAGCAAATTCGCGCGTTTTTCGTATTCACCTTGTCCTCCCGTTTGCAGGCATTTACCCATTCCCGGCAAAGATTTTCATCGTTGGGAAACCGAAAAAACATTATCTCTCTATTAAAGTCTTTAGACTCATAGTCTGTATGGCAATTAGCCACCGAACAACGCATTTTAAACAAATATTCGTCCAAAATAAAATAAAAACCCGACCACGAACACACGACACAATGCAAATCAAACGGCGGTTAGATTCTATTTACGAACCACATGACGTATACGATTCGACTTCATTGGCCTTGAACCTGCGCAATGTCATATCTTCTTTTTCTTTGTATCATGATACTGTAGTTTTATAGCAACGTTTGGTTGTCTTCACTGTGCCTAGCGCGCTTGTATTACTTTTGTTTTGAATTTAATTTGTTGAGTTTACTGTTTTCGTTTTGAGTGTTTTGGTTTCGTTAATTGAAAAATGGATTTAATTTCAAAATATAAGAACTTTTCAAGAGTCGGGGAAAAAGTTATGCAAGAAAATTTAATAAAAATATTTATGAAAAATACGGGTGGATCTGTGGCTGGGAGATAAAAAATAAACTATTTTGTTTTGTGTGTGCTTTTTGGTGGTGAAACACATTGGACAATTAGTGGTGTTGATGATTTAGTGCATCTTGCTGAAAAGGCGTGGGAATTCCATATAGCATCTTACAAATCAAATGCGTCTAACCTTGTTGGGAAAAAGAAATATACAAGAACAGCTGGACACTGCATATTGGAAAAACATTGCCATTCATACCGAAAATGTAGCTAAAAACAGATTTGTACTTTTTAAACTTATAGAGGCAACTAAATTTTGTGGAACCTTTGAGCTTGCACTTCGGGGTCATGATGAAAGTAAAAATTCCAGAAATCCCGGTATTTTTCAAAGTCTCATTAACTATACAGCCGAAATAGAAAAAACTTTAAAGGAACTTTAGATGGTGCAACAGTTTTTAAAGGGCCCTCTAAAGAAATTCAGAATGATTTATTAGATTGTATTTTCGAAGCTTATCGGGGTGGTTTTTACAGAAATACAAAATGCCGACTTTTTAGGAATTATAGCCGATGAAACAACTGACATTTCCTCGAAACTACAAACTGTTTTAGTTTTTCGATATGGTAAAGATGGAAAAACACTTGAACCATTTTGGAGATTTTTTACAAGCGACCAACAAACTGCTGTAGTTCTTAGCCAGCTTATCTTAAAAGAACTTGAGCCATTAGTGGCTAAATATCCCAATAAATTAATTGCACAGTCCTATGATTGCGCAGCTGTAATGAGCGGAAAACAGAGACTAGAATTAAGGAAAAGTACCCTTTAGATCATTTTGTACAGGGTGGTCGAAATTGGTCTGTTTTAACAGAGAAAACCTATTTCCTGACTAGATAGAGCAAAACTGACTTAGGTGTCATGGGCTCGATTTCTGAGAAATGTTTAATGGCAAAAACCGCCTGCCGATATTTTCACTGCCAACTGAGATATAGGGCGTTTTTCAATTTTCGGCCATTTTGAAAATTGTCCATAACTTTTTTATTTTGCGGAATATTAACATTCTGCAAAGACATTCTAAAGGCACTTTTTTATGTGCAATCCAGTGGCGTACTCAGATTTTTTCTATAGTTGTCCGTTTTATCATAAATAGGCAAAACTTTTTTTTTTCAAATGGAAATCATAGTTGGCTATAAATTATAAAAAATGCTCGCGTTTAGCCCTTTTCAGTGATATAAAGTTGTAGGTACTTATTTTCAAAAATAACGAAAATATTAGGTGTTTTTGGTTTACATCGAAGTAGGCTTTGATTTGTGATGACAATATCTCAATTATGTATTGTTAAGATTTATAGTTTGTTAGCAACTTAAACACAACTTTAAATAACACTAGCTAACGTTATTTTAATTATTTATTATTAATTTTTTTTATTTTTTTTTGTTTACATAGCAAAGTTGAACAAAATTAACAAACTAAACTACTATTTACAGCTACAAGTGAAAATAAAAAATAATTATGAAAATCTAGGTATTTAGTTAGATAGGTTTCTGATAAATATATTTAGAGAAGTTGTTCAAATTGAGCCCCTCCCTGTTGAATACAAACTAAGCATCTTTTGCGTACCGAGTTGCAACTATTTATTAGTTCAACTGGGCTAATAGATGCAAAAGCTTGCCTAGTGGCCTCTTGCAATTCTTCTTTTGTGTGAAAGGTTCTTCCTTTAAATATCAAGTCCTTCAATCTTCCCCACAAAAAAAAATCTAAGGGAGTTAAGTCACAGGACCTAGCAGGCCAAGGTATGGGGCCCCACGTACCAATCCAATTTTCTCGAAATTCGAAGTTTAAAAGATCAGTTGTGATCCTTGCATTGTGCGGGGGACAACCATCTTGTTGATAGTAGATATTTCTGGCATCAGCTAAAGGTATGTCTTCCAACAAAGGGACAATATATGTGCGCAAAATATTTACATAATCATCTGCAGTTAAATTTCCATCGTAAAAATAAGGTCCCACAAATCTTCCTCGGAATATCCCCACCCATATATTGAATCCACACCGACCTTGCCGGTCTTGTTGCACAACTACGTGTGGATTTTCAGTGGACCAGTGATATGAATTATATCTATTAAATATACCAGAAGTATCTACTCTGGATTCATCACTCCAAATAATATTTAATGGAAAATTCTCATTCTCCATGAATTTTTGCTCATACCACTGACAAAATCTCAATCTTCTAGCGGCGTCCCCTTCACGGAGTTGATGAACTCTTCTCGTTCTGTACGGTTTGAATTTATGTTTTTTGAGTATTTTTAAAACGGTGGTCTTTGGAACATTCGTTATATTAGCCAATGTTCGAGAGGAGGTGCCAGGATGATCTAATACCTCACCAATTATATTTAGCTGCTGGATTTCCTTTTCTTCCTTTAGTTCATAATGTCTTGTTCTTAACTTTTTAAAACTTCCGTAATTTACTAAATTACTTTTTAATGTTTGATAAATTCGGTTATCCGGTTGACGTCGCTCGGGAAATGTATTAAAATATAATTCACTAGCTGCTTCAGGAACTTCGTTAGATAATATGTAACATTTTAACATATCATACTTTTCATAATTCTCAAACATATTTTGTCAGCAACTTAACACAACTTTATAAAGATAACACCAAAACGCAATAATTACACCAGACTACAGTAATCTGACAGCAATATATTCAAAATATTGAACGCGCGTCATTATTCCAAGGCCTACTTCGATGTAAACCAAAAACACCTAATATTTTCGTTATTTTTGAAAATAAGTACCTACAACTTTATATCACTGAAAAGGGCTAAACGCGAGCATTTTTTATAATTTATAGCCAACTATGATTTCCATTTGAAAAAAAAAAGTTTTGCCTATTTATGATAAAACGGACAACTATAGAAAAAATCTGAGTACGCCACTGGATTGCACATAAAAAAGTGCCTTTAGAATGTCTTTGCAGAATGTTAATATTCCGCAAAATAAAAAAGTTATGGACAATTTTCAAAATGGCCGAAAATTGAAAAACGCCCTATATCTCAGTTGGCAGTGAAAATATTGGCAGGCGGTTTTTGCCATTAAACATTTCTCAGAAATCGAGCCCATGACACCTAAGTCAGTTTTGCTCTATCTAGTCAGGAAATAGGTTTTCTCTGTTAAAACAGACCATTTTCGACCACCCGGTACATTGCTATGCTCATCAATTAAATTTAATAATGAGTCAAGCGTCTTCGCAAAATAATGATGTCCGTTTATTTTTTTACATAATGCCACATGTTGATATTCTTTTTAACGAATTTCAAAAGCGCATTGATTCTGTGGAAACTAATACATGTTTAAAAAAATTTAAAGATAACATAAGCAACATTAGGAATCAAAAAATATATGATATTTTGAATGAAGCCAAGGCTGTGCAGGTTATTGAAACTAAAAGAAGACAATTAAGTGAAAACACTTGGACCTTTCATTCCCCAATGAATATTTTAAAAGAACTATTGAGTCATACCCAAAGCTGGAAAAAAACAGAGCTTAGTGTTTTATATTCTACTATGAAATATCGTAATTTTTTCCTCAAGTGCTGTGCTTCTTAATTTTTTAATTGACAGTAACCTTCAGGAAGTTTCTACTGAAACAATAAGAATGTTATAAATATTTATCACAATGCCGATGACCACCGTAGAGGCAGAAAGAAAATGTTCTTCCTTAAAAAGAATTAAAACATTTTTAAGGAGTACTATGTCACAAGACAGACTAAATGCTTTAGCGTGTTTATTAATAAAACAAAAATTTATTCGGTCGATACCTGACTTTAGCGAAATGGTATTCACAAGTTTGCTTTGAAAAAGGACAGACGCATTGACTTGATTTTTAAGAAAAATTAATAAATATAAGTGTTTAGTGTTTAGTCTCATGTTTAGTAGTAAAAACTGAATACCAAAGTAATTGTGTTTCGTGTTGTACACCATGAAGCGAGCCGTGAATTTTTCGCAAAAACTGGTGAGTCCTACATTTTAAATATATTTTATTACAACATATAAAATGGAGTAGGTATAGAAGCGCAGTTTTCATTTTTTAAAATTTTTATTGTTCTCTGCAGCATTGCGTCTTTAACAGGTTACGAGCCGCCACTGTTACAAACTGACTGTTATTAAAAAACTCTATAGATATTTTTATATAAGAAGATACCTATATGCAAGGTATCCAATTCTTCGTTAGCAATATGTCTCTATCAATTATCAATTAATGTTATTCATGGCCTACTATTAAATTATGCATTTAATTTCAGAAAATTGTCATATATTTGCGTGTTTCTGCTGCATATAATTATATTTTTTTGAAAAGGTAAAAAAAGGCAAATTTTATAGTCCATAAATATACAGGATGTTCCTTTTAAAAAAATAAAGTTGGGTCCTATAACTTTTTGACTTGACCCTGTATACGGAATTGAGTTCTATGGGAAAAGTTATATAAGAAACAGTTTAAGTTAAGTTATCTGATTGAGATACGAGGGGTGCCTGAAAATGCAATATTTTCGATTTAGCCCTGTCGCGAAAGCCGCAACTTTCTATCTATAAAAATAACGGAGATACCCCGCAAAAGTACCAAAAATGTGACACCCTATACAGGATGTCCCATTTTCGATACTACTGAAATAGAGAGCGACATTGAAAATTAGCTTTTTCTAAGCACCTTCCGTATCTCAGTTATAATACAAGCTAATGAAAAAGTAAAAACGGATTATTGTACAGTTTGTTTATATAGAATGCAATGCAGTAACTAGTTTATTTCTAGAGGCCTCAGATATTGAGTTACCGACCAAACTTTTGTTTTTTAAATGGAACACCCTGTATATTTAATTTAAAGCAGATAAAAGCATATGCTTTCACACTTTTCAAAAATGTTTAACACTTAATATTTATTTAAAACAATAAGCGTAAACAGAATACTTTATACTCAAAAACAAACAGGTTCTTGGTTCTTGTGTCGTTAACGAACCCAGTATTTCTCGTTCTTCTAAATTTTAAATGATAGCCTATGGTGTATTGAGTAGATTAAAAGTGGAAACTCGTAACATTTCTCACTTTTTTACCAGTAATCGCCAAAAAGAATTGTTTTATTCTCCATCTTCCGATCCTAATTATTTAAAGCTTACCGTCGTTTGAGGAAGTTTTATGCTCGTGTGCCTTTACAAATTACTAAAAAACAGTTTTAACTAGCTTTCGTGGCCAATAAAACATAAATAATGTATATATTTTGTTTTTTATATATCTAAAATGATATTTAAAAATAACAACTTATTTCTCATATAGAATAAAATTGTCAAGTCTTAAATGTCAAATACGACATATATATAGACAGTGTTGCCATGTTGCAAGCAGATTTTCAAGCAGTTTGCTTATTTTTTTTAGGTTAGGTTATCTGTATCGCGCGCCTACTAAATTTCGGGTCCTTGTTAAAGCAAGGATGTTTTATAACAAAACCTATATTGTTAAGTGAATCTGCCCCGTTAGCGTTAGGTTAACCCAGCTTCGTCAATAAAACCATCATTAAAACCTGTGGTATATATTCTTCAGAAAATCAGGTGAGTTTGGCAACGCTGTACATAACTTTGTTTCTTGTTTTTGTCTAAATCATCATAATCAAACTTTATCGATTTTTTTTTTCAGGGAAAAAATGGGAAATGTTTTTACTTTAATTAAAATTTTATTTTTATTTCAGTTTAATTTACTAAAATTCAAGGAAATATATTTTATTAAGTAAAACCTACTTACGGTCATGAAGGAGCTCTTATTACCTAGAAAAAAACTAATTTCCGTAAACTTTACTAACGAGAAGTAAACTTTATCAGATTCAGGACATTTTAAAGTTGAAATTTTGCCCTATTTAATATCACCAAACTTGACGGAACTTCGTGAAATTTGTCCTGAGAGTATATGATATAGGTATTATGTACCACATTTAAATTATCATATTAATCGTAAAACAGAGATTGCCACAGCTACGACAAATGAATGTAACTAGTAAATTAAGAATGACAGTGACACTTACACTGCGCAACGTATATATGAAGTTTTTTTTATAATGGATAATTTAAAGAGTTACAGTTTTGTAAGAAGATTAACGATCTTAAAATAAACCACAGAACATTGCCTTGCCTAATAAAAGTAGCAGCAAAGGCCGCTGTCTACTCTTTCCAAAAAAGTCTCTTTGTCTAGAAAATAGTTTATCAAGAATTTTCTTTCTTGGACCGATTATCCCGAAGTAAGCAGAACAAAATAGTATCCCAATATTATATCTACATCCTGAAACATACACATTTATGGGAATCTGATAAGTTGTATACACCTGAAGCACCTCCTTACTCCCCATTAAGAAAGGAAGAAGCAATGCAAGAATTTAAGAAATATTTTGATGCCTTAACTGCTAGATTAGAATAATTCGTTATTTATCTAAAGTAACGTAAAGTAACTAAAAGACATATGTCAAAAAGATTTCCAGTGTAATTACCTCCAGCTTACCCTGGAGGAAAAAAATTTCCGGAAATGCGACGAGTTGCTATGGTAACGTTGAAAAATAGAGGCATCTGATTGGCTATAAAGTGCAAGTGTGAAATTTTCGTTAAATCCGCGAAAATTGTACACTTCTTACGAAAATTTTTATACATGAGGGAAATATTCTATATAATTTTACTTTTTTTTTTATAAAAATTTGTGAAAAAATATTTTTATTGGTCACTAATAAACATACCTATCAATTTTTAATTTTTTGTATCTAAAGAACGACTGAAATTTGCAATTCAATTTGAAAACTGAATCGTTTGTAGTTTTTAAGCAAATCGGTCAAATTGAATATTTTTTTAAGGGATGGTTTTTTTTTAACTTTTTTATTTGTTAAATAAGTAATGCTGTCTAGTGTCTTAAATTAAACAAAAGGGTTTTCTAATTAGTGACCACACAAAGTACCTTTTCACAGCTTTTTTTATCGAAATTTACTGAATAGAAGTAAAAGTTTGAAGAAAATACGAAAATTCTTTATGACAGCTGGTATTTGTTGGCATCTTAAGATATGCGCAGAATTGACAAAAATACCATTTTTCTACAAAAGTAGAGAAATAAAACACAAAAGGTTTTGGATCCGCTTAAAATGCAAAAACTCAAGGTTCCCTCCCTCTAAGCCACCAACATTTTTGTACAAAAAACCCGAGAGGAAGTCCAGTTCTTCTTCACGAAAATTTCCATTACATTGGCTCTATTAAAGTAAGAACAAAATGAAATTTGTAACTTATTTTTATACAATTTCCTCAGTTTATTAAATATTAAATTTTAAGTGCATTTTAATATATTAAATATTTTATATTTTTCTGTAAATGAACGAATACTGTGCTAAATTAAAAATCTTTTTGCAAATTAAATTCCGTTTGGTTTGTCCCCGATGACATTATGAAAATTTCCCTCGATATTTTAGTATGTATAACAAGGGGGGACCCATCTCCTTCTTTAAAAAAATGAAGTCTCCTGTTGTCATTAATAGCTCGATGATATCTATATACCTATATAAATAGGTAAACATTTTATTTGTCAATAATTGTCAGTCATTGTCAGCCATCGTTTTGATCTATGATTTATATTCGGTGCAAACTACAGTTGCCAGAATGTATTCCTGCCACAAAAATACCTATCTGCAAGGAAATTATCATGATATTAATGCTGGACTTTTAAACAGATCTGTACAAAAAGGTAAGAAATTATTCTCCGTAAGTTTTCGACAAAAAAATTAATCTGGTCCAATTTAAATGTTTCCTACCTCGTTCAACAAAAGGATTAAAGCAATTAAAAAGTACGTAATTATTTTAACATGAACAGTTAATCAAAAAACTAAGAACTTTTTATTTAGTCGACAAATTTAATTTCAGTTTATGATCAAAAAGTGTAGGGCCACCACGTTTGATGTAAAATGCTGCCCAAATGTTGGGCACATTAACAAATTTATAGGGGATTAAATCCCTATAAAAACTAAAGGGTAACATATTTTAAATAGTTAAGACGTGAAAATGGCACCAAGTTATTCAATTGAAGGGTCTTTTCCGGGGAGTTCAGATTTTGGCCATTATTGTTAAATTCAAAATAATGTAATTTAATAATTATTTAAAAATTTGAATAAATTTTCATTTGAGTTAGGTACTATTATGATTATTTTGCAGAATATTAAAACGTTTCTTAAACTATTGACTTTAGATCCAAAATTCAAATTGGATTTCCTTCGAAAGGGATTGAATTTATAAGTAATGCGCTAGCGAAGATTGAATTTATAGGAAAAGAGTTAGCTAAATTTGAATTTTAATTCTAGAAATAATAGTTTAAAAATATTTAAATCTGTAATTTTTAAATTTATAAGAAAATAATTTTAGTTCATATGTTTACTATAATTACAATTTTTGAACCAAAACATTTTTATTCCGCAGAGTATAATTAATATAGTATCTATAATTTAAATATACTGTTGTGAATTTAGCCCTAGTTATAGATTTAGTTTAAGGTTTCAAAGTGTAAACAAGTAGGCAGTGACAAGTTTTAGGTTACCTTTGTTACGAGTGTTAGGAATAACTAGTCTTTACCTATATTACCTGTATGCTGTCTTTTTAATAAAAGTAGTGCATTCAGAAACCACGTGTTAGGTTACTGTCCAATCCGGAACATTTTCTGAAGTGGGATCCAAAAGTTTTATCCAAAGGTTAGCAAGAATACCCAGACATTGGTCCTATAACTAAGCTGAAATTAGAAAATTTACCAAGACCTTGCTACCAAGAAATTGCAACTGGGCTTTATGGGACTCTTTGCTGATAAAAGACGGTCTGTTAAAAAGTATCTTGGAAAGTCCGGACGCAAAAAATAACAAATAGCAAACTATTTTGCTCTCAAAGAAAATTCCTGAAGTTTTACAAGCCGAACACAACGGTATCGGCGGAAGACATTTTGGTGTTATGAAAACTCTCGAAAAAATTCGAGAAAAATTTTATTGGTTGGGAAGTTGTACAGATGTGAAAGATTGGTGCAGAAACTGCGAGGACTGCGCCGCCAGTAAAGGACCCCAAACTCGTACTCGTGGCAAAATGAAACAGTACAACGTGGGAGAACCCTTTGAACGAATTGCCGTTGATGTAGCAGGACTATTTCCAGTTAGTAAGTCCGGGAATTGCTTTGTGCTAGTAGCGATGGATTACTTCAGCAAATGGACGGAAGTTTATGCAATACCCAATCAGGATGCCATCGCTGTTGCCGACCTACTATTTCAAGAATGGATTTGCCGATATGGAATTCCAAGGGAAATACACTTGGACCAAGGCAGGAACTTTGAATCCGATGTATTTAAAAGCCTGTGCAGTCTATTAGGGATCCATAAGACAAAAACAACAGCTCTTCATCCACAGTCAGACGGAATGGTTGAAAGATTGACTGGGATAAATGCATTTTTACTGGCCTATCGCTCTACAGTTCATGAATCCACTGGAAAAACACCTTCCAGTGTAATATTTGGATCCCATTTACAACTTCCAGTCGACCTGTTGACTGGACGCCTTCCTAACAATAAGATAACTACCACGGATTATGTCAGCCAAGTTGGTAAGCGCCTCAGAGAAATCCACGAAGAGGTCCGTCAGAAATTACAGATAGAAAGCGATAGAATGGAGTCATTTTATGATCTACGAATCAATCACACCGGATTTACAGTAAAAGTTTGGTTATACAATCCAAAAAGAACTAAGGGACGCTCGCCGAAGTTGCAAAAATCGTGGGAAGGACCGTATCGTGTGGTGACCCGACTGAATGACTTGGTATACCGGGTTCCGAAGAGCCCTCATTCAAAAATGAAAGTGGTGCACCTGCATGGACTAGCCCGTTGCTAAGATACCGATGATGTCTGATCGGGACGATCAACTTTGGGAAGGGGACAATGTTGCGAATTTAGTTTAAGATTCCAAAGTGTAAACAAGTAGTGTTAGGAATAACCAGTCTTTATCTGTACTACCTTTAAGCTGCGTTTTGAATAAAAGGAGTGCATTCAGAAACTACGTGTTTGGTTATATATATATATATATATATATATATATATATATATATATATATATTAATATTATGCTTAGAATGTAATACGTAAGCAAATCATTTATAATTATAGACTTTTTAAACATTGTACATATGCTTAGTTTTATTTTTAATAATATTTAACGAAAACTTAGCTTATTTTGACGATTAACAATTTATTTAATAAGTTAATAAGTTCAACATAAACTGTGTGTAGAATTCCATATAATACGATTCGACGTTGACTTCCTTTAATCGGATCAAGGACGATAATCATATTGTTGCTATACAGTTATGAGACATTCATTAAATTCAACAATACGTTAGTGATATACCAAAATTTCAATACCTGTTTTGTAAATTCGAACATTCTATACCAGAAAAACGAACGTGAACCATTAGACAAAAAATTACATTTTTGGTAGTAACAACTAACAATAATTAATCTACTTTTTAAAAATATTTAGAAAATATGTAATATAATCGTATATAAAGTGCTTTAAATGTTGTTGAATATATTATTGTTAACCAGAAAGAGCTAGCTTTTAGTTAAAAGTACAATTTAAAAATATAAAATAAGCTTAAAATAAGAACTTACTGTTTTTATACCTCACTGAATGTTTAAATGTCACTGTATTTTCAACTACAAAAGTGTGAGTTCAGAATTTAAAGTCTGAATTCAGAATTTGAAGCCTGAATTCAGAGTTTTAGGTCTGAAATATAACAAAATTATCTGTATCCCTTCTACGCTTTAGTACAAATGAGCATTTATTCAAATTATTTAATTATTGTTAGCTTACGTATTTTTAATTTGGAGGATTTGGTATACTGGATAAACGTCCGAAAATCTAACAGTTGTCTTACCAGAAATAGGTTAATTTATGTTAGATGTGAGTATTTAGTGAATTAAAATTTGTGGAGAAATTTTTAGCTGCTTACATATGTCACAGCTGAATAAGGAATATTCCAAAGAAATGTGTTTGATTTTCTTAACACTTTCGTTAATTGTGTATTTTAATCGCTTAGTTCCCTGTAATAATATTTTTTTTAGAAAAAAATAAATAAATGGCGAATGCGCCGGAAACCTTGTTTTTTTTTTTCAGCAGCCATAAGATTTTATTTCACGAATCACCACTGCAATGGTAGGTTTGTTGGAAGCCTAAATGTGTTGAAGGACATTAGAAAATACCGAGTCTAAGCCTCAGAAGCCAGGGAGGAGAGGGAGTGCATTTTTCCTCCCACCTTCTTTAAACGACGTATTGTTTATGACCTATATACAGTTCTCAAAAGACAAGATGCATGGAAGTAACAATATCTGTTTATTTTGATTTCACGGATGATTCAATTAGAGAAATACCTATTTAGACATAATTATTTCTTTTGTGAATTTTTAGCATGGGATGGAATTACCTGCATTGATGAACACGATCTGAGTCCCCCACTTAACCGGCTTGTATCCGAGCAACCGCGTATTCCTGTAGAAAATGTCGATCCAACCAGAAGACCTGAGGGTTTTGGCAGATGGGCTATGCCTAAACTGGTACGTTTGTTCCTAAAACTGCAACCACCCTTGCGTTGTTTGCCAGTAACGATCTCGGATGATAATCAAAGTAAAGTATCGCCGCGCGCGGTTTAATATAGATGGGTGATCACCCGGGGAAGCTGTGTTTTGCCTAGGGACCATATTACAAATTTGTATACTTATTTAAATTAAATTTTAACGGAGATTTAGTAACGGAGAACTCCCTAGAAATAACTTCAGGAATAATAAGTTTTTAAAATAAGCTCATGCGTTGATTCAATTATGTATTTATTTATTTTCAGAGAAGAGAATTACACAGTAAAGATTTTGATGTTGTGGTAGCAGCACTTACAAGTATCTCAGATTTGGTGCACTATCCCGAACGATGTTATGAGGCTATACGTCTAAAACTCGTAGATAGGTAATACTATTTGTACTTCCCTCGTAAAAGGAAAGTAATTTTAGGCCTGTTGATGGCGTTCCTCTATAATTAAGCCTGACATTTTTTTTGAGTGTAATTATATAAGTGCTAAACACTATTTTTTTCTGTGTATAATACAATTTGAAAAACTAATCAGTATACAGGGAAAACCTAAAAATATATTCACTGGACCTATTCAAAAAATAAAGCCCTGTAGACTGGTTATGTTTTACTTACCTCGTAAAAGGGAAGTATTGTAATCGTAAAAATTCCGTCGGTCTATCTGTCAGTCTGTTTGTTCGCGGCGCACAGTGGTTTATAATTGATATTTACGGGGACATTAGTCTCTAAAACTGAAAACATGAAAAGTCAGCTATATCATCATAAAATGGTAGCTAGACAGTTATTATGCTTATTTGCTTTCTATCGCAGCACAATATGGAGATGGCTTAGAGATAATCCTTTTGACACCAGTCAATCGCGCGACATTGTGGTCGATTTTACTGTTATTTATTAACTCGAAGAATACAAATTTATTGTTATTTATTAATTCAAAGAATACAAAGTTTGTATTTAGTCATGTCAAATAATGTAATTGATAAGTTTATAATATCTTTTCATTATTAAAACTACAACAAGCAATATTTTAAACGTAATTTATTGAAGGCTTATTCCTTTTTTTTTTTGTTCAATTTCTGATTTTTGAAGCAATTGAAGCACTAATCTACGAAATTATTTCGTGTAGCTTAAGGTGAGTAAAACTGCGTAAATATATATATATATATTCTTTTTTTTGGCAGACCAACTTTTGAACTTCTGCGAAGTAATGGTTAGCTCGCAAAAGCTAATACTTCAAAAGTGACAGAAAAATAGTCGAGTTTGTTAAGAACAAGTTGCCTAAAACTCGGGAAGATGTTATTAATACGAAAATAAGTTTCTTTTCAATCAATGTTATTAGTAGGTGGCGGTCTTGTGGAAGAAATAAACAAAGCTTTCTCAATAAAAATTCTGCTTGGCTAAATCAGACAATTCATAGTCGAAAGCAACCTATACCAATAAAATGTAAAAGTCAAACACTAACTAGAAAAAGTTTTAATAGTGTTAGCACTCGAACTAAAAGACGTTGTTTAAAATTGTTAACCTTTTACAGCTCGGAAGAACTAGCATTTGCTGCTCGTCTGAGCTACGTGAAAGCTGGAAAAAGAAATATAACCGAGGCAATCAAAAATGTAACTACCGGAAGTAGTATATTAGTGCAAAAAGTAAAGGAGGGTGACCACTGTCTATCAAAAATTAAGCAATATAAGCCGGAAGAAGCGTTAGCTTTAAAAGTAGATATTAAAATAACAAAAGCGCAGTATCTGAAGATTCGAAATGGAGGTATTGAAAGAAAAAATCCTCAAAGCAAAAAAAGAGTGTTACCCCGCAGAGATTTTAATTTCCGAAAATATAGGTTGTGTGAGACCCCAAAGCCTTCTTGATCACATTACCCATCGACTAAGTATTGTACAAAAAGAAGTGCTTGAAAAAGTTTTCCTTGATACAAAGTTTTTGTCTCTTGAACTCATTTATAAATGGGGCTTCGATGGGAGTTCCTGTCACCCAATGTATAACGAGAAATTCTTGAATCAAAAATTCAGATTCCGATTTATTATTGACATCTATAGTACCTCTACAGATGAAGAGTAAATCAAACACAGTAATTTGTCAGAATCCCAGTTGTTCTTGTACTCGTTATTGTATACCAATAAAAACAGAATCGTGATGTAGTTCTTCAAGAAGACCAATACATAGAGAATTAAATTTCATCCCTAATCCCGACCCGAATTAACATTCACGGAAATGTAGTCTTAGTACATAATATATTAATGAGAAAATGTCTTTCCAAATTTTGTTAATAATGTGAATAATTGTACCATTAACAATCATTTCAATTAATAACACCGGAGTTTTGTAATATGTTGATGAAATCAAAAATTAAAGGTACTTATAATAATTTTAGATTATTATTTCCCTAGGGATTTAAGTTGACTTTTTTGGTCGTTAAGGGCGACCAATACCTTGTTGAGTAACTTTCACTTACGTCTGTCAAAGCAGTGTCAAAATAGGTTGCTTTACAATACAGGGAGGGGGAAAAATTCATTGCTATCCCTAGGTAGATATCTTAAATTTTTTCTGTCAGTGTCACTTGCCCTTCTTCATTATATAATACACGCAAAACCTGTCACTTTAAAAATTTATTACAAGCAAAATAAAGGTAGGTACTTATTTATTTTTATAAAATTATAAAACACGGTACGTTAGGGATGCTTGGTCAATAAAGGCTATCTTCTATCTATCTATTAATAAAATCACAACGTACCAAAATCATACATAAGATACGTGATATACAGTGTTCGTTAACTCACCCCCAACTTTAACACCTGATTTCTCGAAAACCCCTATTTTAAACAATTTGAGTAGTAGAACTTTTTTTTTGCAGAATTTTATGGCGAGCATTTATCGTGGGTATAGTTTTTTCTGTAGGACGAGGGGTTTTCGAGAAAAACGCAAAAAACTGCCATATTGCACGTTAGGGGTGAGTTTAAAGTTTAGAAGCTCCCACTTGCTGCTTGGGAACTCCTTAGACTTTTCTAGAAAAGTTTAATTCCAAAGTGGCAAAACTTTATATTTTTTTTCTATTTATGCTAATATGAATGGACTAATCTGATTAAATGAGGATTCATTTTAAACAGTAGTTCCCGATTAAGGCTATAATATTATATCGACGGTTTTTTAAAATTACAGATTGGTTGATTTGGTTTGTCATGAAGTATCTGCAGTTAGAGAAAGAACAGCGTATACTCTGAAAGTAATAGCCAGCGTTGAACTGGGAAGAGAGGCAATAGTAAATAACGAGGCCCTTTTGAGAAACCTTTTGGACAGGTTAGAAGACGAATATTTAGAAGTTAGAATTGAAGTCGCAGCATGTGTGGAAATGATTGCTAGATTTTGGAAAGGTATCTTGAACATTACACAACGGTAAATTATGTAAAATTATTAGATATCTAAAAGACATTATATAGGAAGTCGATGTAATAAGTATTTTTGTTATCTTGATTTGAAGTAAGAGTAACTCACAAACCGAGGTGAAAACAGTTCTCTTTCTGTAGATAGCAAGGAAGATAGTTGTTAAACGGAATTTATAAAGTTACCTCGAAAGTTACATTATTTAAATTAATACTCAAAGCACAGGATACAGAAATATAGATTTGAAAATCGGTAAATTCGCTTTTAACCCCAAATTCTTTCGTAAGGAATTCCACTAAGTACAGATAACAGAATTTATATGTACAGGGTGTCCGGATTTGGTTGCAAAAGCAGGGTATCTCGCTTATTTTTAAAGATAGAACCTTGCGGTTTTCACGAACCTGAGCTAATTTTTTGAGAAACTCATGAAGCCATAAACAAAATTTTCATAGCCTTCTTCGTTTATGAGATACAGGGCGAAATAGAAAATTTTGCATTTTGGGACCCCCCTCGTCTCTCGGTTATCCTTTAACTTAACGCAAAGGGAAAAATTGCTGCTTATGCAGTTTTTTACGCTGGATTCAGTGGCGTAGTCAGATTTTTCATTTGAGTTGTTATTTTTTAGATATGACCCAAAATTGTGTTTTTTTAAATGGGACACCTTGTATATTTGTCCAGAAATTGATTTGTCCTTTTAAAAGCTTCTCAAAAATATATAATAGTATGGGTCTATTTTAATAAACAACAACAAAAATCATAATTTTTATAATTATCATCCCAAATTTTGCAGTAGGCCATGCAAAACGATGCCGTTTTCTTTTGTTTTCTTGGAAGCAAATGATGTTTCCCAATTTTGTACACATATATAAAATATAGCGCTAGTTTTTTGTATTTATTTATTGTGTAAAAATATATTTGTATTATTATGGAAGAAAACCAAACTTTCGAACATTATGAAAAGTACGATATGTTAGCTTGTTTTATATTAAGTAATGAAAATGTTGAAGCGGCTTCTGAGATATATTTTAACAGGTAAATGGTTAATTTTTAGGTATGTTGAAATACTATTGCTTAATTTTTATTTAGATATTCAGAAAGAAGGCAACCTAATATATCCACTTTTTCTCGGATAAAAAAGAATTTACTTAATAACGGATCATTTATCAAACCTCGTACGAAAACATATAATAAAGAAAATCGGGAGGCTGAGGAAATTACGGTTTTGGCTAATGCAGAAGCTTACCCTTCAAACTCTTGTAGGGTCAGTGAAAAGAGCATAGGGATTCCAAAAACTAGAGTTCAAGAAATTCTAAAAAACACAAATACCACCCATACAAATTTAGGCTCGTGCAGCACTTACAGCCAGGAGATGCAGAGCGTCAGGTAGTCTTCTGCAATTGGTTTCGAGAAAGATGCGATATGGTTAGAGATTTTGAAAGGAAGGTTATATGGTCAGACGAAGCACATTTCAGTAATTCAGGTATACTCAATAGACACAATAGTAGATTCTGGTCCCAGTAAAATCAACACCAAATATTTCCCAGAAGACAGCAGGGCAGGTTTGGTCTAAATGTGTCCTGCTTCATATTAGGAACACATATAAAATTTTATATATTTTGAAGGAAATCTAACAGCCAATCGCTATATAGAAATTTTAGAGGCAGCTATACCTGAATTACTTGACGATGTTCCTCTAGCGCAAATTAACGAAATTTATATTCAACAGGACGGTACCCCTGCACACAATTCTGGAATGACGAGATTATTTCTGGACAATAATTTTACCAATCAAAGGATCGGAACAAATGGACCTATAAGATGGCCCCCTAGGTCCCCAGATTTGTCGATTTTAGATTTCTTTCTATGGGGATATCTGGAAAATAGAATTTACAAAGACCACTATGATAATGTCCAAGATTTAGGAAATGCAATAAGAGAAAATTTTCGCTATTTACAAAATCATCACGTTATTTTGCTTCATTCCCTAAAACGAATACGAAAATTGTGCGAAGCATGCATAGAACAAAATGGAAATCAGTTTGAACAGTTCTTTTGATTTCCTTGGTTACTGTAGTTCTTATACGACAGTTGATTTTTGCTGAAAGGCTTGTTACATAATAATTTATTACTGTTTTGTTCTTGTGTTACGTAAATCTAGGTAGGTGGTACTTTTTTTGGTGCGAAATTATCAATACATATTTTGATAAATAGATTTAATTACATATTTATTTTGATTTATTGTTAGGATGTAGATATTGTTAACGACTTTAAATAAAAGGCAGCATTGTTTTGCATGGCCTACTGCAAAATTTGGGATGATAATTATAAAAATTAGAATTTTTGTTGTTATTTATTAAAATAGACCCATACTATTATATATTTTTGAGAAGCTTTTAAAAGGACAAATCAATTTCTGGACAAATATACAGGGTGTCCCAACACAACTTTGGGTCATATCTAAAAAATAACAACTCAAATGAAAAATATGACTACGCCACTGGATCCATTGTGAAAAACTGCAATAAGCAGCAATTTTTCCCTTTGCGTTAAGTTAAAGGATAACCGAGATACGAGGGGGATCCCAAAATGCAAAATTTTCTATTTCGCCCTGTATCTCATAAACAAAGGCTATGAAAATTTTGTTTACGGCTTCATGAGTTTCACAAAAAATTAGCTCAGGTTAGTGAAAACCGCAAGGTTCTATCTTTAAAAATAAGCGAGATACCCTGCTTTTGCAACCAAATCCGGACACCCTGTACATATAATTATTTGGTAATCACTTCATACAAATCCATTAAACTGTAATGTATTTAAAAAGTTTTAAGTTATTAATAAAAAAATATGTAAATCACAATTTAACAAATTTCGTTGTATTTTCAAATAAAAAACAAAATAATGACAACTTTTTACTTATTGGAAAGTATATATATCCAATTCCTCAATAATGTTAAGTTTAGAAATTGATGAGAACTTACGATAGAGAAATCATATAGAAAATCTATGCAGAAAGTTAAGAAAAAATTGTTATGGTTTAAAGTCGTTATCAAATTACTGTAGTCAAAATACTACTTATGTGGTCATTCTAATATACACTCTCACTTAATGTACGGCATTATAAATTGGGGTTTGAGCTCGGATGTGACAAGAGTATTTTTGCTTTAAAAGTATGCAATCCGCATTATGTGTGGTATTTTATATATAGGGTCGTATAGAAGCTATTTCACACAATTCAAAATATTGACCTAGGCGCGAATTTACCTATTTAAAATTTGCGTGTTTGCCTATCAAAATGATAAAAAACTTCAAAGTAATCACGCTTCATATAGTTACAATACTAGGAACAAAACATTGCTGCTATAGTCGAATGCGGTCTTATCGTGCGGATCCAAAGGTCACCAATATTATGAATCAATTCAGAAAACACAGTGAATACCAAAATGTTGTGTGATTCTTTTATCGAGCTATTAAATCTCGATGGGCTATTTACAAATACACAGGAATTATTATATTACGCAATATTATTAAGATAGCCACTTAATATTATTTTATATATTAAATGCCGAGGGACTAAATAAGAAAATTCGCTAAATATGTATTTGGATCAATTTTTTTGGTTGGCAAAAACAAAAATACACAAAATGGCAAGCGCCTTAATAAAGTCGGAAGGCGGTTCGAATCAGTAGAAATATCAGGATATGTTCTGTTTATACAGCCACTTAATGAAAGTGAGATTTTTTTACCAATCAACAAAAATTATGAGCCCCGCTTGACCTAAAAATCTAACCACTTATTCAGTGTCAAACTTGCTTTTTTTTGTATTGTGATAACAAAAAAATTTTATTTTGCAAAACTACACCTTTGTTAAAAACACAAGATAATTAGTTATTGTGAGATTTTTTCAGATCTTTATATTTAGGGCTCCCTAGATGCCGGAAAACATGTTTTCTAAATTCCGTCTGTCTGTAGGTATGTCAGTCCGTCAGTCTGTCTGTTCGCGGCATAGCTAAAAAACTACTTATCCGATTTCTTCAAATTTCAGTCTAAAATTAAGAGCTATGCATGCGAAAAATACAGGCTAAATATATATATATATATATATATATATATATATATATATATATATATATATATATATATATATATATATATGTATATATAGCCTTTTTTCGTTGGCCCTGAGTTTCTGGTAAAGCGATTTTATCGATTTTTATATATCAAATTTTGTCTTATAATTAATAAAAAAATTTACTTATTTTAAACAGGCCTTAAAATTGGAACAAGTATTCTATAATTATTTATTTATTGCCTACAAAATTACATATGTTCTAAAAAAGTAAGCAAAAAAATGGTGTCAAATCTAATAAAAAAATTTTTAAATTAAAATTCACTGGCTAATATCCAGGAGCCAGCGGCAAAAACTCTGAGAATCGGTATAAGGAATGTACAGAAACTTGTGCATGGAAAAAAACATAATTTACTAAGATTGATAAATGTACACGAAGAAATCCAAAGACAAAAGACTTAAGTTACAATGCAAAAATGGATATTCATAATGCAATTTATAATTTATACACGTCAAAGACTATGATAATCCTTCAGAAAATTTTTAATATTATAGACTAAAAAATATCATCATCACTTAAAAAGTCCTCATCTTCAGAGTCGTCCTCAAATGCCGCAATGATCATTGGTGCTATTTCGACATCTAGAACTCGTTCTCGATTCCACCAATCCAATAAAAATTTATCAGTATGTTCCACAGATTTCTTCCAGTACTCCAGCGTAAGACAATGTAATGAATCTTGCCAAACAATTTGCACTTCTGATATCAGACCATCGTTCACGTGTTTTCGTAATATGATTTTGCCCCAGCACATATTAATTCTATTGCGTTAAACTGGCAATGTTATGGAGGCAGTCGTAAAACCTCATGTCCATTTTCCCGTAATATTTCATCTACGGCATATATTGTTGGTTTTTTAATAGATTTTGCCATTAAAAGAAGTTCTAGTTTCAGCATATTGATGATGATGAAGTAGGTTGTTTATTTAAGATTCTTGAATGATAAGATGCATTGTCCAGAATTATTAAAGATGGAGCATCTAAATTTGGAATCAGTTGTTCTTTTAACCACTTTTCAAACAGTTCACAGTTCATATTATCATGGTAGTCCATACTTTTGGATGTTGAAGAAAACAGTAAACTTGCAATCCTGTTGAAGAACCCGCATGCAAAATGATGAACCGTTTTCCCGTCCCACATCCCTCTTTTCTCTTTTTACAGACTCGTCCTGCCAAGATTTCGAGCCACTTCCATTAGAAAATATCCAAGTCTCGTCTAAAAATACCACTTTTCTAAATTTAGAATTAACATTTTCCGTGTATTTCTTTAAAAAATGGATACGCTGACTTGCTATATGTGGCAACTCGCATAAAAATCTTTGATACAGTCCTTTTTATATCGAAAACCCAACATTTTTATTAATTTTGAAAACGATTTTAGTCTAATTTCCAATATGCCTCGATTTTTAAAAGCTTCTTTTAAAACTTGAAGGGTTTTATTAGTTTTTGATGTATAAAAATCGTAAATTGCATTACGAACATCCATTTTTACATTATCACTTAAGACTTCTGTTTGGCTTTTTTTGTGTATATTTCTTAATCTTCCTCGGTAGTAAATTATGCTTTTTTTCATGCACAATTTTCTGCACAGTCCTTGTACCGATTCCCAGAGCTTTTGCTACTGTCTCCTGGATATTGGCCGGTGAATTTTCATTTTCGTAATATTTTATTAGATTTAATACCATTTTTTTCGCTTTTGTCACTGACTTGTCAATCTGACTTTGAAGTGACATCGCTCAAAGATTTTTGCAACTGCTGGTATTTATATGTTTATCCTCTTTTTTCATATGAAAATATCATAGGTCTATCTAATTCATCTTCCGGATTTTATGTGAAGGATATGATTACACGTAATAAAAGAAAAATAATCTTAAAAAGGTTGTCGTTGATAAATCGTATGACCCGCACGATAATACTGCTTTTGATTATACCTAATGCGGATAAATACAATATGTACGGGGTGGCCAACTAAGAATGGACGCCGGCCATAACTCGCTAACCGTTAATCATATAACTTGGGGGAAAAAAAATTATTAGCTAAATCGACTAAGAGAAATCGCTGGAAAATATATTGAAGTTCCGCATATGGCCGCTAGGGGGCGCAACTGTTATGGTCAATCAGAAAAAGGGCTGTTTCTTAAAAAATATTCATGTAAAGGTATATTATAAATACTGCCATCGTAAAGAGTAGAAAAATTGTGATTTTTTTGTTAAGGATATTTTGCTCTATCTCGTAAAATGTAGTGGTGGGGGAAGGTCAAACATGTTTTTATTTAAATGTCAATAACTCCGTTATAAGTCAACGGAATTGAACAAACTAGGTCTCGTTTAAAAGAGCCCATCTTAACTAATAATCTGATGTAAAAAAAAATCCGATTTGATTTCGCCGTGGTAACTAGAGGGCGCTGATTGACATCACAACAATTATTACGCATTATTTTGAAAATTTTAAATAGCACGCTATATCTCTTTTAACATAATTTAATAGAGGAGGAAATTCTCAATAAGTCAGTGCAAATTTCAGCTTCCTAACTTTTTTCAAACCGGAAATATAAATAAAACAAATATTAGGGCGCTGGGTACGCAACATCTCCCTAATCTGTATGGACATAGCCTACATCACAATAATTCAGTAATAATACCACAGATAATATTCAACGCAAATCGCTAAAAATTATACTAATGTTCTGAAATAACCACCAGGTGGCGCAGTAGACGTTAATAAGCATAGTTTTACTCGCAATTTTACTTTTCTCTATATTTTTTTGTAGTTTACTCTATTTTCAGTAAGTTAGATATTATAAGGTAATAAATAAGAAAAATCCTAATATATTCGACCGTTGCAAATCTCCGTCTTTCTTAAAATCGACAATTTATGCACAAGAATAACAATAAACTAAAAACATAGATAAATAATAATTCCTTAGCAATTTTCTGCTACATCAAGCAAAAAAAATAGTAGGCTGTGAAAACAAAATTGAAAGTAATACGTCAAAAAATAAACAATAGTTTCTTGTCAGTGCCTTTTAGTTGCTATTTATCGTTCTTGAATTTCCTAATAGTATTGCTATCATTTCGCGTTTTTGTCCGAGATTTTCGTGTTTTTTGAGTTTTCCTAGTTGCTGTTGCTCATGTTATTGTTGTAGTTCGTATTTTTCTTGTTCAAGATTTGTTCTTGTTCGTGTTGCGTTGTGTTAAGAACAAAATGATTTATACAAATCAAGAACTATTCGACATGATAGGTGTTTATTTTGAATGTTTGAGAAATGCTACGGTTGCTGCAAGAGTATATGCGCAGGAATATCCGCAGAGACGCCACCCAAGTAAAAAGGTTTTTCTTCGAGTGATCCAACGTTTGCGAACCACTGGAAACGTGCATATTCCCGTATACCGCAGACAACGCAGAGGACGCACCGAAGAGAATGTAATTAATGTGCTAGCATATATCGAGTTTAATCCTTAACTAAGTACTCGAATTATTGCGCTAGACCTAGGAGTAACGCGAACCACTGTTCAAAATATACTCAAAGAGCACAGGTAAGCAACGACATTGCAAATATAAACTGGACATATTTTTTAACAAAAGTCACGTGATTCTGATGTCACATAGGTCTTTAAACTTTAAATATCTTCATCCATCCATATCACTTAGTGCTGCATCAGGAATTGACTGCTGCAGATTTTGATCACAGACTAAACCATTGTCACTGGCTTTTGGGTGTAATGAGGGAAGATCGGCAATTTCTGAGGCGAATATTGTGGACCGATGAGGCTACCTTCCAGAGCGATGGACGTGTCAATCTTCACAATACACATTATTGGTCCAGAACAAATCCACATTGGATGCGCGAAGTCCAGCACCAAGGCCGTTGGTCTGTAAATTGTTGGGCAGGGATTTTAGGCGGACGAATTATCGGACCATTTTTTTTCGATAATCCATTGAATGGTGAGAGATATCTAAGATTTTTAAGGGAGGAATTGCCGATTTTGTTAGAGGACGTACCTCTGAACGTCCGACAACGATTGGTATACCAGCACGATGGTTGTCCAGCGCACTTCGCCGTCAACGTTCGGGAATTTTTAGATGCCCACTATCCTGTCCGATGGATAGGGCGAGGCGGCACCCTTCCATGGCCAGCTAGGTCACCCGACCTAACGTGTTTTGGATTTTTATTTATGGGGTCGAGTGAAAGATTTAGTTTTTGCCACCAGACCCACTACACGGGAAAATATGATTCAGCGAATAAGAGACTGTATAAATACTATTTCAGTTGCTGAACTGGAGGCTGCAGTTTTATCCACGCGAGATAGGATGCATAAGTGCATCGAAAACGATGGCCGACAATTTGAACATTTAGGGCGGCATTAATTGAATTATATTTTTATTATCGTTTCTTTCACACGTTCCATTTAAATGGCTTTCATTTCCCATTATAATGAAAATTTAATATTGCACTTATTGACTCCTACTGCGCCACCTGGTGGTTATTTCAGAACATTAGTATAATTTTTAGCGATTTGCGTTGAATATTATCTGTGGTATTATTACTGAATTATTGTGATGTAGGCTATGTCCATACAGATTAGGGAGATGTTGCGTACCCAGCGCCCTAATATTTGTTTTATTTATATTTCCGGTTTGAAAAAAGTTAGGAAGCTGAAATTTGCACTGACTTATTGAGAATTTCCTCCTCTATTAAATTGTGTTAAAAGAGATATAGCGTGCTATTTAAAATTTTCAAAATAATGCGTAATAATTGTTGTGATATCAATCAGCGCCCTCTAGTTACCACGGCGAAATCAAATCGGATTTTTTTTTACATCAGATTATTAGTTAAGATGGGCTCTTTTAAACGAGACCTAGTTTGTTCAATTCCGTTGACTTATAACGGAGTTATTGACATTTAAATAAAAACATGTTTGACCTTCCCCCACCACTACATTTTACGAGATAGAGCAAAATATCCTTAACAAAAAAATCACAATTTTTCTACTCTTTACGATGGCAGTATTTATAATATACCTTTACATGAATATTTTTTAAGAAACAGCCCTTTTTCTGATTGACTATAACAGTTGCGCCCCCTAGCGGCCATATGCGGAACTTCAAAATATTTTCCAGCGATTTCTCTTAGTCGATTTAGCTAATAATTTTTTTTCCCCCAAGTTATATGATTAACGGTTAGCGAGTTATGGCCGGCGTCCATTCTTAGTTGGCCACCCGGTATATAGATAGGGGAACTTGTACGCTCAAAGCTCTGGTAAAAGCGTGATTTTTTTTTATCCCGATATCTAACTCGGAGTTTGGTTAGGTGCACGTTTCCATTAATTTTTATGGACTATTAAAAAATTATATGCAAAATAAGTTAATTCCACACTGCAAAATAATATGTTCTTACACTCTAAAAAAAGTATGCATAAATTCTGCACAATTGTGTAGATTTAGTGCACAAATTGTGTCTGAATGTGTACTTGGAACAACTTTGTGCAGAAAATGTACACATGATTGGTCAGAATTAGTTGTATATATTTTCTGAATAATTGTGTATACCTTCTGAACAATACTGTGTTGAATTGACATACAATAATATATAAGATTTTTGCACAAGAGAATGCGTATTTTTTGGAGAATTTTGTATAGCAAATATTTTAATAACATCAATATGCATTTTCTTCAAACAATATTCTGGATAATTATTGCACAAATTGTGAACA
Organism: Kuschelorhynchus macadamiae; assembly: GCA_030620095.1. NCBI lineage: Eukaryota > Metazoa > Arthropoda > Insecta > Coleoptera > Curculionidae > Kuschelorhynchus > Kuschelorhynchus macadamiae. The sequence goes on along the minus strand of JAUTXW010005202.1, from coordinate 557,077 downwards.
TTTTAAACGCAAAATTGTGCATTATATTAGAAAATACTTTTTTCTGGATATTATTGTACATTTTTTATGCACAAAATGTGTTTTTTTAAACATATTTCGATATGTATGAAAATATGTGAAATAAGGAAGCCAAACCACAATCAACTAATTACATAACCTTTAGTCAAAAATTATGTCAAATAAAAAATAATTTTTAATAAAAAAATGGTTTTATTCATTGTAGTAACTCCAACTGGATGTAGATAAACTTCTTGGTAAATGCATTTTGAAATTTTGATGTTACGTAACTAAAACAAAAAAAATCGGTGTAAAAGTATATGGTTTTTTAACGAGTGAACATAGTGCTTATCCAAAACACAATGTTTTGTAAGATTAGTTAAGTTTTTTATTTTAAAACATAACGGGTTACTGCAATTGCCATATTCTAAATTACACAAGAGCCAAACATAATTTGTGTTTTGTGAAAATCAAGCAAGTTAGAATTTGAGGCATATTTAATACAAATTCAAGTTCTTTCACATTTTAATGTGTTACTCGGGAACTCATTATGTTTTAAAAAGGGTTAAGCAGCTTAAACTGATATATCTTCTTTGTTTTTATGTAAGATTTTATGAAATATTTTTATAAGCATTCAATAAGACTATACCATATAAATTAATCCTAAAAAGCAACAAGTTTATTCAGTTTATTGTCTTTAAGTTCAGAGTTATTATACCCTCTCAGAAATAGTTGTATTTATATATTATGTCAATAGGTATAAGTACATACCTGTGTATAGCTTAGTCCTATTTGCCTTCAAGAGTACAAAACTGCAGATTCCCCGGGGTAGAATATTTTAAACAAAATCGCTAAAAAACAACACTACTCCCCAAGAAAATATTTTTTTTTGATAAGCCTGCAGTCTATAAACCAAACGATCTTTTATGTATGTTGCCAGTATGACAATCTGTCGTTTCTGTTGAATTATATTTTCGAATGTCGCCACAATTGAAAACATCCGATGTCTGTGGTCCAATCAGAGCCTGGATGAGGGAGGTTAAATAAAATATAAACATAACTGATTATCAGAGGAAAAATAAATAATTTTTTTCTGAAGATTTTAACACGTGACGCTATTGGTCACGTGTTAAAATCTTTTACACAAGTTTTATTCTTAAAATCTGAACACTGTTGTAGTTTAATAATGCACAACGAATATTAGCCTTTTTAGCATTGTTTTGTGGATAAAATATGTACAATTTTGGTTAAAAAACGCTACACAAATGAAGGCATCTATTTTGAATACCCCTGTATATATTTTCTGCACAATTGTGTAACATTAATGCACAATTTTTTCTGAATACATTATTGTACGAATAACGATTTTTTACCGTGTAAGTATCGAGGAAAGTCAATACAATTTATTTTTTCAGCTGCGGATGTATTGGTCTACGTTGGTTTCGTACCGGTGTTATTAACTAACCTCTCTGACCTTGCGGAAGTGGTAGAAATTCACCTGGAGACCCTCAATTCGTTGCTTTACTGCGATGGCAGGAAGATTGCCCTTGAGGAAGATGGCTTTCAGACATTGGTACTAATTATGCAATATTATTTCCTAAGTCCAAAGTAGATTAAAATTTTAATAAAATGGGAATTTGTGTGTAAGGAAGTTAAAATTTCCTTTACCCCGAATTTCCCTCGTTATGAATATTTCCTTTCATTATGAATAGTAAAGTGTTTTATACCAGTTTCTACCTATGCCACACCGAGTTCCACTGTATCACTTCAATTTTGCGAGATATTAACTCAACTGAATACTGAATAGGAAGATTTTTTTACATTAATTTTTTTAGACATTTTATTTGGCCGCCATTACGTTTCTTCAGCTTTACCAGTTTTTCTCTATATCACATTTAATGGATGCCCAAAATTTAAAATTAATCGAATACGTGGTTTTTCAGACTGATTTTTTTGAATAATTTATTAGGCCTCCATTTTATTTTGCTGTCTTGGATTCATATCAAAATATTACAGGTTGATTCCTTGATTTTTGAGCAAAATTTGAGGTAAATTTGTTAATTTGTTTATTAGCACCTAATAATTTTTTTAACATTTCCGCCATATTGGCTTTTTACTAAAATAGTACCAGGTTCTCACGTAACCCTTAGTTTTTTACCGACAGTCAATCGGGTAAGTAGTTTTTAAGCTGCGAATTGACAGACAGACAGACCGACAGAATTGAGAATACACGTTTTCCGTCATTTAGGGACCCCGAAACGCGAAGATTTGAAAAAATCGCGGGAGGTGATTTTTGCACGATTTCAATATTTCCCTTTACATTGACACATACCACCATTTTGTTACGGCATTTTGAATTCGAACCAGCTTACCCCTATACCAATTTTTCTGCAAAATTTAAAGTAAATTGAATAGAATTAAAAAACAAATTGGTCGCCATTTTGTTCCGCCATCTTGAAACCTTTACCAGTTTATCTCTATATCAAACTTAATATTTGCACAAAATTTGAAATCATTCTAATTTTTTAAATATTTTATTAGGATCTTGTTTTGCTATCCTATATTCATACCAAAATGTTAGCAGGTCATCCCCATATAACTCTTAATTATTGACCAACATTGGAAGTCAATCGGGTAAATAGTTTTTTAGCTATACCGCAAACATACAGACAGTCAGACCGACGGAATTGAGAAAACATATACTCGGTAAAATACGATTTGTGGGTTTGGTACGAGAGGCAAACCGCAGCCCAAATTGTGTACACCAAAGAAATACATTACTCTTAAATATCTTAAAACAGCAATTCCCAATAATTCCCACGCCTCGGCCCACTCAATTTCCAACAACTGCAATGCCGGCGCAATGGACTGTAATACCCTACAACGCCTTGCAATGCCCCAAAATTCTGGATTTTCTGTAATATTTTTTTTATATTTTGATTTGTTCACACATATTTCAGTATGCAGATATAAAATGTATTTTAATATATTCAGCTAGTGTCTGTTAATGAATAAGATTAGTAGTCGCCATCGAGAGTAAGTATTTTGGTTTGAATTTTGAATTACAGAGTAATGTGTTTTGGTTACCAAACTTTTTTTACAAGGTTAGTCTTGTCTCGCTAGGCATTATTAAACTAAGTGCGTAGAACTATTTTTTAAAAACCACAGGTCTAGCAGGATTATTGGGAGATCAAAATGTAGTGTAGTTTTCAGGATAGTTTTAAAACAATTTAATATTTAACCTAAATTTACGTAAGAAATAGTTACATACATATTTAAGAACAATAGATAGTTACGATACAAGTGAATTAACATTATTAAGATACGCGTGTAGAAATACACAAACATCTTAATGAGGTTAACTCACATGTATTGTACAACATTTTATCTACGTCTGATGCACGACTGCTAAAATACACCAATATTTTTATTAAACAAATTTTTCAAAAAATTTAAAACAAGCATAAAACACCTTTCTAGTAACTGTTACCCGTTTGCACTTTAATCCTGCCACTCTGCGTTACCCCGGGGCAATGTCAATTTAAGTAACATCTTATTGACAGTTTTAATTTCTTTAGTCAAAATGAGTAATTCAGAAAGAAGCATTCCTTCGGATATTGAGCAGGAAGCATTCAGGGCAACTGACGGGTTGATTCCCGAAAAATCCAGGCTAAAATATGAGTATATTTTCAATACGTTCCAAAAAATGGAGCAGAGCGAAGAATCTGCAGAACTATGGGAATGAAAAGGTACTTATTGTATACTTCGAGGAGTTATCTACTAATTATAGGCTTTTATCTCTCTTGGCGTTTTATTCTATGATAAGAACAATGATATCTATTAAACTCAATCAAAAAAGTCAACGGTATTACCTAAACCAATATTACAACATTCTTTTTAAAAGCGGATGACAAAAAATACTTATTTATAGCATAGATTATTTGGCTTGCAGGAGCTCGCAGGCGAGAGGAGTTAACAAATTTGTTGTTGGAAAAAGTCAAAGATGAAGGGCGACGTTTTCATTTGTTTTTCCGACAACGAAAACGAAAATAGCCAGGGACACATGTAACATCTGGAAATATTTAAGAGATAGACATGGTAGGTTTTTCATCCAATTTTGAAAAGGTGTGTGTCTGAAGCAACCGGTGGGCATTAGTTCTTTTGGATCCTGGCCAAAACAAATTGCTTTTTATCTCAAACTTGAACATCCAGAAGAATATACGAGGCATTGCTTCCGAAGATCATCTACGTCCTTATTGGCAGAATCAGGAGCTGACATTCTAACAGTAAAGCGTCATGGTGGCTGGCGATCCAACACGGTTACGGAAAACTACATCGAAAATTCTGCAGAAAACAAAAGAAAAATAGGATCCAAAATTCTGGGTGAAACGGAAGAATCTTTGGACGAGTCCCGAAAAAAAATTTAACAAAGCCATCAGACGACCAGTTAAAATAATGAGAACAATGTATTAACTACAAATTTAGCAAACGTGACCGCTTCGTCAGGAATTTATTTCAAAGATTGCATAAGAAGGAGCGCGGTAATGAAGCTCCCAACTCATGCAAAATCTATGTATGTGACTCACGGAGTAGATAAAACATGTTAATTAAGTCACTCAACTTGCTAGTCGCAGATAGAATGCGATTTTTTTAATGTGTGTCAGTGTTAAATGGTGTACTTTATCCAATGCGTTTTTTAATTACAAATTACAGTAAAATAGTATTGAAAAAGACATTTGTAATTTTATTTAAAGAAATATTTACTTTTTAAATAAATCTATATCTAAAATGCTTATTTCTGATATCGAGTTCTAATTATTAGTTTTATTAAAGTCTGTGTAGCTTTCTCATTTATATCTACAGTGTAAATATTCGTATTTATACATGTTCACTTTTAATAATATAATTTTTTATTTAATTTGGGTTGTTCAGTAAATATTTAATAGGGAACTTGCATAATTTTTTTAATCCGAAAAAATACTAAAGTTTATAAGGCCACGTGGTATTTAAACATATATCTAAAAAAATCAATTTTATTGCCTCGCCGGTCCACAAAAGGCAATTAAAAAAGCCCCAAAATTCAAATTACGTCACCCGACCAAAAACGGGACGTCATTAAGTATAGGCGAAATCTGGCACTAGGTCCAACGTTCAACAACAACAGGCGTAATTCGTCAAGCCGTCAGCCAGACGACATTTGTCTTTTTTTTGGTTAATGGACGACTTAATAGTCTCGAATATATTTTGTTCAGCAATACACCCTTTTGTTCTAAATAAACATAAAAATTAAACTACAAAATCACAAAATTAAAACAAAGAAAACTGCGAATACTGCTATCAACCATGACAGCTAACAGCCAGCTGATATTGCATTTTTGCCGGTCGTTGGCAACGTTGCCATACTGGTACGATGAGACGGCGCCAAATGCTGTCGTTTGAAATGATCCGTTTGCGCGCGAAATTTTAGAACTTTATTACAAAATAAGTATTAAATTCTAAGGCCTTATATTTCAGATATTTACTTTTTATATGTAAGAGAAAACATTCATGTAATAAAAAAAAATATGCAAGTTCCCTATTCTTTCTATAATTTTTTATCCTAGTATCTGGGTTTGTTATAATCTTTACTTCCTTGTACCCACATATTACTGAATTGCTAAATTGTACGCACCGGGTGAAATCGAGGTCGAAGTATTAAAAAGTAAATAGTACCAAAACAACAAATATTTGATACATTTTTAGGATAGTTTAGACTGGTTTAGTACGTACCTACCTTTAGCTACCCTAAAAAATATCAAATAAAATTCGCATAAAAACTGAGGCAAACTCAATTATTGCTTCCGTCGGACGATACTTTTGTCTTGTCCGGCAGTTTTTTATTTTGTTGTATAAAAAAACTCACATTTTTGCCCTTGATATGTAGGTAAAACTATTAGAAAGAGACGAAGGCGGCATTTTAGCAAAAACCTGTAAAGTTTTGGTGAGATTATGTCATTTAAAGGAGGCGAGAAAACTAGCCAAGAATTTAAACCTACTACCCGAACTGAATAGGCTACTCCATGATGAAGTAAGTAAAGTATGTCACACGAATCTGAGACTATGAAAAGAATACAAGTATCTATGGAAACGGTGCATTACTCATTAGTGATTGGCTAAAACTCTACATATCTATAGAAACCGTCTGCTTTTGAAAATGCTCTCCCTTTCGTCGCGATTTCAGATTCGTGCGGCGTACTGTATATATCACAAACTAAAGTCTTTTTTTATTTTGATATTTTAAGTAAGCAGATAATAGAATTACGGGTCTCATGAACCTTATAAACCCAAACATTCTCTTCAATTTTAAACCATACCATATGTTGTATAGAGTAGATTAAAAGTAAAAATTCCTTGGAATACTAACTCTTTTTTTTTCAAAATAAAATTTGAAAATTATAATTTTTACAACTTTTCAATGCAAAACCTCTGTATTATGAGGTTGTTGACAGAATACAGAAACAAAACACCTTATTTTTTCCTTGTACAATAGATTTTTATTATTTATTATCGTTTTATTGACGAACCTGGTGCTAACCTAACGGAACCGATCCGCCTATGTTCTGTTAAAAAATTCTTGTTTTTAATATAGACTCGTATTATTGTTTTCTTTACAGCAAACCTAACCAATCCTAACCTAACCTAATCCACATTTTTATTAGTTTTATTAAAAAAAAACTAAAAACATATATATTAGAAAATCAACAACGGTCTGGCAACATTGGCATGGAATAATCTGAATTGAATAATCTTGGCAATCGCTTGTTATTTTTAAAATATGACTAGGTTCTGTTAAAAAATCCTTGTTTTTAATATAGACTCGTATTATTGTTTTCTTTACAGCAAACCTAACCAATCCTAACCTAACCTAATCCACATTTTTATTAGTTTTGTTAGACAAAACTAAAAACATATATATTAGAAAATCAACAACAGTCTGGCAACGTTGGCATGGAATAATCTGAATTGAATAACCTTGGCAATGGCTTGTTATTTTTAAAATGTGACTAGAAGTCGTTCAGTAAAATTGAAAGAAAATATATGAGTTATTTATGTTTTATGTAACTTTTACAAAGAAATAACATTTATTTATCAATAAATACTAGTAAGAACTATATATTTTAGATACCTATTAGTAACAGCACACAAGTGTAAAACTTACGCAAATAACGATAAAAATCGTGAAGAGGGAGAATAAAGCAAGTTTTTTAGTGATTTTTTATTTAAAAAATTGACTCTTCTAAGGTTAGTTATGTTTAAAAATGTCCAATTTACGATAATCCTCCAAAAGAATATAAAAAAGTGGGATCTTGTAAACAATTAAACCCACGGAATTTGATAATTTTGAAATATAAAATAGTTAGTTTACCTTCATTTAACTGTTTTAAGAAAGTAAAAGAAATGGATAAACCACTTTTTCTATTAAAAAAACCAAAAAGAAATCCGATATTTTCACTGCATTCCAATACGCCATATTCCTTAATATGACAATTTGAAGAAAGGCTATCTTGCATTGTTGCCAAACTTACATTATTGTATTGTATTAAATTTTTCACGTTTGTCTCCCGACAGTAATGCATTTGGATCCCTGTGCCGATCCCAAATATTAGACTTTCGCCAGTGATGTACTTGGCTGTCGTTTGTCTTTTATATTAGGGCTTTAATGATGATGCCTACGGCGCCAAACCTGGTGCTAACCCGGTACCAATCTACCTAGTGCGGTCAACACTAATCAACAGGCGGGTGCATCACTGGCGGAAGCCTCTGGGCCGATGCCGAATGTTAGACTTTCGCCAATGATGCCCTCCGTTGTTGTTCGTCTTTTAGGGCTTTAAAGATGACGCCTACGGCGCCTAACCTGGTGCTAACCCGGTACCAATCCACCTAGTACCTTCGCGCTCCTGCTGGTACCGATCCACAACCCACAAATGCATTTTGTTTTTCTGATATAATTTATATAGATCATATATAAAATAAACTTGGCAACGTAGCATCCCCAGCACACTGGATTTCCGTCCAACAGACGACACTCCCGCTCTCTCTTTATTTAGCAGCTGTAATTATGTTTAAAAACGTTTAATAATGTCTAATACAATAATTACTTCTAACTTTTAGTTAGAAATAATAATTTTGGTGTTATAAAGCATTATAATATAATCAGTCTTTTACGTAGTTCATAAATTAAGTTTGTGAAAAATATGTTTTTAGCGATACGCCAAAAACAAGTTCAGTGCAACCTTCCGAAATCTTAGTTTTTTTGGATATAATTTGAAAAAGTGCCTCATCCATCAATTTTTGTGTATAGGAACTATTAAAAAAAGGTAATCTTTCAAATGTATATTTTAAATTTGTTAAATTCCATGGGTAAAATTCTTTACAAGAGCCAAAAAAGTGTAAAAATTCTGGGTTTATAATGATCACTACCTACCTAGAAATACTTACATAAAAGTGATTGTTTTTTAATATACCTATATCAGATATCAAAAGCAATAAAATATTTGTTTCATTTCAAAATTCGCCACACTCATGACAACCCTGGCAAAAATATTTCCCTAATTTGAATTGTAGGATCTGATCTAATCGTATTTATTACTTGTAAATATTACCTAAGCAGTTATTTACGTACCTTTGGTTTTTTTTTACTTTGAATAATATCAGGAACAGTTTAGCAATGCCAATAACCTAATACATAGTCACCTGATCTCAGATAAGCTCAATTATTTTCTCTGCTATGAATCATATTTCCTTGCACTTGGTGTAATAACACGTTCTTGTAATTTAAGTGTGAGTTTAACAACTTTAACACTCATAACAAAACACATACTGACGTTTTTTTTTATGGTAAACTGATATGCACACTGCACAGTGCACACCTCTGTCGATATTTTCATAAACTGGATTCGACAGTTCGACTTCAAGCCACAGTCTACACGCCACTTTTTTCTTTATTTGTTTTTGTTTGCTGCACCGCCTACTTGATTGGTTTAGAATATTGAGGCGCTTGAGAGATTTGCGATTCCGCGTACCTCGCTCGGCACAGTTTCATTAAGCCCGCTACTCAATATTCGTCGATTCGTCATTTGTCCATTCGTTCATTCGTCCACATAATATAGGGCTTAGAGCTTTCATTCTTACGCTAAGGTGTGGAGGGTCTGGTTTATCGGTTCGATTCGTTGCCCGGCGATACCGTCTTTTGAGCGAATAATCAAGTAGGCTTTGATCTCGGCGAGCCGTTCGTCCGAAACCATGATACAAAGAAAAAGAAGATATGACATTGCGCAGGTTCAAGGCCAATGAAGTCGAATCGTATACGTCATGTGGTTCGTAAATAGAATCTAACCGCCATTTGATTTGCATTGTGTCGTGTGTTCGTGGTCGGGTTTTTATTTTATTTTGGACGAATATTTGTTTAAAATGCGTTGTTCGGTGGCTAATTGCCATACAGACTATGAGTCTAAAGACTTTAATAGAGAGATAATGTTTTTTCGGTTTCCCAACGATGAAAATCTTTGCCGGGAATGGGTAAATGCCTGCAAACGGGAGGACAAGGTGAATACGAAAAACGCGCGAATTTGCTCAAGACATTTTCACTCTGATTCTTATGAAAGAAACTTAAGATTCGAGCTTTTGGGATATTCAGCGAGAAATCGTCGCCTTCTGAAACCGGACGCAATACCCACATTGAATTTACCAAAGAAACCTATGAAGACCTCAACTAAAAAAATAGAGAGGATCGTGCGAATAAAAGAAACCGTACCAAATTAGTGAATAGTATTCTGGAAGCTAGGTGAGTGGAATACCAAAATGTATGAATACCAAATGTATGATATGTATGTAGATTAGTCAGGGCTAAACTAACTTAAACCTATTATTGGTGTTTTGTGGTTTGGGATACTTTTTAGTAGTTATTTTATTTTATTATTTTATATTAATAGGTGAAGGTGTTAATACATAGAGAATGTTTTGTTGTAGTGAATGTAGTAATCAAGAAGATAGTTTTGCGGGTAGCACGACTAACAATAACAGTAACGATGGTGTTGGAAACATAGTTATTGTCGATGAAACCGATATCCAGCCCAAAAAAGATATTGGGTATGTGTTTATTTTTGCAATAGTTAGACTGTATTACACATTATAATATGATGTTTTGTTTTGCCTCGTGTTTGCTATTTAAGATGTTATTTTATGTATACTATTGACTCTTATCTGCCTGTGCTATATACTCATAATTTATAATTATTTTAGTACTAACACTGACATTGATGAAAGGGATGACATCATTAGAAAATTAAGAAAAGAAAATTCAGAACTAAAAAATGAAAATGGTATATTTAAAAACTTTTTCTCACACTCCCAAGTAAATAAACTAAAATATCCCAAAAAACGAGTAACCTGGACTGTAGAGGATATTTCTAAGGTCAGTATAAAAATAAATTATGAATAATTTATTAATACCAAAGAAGAGGTTTGCGGTATGCACACAAAAAAGAAAGATAATGTATTTTGTGCTGAATTTTTATGTATTTTTTTTATTTCAAAGGTGAACATGTTGACAAATAATTTCAAGAAATAATTATTTTACACAAACTATACTGTCTTCTTTCCATTTTTTTTTTCATTATTACAATAACTTTTATTTTTATTTATAGGCTATTGTTATTCACTCTGCAGGTGCCCGAGCCTATAGGCTTTTATTAAAAAAAGGCTATCCATTACCCTGTGTTTCAACACTTAGAGGATGGGCCAAAAAAATAAAGGTGGAACTTGGCATTTTAAAACAGGTAAGATAATGAAATCAGGGTGTACTAGGGGTTTTAATATACTTTGTTATAAAGTTGTTTTTTTTTACAAAATCAATTTAATTTTAAAAAAATGTGTCTGATCACAGCTTTATGGACTCTAAAAAACTTGTGTAAATTAAAATGACTTTAAAGGGCTAGTTTTTGATATCCATAAAGCTACAACATATAAAAAAACTAGAAAATTGACGGAGATATATTTTACCATTGTCCAGTGCGTTGGTCCAAATGGTATTGATTAGTTTGTCATTAATTAGCTTTTAAAAAGGTAAGATAGAAAAGTTAAATGTATTTTCCCCAAACTTATCGTCTTGCCACCAGTAAATTCTTGTTATTTTTTTCTCTAAGGTTTATTAAGGACATTGAGATGGATTTCTTTGCAGGTTTTCATGATTGTCAAACAGACCGATTTAACTGACCTACAAAGAGTGTGTGTTTTATCCTTTGATGAAATTAAAACTAGAAGTGCTTACTTATATGACAAGGTAAACGACCAGACATTGAAGCCCTATAATTATATTCAAGTAGCTACTATAAGAGGTTTATTTGGTAATTGGAAGCAACCCATTTTCTACGATTATGACTGCCAAACGACGAAAGACAAACTTTTTGAAATCCTTAAGTTCATAGAAAAGGCAGGATTCCCTGTCGTTGCAGTAGTAAGTGACTTAGGTGGACGTAATCGTGGTTTGCACAAAGAATTGGGAATTACTACAACACAAACTTGGTTTATAAATCCACTATCCAACCAAAAGGTGTTTGTATTTGCAGACGTTCCACATTTGATCAAATTATTAAGGAATCACTTTGTTGATCAGGGTTTTATTTTAAATGGCAAAGAAATCAATAAAACCATTATAGAGAAACTAATAGGCATCACTAATTCCAGTGACCTAAATATAGCTCACAAAATTTCGATGGATTCTATAAATGTTAAAGGCGCCCAAAGGCAAAAAGTGAAACTGGCAACAAAACTATTTTCCCATACCGTTTCAAGAGCTCTTACAAGATGTGGAATGCTTGGAGAATTTGGGGATGAAAATTGGATGGAGTGTGCAGAATTTTTTAAGGATGTAAGTTGGATGCTAGTTTTTGTATAATACTGGTATGATCTAACGTCAACTTTGTGATTAATGGTATTTTGTTTTTAGGTAAATGACTGGTTTGACGTTCTCAATGTAAGAGTGCCTGAAGAAGATAGCAGAGAAAGAAAAAAAGCTTACGGCCTATCACTTGAACTTCAAACCAACATTTTAGATAAAATGAGCAATATCATTTCTTCTATCAGGGTTAAAGGTAAAAATACATTATTACCTTTTCAAAAGGGAATTCTGATTACCAATTCATCCTTAAAAATGTTGTATGAAGATCTTAAAGAAAGAAACGGTATTAAGTACCTCCTCACCTACCGTTTGAATCAGGATGTGCTGGAAAATTTTTTTGGTGTCATAAGATCAAAGGGAGGTTTACATGACCATCCAAACCCCCTTGAATTTAAATATCGCCTTAGAGCGTATATTTTAGGAAGAAATGAAGGAGCCTTATTCAGTGAAGGTAATACTCAAAAATTAAAATAAGTAAAACTCAAAGTCTCAAACACATTAAAGATTAATACATTAAAATAAAACAAGAATATAAGACAAATTAAAATTTAAAGATTAAAAAAATGTGAAACATGTTAAAATGACATAAACAACCTATTTCTATACGTAACAATAATAAATAAATATAATAATAAGCATACCGGAGTAACGTTTTATTGTTTAACACATCACTGACTTAGGTCTAAACTTTCAGTTTTATTTATTTTAATTTATATTAAAATCTGTTTCTTTGAGAAAATTCACAAATTTTGATTTGAAATTTGATTTAAGGTAATACTCAGACAGACGACACCCCCGATTTGGAAACAGAAAATGTTTTAAGTAAAGATCATTTTCGACATCTAGTTACAGAAGACCCTCCAATTTCTGATGCTTTAAACCAAGAACTGGACTCCATACCTTATGATGGTTTACAAAATTTAGCGGGGTTTATCTGCCACAAGCTAAAGAAGTCAGAACCAACAGCGTCTACCTCCACAAATACTCTAGACAATTCTTTAACATGGGTTGATCATTTGTCTGAAGGTGGTTTGGACAAACCATCTGAGGAAATGATGCAGCACATAGAAAAATTGGAGACAATTTTTAACAATGTTAATGCTGATAACCTGCATATTTGTAAGGGATATATCAGTTATTTAATTGACCGCAGTTCTAATGTGGATTGTAGCCTAAATGTAAAAAAAATATTTTTTAGATCTCGAATGTTTTTCCGCATGAGGAATTTAAATAAAGAATTGTTAGACAGAGATTTTTCAAAAAAAAGAAAAATGTTAAAAACTGTTAAATAATGTTTTTTTTATTATTGTATTATTTATTATTTTGTTAGTATTGTTAGCTAGTTAGTATGCAGACTCAGACTAAGAGCCCTGAACTAAGGCTTATTTTAATATTCCATGTATTTTTGTAAAAAATCAAAATAGCCCCTTTTGTTTGCATAATTAAACTTGTAATTATTTTAGTGATCCTTATATTTTCATTACATTAGGTTTTTGGAAAACTATTTTTTGTAAAAACCCAGTTTTTACAAATGGATATCAAAATATATTTTTAAAAAGTTTTTTTTCTATTTGCATCGCATTTAATACAATAGAGTCATCAATAATCATCATTATTAATAAAATAAAACAAAACATCATATAATATTTTGTTTATCGTTTTATCTATTTTTTTCAGTACCCATAAATAAATATTTTTATACCTGTGTTTTTTTTATCCCAATCAAAATAGTTATTTTATGCGATAAGTGTGTGAAGTTATGATTTTTTGACGAATGTGAAAATCACATGAGTCAAAAAAGGTAGTATTTTACACACTAGTAGCATACAAATTTTTTTCTAAAACCAAAAAAATCGTAGCAAAATTTCCAAATTTTTCAATTCCTTTACACACTAGTGTAAAGTAAATTTGACATATTTTTAAAACTGACATTTGTCAAAATATTAAAATTTTTCAATTACTTTACGCACTGTTTTAAAATGTTACACGTCTTGAACAGTGCGTAAGGTGAGTACTTTACGCACCGTTGTAGAAAAAATAATTTATGTAAAAGCAATACCTAAAAATAATAATATTATTATTATCTTTGGTAAAAGTAATTAGTGATTCTGATTCCATTCTAAAAGAAGGGTATGTTTATCTATTAATGTTCTTGAGAAATAAAAAAACACCCTTTTCAATCACATAAGGACTTAATTTGTATTTTTTTTCTATACATTTTATTTTTGAATTCATCATAAATACTTACCTACCCGGTTGTGAAGAACGGTATTTTAGCCTATTACCGTTCACGAGATACAAAAAACCACCCCAATTAACCCCCTAGGGGTTAAATTTGTAGTTTTTTTCTATAGTCTTTTTTATCTTATCATAACTACCCGATTCTAAATGAATGGTCTCTTTACCTATCACCTTCTCCAAATTCAAAAACTGCCCCTTTCAACCCCTTATGGGGTGAAATTATCATAATGTATTGATTATGTATTGTCACAAAAGCTTAATGTGTGTACAAAATTTAAAAATAATGGAAATAATAAAAATGGTTGAAAAAGCTGTTACAAGATTGAAACAAACAAACAAATATACTGGTCAAGTTAAATAAAACCCTTTTAAAAGCGAAAAATAGTACCCTCTTTTTCTTAAAACCTACTGTATTTAACTATTTTTATTTATTTCTACTCATATGTTTAAATGTAACTGTTTATTTTGATATAATCATGTTATTTAATATTTAATCCGCAAATCTAGTTCACTATAGCTACTTTTTGATTACCTCAGGAAGCTGTAAAATATTCTCTCGTATAAAATTATTGTATAAAACGTACCAGTATAGATAAATCGTCAACATTTGTTCATGTTTAAAGTTCATATCTAACTTAATATGCAGAAAACCACGAAAAATCCCATATCCCAATATGTTAAATTTAAATTTTACGAACCGCGTGACGTCATGCGCGAACTGGACAAATTTGTGACCGCGATTTAGCATATCTTGTTTTCTTTGTATCATGGTCCGAAACTAATCTTTGGTTTTTTTGAGTGTATTTTCAAACATTGGAAGGCAAAGGCATGAAATAAAATTTGATGGATATGAATGGACGAATCTAATGAACGAATCGAACCGAATAGTGAGTAGCGGGCTTAAGTCTAGTTCACAAACTGAAAATTGTGTTAATTCTTGCTACTGCTAGTAAAAATATGAGTGAGCGATCATCGGATTCTGAATGACGCCTAAAAAAATGTGCAATAGTTTGAAACCCGCACATAAATAATTTCAAAAGTTGTTAACAAATTAAGTTAAAAAAAGTTTTTTGCAAATAACTATTAACTACTTTAGTAAAAGAGTGGAAGAAATGTCCTATAAAAAAGTTCTACTCTAGGAACTCTTATCTCTGTTTCAGTAAGTTCAGCTCGGCGAGCGCCAAATCGGTACAATGCATGCTCCAGAGCCTGTGATATAATATTATAACAATATATTGTAAACTCTGGTATAGGTAAATTTGCCGCCCTCTAATTTGTGCTGCCCCTTGAGGATGCACGTGCTGCATTCCCGCCAATAACGGTCCTGTATAATCCCATCGATTGCACCATGTATATATATATATATATATATATATATATATATATATATATATATATATATATATATATAGTAGAGCGTTTTTCGTCTCTCACTAGCACACTGACGCTTATGACATGGGTAAGATGAGCAAGAAGAGACTCATTTTATGGATACAATATATACAGGGTATAGGTACCATTAAATAAATTAAACTTTGTTTTGTTGTGACTTTTCACCAGTCTTGTATATTTAATTTTTCTTTATTCCAATAAAATTTAAAAAACTTCTTACTCTTGGAAATAATACCATTACCACATATATCAAAAAAACCGTACATCTCTGTCCCAAAATCTATTCTCGTATATTTCTATATCTGAGCTCAAATTTGATTTTTTAGTTTTTTCTTTATAAAAGAGTCGATTTAAAATGCTTTAATATAATATTTTATACTAATACCGAAAAATGAGTTATCCTTGAAACTGAGATGGACAACAGTTACATCCAAAAATTAAAATGAATGTTAAATATTACAGAGAGTTGAAGTCCATGCAGCTGCCGCTCAAGCGATCATGTTCTGTACGATTAAAAGCTCAGAAAAAATTGCTGCCAGTAAAATCAAAAACATGCCGAAAAGGTTGGTTCAGCTTTGCAGGAATAAACTAAATTATGAAGCTCAGATGTATGCAATAAAAGTAAGTTTCTATTTTAATTTCCAACTGTAATTTCACTTATTATAAAGGAACAGTGAAATGGTTAAACGGAGAGAGTTTTAGAAAATATTGCATCTTTAATTATTGTGACTTTAAAAGCTTCTGTTTAACTTTACTTGTTAGTTAGGATGTATGTTTGGATCGAATCTTGTAACTTTTGAAACAGTTCCTGTTATAGGAAGTAACTGAGATTTGGTATACGGTATATAAATTTGATGACAATACTATATTATGGTGTAAAATCGTGAATGTCTTATACAGGGTGCGTAAAAAAGACTGATAAAACGTACAAAACAGTTCCCGTTATCGGATTTCCCTGCGATTTGGTATACTTAAACCAGATAGCAATACATGGTGCGTAAAAAAATTATGCTAAATATGCAAAATAAAATAAACGCAAAAAACAAATACTGTTTAAAAAAGCTTTTATTTATAAACTATTAAATTGAAAAGTAGAAAATAATTAAACTTACATAAACACTAAACTTTTAAAATTTTGAATATATTTTTAAATGCTTGAGACGTGAGACTTCATCATACTTGAAGTAAAGCTTTAGGCTTTTAACAAAATATTTAAACTTTTAAAGGTTCTGTGTTTATGTAAGTGTAATTATTTTTTACTTTTCAGTTCAATAGTTTATAAATAAAAGCTTTTTTTACATATTTTTTATATTTATTTCATTTCTCAAATATTTTCAAATCAGCAAGCAATTTTTTGTGCAAAATTTTGTCCGACTTTGAATTTGACGTTTCGTAAACGAAGGCTTATCATCAAATTATGTTTTTTAAATACGGATCAGGATTTTTTATTTTATTTTTAAGAAGCCGTTGACCTCCCACATTAGATATATTTAAAATTCTCCATTAGAAATTTGGCCAAATTCTGATTTTCTGTCTTTCTCTCTCCCTAATTGCTTCTTATGACAAAATCTTCGATTTGGTGTCCAAATATCAAGTTGTTAGCTGTAAGAGGTTAAATGCTTCTGAAAACAAAATAAAAAGTCTAAGTCCATATTTAAAAAAAATAAGCTGATGATGGGCCCTTGTCAACGAAACATCACGTTCAAAAATCTGATAACACCACAAAATTTGACACCAAAAGTCGCTTTGGAAATATGTTACAAATTTGTAAAATCTTGAGGAATAAAAAGTTATTGAACAATTTTAAAAACCCAAGAATCATAATAGCAAGAATCCGCAGTTGCTATTAAGTTTGTAAAAATTGTCTAAAAGTTTCCCCATTTAACAATTTCTTCATCTCTTATAATAAGCAATATCCCAATGTAGAGACTCAAATTTCGGACACACTGTATATGTGAGAAATCTGAATATAATATAGAAGGTGTTCGGGAACAAAGTCAGGAAACTTAAGGCCGTGAGTCTACTTGAAAAAATTGGTAGCAAATCATTTAAGAAAAAGACAAAATCTCAATGGTTTCCTATTAGTAACGGCTGATCAAATTTGCATTTTTAATTTAAAATTTTGGGAATATTTAATGTATCTCTTTATGGATCAACTTGACATTTGACATATAAGTTTAAGGTAATAGACACTCTTATCCAACGGTAAAAATTTTTCTTTAAGTTACCACCAGAGGGCACCTTACCTACAACTGAAAACTTATTTCCGGGGAAACTTTTTTATTTTGGAAGAAATTGTGAAATTCTTTAAGTTGATGGAATGTGCTCCAAATAATGTACTCTTACTTCAAATCGATAAACCATACCGTTTGCCGTTTAGCCGCAAATCGATAAAGTTTTATTCAATTAAATTATAACAATACAAAAAATAACAGCGTAACACAACTAACTCACTTTATACTTTTTCTAACGGGTTTTAGAAAATGTCTCCGAACGCGATGAAAAACACTTGGTGTATTTCTAATATGTTCACAGCCATTTATTATTCGAACTCGTAAATCGTCAAGGTTATTGACTGCGGTTTTATACATCAACGTCTTTAGATACCCCCAGAGAAAAAATCCACTGGGTTAAGATCTGGGAACGGGGTGCCCAAGGGAGTGCTCCGTCTCTTCCTATCCAACGTTCCGGAAATGCCTCATTCAGATATCCACGGATGTTAAGGCTGTAATGTGGTTGTACGCCGTCTTGCAAGAGCCACATCCTTATTCTCTCTCTCTTTCCACATAAGCATGTGGGTTTTCAATAACCCACTGATGGTGTGATGTAAATTCATTATTCCATGTACAACCAGCTTAATCAGTAAATAATATGATATTAATGAAAGTATTATCATTTTTATATTTATATAAAATAGTATTACACATGTTTAGGCGTAATATCGTATCACCACAAAGAGGTTGCACCTTTTGCAAATGGAAGGGATAAAAAAGTTCTTTATGGATGACCTCCCAAGCTGTAGACTTCGCCATTCCTTCTGCAACGGCAATTTGCTGAGTACTGACACCCGGGTTTTTTTCTATCGTTTGAATTATTTTTTCTTCTGCCTCAACCGTTCTAACGGACTTGGCTCTTCCTGTGTCATATTTGCGATGCGTAAATGAACCTTGTTCACCAAGTCTTGTATGAACCCTCACAAACGTTTGAGCATGAGGAACATTTCGGTCAGGGTGTGCTTGTATATAAATCCTTCTGCATTTCCATTTGCTCTCCCATCGCAAAAGTGCATGTTCCGATATTTTACATTTGTTGTGTTTACATTCCTCCAGCATCATCTTTAGAGGCCTATCAATCATTTTGTAACAAATGTAAATCTCTTAGAAACCAATACGATAACCACAAATTTATCATTTTTGGAGATTTCAACTTGCCATCAGTTGAGTGGTTAATCGAAGACGAGACGCTGATTCCACGAGAGCTGCGATCACCTACTGCTGAAACTCTGATTGACTGTATGTTCTTCCTTGAACTGCAACAAATTAATGGTGTGAGTAATTACCTGGGTCATACATTGGATCTCGTTTTCATCGACAACTTTGATGGTCATTCTATTTCGCCTAGCCCCAATGAACTCCTTAGGATTGACAATCATCATCCTGCTATTGAGGGTTCATTCAAACTCCGGTACATACCAGTCCTTAAAAATAACAATACTATAAGCGTTTATCAGTTTCACAAAGTAAGCTATACAGAACTTAACGATTTTTACAGACAAGCTGACTGGTCTTTTCCCACAGCCGATGGCGATCTGGATCGAATTGCTCACCGTTTTTACGAATTGCTCTATGAAGGCATTGAGGCTCACGTTCCTATGAGCGCAATTAAGAGCGAGTAGTATCCCAAATGGTTTGATAATCATCTACGGAAACTTATAGCCCGCAAAAACCGGCTTCACAAAAAGTATAAGAGATCTGGTTTAAATAGTGATTATGAGGAGTATTCCAATGTACGCCGTGAAGTGAAATTTAGAACAGACACGTGTTATCTTATGTACGTGACAAACACTGAGCACTTAATTCCCAGCAACATTAAACATTTCTGGTCATTTGTTAAAAACCTCAAATCCGACTCTTGTCTTCCAAGCAAAATGACCTACAATGGCATGGATATTAATACTACGGATGATATCGCAAACGCGTTTCCTTGTCACTTTCAAGCCTGCTAATCTAATTACACTGACGCCGATCTCTCGAACATTCAGCCAGTAGAGTTTGCCACCAACTTATCAATGCATAGTTTTACCATCTCGCAAATAAGCGAAAAGATATCTCAACTCGATGTGTCAAAAAAGCGGGTCCTGATAGCTTGTCACCACTTTTCGTTAAAAATTGCTGCCAGTCACTTGCAGGTCCATTATGTAAAGTGTTTCAGAAATCTCTAGACGATAGTCACTTTCCAGCAATTTGGAAAAATTCCAGCCTCCAACCTATTTTTAAGTCAGGTGATGAAATACTGAAAATTACCGTGGAATATCATCGATTCTTTCATGTATTCCAAGCCATCATAACAGATGAGATCTTCAATACTTTTAAATACTACATCATTCCCGAACAGCATGGATTTTACAGAGGGCGCTCATCGTCAACCAACTTAGGCGTATACCATAACTTCTTAGTTTCCTCGGTAGAGGCTGGCAAACAAGTGGATACTATATACACAGACCTGTCTAAAGCCTTCGATAGTGTATGTCATCCACTTCTTATTAAAAAGCAGTCTGCCATTGGTATTTCTGGACAGTACCTTAAATTCATTAAATCATACTTGCCCGAGCGTCGACAACGAACTATTTGTGGCTCTACGGACATGTGCTATTTGTGTTATTTATCAATGATGTCCTCCTATTTTCAAACATCCCACTGTCTCTTGTATGCGGACGACCTGAAATTTTATAATATCGTCAGTCCTGATTTCAATGGTTTACAAATGGATTTAATGTAGGGTTATTAGCTTCAATAAGTGTGTTAATCCAAT
Source organism: Kuschelorhynchus macadamiae (assembly GCA_030620095.1). NCBI lineage: Eukaryota > Metazoa > Arthropoda > Insecta > Coleoptera > Curculionidae > Kuschelorhynchus > Kuschelorhynchus macadamiae. The sequence goes on along the minus strand of JAUTXW010005202.1, from coordinate 536,478 downwards.
AATGTCATCTTATATTGTAAATAATGTACATATCGATAGAGTAGATTCATTTAATGACCTAGGTGTACTTTTTGATGTAAACCTGACTTTTAACTTACATATCGATAGTATTGTTCTTAGGGCTTTTAAAACTGTAAGAAAGCGTCCATATTCTCTAAGAGACCAAGTTTCAAATGACTAAACTAGAAATAAGACACAAAGTCTCGGTCTCAGTCAAAAAGAGTATAATGCGGTTACACGTGTTTCGCCTTTTCAGGCATCATAAGACCTACAATTAATATAACAACCAAAAACTATCACTATAAATATACAAAATTCAAACAGACCTTCGACATTAACTAAAATCACAAGAACAAATCAAACAACTATAACGTCACATGTTAAAATACACACTGAGATGAGGTTAAGAAACTAAGGTATTGACACGCGCAGATAAAAGTTGAATCAAATAAAAGACAAAAAAATATATAAATAAAAAATATAAAAAAAGGTTATTGATATACCCAGGAATTGAACCCGAGCCTCCGGCGTGACACACCGAGATACTGACCACCACTCTACCAGCAGGTCTAATGAAAAGTTTATACATTATCTTCCTGCCGATTAATATTAGTAGCAAGATTATTAAAAATTAGTTGAGGTTCGAAATTGAAAACATCATTAACAAAATGTAAAACTGGGCTTCTTTTAGCCCTTGTAATTTCCATCTTCTCTAACAAATCAGTTTTTTACTCTTTGGACACTCGTGTAGTATCTTTACATTGTTTGGTATAGAGAAATGGTGTCCAGTTGTTAGCAAGTGGTTAGCAAAAGCCGACTTTGTCTCAGTGATATCAGTGTTTTTATATTTATCGAAAAGGCTAAAATGTTCCCGGACCCTAGTGGAAATCCTTCTCCCTGATTGTCCGATATATACAGCAGAACAATCTCCACAGCCCAATGAGTACACCCCTGATTTTGAGAGATGTTCAGTCTTATCTTTGGTCATTACTAGATGTCTCTTAAGTGAGTTCACTGTTTTAAAAGCAATTGAGACATCTAAATGTTTGAAAAACTTCGCCACCTGCATTAAAATATTATCAAAAAATGTTAAACCTTTGAGGCATTTTTTAAGTGTTGGTTTAGAGTGAATAATATTAAAGGAAAGTTTGTATTTATTGAAAAACTTAAAATAAAGTTTATTGATGGAGTGGATAGGAAAACCGTTGTTGAAAGCAATTTGTTTTATAATCTGCAATTCCTGATTGAAAGCTTCCCTGGAAAGAGGTATTTTGAACAACCGATAGAAAAATGAGTTGAAGGCTGCAAACTTGTGTGGGTGAGGAGAAATGGAACTAAATTCAATAACGTTATCTGTAGACGATTGTTTTCTGTATATTTAAAATTCTGTTTTGGTATTGTTCCTGATTAACATTAAATCTAAGAAAGGTAATCTACCCTCATTCTCCATCTCTAGAGTAAAATCTATTTTGTTATGATGGGAGTTAACAAATTTTAAAAAATCGGTCAACTCCTGATTGTTTCCTTTCCACACGATACATATATCATCTACGTACCTCTTGTAAGCTAATAGATGGTTGGCAAAACGGCTTTTCATAATTTTTGCCTCCAAATCACTCATAAAAATCTCACTAAGAAAAGGGGAAAGGCAGGAACCCATCGCTAGACCCGTTAACTGTCTAAAAAATAAGCCATTGAATTTGAAAAAATTTTGGTTCAGTACGGTGGAGAGCAGAGAAACGAGATTCTCCTTTACTAGTGCTGGTAGGGCAGTTTTGTCTAATAAACTCTTTACCAATTTAATGCATTCGTTGGGGGGTATGCTGGGGAACAAATTTTTTACATCTGAGGAAATTAATATTGCATCATGCGGAATGTCAACATTTTTGAGGTACTGCGCCAAATCTACCGAATTTTTTGTGGAGTAAGTATTCTGAAAACCCGTAACCTCTCTCAAAACTTTATTTAGCCACGAAGACAAACGGTAATAGGGTGAGTCAACAAAAGACACCACGGGTCTGATAGGGTTTCCCTCCTTATTTACCTTAGGTAAACCGTAGAGCAAAAACGTTCTAGGATTCATAGGATACAAATTATATTTCGAGGTTTTAAAATATTCCAAAATTACCAACGTTTGATCAAGAACACCTTTAACATTCACAAAGAATGAATTTGTGGGGTCCCTATTGATACTCTGGAACTCACCAGAGTCCAGGAAGTCTATAACCTTCTGCGCGTAATCAGCTCTTTTCATAACCACCAAACAAGAGCCTTTATCTGCTTGGTGACGATCAGGTCGTGGAATTGTATTTTTCTTCAATGAATCAAGATCAGTTTTTCTAAAATTAAACTGTTTTTTGTTAGAGAAGCCGGAATTTAAAAAATTAATAAGTTTTGCTCTTAGTACTCTGAATGATGTTCTCAGCCTCAACCGCAAGTGTCTCTTTTGTTCTCAAATCTATATCATGCGATAGATTGTATTTTAGGTTGTGGTTTAATAATTTTTCTTGTGAAGTAAAAACAACATCTGTTAAGTTTAAAAAACGTGCATGAAAATTTAAATGGGGATTTGCAAGATTTTGCCTATATTCGTTAATATTATTTGACTGTAAAAAGGATCTTTGATTGCATTTAAGTTTATGAATTTTCTTAGCCAATTTGCGAAAAGTGGCACTACCAAACGATTCAACGTCATCTCTAAACATCGAAGGCGAAACGTCGGATAGTAATTCCAATTTGACACGGTGTAATCCCAAGAACCGTGATTTCTTAATTGACCAAAGCTGTGAAAGCTTCCGTTCTAAGTTGATCCGTAAAGAAATAAATTAAATATTCCCAAAATTTAAAATTAAAAATGCAGCTTTGATCAGCCGTTACTAGGAAACCATTAAGATTTTGACATTTTCTTAAAGGACTTGCTACCATTGTTTTTTCATTAGAATCACGGCATAAAGTTTCCCGACGTTGTTCCCGAATACCCTATACAGGGTTATTCACGCAACCCGTTCATTAAAAGTTTGATGCCATTTAGATAAAAATTTCAAATTTTGGGATTAAGGTAAAGTCAAGGGGTACTTCTTTTTTGAAATATTTTCAACTTCCTGTCACTTTCGGTTTAACCGCTTATTTTAAATAGAACACCCTGTATTTTATGATATTTTTGGATTCTACGGAGAATTTGAATGCTATTTTATGTAGCATGTCCTATACCTAGGTTCAAGCGTTCTTAAGATACTTGACCTTGAACCAAAAATGAGCCTTCGGGGTACCAAATTTTAAAATCTCATATTTTTGTAAGTTTTGAAGATATATTCTTCATATTTTGCAGACGATCGGTAAATAATCTTAGGTTTCTATTTTTTTTATTGAATTTGTCTATTTTTATACAGGGTGTCCTAAATTCAGCGGCAAACATTCACATTTTCAAAGCCGCTAAAGTCCGTTTTTTTAAATGGGACACCCTATAACTTTATGCACTATCAAATGTTGAATTTAATTTTCTATCGAACTGTATTAAGGTTCCCTATACCTATTCGTAACCATTTTCGAAATAATCGGGTTTTTATTAAACTATCATATGTATTTGCTAAATGCTTACACCTTCCCGTAGTAAGCCATGGAAAAACAATTGTTGTGCTTTTCTATTCAACATTACAGCTGATTTGAAACTTTTAAATTAAAATAAAATAACACTCAAAAGCTGGTATTCTCAATTTATTTTATATTTGCGGAGAATGTTACAAAATATTGAAGAGAACGTGCCATGTTTTTAATGAAAAACATCCTCATTTATCGCCAATGAACAAGAGAAAATTGAAGAGGATTGAAACTAAGTTCGAGACTGTTCTAAACTTGTTTTAGTGAACTTAAAAATTATAGCAATCTAACAATCAACAATAAATAAATAAAATAATAATATTAAATTATAACAAATGTTCTATATGGCGTCCGTTCATTTGAAGACACATTTCAATTCTTCTTTGTACAGTTGCTGTTGCCCGTTGAATTTGTCCGTTTTCTAATTCGGCAAAAGCTGTTCGTATCCTGTCCAGTAAATCTTGTTAATAAATCCCCATAAATAAAAGTGTAGGGGTGTTAAATCAGGCGATCGCGGGGGCCATCTCCAAGGGCCATTGGGACCAGTCCAGCGATCTTCAAAAATTCGAGATAATTGGAGATAAACTGCAGCGGAATTATGTGCTGGTGCCCCATCTAATTGATACCAATAATTTTGCAGCTCACCGATAGGAATTTCTTCTATAAATTCAGAAACCGTCCGTCGTAGAATTTCCAAATACTTATCACTGTTTAAATTGTCTTCATAAATACAGTTCCGCACCTGATCATTTAATACTATACCGAAAACATTGAAGCTAAACCTCTCTTGAGAACGCGTTTCGCGTAAAGCGTGCGGATTTTCTGCTGCCCAGAAATGTTCGTTTCTTCTATTTGTCATTCCTTTTCTAGAAAATTTCGCTTCATCGGTCCAAAATATTTTTGAAAGGAATTGAGGGTCATCTTGAATTTTCAAAAACATGAATTCGCAAAATTCTACTCGTCGGACGTCATCACCAGGTCTCAAGGCTTGCACGTTTTGGAAGGAATAAGGGTGCATATGATGTTCGCTCAAGATTCTTTGGACAGATGAAGAAGAAATTCCCAAATCGTTTTCTGCAGACGGTATTGAACTTTGCGGGTTTGCTTGGAAATAAGCTAATGTGTTTATTACGTTATCCTCGGCATTTGTCACTGGTTTCGGAACATTTTTTGTAACTTTAACCTTGCCAAAACGCAAAAATTTCGTTTCAATCCTCTTGAATTTTGACTTGTTCATGGGCGGCAAATCAGGGTGGCGTTTATTAAACACACGACACGTTCTCTCCAAAATTTTATAACATTCTCCATGAATATAAAATAGATTGAGAATATCAGCGTTTGAGTATTCTTCTATTTCGGTCTAGAAGATTTAGTTTATCACTGACAGCTTTCGATAAATAACTCATACTAATCATCTGTCATATTGGATATTCGATCTCAATTGTTTTTCCATGGCTCACCATTGGAACATGTAAACATTTAAGCAAATACATACGATATTTTTATAAAACCCAATTATTTCGAAAATGGTTACGAATAGGTATAGGGAACCTTAATACAGTTCGATAGAAAATGAAATTCTACATTTAATAGTGCATAAAGTTATAGGGTGTCCCATTTAAAAAAACGGACTTTAGCGGCTTTGAAAATGTGAATGTTTGCCGCTGAATTTAGGACACCCTGTATAAAAATAGACAAATTCAATAAAAAAATAGAAACCTAAGATTATTTACCGATCGTCTGCAAAATATGAAGATTATATCTTCAAAACTTACAAAAATATGAGATTTTAAAATTTTGTACCCCGAAGGCTCATTTTCGGTTCAAGGTCAAATATCTTAAGAACGCTTGACCCTAGGTATAGGACATGCTACATAAAATAGCATTAAAACTCTCCGTAGAATCCAAAAATATCATAAAATACAGGGTGTTCCATTTAAAATAAGCAAGTTGATAACAACTTCCGGTTAAACCGGAAGGACAGGAAGTTGAAAATATTTCAAAGAAGAAGTACCCCTTGACCTTACCTTAATCCCAAAATTTGAAATTTTTATCTAAATGACATTATCAAAAACTTTTAATGAACGGGTTGCGTGAATAACCCTGTATAGGGTTGCTACTATGTATTGAAACAGTGGTTACCCCTAAATCTAAAGTAATAGACCTAAAAATAATACGTTTGTTACATAATATTTTAGGCCTTGACCTGTATTTGTGAGCACCCACTAATTCGAAAAGAGGTCAGCGAGAAATATTACTACGAAATTGAAACCATTCAAATAAGCGATGATATACCCGAAATCCGAAATTTCAAAAGTACCCTTATGTCGATGTTGGACTGGGTTCCGTACAGCAAAGAATAATCTACTGGTGTAAACTTTAAAATAAAGTTTATTTATATACCAAGTTTTTTATTTAATATCCCTTGTTCGCCAGTTATGTGTAAGGCAAAATGACATATGTTTTGTTTCTGACATGATATATTGGTTTCAAGGAAAGTTGAAACATTTTCTTTTGTACCGGAAATGTTATTAGTCCCTTAGAGTTTGTTCAAATGCTCTATTCTTGAGATACAGGGCGTTGAAATTTAAAAAAAACTTATTTTTTGTTAAACTCTAACACCCAGTAACTCAAAAATAGGGCATTTGCGGACATACTACGGAATACTAAAAGGTATTTTGTGTGTGTTTTTAGTTGCCACGATGAAGCCAGTAATTCTTTAAAAATCAGTGGCGTACCACTTTTTATTAAGAAAGTCAGGAATGGTTACCCATACCTACGCCTATGGCGAAATATAAACTGTTGAATATTTTCAAAACATGGCCTTTAAATATCTATGTGGATGTGTCAACTGTTAATCAAACAGGTTTTATTGTTTCGAAATTACTAAAACATATCATAATTTTTTTTTTAAATTTTAATTGAGCATTTGAGGACACATATTTTTATAAACTTTTTTTTTCTTTCTTAAAATGATCTAAGGAATCACCCCCTTTAATAACCACACGATAGTTAAGCACATCCTGTATATGCTTATAGATACCAATAAATAGTGATAACTGCTATAAATGAACTGAACATCTGATACAACTATACATAATTCTTGTTCTTTGCCTTAAGCAAGGAAATTAAATTTAAGAAAAAGGAAAATACCTCAAAAGTTGAAATTTATATATTGGGTTTCGGTTTATATTTTTAACACTGTACAATTTTTTTCAAGAGATACAAAAAATGTAAAATAGAAACATTTTAAGGTTTCTTTCGATCTTCCAGAATTCAGGAACTTTCATTCATTAAATGGGTCTCTTCTTGCTGATTATAAATATAGGTAATAAGTTTGGTCCCTTCATCTTAAAGACAACAGAGAAAATTGACAAAAATCTTACCATAAAAAGCAGTATTGATATGTGGTAAGAGTATTTTATCTCTTTCTATAGCCCGATTTTTGTTAATTTTATTGGTTGTTTTAATGAAGGTATCAAATCTGGCATATTCATACCTAGCGAGAATAGATGTATTTAATAAAACAATAATATACACGGTTTTGCATTTAAAATAACAAAGTCTTTACTTACCAACTGTCATTTATTAATTTTTTAGCGCCATGATACCTTAAGAGATTCATATTTAACATCTTTTAAAATAAAACTTGTCGATCCCGTTTAAAACTTTGACTTTTAGCAATAATTCTGCCCTGAAGTTCAATATGTCTCACACTGATTGAACTGGAGTAAGATTAAGGCTATTCTTTTTAAAGTAGCAAAAATTTAGTGAAAATACAACAATAAACAAAGAAATTTTAAACTCACATCACAACCGTCTATAGTTGACTCATTTTTAAAAAAAAAATTTGTAGTTCATATCGCCACTCATCATTACCAAAACCGATATGAAACCTATTAGCGGATTGTAAAAGGCGAAGGAATTGGGAAATATAACGCAAAAACCTATGGTGTATCCGACCAGACATGGAAAGAAAACCAAAAGCATGACTGAAATAAATAAATAATTTTAAATATTATAATTAACCGCTTTATAATCCTGTTACAATGCCACAAAAAAATGAGTGTCCTAAAAATCAACGAGAGTAGTATTAAAACATTCTACGTTAATAATATTTGAAAAGTTAAATTATCAGTGGCATCCTAGAAACCATTTGTACACATACCTTAATGGTTCAGTATCTTTAGTCTTAAAATTATCAGTAACATTATGCAAATAAATAAATATTTTACAGCTCATAATTAAACTAAGCGTAAAGCACACACAGATCATTTAACAGTGAGCATCTGGCGCAGTCCAACTTTTGTACCTACTCTACTGAACCAAACTCTCAGGAAAATTAATAACTTAATATATTTTTAAATTAATTTACAATATTTGGTATGCTAAATATATTATTAATATATAGTATGCAGAGTCATCCTAAAAGTTAGAAGAAGATGAATAATAAAATGTTATAGAAGTATTTTATCAGTTTGTGTTTAAACTGTGAAGTATTTTTACGGGGGATCGAACCCGCACCTCTGGTACCTAATAGCGATGTCAGATTTGACGTCCAGTTAGGAACGCCGCGCCGCAAGGTTTGAATATTTGGCAGGATCAACAATTTAGGCTTAGGATATATATGCATTTGCATGAAAGCATATGCAAATTAATGTTTTGGCAAATTATGCATTTAAATGCATATTTTGCAGTTATTACAGGAAAAATGCATATATTCTAATTTTTCTGAATATATTTTTATTTCCCAAGACAAATTTGATGTATTTCAAATATAATCCATTATAATAAAATAATAAAAAATGTCTACTTGCTGGCAAGCCAAGGGTTTTACCCATCTTTTCTTAAAATTCTTATAGGTACCCAATAAAACATATGTGCTTTAAAAACTATGGTTTTACCACGGATTCACAATCATAAATACGCACGTTTTAAGAATGTTAGAAATAATTTTTCAATTCAGTTTAGTTTACGCATTGTGGCGTGAACATTGTCCAATATGCCGAAAGAAAAACGTTCATTAAATGCGGTTTTAAATCAATTCGTGAAAGATTTTCTTTCTGATTTTACGACTGATGGTTTTGTGCTGTTTTGTAAATATTGTGATGTTGCTGTTACTCCGAACAAGAAATTCCAAGCGACACAACACATAGGAACTACAAAGCATCAGATCTAAAAAATTAAAAAGTGTGCTCAGAAACAAGTTTTAATCACCACAGCATTTTCACCAGGACCGGGACCCAATCGATCAATGTTTAATGAGGATTTGTATAAGGCGTTTATTAGTGTGGATATTTCATCGAATAAATTAAGTAATCCATCACATGAATCCACGTTAAGGAACAACTATGTTCCAGATTTGTATAATAAGACGGTTACCAAATTGCGGGAAAAAGTAGAAGAAACAACTGATGTGGAACAGAGATGTGTTGCTAATTTTGTTTTTGGTGTGTTGGGTGTAGAAGCAGAAAGAGATAAATCATATTTACTTACAATGAAGACCTTAGACAAAGTAAATCATTCAACTGGATTTTTTAACGACTCTCTCCCTCTTGTATGGCCCGGTGGTATCAAATATGATAGAGTGTTAGTGGCAGCTACAGACGCTGCTCCATACATGTGTAAAGCAATGAGTGGTCTACAAATATTGTACCCTAAAATGATAACATGCCAGATGTCTTGCCCATGGACTTTATCGAGTTGCAAAACAAGTTCGTGCTTTTTATCTACGAGTGAACGATCTGATTTCCTCGGTGAAGAAAGTATTCCTAAAAGCTCCGACTCGGGTAGAAAAATTTAGGGAAACTGCAAGAAACATTCCCCTGTCCCCATCACCAATTGTAACTAGATGGGGAACTTGGATAAACGCTGCTATTTATTACGCAGAACATTTCAAAGCAATAAAAAACATAGTCAACCAATTTAATGCGGAATACTTACATTGGATACAAGAAGCACAAAACGTTTTGCCCAAAGAAGATGTACGTGAGGATTTAATTTACATTAAAAACAAATGTTCTTGCTTGTCTTATACTATAAAAAAATTGGAGATGAAAGGACTTTCTTTGTCAAAAAGCGTGAAAAATATTAGTGCAGTTTTTGACAATAAAGAGACATTGAATCCAGATAATGAACAATTGTTAATAAACAGTGATTTGAACTTGTTTAAATACGTTCCAATTGTATCTTGTGATGTTGAACGAGTATTTTTTGAGTGTAAAGTACTATTTCCAGATAATATAAGAAAATTTAAAAGCGCAAACAATAAATTTTAAACAGGTTTATTCTTTAGTTAGTTTGTTTAGTTAGCTACATATTAAAATTTTATTTAAAAAAATACTTTTATTATATAGTTGTATTAATATTATAATTACTGGTAAAAATAGCGTCTTAACGATACCTTGAAGTGTAAATAATATAATATTTTAATTGCTATACTTTTGCTTTATTTCTGTTTTTTTGATCCGATAATAATTGCATTTTTAAGTGCATATTTTCCCTTGTTTCGGAGTATATTTGCATGCATATTTTTAAATGCATATTTATCCTAAGTCTAGTTATGATACTGGTGGATTTGAATATGTACAAGTTCTAAGGAATTGCTTGTACGTGGTACTATAGAGCAATGGACTAGTAATTCAGAGGTGCGGGTTCGATTCCCGCTCGTACCATAAATTTTGCTGTTGATTATAAATATTTCTAAAAATAAACTGTTAATTAGATCATCTATTTGGAAGTAATATACAGCAGTGCAAGTCATAATCTAATAATCTCAAACGCTTTACAGAAGTCAATATAAGTTAAGACAACTTTACTTTCTTGTTCGTGCCTCTTATAAAGCTACTTGTAACTTATAAAAGTGCAGTGTCACTGCTGTTTCTTTAGGTCATAATCTGAAATCTTATTGGGGCATTAGATATACAGGATTTTTCTTATATTAAGTCCTTTAGTCAACAGCATGCTTTTTTGGCATAAACAACACCATATAAGGTTTTAAAAGATCTAACTTCCTAACTCGTAACTTCATTATTTTTCACCCTGACAGACCTGAGGTAAAATTACGGCTACGCATTTTAAACTAGCAGAAGTTTAGTAATAAAAAAATCATACAAAGAAATTGTATGATTATTGACTCTTTTTTTCAAACTGTTACTGTTAGAAACTATACCTATTAGGTTGTATGTTTCATCTCATTCACAAATTCTAACGATGCGTCTTCTTTCACTGGTGTTATCGGAAATCCGCTTTTCACAATTTCCGTGAGCTCAGATATTTCCTGATGTAAGTCCTGAATCTGGTTATTCTGGTAATCCAATTTGTGTACCAGTTGAGTCAGAGTAGCCGCCCACTGCATATCAGATGAACGCCCGCATTTCAAACTTCCATGCGCCAATCGCCTCCATGGACCACCTTCGCTACGGGTTCTACTGAACACCTGTTTCTTCTCCGTTTCTCTTTTCTTAGCTAACTCATAAGCTGCCTGAATGATTTCTTTCAATATGGGAATTTCCTCTGGATCTAGAGGTTTCACTTTTAACTCGGGTACATAAGGCTTTGGAACCACCCTTAATATGGTCATAATAATCTTAGCAAAAGCGCTTCGTTTGTAGTGCGACATTTCTATGTAGGAGCACAATTTGGCTTGGCGTATCAGCCTAGACAAATCTGCGTTCTTTTGTAATCCTTGAATATCGTGAACCGCTATACCCACCAAAAGATTCATTAATACGATCGTAATGTACAGAAGAAATAAAGTATATATGGCTTGGGCGCTTAATCTAGCCAAATCGGAGGGGTTTTCTTCCTCGTAATAGTCCAGCAATATGTTGTAGTTCATATCGCCACTCATCATTACCAAAACCGATATGAAACCTATTAGCGGATTGTAAAAGGCGCTGGAGTTTGGAAATATAACGCAAAACCCTATGGTGTATCCGACCAGAAATGGAAAGAAAACCAAAAGCAGTTTATGGAATTCGCTTTGAACTTTCTGGAACATTTCTACATACGGACCAAATACGGGAAGTTGCCCGATTTGGAACATGATGTTAGTCCAGGCGCATGTAACAGCGAATGCTCCCGCGTGCACCTGCCAAGTTTCAACTCTCCCCGTATATACGAAAGAAATTACGAATACATAGATAATACCATGCCATTCCAGGACATTTCCCCAATTAAGGCAGTATTGTTTTATGTTGGGGTATCCATAAAAGCCGTATATTTTCCTATACGCTAAAGATAAGGTGAAATAGAGTAATATGTACCACTGCGTTTCTAGCGACAGTGGTCCATGCCTGAGAAAATTATTTAAGTACGACCGGTTAGTGCAGTGTACTGTGGTGTTGGCTGGACTTAGGTCTTGCCCCATTCTGTCACAGTCGTAAGCCAAAGATGTTAAAACGTAAAAAAGCAAAACGAGGCTAAATAATATCGAATTATACATCATTCCGTAATAGCATCGTCGAATTCTCCCCCAGGTCACGAATAGAAATGCCATTATGTACGGATGCAAAAGCATTTCCTTATGTCCAGCGTCAATAAAAGCGTTCAAAATAGAGTACTCTTTAGGGTGATGCAGACCGTTTTTGAAGTCGAATCTCATCTCGACATCATTTAGAGCATCGGAATGATAAGCCAATGTGATAGACTCGGACAGCTTGTTTCTAATAGCTTCAAATGCAGACGGGGTTTTTTTGGCTATTAAGGAGAATGCAGTTATTCCAGACTTGGCCTTGATGGAACAGTCCGCACCGTTACAAATCAGAACGCTGACGCAGTGGGCAAGCTCGTTGAGGGCAGCAATGTGAAGTGGAGTGAAACCGTGTTGATCTACGGCATTTACATCTGCACCATTTCTAAAAAAAAGGTATTATCATATGTATTTTAATTTATTATTATTTTAAAATCAGTAAAAAAGAAACATTATCAAACATTACCCAAGTAAATAATTTCTTCAGAGTGATTCTGTTAAAGATTTTCTTAGATCGCTCTTGTGCTTTGTAATCTTGAATTCGTACCAGAGTTTTACCACTTCATTCCTATGCTACATTTGATTTTTTAGTAATATATTATCTAACGTTCTACTTTCAGATTTTTTAACATTTTATTAGGCCGCCATATTGTTACGCCATCTTGGATTCATACCAAAGTATTACCAGTTTAGTCCGATATCACACTTGACTTTTTTGCAAGATTAAAGTAAATAGTAAATTTGAATTCAATTGGGTTAGTAGTTTTTTAGCTGTGAAGGCAGACCGAGGATATTGAGAAAACATGTTTTTAGGCAACTAGGGGCCGTGAAACGTCAAGATCAGAAAAAAATTCGGATGGTGATTTTGTTCGACCATCTTACCCAAATCTAAAATTAATCGAATAAGTACATCTTTTAGACTGATTTTTAACAATTATATTGGGCCGCCATTTTGTTTCATCTTGGATTCATACCATGTCTTATATCAAACTTGATTTTTGTGCAAAAAAGTTAATAGGGTAAGAAGTTTTTTAGAAATATTTTTTTAACATTCGTAAGTCGCTATTTTGTTACGCCATACTGAATTTTTACCAGAATATTATTATGTGATCCCTATATGAGCCATAATTTTTACCAAAATTTAAAGTCAGGTAAGTCGTTTTTATGCTGCGAACAGACATCCAAACAGACAGATCGACGGAATTGAGAATTGACAATTTTTGACATCTAGAAACGTGAAGATCTTAAAAATGTCAGAGGGTGACTTTTTCACGATTACAATACTTCTTCCTTAGGAGGGATGTAAAAGCATTTTGAAAGCGACATAATGTAATCCAAGTGTATTCTTCATATATATATATATATATATATATATATATATATATATATATATATATATACAGGGTTATGATAAACTAAGGAATAAATTCATTATCTTGGAAATTAAAAAGGTAATAGAAAAACGCTCGAACCCGTCGATTTAGATTTATTTTTACGCATATTTAGAAATTATTTTAAACTATACAGGGTCACTCATAAAAGTTGTACAACTGTCATCTTTGATTTTTTCAATACAACGCCTTATTTTTTTCTGCTGATTTGAATTCTCTATGAAATTCTAGACATTTTTGGTTTAACATAACCTATACTGAAAATCAACAGTTATCGAAATATTCTTATCTAAATAAAACCTGTGTATTTAATAACCTATCGGACATTTGTATACCCTACCTATGTCTGTCGCGTAATCCCAAAGAAAAATGACTTTATCACTGTCACTGTGTTGACAAGTCATATAATTTATTTACGATCTGCCATTTTGATTTCAAATATTGCCTATGCGTTTAACAGAGAAAGAAAGAATTGACATTCTAATAATGCTTGGTACTGGTGATAAGACTGGGACACAAAAAGAAGTTTGTCAGCTGTTTAACAATAGATATCCTCATAGGCAACCTATTACTCAGTCTGCAGTGAGCAAAATAGAAAGGAAATGGACGGATACTGGTAGTGTTACGGACCGCTTTGGAAAAGGTCGCCCTAGGATCTCAGATGAAAAGAAACTAGACGTTCTCTTAACTTTTCAAGATAATCCACATTCCTCAACTACTGACGCAGCCTATGATAATGATATACATCAAACAACAGTTTCTAAATTTTTGAAAAAAGAAAATTTTTATCCCTATAAAGTGAAATTCGTTCAAGAATTAATAAATGATGATTCAGATCGCAGAAACGAGTTTTGCGAAATTATGACCAACATGTGTAATCATGATCCATTATTTGTCAAAAGAATTTGTTTCACAGATGAGGCAACATTTTGTCTCAATGGAGAAGTAAATAAACAAAATTTTAGACACTGGGCACAAGAAAATCCTAACTGGTACAGGGAAAGTAATACACAGTATCGTCAAAGTGTTAATGTATGGGCAGGTATTGTAGGCAATAAAGTTATAGGTCCATATTTCTTTGATTCCTCACTAATGGGGCAAATGTATCTTCAATTTTTGGAAGAGAATCTTATACCAGTATTAGCTACCCTACATCCTAATGTAAACGATCCGGATCTTCCCAGTGACCTGTTATGGTATCAACAGGATGGGGCGCCACCCCATTTTGCAGCTGATGTCAGGAGATACTTAAATGAAACCTTTCCGAGACGATGGATTGGGCGACGTGGGACAATAGAGTGGCCGGCAAGATCGCCGGACTTAAGCCCGTTAGACTTTTTTCTTTGGGGGTAAGTGAAAGTGTATAAAAATAAGCCACATACTATTGAAATTCTTAAGGATCGTATTCGAACTGTTATAAGAAATATTCAATGTGATACAGTTACTAATGTGCAACAAGAGTTTTTTCATCGTCTAGGGCATCGTAGAGCTGTAAATGGTGGACATTTTCAAAATTTAATAAAGTAGTTTTCTTATTTAATTTCCTGATATGTGTTTTATGTTTTATTTAGATAAACATATTTCGATAACTGTTGATTTTCAGTATAGGTTATGTTATACCAAAAATGTTACCGTAAAAACCCGATTTCAGTTAAAACCCGATATTACTAGGAAAATCTAGTTTCAACTGTGCTTCCCAGTTAATTCTAGATTTAACTAGTTAAAACTAGAATTGTCTGATAATCTTAGTTAAAACTAAAAAATTGAAACGTATTTGATTTTAAACAGTTTTAACTAGTTAAAACTGGTTTTTACTAAGTCAGTAAAAACTGCAATAGACCGAACTCAAGGTTGCGGTTCCATCGGCTCGCGGAGCGAAGCATTTTGTAGCAGCAGATGAGCGGATGGGAATCTGTTTTCTGATCGGTCGCTAGAAATGTGGTATGATCTAATCTAGTAATCATAGCGTGCCGTACAGTTGGTGATTTGTGTTTACGACGTGACTATTGTGACGAGCTCCAACGCAGAGTTCCGACTTATTCCTTTTGTTTTTAGCGTTATTTCGCTTACTAAACTACTGTTACCATTAGAAACATGGCTGATATGGAAGAAAATCAGTTGAGAAACGGAACACTAAGAAAACAGCGGTTTTTGGAAAAGATTTTACAAAAAGAAGAAAAAGAAAAAAAGAAAGTCACTATACCGTTATGATAGGAGACATGTATAATAAATTGATGAGCGAAGTACAGAAAGCAGAATTAGCTGCAAAGAAAACACCTTACAAAGCAGAAGATTTAAGAGATTTAGAATTATTGAGGTTGGCGAAACGAAAAATATTGGCTTTCAGAACTGAACCTATTAAATATTATCTACCTGTTGAAGATATTTTTGACATTATTGAAGCAGCACTCGTTGCTATTGGACATGGGGGTCGAGATAGGTTGAAAACTGAAACTTGATGACATGATAAATATTTTTCTATCTCTGTGTGAAACCTGCCAGCGCAAAAAGAGTAAGAAGAAAAAGGGTCTCGTTTCTAAACCTATTCTACATTCGGAAATGAATAGCCGCTGCCAAGTAGACCTAATAGATATGCAGTCACAACAGGACAACGGGTTCAAGTTTATTATGGTACACCAGGACCATTTGACAAAATTTGTTTTGTTAAGGGCACTGCAAAGCAAAAGGGCCGAGGAAGTTGCTTATCAATTAACAGACATATTTTTGACTTTTGGTGCACCGTGTATTTTACACTCAGATAATGGTAGAGAGTTCGTTAATGCGGTGATCAACCAGATAATGTCATATTGGCCTGAAGTAAAGTTCGTTCACGGAAAACCAAGGCATAGCCAAAGCCAAGGGTCAGTAGAAAGGGCAAACCAAGACATTGAAAAAATGCTAGCAGCCTGGATGCAAGACAATGAAACAACAAACTGGTCCAAAGGCCTACCATTTATACAATTTATGAAAAATAGAGCCCTCCATTCTGGCATAAAACAGTCATCCTATTGAGCTACGTTTGGAATTAAGCCCAGAGTAGGACTTAGGACTTCGCGTTTGCCAACAGAAGTGATTGAAAAATTAAATGATGAAGATATTCTTCAAAAAGTTATTAATCAACTAAATTCAGAAAATAGCGAGTCTGCATCGGATGCTGAAGAGGCCGGTCCTAGAGAAGAATGTCAAATTTTGTTAGCTAGAAAAGAAGCACATGAAAGTCTAAAAAAACACAAAACAAAAATCCCTAAAAACTCCAATGAACTAAATTGCCTAAGTCTTTTTTAAAATAAAGAGTACATACCATTATCACATTAATTTGAACTTCGGCCCTAAGCACTAAATATCTGGTACCGGGGCTCATTGATCCGTCTTTTGAAAAAATGCAATGCTCATTGTCAACTTATTTTGTTAAAAATCGGTAAATTTGCCTTTACTCACAACTTCCTCCTACATAATATCACTGTCTAATACATATAACAAAGTTCATAGAATATGCATAGGTATATAGTTTGTTCAACTCTTAGACAAGGAAAGAGAGAGGACGCGTAACACCCGTTTACGGCGCTGGCGCAAATTGAAGCAGAAATTCATTAGGACGCCATTTTATGGTGCCAGACAATCGAGGTGTCACCACAGTTTCTTTTGTGGATTATTCAGCGGAAATTGTGTTAAAAACTATAAATTTTGTGTTAGAAAAATGGTGGTTTGTTGTGCTTACAACTGTAAAAGTCGGAGTGACAGAAAGGAACCTGAAGTTACGTTTCACAGGTGAGAAATAATAAAGTAATTTCTCAATTGCATTTAAAAAACCATTTATCTCATGTTCTAAGTAGTTATTTGGTATAATATTTTAATATGATCTAACAGCTGACTGATTTCACGATACTGCGCAGTGTGGGACATAAACATGACTATTTTCATTCATGATTACCTAATTAAGTATTCATAATTGGGTTAATCTCCTCGAGTAAATGTCATTTGAGCAGTGGTGGCGTTCATATATATTTTAATAATTACGCTTATGAAAAATTGTTTATTACTATATTTTTGAACCATAATGTTAATATTGTTATTATTAACTTTGTTTAATATTATTTTATCTAATTACTATTAGTTCTGCAATAGGAAAATTGGTTTATTTTGATAATAAAACATATTCTTTTGAAGTTTCACATAAGTTTTTTTTTAAGATTTCCTACAAATCTGGTAAGGCGAGAACTTTGGGTTCAGAATCTGAAACTTGCAGACTGGTCTCCAACAAAGAATCACAGACTTTGTTCCAAGCATTTTGAAAAAAAATTCTTTTATCGCATTGGCGAAAGAAATTGTCCTTTGGATGAAGCCGTACCGACAATATTTCCAGAACTGCCCAAATATATGCAACCAAAAAAGGTAAAGTATAGTTTTTGTAACTATCCAAATAACATTGTTTGATTAGTAGAAGTAATTGCTATATTTTTTTTACTTTATTATATAATTTATAAGGTATTTAATATAATATTTATTGTTATTTACTATTACTATAGTTAATTTCTCTTTAATGGTAGGCAAAATTTAATAATTGTTCATGTTTAAACAGTTACACAGTAATACCTCTCTGATATGGAAATTGGAGTATATTTGATTGATAAAACAATATATATGCCTTTAAACCACAATTTCTAAACCATCTAGTTTTTTATGCCTAAAGTGATATATAAAGTATGCTAATTACAAATCATAACTATTTATAGATGTTCAAGATATAAACCTATTATAAACCAAATGTTGAGTTAAAGTGGCACAAAAAACTACTATAACATTTATATAACACACATTTTTTAAAGAAATATTAATGAGACTTGATTACCATTTTATATATTTTGGTTGGAAAAAATGTTACTAATTGGTGTACTGCATATTATTTGACTGTACAGTACTAAAAATTTAACAAATCAAATTGTTGCAGACAACAAAGAGATCTCATGAACAAAATATTCAGAATACTGCCTCCACATCAGCAGTAGCTTCTACATCAAGTAGTACCCTGGAAGATATCCATCCAGAGACTCCTAGGAAAAAAAAACTACGTCAACAGCTATTTAGGGAAAGGGTAAAAAGTCAGGAAAAAACAAAGAAGATAAAAATCTTGTCGCAGAAAGTACGAAGGTATAAAAAGAAGGTTTTGTCATTGAAGCAAATCATAAAACATTTAGCTAGTAAAAATTTGATAAGCTCAGAAAATTCTCTATTACTTTCCAACATGTCTGGAATAACCAAAGAACTGCAAAAACGTAAATTGAAAAAAAATGCTAAATATTCTCCAGAATTAAGAAAGTTTGCAATAACGGTCAGTTTTTTTTCACCTAAAGCTTATGATTACATTCGAAAAGTTTTTGATACTTGTTTACCCCATAGGAGTACCATAGGAAAGTGGTTTAAAAATATAAACGCGGAACCAGGTTTTACCAAAGAGTGTTTTGACACTTTAAGAAAATATGTCCAAATATCTGATAGACCTACTCTCATTGCACTTGTTATTGACAAAATTTCAATTCGAAAACAAGTGGAATGGGATGGGAGAAAGTTTCATGGATATGTTTCAAAATGCAGTAGCAAAAGAAGCTTTTGTTTTAATGGCTGTTTGCATAATTGGTACATGGAAAATACCAGTAGGGTATTTTTTTGTAGACGGGTTAACTGGCATGCAAAAAAGTTCCCTTGTGTCTCAATGCATAGAATTAATTAAAGAAACTGGTGCCCATGTATTATCATTAACTTTTGACGGTGCTCCGGTGCTGGTATGAAAACATATTTTACAATTCGTAACAGCAATATTTTTGTTTTTTATGATCCATGTCATATGCTTAAACTAGTTAGAAATACATTCGGAGAGAGCAAACAATTAGTAGATGGTCAGGGGAATTTAATTAAGTGGGAGTACATAGAAAAATTAGAAAATTTACAACAATCTGAAGGACTTCATTTAGGGAACAAACTTAGAAAAGCCCACATCAAGTTTTTTAAGCAAAAAATGAAAGTTAGATTAGCTGTCCAATTATTAAGCGAATCAGTAGCAGATGCTCTAACTTTTTGTGAGGAAACTTTAGGCCTTGAAGAATTTCGTGGTTGTAAGGCTACAGTCAATTTTATTAAAATATTAAATAATATTTTTGATGTATTAAACAGCCGAACCCTTGCTGCACCAAGATATAAAAAACCCATTTTTAACAAAAATATATTCCAAACTAGGAAGTTTATTTCTGAAGCAATTAATTATATTTCAACATTAAAATTTACAAACAATCAATTACTAATACATTCCAAAAGGAAAACGGGCTTTCTAGGTTTTATAATATCTTTAAAAAGTGCCTTGCTGATGTATGATGAAGCAATTTCAAAAAATTATCTTGTTTACCTTCCATGTTATAAAATTAGTCAAGACCATCTTGAACTATTTTTTTCATCCATAAGATCAAGGGGTGGTTGGAATAATAATCCTACCTGTAGACAATTTATGGCTGCTTACAAACGACTTTTAGTCCGAGCAGAAATTCGTGAAGGGGGAATGGGGAATTGTATTCCCTTAGATGACATACCTATACTAGTGGGATCAAGCAGGTTTGAAAAACCAGAACTCAATATTGCACCACCTGATTTTCTCCCAGAGGTATCTGAAAAGTATTCAATGTTGCAAAGCATTTGGGAAGATCATGAATATATAATGAATACCCATGTAATTAGTAAATGTTCAAAAGAAATTATAATTTATATAGCGGGTTTTGTATCACGTAGGTTACAATCATTAATTAAATGTGAAATGTGCATACAATCTTTAATTGGGGAAAAAGAAAATTATTTAAACTCCTTAATTTCCCAAAAAAATCGAGGTGGATTAACATATCCCTCTAAAGACGTAATAGAAATTTGTAAATTAAGCGAACATTTTTTGCGAATTTATGAGCACGATATCAAAAAGAAGAATTTTTTAAGTTTCTTAAAAAGCAAAATTATGTTTAGCTGCATAAAATCAAAATATTTTAATTATTTAAAAGAACATGCATCAGAAGGTACTACAAACCACTTATATTTTTTAATGGAATCTATCATTTTACAGTATTTAAATATTCGTTTGCATTTTATAAATAAAAGGCAATCTGAAGTAGTAGATCCCATCAGAAGTCAATATACCAAGCTAATTTTGTTTAAGGGACAATAACATTTATTGTATTGGTTTAGCTTTAGTATTTATAATAATGTATATAATTTTTTTAGTTTTAAGTTTTTTGTAATTGTATTTAGTATGTAGAAACCCTGTAAAATATTTCAGCTATATGAAATAAAATATAACGTAATTAAATTATATACCTAGTTTTATTTCAGTATTAAGAAGGTCCATAAATACATATAAAGCAGAATAGCGAAAAAATTTTTCCAAGATAATTTACATTACAAAAATTTAAAGCTAACAGGCGCTCGGTAAAAGTTTAAGCAGATTTTAATTTTGCACATGGTTTTCATTTTGATAGAAAATAAATTGCATTTTCGTCTAAAGTCCTCTTACTTATCACCTCTTTTCATATATGCGTCGGTGAACCAAAACGCTAAATAAGTTACATCACAAAAAAATGTACATTTATTTCTAATATCAATCATGTGATACGCCACTGAGCAAACATGCGTGGTGCCAGTTGGCCTTCAGTAAAACAGCTGGCGTTATCCGTCCCCTCTCTTTCCTTGTCTAAGGTTCAACTACAGTAGAACAGTCTTCCGGTTCGTCTCGTCGAATGCAGACCTCTGTGTTGATAACATAAGTGGTGCCACGTGTTCGGTTTTGCTGCTTTATTTCGGGGGGAAACGGGAGACTCAACCGCTCAGAGTGGAAACTAACGACCCCGCTAGAAAGGGAGCAGACGCTGTGAACGTGTGAGGCCTAGTTGTTCCTGTATTCTATCCCGTTCGTCTGCCGCAGTTCTACATAGAATATTAGCGTAATGGCCGCTATGTGGCGGGAGTGGGAGGGGTAAGGGGATAGCTTGAAAGAAAAGGTTATCTCGTGAGACCAGTAGTACTCTCAAGGGGCATCTAGTGGAAGCCAAGATGCATTAGAAAAGTTTTAAAGAAAGTTAAATTTAAAGATTTGAAATACACGGGGTGATCGGGAGCCCAGAGCTCGCCATCCGGACATCCCACCGATAACGTCCCCAAACCGGAATAAAGTGTATCTCGCTCCGAGGGTCGCCGGATAAAGCGAGTAAGCTCCGGACGGGGAGCAATCTGGCAAGTTGCGAAGTGCAGTGCCAAAAACATATAATGGAAAGGAAAGGAACTACAGTAGAAAGTTGAGGTTATGTTCTCAGGCGCAAAAAAAATGTGTAGTATTTCCCGAATACATTCATAACTGGTTGTCAGAGAGGTTATGATCTGACCGGATCTATTACTTTAAATTATTTAAATGCATTCAGGAAATCTGCACATTATTTTTTGCACCTGAGAACATAACGTCAACTGTCTACCGAAGTTAAATTATCTTACTACCTATCTAGTACTTTATACAAATGGTATAACCTATAATTTATTTCAATTTATTTTAATTTTTAATGTGTTTATTATTGTCATTAATATTATTATTAGTCTGTTAAAAATAACTTACATCTTGATTATTTTCCTCTGTAAAAAGAAGTTTTTATTCTAGAAAACTGAATTTTACCGAATATTTAAATATTTTATAAGACCGCCATTTTGTTCCGCCATAATGGCTTTATACAAAAATTTTAGCAGTGTTTTCCTATATTACACTTTATTTTTGTGCAAAGTCCGTCCAATAAGTAGTTTCTTAATAATCAATTTTGTTACATGTTGTGAGGCCGCCATGTTATCCCGTCGTATTGGATCTATACCAAAATTCTATTGTACCATCTGATTTTAACCAAAATTTCGAGTCAATCGGATTAGTAATTTTTGAGCTAGGCCGCGTACAAATAGACCGATAAATAGACAGACCGACAGACTGTCGGAAACGGGAAAACATGTTTTTCGGGGTCCAGGGACCCTAAAACGTAAAGATCTGTAGAAATCTCAGAGGGTGACTCTTTCACAATTAAATATTACTTCCTTTTACGAGGAAAGTAACACTACCACATAAATCATAAAAAAATAGTTCTTAACATTTTTTTTTATAAATATACTGTATGCATTATTATTATTTCTACAGGAATTGTATTATAAATTTCAATCGATTTGAATATAGGGTTAAATATTCCTTGGTGTGTTTTGCTTTTGTTACACCTACAATCTGCTTACTACGTAAAAACTAGTTTTAACTAAAATATATTTAGTCAAAACTAGAATTAACTGATAATATTTGTTAACTCTAGTTTTAACTAGTTAAATCTAGAATTAACTGGGAAGCACCGTTAAAACTAGATTTTCCTAGGAATATCGCGTTTTAACTGAAATCGGGTTTTTACGGTAACATATATATGTATATATATATATATATATATATATATATATATATATATATATATATATATATATATATATATATATATATATATATATATATATATATATACATATATATATATATATATATATATATATATATATATATATATATTGTATTTCATTTTGAAATAAAAAATAAGTTGTGTCTAAATGTCTAATTTTTAATGATTTTCCACATAATGTAGGAAAAATCCTACACTGGCTTATAATAAGAAATCTCATATCAACCAATTTTAAAAGGACAAAAAAATAAATTCAATAAATAATTTTTAAAACTCTTACTCAATTAAAGTTTTGACAATATCCTTTCTACTGTCGGCTACTAATTCCACTGCTACATGAAGCGGAGTCCTTTTGTTGTAGTCTGCCAAATTTGGATTAGCATTTCCTTTTTTAAGCAAAGTAATAACCGAAGTATACGAGTTTCCTTTAACTGCTAAATGTAGTGGCGTTTGATCCCTAAAAATATAAGAAAATGTAACAAAAAAATATATATATTTGATTGTTTTATTACGTATCTATAATCTGGTTATAAACTATGTTTTTTAATTTTGTAAAATGAAAGTAGACACCATTTGAAGACGCACATATGACGCAAAATAAAAAGAAAGGTTGTTACATTTAAGAAACTGAGTTTGTCATTAAATATTAAGGTTATGATCGTTTTTTGTCTATTTCCTGGTTCGCATAAAATAAAACAACTTTTAAACATTCAAACTGCTACAGGAAAGAAAGTACAGGTGACATATGCGAGAAAACTCTATACAATTCTAAGCGCCATTTTAAAAATAGAAATATATTTTCATAATAAAATGTTAAAAGATTAAAAGAAATTTATAGCTTGTAGTTATTAGAGAATTCGGAATTTATTTTTATTTTGGGGGACTCCTGCAAAGTTGGAAGATAAAAATAATAGCGATTGGATACTCAGAATGAATCAATATTGTCTATTATCTTTAGTTTTTTATCATAACGGTACTTCAAATCGCTATCGAGTAAAAATATATATGACCTGCCAAAATCACATGACCTAAAATGCTAAATTGTGTTTGTTCGAAACCACGTAATCCCGAAATGACACAACACGCTTAATAATTGCAGACCTTGACGTCACAAGTTTGTATTTGAAAAGAAATAATTTAAATTAAGATATTTGTTTGTTCAACTAAGGTAACCTTATTAATATTATCATTACCTGGCATTTGTCAAATCAGAATTAGCACCGTTATCCAGCAAGATCTCGATACACTCGGGATGTCCCTCCTCAGCCGCAATATGCAAGGCGGTGTTGCCGTTTTCTCTAGTTCTCAGCTCGATGCAATTTACATTATGGTTTTCCAAGATGAGTCTGAGACACTCGGCGTGACCCAGTTCTGCGGCAAGGAACAGCGGTGACATATCACCAAGTTTGCCTTCTTGGTAAATCTCAGCTCCTGTAATGATACGTATTTACTTTTTACATTATATTGCTAATTGTTTTCAATTAATGCCGACTTTAAATAAATCTGGCAACCTAAAAATTAAGCGTAAGTGGATGACTTGAAATGTTCAAAAACTTTCTTTGCACTGTTTTTAATAAATATAGGTTTTCATAAAAATTTCTTTTTATTTTATTTTTGTAAGCATTTAACCAAAACTTCAGGAAAAAAAAACTTTACTAATAAATCATATCATTCGATTATTGGAAAAATCGATTATATCTTATCAACAACAAAATAATTTTTATTCTACATACACTGTAAAAACTTTGATAAAAAAAAATGGGTTGTTTTGTTTCAGAGGGATTATTTTTTATTGAAATCAAATGCGTAAAGTGTATTGTCATTATACTATCATCACCCATTTTACTCTCCTGAACTATTATTCCAAGTTAACCTAGAATGGTAATGCCAAAGTTAACCAAAGATTGGAATATCAAAGTAATTTTTTTTATTTTGACACTGTTTTTTGCTTTTGATTTGAAAGCAATATTTATCTTTGTTTGAAATCAAATACCTAATTTGTCCAGATTCTATACATAATGCCGATGAGGAACAAAAGTTAATAATTTGTATTCGACTTCGGGATGGAAAAAAATTAGAGAATTTTCAGCAAAAGTGCATCTAAGCAAACACACCGTTTTCTTAGCCAAGCCAAAAATTCTACAATATGGTGGTATCATTGAGAGATCAAAGGCGGGACGTCCAAAAGTTTCAACACCGAATCAAGACCATGAATTGTCGCAGTTCTTAGAAACAATCCTTTTCAAACATCAGTAAAGGCTAAAGAAGAAATCAATTTCCCAGGTTCTGCAAATACTGCAAAAAGAAAGAAAGGGTTATCAAACCTAAGGAATCATGCTGCTTTAAATAAAATATTCCTTACATAATTTAATAAACGAAGGCGGTTCTGTTGTTGGTTCCTGGTTTGGTTCCTGTTGTTACTAGTCTTAATATGGTTCTAATTAATATTGCTTCTCTAAGAAATAAAACTGACGAGTTGTACCTATTTCTGGAAGAATTGGAGTTCCCCCAACTTGTTGCAATTACTGAGCACTGGCTGAATCTAAACGAACCCTTTTATATTGAGAGGTATACCACAGTAGCTAGATATGACAGAAAAAACTCAGCTCATGGGGGAACACTGATTCTATCCCTAAATGGAGATTTCATGTCGGTATCTAAATATGATCATTTGTTAGCGGATAGCTCTTTTGAATTCTCTATAGTATATAATCAAAACCTTGATCTTTATGTAATTTGTATTTATAGATCACCAAACTCTGATGTACAATCATTTTTAAATAGCCTGGTAAGTTTGCTAGACAGCCTACCGATTAAAGGTAAAAAAATTCTATGCGGAGACTTTAATATTGACTATGCTACTGTTTGTGCCATCCAGAAATATCTAATTTCTATATTCGACTCTTTCGGTCTTTCAATGCATGTATCTTCGCCAACTAGAATTTCAAAAAACTCTTCTTCTATCATCGATTACATGGCGTCTGATTTTTCTCCATCAGAGGTGCAATCACAGGTCTATAACTCAGGTCTTTCCGATCACGAGGCGGTAATTTCCAGGTTTAGTTTACCTATTAGGCCCTTACCAAGATCTCGCCATCGGGGCAGAATTTTCTCGGCCGCAAATTTCTCAGTATTTCATAATATTTGCTTTAACACCAATTGGAATTTTGAATCTGATAATGTCAACACAAACTTCAGAACTTTTTTAAATAAAACTTTAAGTGCTTTTAACAAGGCCTTCCCGCTTAAGAATATCAAACCTAAGCGGCATAAACCGTGGACCACGAAAGGAATACGAATTTCTCCTAAAAATATGCGCTCGCTCTCTTATATAAAAAAATTCACCGACTCCTTTCTTATTCTCGACTATATCTCTAATTATAGGAGGATCTACACTACTCTTATTAAGTCAGCAAAAAAATTACACTACCGAAAACGTCTAACAAACTCTAATAACGTTTCAAAAGAAACCTGGTCCATCATCAATAACCTCAGAAACAAATCAAACCCTGTGACTCAGATCTTGCCAGGGGCTAATGATCTAAATGATTATTTTATTAATGTAAGCAAAAATGTTACCTCTAGTATCTCGCCAAGTTTGGACCCTCTTTCGTTTCTCCCTCCTTCAAAAAATTTAGCTGATAGCTTTTTCTTAAGTCCCGTTAGCAACACTGAACTATTGAAGGTAATACAAAATATCAAAAGTAAATCTTCGTGTAGCACTGATGGCCTATCAATTAGAATATTCCTGAACTTGCCACTCCCAGTCATAGAGGCCCTTACAACATTAATAAATGAGTCCTTTATAAAAGGTGTATTCCCTGATTGCCTTAAAACAGCTATAATTATTCCACTTCATAAAGGCGGCGAAAAAACTAACTCTTGCAATTATCGCCCAATTGCACTACTACCAGTGCTATCAAAAATCATCGAAAGGCTACTGAAGAACCGTCTTATGCCATTTCTCCTGAAACATCAGATAATATCCCCGGAGCAGTTCGGATTTCTACCCAACAAGTGCACCAGTGACGCCATGTTCACGTTGCTTAGAGGCGTCTACTCATCTCTCAATAACAACCACCCAACTGCCTCAGTTTTTTGTGACTATGCGAAAGCCTTTGATTGTGTTAGTCATGAAATTCTGATAAACAAACTACATTTTTATGGAATTCGTGGTACTTCTTTAAATTGGTTCAAATCTTATCTTGGAAAAAGGCAACAACTTGTAAGGGCTAATGGTTCCGATTCTGATTGTAAGTTGATTACAAGTGGAGTTCCTCAAGGTTCAGTCTTGGGACCTATTCTTTTTTTGTTATACATTAATGATATCACGAACCTTAAAATTAATGGAAGAATCTCCCTTTTTGCTGATGACACAAGCATAACATGGAGTGATTTTGATACAACGTCTTTACACTCTAGTATCTCCAAAGACTTGGTTATAATTAAGGCTTGGTCCGATTCCAATATGCTTTGTTTTAACGTCGATAAAACGGTGGCGTTATCTTATAAGGGAACTTTACAACCACTTCAGGTACATAACAGCAATATTGAATACGTAGAGTCGGTTAAATTCCTGGGTTTAAATATAAATAGCAACCTAAAATGGTCTAATCATATTGACACCTTAACTAAAAAACTTTCTACCGCCTGCTTCGCCATTCGATCAGTTTCAAAAGAACTAGACGTTCCTTCTGCCAGACTTACTTATTTCTCTTTATTTGAATCCCACCTCCGCTATGGCCTTCCCTTTTGGGGCTGCTGTACCACCGAGCAATTTCGTAGTATTTTTATGCTTCAAAAGAGAGCCATTCGTTATTTGTTTGGTCTAAATAATAGAGCTCACTGCCAATACTATTTCAAAAAACATGAAATATTAACACTTCCTGCATTATTTATTTTGGAAACGGTATGTTTGCTGAGAAAACATATAAACACCCTCCCAGAAAGGCCACAACATGTATACCCTACCAGAAACTCTAGGCATGATATTTATCTTCCCATTCCTTCCACAGAATTAATAAAAAAATCAATTATTTACAACGCCATAAAACTTTACAACAATCTGCCAGTACATTTAAAATCTATCCCTATGCTTGCACAATTTCGAAAAAACACCAAAGCATACCTCATTGAGAGACCATTTTACAGCGTTAATGATTTTTTTTTTCAGTGAGTAAGTCTCTTTAAATTGTCACTAAACTCGCTTGTTTACTTAAATCTTTTGTGAGTCATGTCCTAACTCATAGCATAGAATTTTGTAAATCATTATATAGGGAAAAGAACTGTCGAACATTCACTTAAAACTTAATTATTTTTGTTAGGTATTGGATTAAAAACAATTTAATTCTTTTTGTATACTACATTCTACACTAGTTCAATATACCTTCTGTTTAACATCACAATTATTTGTATAACTATAATAACATAGAGTTTAAGGTCGCATAGTTGCAATTTTGATTTCAATGTCATCGAAATTATTCACCTCGTACATGTGTGTTTGTTTACTTTTATAAGGTTATCATGATTCATTTACTGTTTGCAATGTTATGCTATATTCTAACGTGTGTTTTACGATTTGGTAAATTGATAATTTACATTTTTAAAAAAAAAAGCACTGACCTGTCGAAATTATTTTCGATTAATGTTTTGATATGTCTTATTTTTAGGTATATTTTGCTTTGTCCATAAAATTGTAGAATTTTTCTGCGGCAATAAAGCATACTTTTGTTTGTTGTTTGTTTGTTTGTTTAGAATTTGCAAGGGAACATGAAAATCAAGATAATTTATATATTTATATATATATATATATATATATATATATATATATATATATATATATATATATATATAGGGTCTTGTAAACAATTAAACCCACGGAATTTGATAATTTTTTGATATAAAATAAAAAGTTTACCTTCATTTAACTGTTTTAAGAAAATAAAAGAAATGGATGAACCACTTTTTCCATTAAAAAAACCAAAAAGAAATTCGATATTTTCACTGTATTCCAATGCGCCATATTCCTTAATATGACAATTTGAAGAAAGGCTATCTTGCATTGTTGCCAAACTTACATTATTGTATGGAGCTTAAATTTTTCATGTTTGTCTCCCGACAGTAACGCATTTGGACCCCTGTGCCGATCCCAAATATTAGACTTTCGCCAGTGATGCACTTCGCTGTCGTTCGGCTTTTATATTAGGGCTTTAATGATGATGCCTACGGCGCCTAACCTGGTGCTAACCCGGTACTAATCTACCTAGTGCGGTCAACACTAATCAACAGGCGGGTGCATCACTGGCGAAAGCCTAACATTCGACATCGACCCTCTGGGCCGATGCCGAATGTTAGACTTTCGCCAGTGATGTCCTGCGCTGTTGTTCGTCTTTTAGGGTTTTAACGATGACGCCTAACCTGGTGCTAACCCGGTACCAATCCACCTAGTGCCTTCGCACTCCTGCTGGTACCGATACACAACCCACAAATGCATTTTGTTTTTTTTTATATAATTTATATAGATCATATATAAAATAAACTTGGCAACGTAGCATCCCCAGCACATTGGATTTCCGTCCAACAGACGACACTCTGGCTCTCTCTTTATTTAGCAGCGGTAATTATGTTTAAAAACGTTTAATAATGTATAATATAATAATTACTTCTAACTTTTAGTTACAAATAATCATTTTTGTGTTATAAAGCATTATAATATAATCAGTCTTTTACGTAGTTCATAAATTAAGTTTGTGAAAAATATGTTTTTAGCTATACGCCAAAAACAAATTCAGTGCAACCTTCCGAAACCTTAGTTTTTTTGGATATAATTTGAAAAAGTGCCTCATACATAAATTTTTGTGTATAGGAATTATTTTAAAAAGGTAATCTTTCAAATGTATATTTTAAATTTGTTAAATTACATGGGTAAAATTCTTTACAAGAGCCATATATATATATATATATATATATATATATATATATATATATATATATATATATATATATATATATATTGATTTTTACTCCTTCACGGATGGAAAAATACAATGTGTTTTCATTCCGGGTGTACATCCGTTCACTACTGTCGTTCTGAAAAGAACAGTTTTGCTGACGTTTCGCCAAAATCACATTTGGCATTTTCGAAGCTTTCTTTCTCGCGTCCGAATAGAACTCTAGAATGAAAACACATTATATATATATATATATATATATATATATATATATATATATATATATATATATATATATATGGCTATATATAAAATAAGTCAAGAAGTCATAATTGTGACCATTCCTGACTCCGAAAATGGAATGTCACGTACATTTACAGTGACAAAAAGTGACAACACTCAGGTTTGTCATTTCAAAAGTACAGGGTGGCCATTTTATGGTGATACAGTACCTTATCTAGAAAACGGTAATAGTTACGACAAAAAGTTAAATACAAGTTGTTTGGATTCAATTAAATTTTTATTTTATTTCACTTTTGCTTATACAGGGTGTTTCGTTTTGACGTGACACATGTCAACTTTCTTAATTTAAATGGGATATCCTATATATTATTACATATTTCGATTCGACTGTTAATTTGCGAAAGTTTTTATAACAACATCTATATTTGAATTCTTTATCGTTTTTGAGTAAATTGGGTTTTTAGAATTTTTTCTAAAAAAACATATTTTTTAAAAAAACATTTTTTACCTATAAAACTTTAATGGAACTGACTAATATTCTAAACATACATTACTAAGGGTTCAATTCAACGAGTTTCCATGCTGGTCTTACCAATTAGTATACAGGGTGTTACAAATGGAGAGCAAAACAAACAGAAATTTAAATGTAAAAATCTCCTGTTTTTCAAATTGAACACCCTGTATCTTTTTATTTCATCTGATTCAGCGTTCAATTACCTATCATTACTCATATATATGTCCTATACCTAAAATCGAACAGTTTCGATTTTATTAGCCGTTTTCTGATTTGACTATTTTTTTTTAATATAAGTAAACAGATAAAGTGGGTTAAAATAAAAATGTCGTAAACTAAGCCTATTTCTAATTTCCTTAACACAGATAGCGACTATAAATAATGTTAGAAAATACAAATAAAAGTGAAATATTATGTAATTTATGTTCTTATTATTTAATGTTTACGAAAATAAGGGAGAGACAAAAAAAAATATCTTGTGCCACACGGTATAACTAATAACTAACTGAGTATTAAACATGATTAAAACAGATTATAAAAAATTTTCAATATGGCCACCGTCTATTGCAACACATGAAGTGTAAATAGCCTCCATTTTTCGAATAGCGTTCCTTCATCTTCCCTGATTTTTATTTTCAATTCATTTCTATTATTAGATCTATTTTTATAAACTTTATTTTTTAGTGCACCCCACAAAAAGAAGTCTAAAGGGCTTAAATCAGGGCTTCGTGGTGGCCAGGATATTAAACCATGTCTTCCTATCCACAATGGAAAATGTTGATTAAGGAAATTTACTACCGGTGCAACCGTGTGGTAAGGGGCGCTATCCTGCTGAAAAATGATATTTTCTCGAATATTTGCTGGCAAGTTGTTGATAAGGGGCATGCTTTTATTCCTAAGCAGTTCCAAGTATCTTTCGCCATTTAACGACCTGTTAAAAAATATTGGTCCGATAATACGGTCGCAAATAATTCCGCACCACACGTTTACGGTTTGACGGCCTTTTTTTTTAATTGCTTTTATTAGATGTTTATTAGTTTGAGACCAGTAATGAGTGTTTTTACGATTAAAAATACCCGCCGTATTAAATGAGGCCTCATCAGTCCAAAGCACTTTTGAAAAAAACACATTTTCGAACTGCCTGTCCATAATATCACAACAAAAAGTCAATCTTTCATTAAAGTCTAATTGTGATAATAATTGAGTTGGAAGAAATTTATAAGGATGATAACCATTCACCTGCAGCGTTTTTTGAATACTTCCTCTACTGACACCTGCAATGTCTCTGTCAGCATCTCTTTGGGATCTTTCTCCAGTTCTTTTTCCTCAGTGAGGACACAATTGGGACGATTTTTCTTAGAGTTTTTAAGAACACCATTTTCCAAATCACGCACAAAAAAATATAGTCCTGGAGGGAACTCGATTATTAGGATATTCCCTCGAATATTCTCTAAGGGCTAACCCTAGACTTTTATTATTTTTTATGAAACAGTTGTATAATTTCAAACGTTCATCTAAACTATATAAAGCCATTTTTTAACAAATTTCGCAGCAAAAATTTGACAAAAACGACAAACAGAGCAAATATCAACTTAAGTCAACAATTGCGTTAGGTTATTTCCTAAGCCTCTCTTGATTTTTTAGTTTCTGATCTCATTTACTGGCAAAATTCCGGGATGAATCAGAAAACGGCTAATAAAATCGAAACAGTTCATTTTAGGTATAGGACATATATATGATTAATGATAGGTAATTGAACGCTGAATCAGATGAAATAAAAATATACAGGGTGTTCCATTTGAAAAACAGGAGATTTTTACATTTAAAGTTCTGTTTGTTTTGCTCTCCATTTTGAACACCCTGTATATTAATTGGTAAGACCAGCATGGAAACTCGTTGAATTGAACCCTTGGTAATGTATGTTTAGGATATTAGTCAGTTCCATTAAAGTTTTATAGGTAAAAATTTTTTTTAAAAAAAATATGTTTTTTAAAAAAAATTCTAAAAACTCATATTACTCAAAAACGATAAAGAATTCAAATATAGATGTTATTATAAAAACTTTAGCAAATTAACAGTAGAATCGAAACGTCTAATAATATATAAGATGTCCCATTTAAATTAAGAAAGTTGACATGTGTCAGGTCAAAACGAAACACACTGTATAAACAATAGTGAAATAAAATAAAAATTTAATTGAATCCAAACAACTTTTGTATTTAACTTTTTGTCGTAACTATTACCGTTTTCTAGATAAGATACTGTATCACCATGAAATGGCCACCCTGTACATTGATACAATGTACGACATACATGACGACTATTAATCCGCGCTTCTTTATGCGATATCAACATGGAAAGTGCTTAAACCAGCCTGTCGGGAAAAATACGTTTTCGTCAATTCCAAGTAAAATTGCGAAATTTCTAAAGTTTGAGAACTTCAAAATGTATATTGGACACTCTTTTAGAAGAACGTCGGCAAATTTATTAGCAAATATTGGAGTTGATGTATTAGCTATCAAGCGACATGGTGGATGGAAATCCGCTACTATTGCGGATAGTTACGTAGCTGAGAGCCTCAATAATAAAAAGGAAGTAGCGAATACAATTTTATACAATAAGACCCCGCCAGATTGGTTAGAAATGAAGGATCTGTGGAGTCGGAAAATGTAAATACACATCGAGAAGAAACGAGAAAACGTGTTTCCAAATTTTGTTAATAATGTGAATAATTGTAATAATTGTACCATTAATATTCATTTTAATTAATATCACCGATTTTTTGTCCGGATTTTTGTAATATGATGATGAAATCAAAAATTAATGCTACTTTTAATAACTTTAGATTATTATTTCCCTAGGGATGTAAGTTGACTTACATCCTGTCCTTAAGGGCAACCAATACCTTGTTGAGTAACTTTCAATTACGTCTGTCAAAGAGGTGTCAAAACAGGTTGCTTACAATACAGGGAGGGGGAAAAATATATTGCGAAACCATAATATCGAGGGTTTTGGATTTCAAAAAGCCCTGATTGGAATCTAATTGAAAACGTCTGGGGGCAAATGACAAAACAAATTCATAAGGAAGGATTTCGGCCTCGTAATCAAGATTATCATTCATTATCGAACATAATGGTTCCATGACAAAATATTAAGTTATTTATTTAAGTTTTAGTTTATGTTTATTAGTTAAAAATGAAAAAGAACAA
Source organism: Kuschelorhynchus macadamiae (assembly GCA_030620095.1). Taxonomy (NCBI): domain Eukaryota; kingdom Metazoa; phylum Arthropoda; class Insecta; order Coleoptera; family Curculionidae; genus Kuschelorhynchus; species Kuschelorhynchus macadamiae. Next base: position 502,610 of record JAUTXW010005202.1, on the reverse strand, counting down.
GGTCTAATTTTGTATGAAAGTTTATAGTTAGGTTATATTTGTGAAAAACATTTTCTTACGGCAAAAATATTAGTATCATGAATGATACTAAAGGTGGGTTAAACAGTAGGTAAAATAAAATAAAAATTAAATTAAACTAAGGCGGTTTATACAGAAAATAAAATTTAAATAAGAAATATGAACAACTGCTGCTGCTAAACATACTTTTTGCCAGCTATTTAACTCAATACTGCATAAACTCATTGCCTTTAACCAAAAAAATCATATAACATTTCACGAGCTGATATGATATTGCCTTAGTTACGTTTGATGACGATGGTACCAACACTATACTTAAACCTTATAAAAAACCATATAAAATACGTTGCTGTCACCTGTAACATTTGACATTTAATGACGGCTCTAGATTTCATATGTAAAAGTTTAAATTTATAGGCTAATTTTAAACCAAACACATCAACTTTCAACGGTCAACTGACAGTTATGACGTAGACGCAGCGAATCGATCGATATGCTTTTATTTGAAAATGGCCGTTTTTCTGGAGAAATAATTAAGATATCTAGCAAATCCCTGTGCATTTACAACAGAACAATTTTGTACCTCTTTCAAGAAATAACTTAACACAGTCAATGCCATCAGCCTTCACAGCTAGATACAGGGGAGTTTCATAGCCAGGCCCGTTGGTTAAGGAGTCTAATCGAGCCCCATTATCCAACAAAATTTTAGCTGTCTCTGTTTTCTTGGCCAGTGCTGCACAGTGTAGCGGACTGTAGCACTTGTTAATGCTGTTAATGTTGCCACTTCGTTTAACCAGGAACTGGGTACATTTGACACACCCGGTGAACGCTGCTACATGTAGTGCTGTGAGACCATGTGTTCCTTCTGAATACCTAAAACATATATGAATAAATAGGATCGTTTACGGTGAGTAGCCTATTCTAAAATCTCAGTAGTTAATCAAGATGGAATGCTGACAATTTAGCGGAATAAATTTGGCGGGCGACAATTTGAGGAATAGGTCAATTTGGCGGAAGTCAAATTGGTGAATACATCAGTTTGGCGCGTCAATGCTTGCTTACACTGTCAGTCTTTCTAGTGCTCTGGTGAGTTCAAAATAATAAGGCAACCCCACAAAAGGAACAAGAAGAGCGTTTGGCTCAGGGGGAGATATGATTAGGGGTTCGCGAGACCGTGGTTTCGCTTTTTCGGTCTCGGTCTCTTTTTGAAACCGAGACCGAAAAACTATTTAGAGACCGAGATCGAGACCGAGACTTGGTGTTCGAGACCGATACCGAGACTTACCTATCGAGACTCTCGGTCTCGATCTCAAAGTGAAGTAGCAAAATAACTAATTATTGAAATTAACTAAAATCCAAAAAATTTTTAGTTTTTTGGTTCAATAATTAATAACTAATAGACTGTAACAACTAAAAACATCGCAATATCATATTCATATATAGTATAGATACAGTAAAGACTCCAACAGACGAAGTAATTGTGGTGATTTTTGTTTAAAAAATTTCCGACTCAAAATAAACAAAAATTCTTAAAAAAAATCAGTGAAAATTTTTCTCAACGTTTTCTTCTTTAATCGCTTCGATGGCTTGCTAATTAAAAAAGGTACGTGTTTTATAGAATAATATTTTTGTATTGATTTTGTTTGTATTTGCAAATAATGGACGATATAACATTTTTAACTATATGTATTTAATAAAAATATACATATACATACGGACAAGATTTTCAACAAACAAAACACCAAGCAGAATTTGGCTTAGGATTTTAAATAGATGATCAATAAAGCTAATTCAACATCACGCTTAAAAAATAATGAACTGTTCTAATAACAAAGTAAAAATTTAAATTTCTAAACGTACATTATAAGCATATTTTTAGATTTTATTTCAACCTATATAATAAACCTAAAAATTTTACAGAAAATTTAAACTAATATTTTATAATTTCATTTTTCAAGTTACTTTTATACCATGAATGAATACATAACACTAGTTAACAAGAAATTTGCCACAGAAAAAAAATTACCTGTTTTTGGTGTTTTTTTGTGCGCTGAAACCAAATATATTTTTAGAATTTTTCTATCACCCACAGTTTTTATGTTCCAGTATAAAATATAATACAGGTAGTATATTAAATTATATTACAGGTAGCAGCTCAATATAGTGCACAAATACTTAATTTTGCAGTACACTACCTGTTTTTATTATATATTTAGCATAATAAAGTTCAGATAAGAGAACATTTTATTATACAGGTAATATAATATAGTCTATGCCGCCGCTGCTGCCGACGACACGTAGCCATTTTATACACCTATGACGGTCAATCAGTCCAACGGCTTAGTCGTTTGTTAGACTTTACCAAGCGTGTTTATCGTGTCTCGTGTGCAATCCGGAATTTAGAACTATTCAGTTGTGTTTTATTTTTGGTGTAAACCAAAATACCGTGTTTTCACAAAATGCCTAGAAATTGTGTAAATCACCCAAACAGTTTCTGCTATATCTGCGGTGAGTTAACGTTTAAATTCCAAAAACGTTCATTACACCTCTGATTAAAAAATGCTACGAACAGTACTTTGGCTGTAAAATAGGAGATCAAGATAAACCTTGGGCCCCCCATATTTGTTGTGTTACTTGTGTTAAAACTCTCACAGCCTGGGCAAAAGGAACTCGTCATATGGCATTTGCTATTCCTATGGTTTGGCGAGAACTTAAAGATCATAGCTCGGATTGTTATTTCTGTTTAACAAATATAACTGGAATAACATCAAAATCCAAACACACTGTCCAATATCCAAACTTACTATCGGCAATAAGACCAGTACCTCACAGTGATCAGCTACCTGTACCACAGCCTCCGGAGCATATGATCCTGAGTGATGATGAGTCGGAAGATGTTTTAGAAGTAAACAGGGCAGAAACAAATTTGCAATCTGATCCGCTATTTGACCCAGGTCATTTTTTAAATAAGCCACATTTGTTAAGTCAAGGGGATCTGAACGATCTTGTACGAGATTTAAACTTGTCTAAGAAGCAAGCCGAACTTTTAGGTTCTAGGTTAAAGAATTGGAATCTCCTTCAGAAGGAAACTAAAGTTTCGTTTTATCGTAGTCGTCACCAGCAATTCAGTGACTTCTTTTCCATTGAAGATGGGATAGTGTTCTGTCATGATGTTATATCTGTAACGCGGGAACTTGAGCATGAATATAAAACAGATGAGTGGCGATTGTTCATCGATTCGTCCAAAGTCAGCTTGAAGGCGGTTCTACTGCACAATGGAAACAGGTTTCCGTCCGTTCCTTTGGCTCATGCTACCAATATGAAGGAATCATATGACAACATGAAGCTTCTGTTGGACAAAATTAATTATAAAGACTTTAAGTGGGCCATATGTGGTGATTTGAAAGTTGTAGCGCTTCTACTTGGAATGCAACTTGGTTACACAAAGTATTGTTGTTTCCTTTGTGAGTGGGACAGCAGAGACAAGAAAAACCATTACACAAAGAAAGTATGGCCAGAAAGAACATCTTTGATTCCAGGTAATAAGAACATTGTAAATCCTCCCCTTGTAGAGCCTAGGAAAATTTTACTACCCCCTTTGCATATTAAGCTTGGCTTAATGAAAAATTTCGTTAAAGGTATGGATAGAGAGGGTAATGGATTCGCGTACCTAAGAAATAAGTTTCCTAACATCAGCGAAGCAAAAATCAAAGAGGGTATATTTGTAGGACCCCAAATCAGAGAACTGCTTAAGGATGACAAATTTATTTCAGAACTCAATGCATTTGAAAAAAAAGCATGGCTATCGTTTACCAGGATTTGCACCGATTTTTTGGGAAATTACAAATCAGAAAACTATCAGGAAATTGTAAATGATGTTTTAAATTGCTATCAAAAAATGGGATGTAACATGAGTTTAAAAATCCATTTTTTGCACTCACACTTTGGACGCTTGAGGAACTTGATATTACTGATGATTCAGCAGGCACAATATAATATTTATCCCTGTACATTTTCTCAAAAAAGGCTATAGATTGATCTTTCAGGCGAAAAATTGAACAAGTAGATATTTGTTTAATAAATAAATTTACTTTTAAAATCTACTCCACTTTTAAAATTTATAGTTAATTTATCAAATAACAAAAATAGTTGATTCACAAGTAGTATTATGAGCCATAGCCACCATTGTGCAAGCACAACCTGCAGACCCCTAAGAACGGTCCTGGTTAAGAAAGTAAATACGCATCAAAGTAATAAAAGTTTGTTTCAAAATAGCAAAGTTTACAGAATACCTAAGGGTGCTTTACTTGGCCATCGATCGTTTTCTACCTATTGAATTATAACGTCTGTCCCTAGAATGCCCAGCACGTTGTTTGCATGAGTTCGGCAGCATTATACAGTGTGTCCGTATTTTCTGTTTAATATATCTTATTCCATTTGTATATCTTTGGAAATGTCAAATAATTATTGTTCTGTGGATGGTTGTTTAAGTAACTCTAGTGATGTGTGGCCTTTCTTTTGATGTCCAAAGAACAAGGGATATGTGACATTTATTTTGATACACCTACTATTGTCCGTATTGTCCTTTTGTCTAAATAACATCTTGGCGAACAATTATTATTTTTAAAATTTTGTTTTCGAGACCACCAAGGCTTTCGAGACCGATACCGAGACTAAGTAGGTTCGTAAACATTTTGACTGATTCAGTCTCGGTCTCGGTCTCATGAACCCCTAGATATGATCGAACGACAATCAACTCTGTCGTATCCACAATCTGCAAAATAGGTTGGACTTGCTTGTGGTAACCAGTATGCTTAATCATCTGAACTGATAAAGACCTATACTAACTTAAGGTCACCTAACCTAACTATCTAAACCATTCCATCTCAAATAGTAAGTAATAACTAGGCTGTTAGTTGCCACAACTTGTTGTGGCAACTAACAGCCAACAAAAACTGCAAGAGTTTTGTAATAGGTCATATTTCAACATGATGTAGTATTAAAGGTATACAGGATGTCCCATTTTGGGAACTTCTGCGGGGTATTTCGGTTTTTTTTATACATAGAAAGTTGAGGTTTTCGCGAAAGTGTGCTACTTTTTCGTAAAACTTAATATGCCGTTAACAAAATTTTCATGGCCATTTTAGGTTTTAAGATACAGGGCTAAATTGAAAATGTTGCATTTATTTTGGGGCATCCCTCGTATCTCAACTATCAGATAAGGTATCGAAAATGTAAAAACTGCTTCTTATATAACTTTTCTTGTAGACACTTTTGCACTGCACTTTTTCTCAGAAACACGAAAATAAAGGACAATTTTCTGACATTAAATGCATAATTTAATAGTAGGCTAATCTTATCGGTTTTCAGATCGACTTTTGGTTTATAAAGCAGTTTATAAACCTTCTTTTGGTATTTTCATTTAATTGATATTTATCAATTTTTCGAATAATGGCAGCGTATGAAAATTATTAAAAATATGATATTCTGGTATATTTTATACAGAGTAGTGAAAATTCTGACGAAGCCTCGGAATTATATTTCCAAAGGTAAGTAAGCTATTACGGCTATGAAAATATGTATTATCATTATAAGTTTTTGCTTGTTAGATATCCAGAAAGTAGGCAACCGTTTTTTGGGATATTTGCTCGTTTAAAAGCACGGATCATTTGTTCACCCGCTTCCTAAAACACCTTCGTCCCCATGCAGAGAGATTGAGAGGAGTTAATATAGCTCGTTCTTTAAACCAAGAGGCTGTTTTATTTTGACAACTTTCGAGTCCACTATAAAAATTTAAGAGGTATTTTCACCCCCTTAGAAACTAGAAGTTTCGAAGTATCCTCTTCTTATAGAACCTCCGCATTCTAAAATCAAGCTGTTTGCACATCTCAGTTTTCTACAGCAAACGATTTGAGAAAGATTTTTTCAAAAACCCTGTATGAATTTATAAAAAATCTAATAAAATAAAATAAAAAGTACGTGTTCAAGTGTTTTTCAGAATAACTAACCGTTTTTTAAACAAAAAATAAAATATTAAAGGGGTGTAGAGGAGGTATAGGTCGTTTTTCTGACCTTAGGGCACGTTACATTTGCCATACTGTCTGGTGATATGTGTCCAGGGATCTCACTTTTTCGTGCCATTTATTGTCCCGGTATTCCTTAAGGCGGTCCCTCAAGAATTGGGAATGGCGGTTTAACACTATCCTATCTTCCTCCTCCCGGGTCCTGGCATAGATCCTACGGAGGCGTCTGTTTATCCGAACCTTAAGGTGAGGAGCACGGATCTCAGGAATTCCGATTATGGCTTTCAGACGCCTTTCAATCGGTTGTCTTATTGGTACGATGGTTCACTCTGTCTAGGTTCACACCCAGCCAGGAGTACAGGGTTGTGATCAGATTTCAGAGTGTTGATGTCCAGATCTTCCCCGATGTTCTTCAGGAGTGCAATATCTATCACGGGGAAGATGGGTTGGTTGCTCAGGGCCGAAGATGGCGATGCCGAGCGCCGGGTACTGTTTTGCCAGTGGTATTTCCAACAAATCGATGCTAACAATTTATTTGGCAGACTTGTTATCTGGTCAGACGAATTCTTTTTTTCATGTGCGAGAATTTTTAATCGTCACAATACCAGGAATTGGCGTAGATACCTAGAAATCCTTGAGGAAGTTATTCCAAAACTGCTCGAAAATATTCCATAAGCCCAATATAATGCTGTTTACCTACAGCAAGATGGTGCACCAAGTCACAACTCTAGGCTCTTAAGGGAATTTCTTGGTAATAACTTTTCTCAAAAATGGATAGGTACCAACAGACCTGTTAGACAGTCACTGGCATTTTTAACGCTATTCAAAGAATTACAAAAAGGTGCCAATTTACATTGCAGAAAATGGTCGTCAATTTAAACATCACCTTCAAAAATTTGTTTTTTCTTTTTTTTAATAATGTTATGTTTTTGTGTTTTGTTATATTGTTACTTTATGCTATAAAACTGTTGTTACAAACTTACTATTATTAAAAAACTCTATAGGTATTTTTATAAAAGAAGATACCTTCAAAAATTTGTTTTTTCTTTTTTTTTTTAATAATGTTAAGTTTTTGTGTTTTGTTATATTGTTACTTTATGCTATAAAACTGTTGTTACAAACTTACTATTATTAAAAGCTCTATAGGGATTTTTATATAAGAAGATATATATACAAGATATCCAATTCTTCGTTAGCAATATGTAACTTGCAATTGTTTGTTATTGTTATTCCTGGCCTACTATTAAATTATGCAATTTAATTTCAGAAAATTGTCATTTATTTGCGTGTTTCTGAGAAAAAGTGCGTACTATTATATATTTTTCAAATGGTAAAAAAGACAAATTTTAAAGTCTATAAATATACAGAGTGTTTCATTTAAAAAATAAAGTAGGGTCCGATAACTTTTTGACTTGACCTTGTATACTAATTCAGAAGACTTACTTTCTACGGGAAAGGTTATATAAAAAACAGTTTTCACATTTTCTATAAGTTATCTGATAGTTGGGATAGGAGGGGTGCCTGAAAATACAACATGTTCAATTTAGGCCTGTATCTTAAAAACTAAAAGGGCTATGAAAATGTTGTTAACAGCATCTTTGGTTTTACGAAAAAGTAGCATACTGTCGCGAAAACCTCAACTTTCTATTAATGAAAATAACGGATATACCCCAAAAGTAACCAAAATGGGACACTCTGTACATATATGCTATTAAAATGCTCAAATTTTAATTTTTTATCTTCACCGGTTCAAAAAATGAAAGAGGGGTAGTGATATTAAAAACCTTCACTCATTGCTTATAGGTTCTAAAATATTTTGAAAAATACATACCTACTGTTTGCTCCTAAATTCAGCAACTCTTCCACCAGTTCCCATTTTTTAAAAAATGCGCTCCACAGCAAAGCGATATTTAATTCTTGCGGACTAATATCGGTAGTATCTAATTTTATGCCAGCCCTAGACATTTTACCATTGGCTATGTCGTACAACAGTTTGGGTCTTCCACATTTCTTCATTTCATTCAAAATGCTCGTTTTTAGAGATTCATATGATAGAGGAATATCCCTGTTAACACGAGAGAACCGTTTGAAGCATTTGTTTTCAATAGTGTGTCCAGTTCCAGGTAGATCACAGTCTATTGATTCAATGTCACGGAACAAGCTATTTTTTTTCCTGGGTAGAAATTTGAACAGCTTGAAAAATCCGAACAGGAAAGAAATGAACAACTTGTAGAAACTTCCATATTTCGATTTTTCTTTCGAATTTTTCGGCTTATTTGAACTCAGGGTTGACTTAGAGGCATTAAGTCTTTCTTTTACCATATTTCCGACTTTGTTTTAGATAATTTTCTTTTCAGTTTTTAATAGTATGCTTTTTTCAATCCATCAAGAGATACCTTAAAGGAAATATTTTGTTATAATAAATTTCGAATAGTGAAAATATGTTTAAAGTAAACTTCACCCTTTCCGGCTTAACGACGATGCCATATGGCATATGATTCAAATTAACTGCATTTTTGAATCGGGAAAACGTAGGAGACCGTCCAAAAAATTCCAATGTTTTTTCAAAAGCGGAAATTACAAATTAAGGCACTTAATGATGTCTGGTGTCTATTTATAGATTAAAGTTGGGACCATTAATGAATTGGCAGGTGCATGTCGGTCGTCGCGAAAATCTTACTAAATTAACCCTTGATAACTAATCATCAAAATTTCTGATACAAAACTCATATTTCCAGAACATTTATAATTTGTGGAGATTTTCACGAACACACCTCATCCTCGTTTTTTTTGTAAACTACACACAGGGAAAATGCATAATACAATGTGTGGGGATTAATAAAGTGCGGGACACGAAAGAAAACCGGGCGGTCCTTAAAATAAAGGTTCATAGTCTTAAACAAGCGGAAAAGTAAAATTTGTGTACGAAAATAAATTTTATGTTATTTTATTTAAATAAATAAAATAAATAAATAAATAACGACTTTATTGCAATTAATTAATGATTCAATTAATAATTACAAAGGCGGAGTCTAGCCTAACGGCCATTCATACTCAACCTGAAAAAATAACTATTTTAGTAATAAATTTTACAGATTATAGTGGAAAAAAAAAGAATAAAATAAAAACGAAAATGAACTTATTGGCGTGAAAAAAGGTGATTTTTTTAAAACGTAGCCAAAAGTACACACAGTTTTACAAGGTTTCTTAAATTAAGCGTATGTACATTTTCTCTAAAAACTAGCTTATCACGTAAATATTTGGGAGTAGATGTACAGGGTGGTCGAAATTGGTCTGTTTTAACAGAGAAAACCTATTTCCTGACTAGATAGAGCAAAACTGACTTAGGTGTCATGGGCTCGATTTCTGAGAAATGTTTAATGGCAAAAACCGCCTGCCGATATTTTCACTGCCAACTGAGATATAGGGCGTTTTTCAATTTTCGGCCATTTTGAAAATTGTCCATAACTTTTTTATTTTGCGGAATATTAACATTCTGCAAAGACATTCTAAAGGCACTTTTTTATTTGCAATCCAGTGGCATACTCAGATTTTTTCTATAGTTGTCCGTTTTATCATAAATAGGAAAAAACTTTTTTTTTCAAATGGAAATCATAGTTGGTTATAAATTATAAAAAATGCTCGCGTTTAGCCCTTTTCAGTGATATAAAGTTGTAGGTACTTATTTTCAAAAATAACGAAAATATTAGGTGTTTTTGGTTTACATCGAAGTAGGCTTTGATTTGTGATGACAATATCTCAATTATGTATTGTTAAGATTTATAGTTTGTTAGCAACTTAAACACAACTTTAAATAACACTAGCTAACGTTATTTTAATTATTTATTATTAATTTTTTTTATTTTTTTTTGTTTACATAGCAAAGTTGAACAAAATTAACAAACTAAACTACTATTTACAGCTACAAGTGAAAATAAAAAATAATTATGAAAATCTAGGTATTTAGTTAGATAGGTTTCTGATAAATATATTTAGAGAAGTTGTTCAAATTGAGCCCCTCCCTGTTGAATACAAACTAAGCATCTTTTGCGTACCGAGTTGCAACTATTTATTAGTTCAACTGGGCTAATAGATGCAAAAGCTTGCCTAGTGGCCTCTTGCAATTCTTCTTTTGTGTGAAAGGTTCTTCCTTTAAATATCAAGTCCTTCAATCTTCCCCACAAAAAAAAATCTAAGGGAGTTAAGTCACAGGACCTAGCAGGCCAAGGTATGGGGCCCCACGTACCAATCCAATTTTCTCGAAATTCGAAGTTTAAAAGATCAGTTGTGATCCTTGCATTGTGCGGGGGACAACCATCTTGTTGATAGTAGATATTTCTGGCATCAGCTAAAGGTATGTCTTCCAACAAAGGGACAATATATGTGCGCAAAATATTTACATAATCATCTGCAGTTAAATTTCCATCGTAAAAATAAGGTCCCACAAATCTTCCTCGGAATATCCCCACCCATATATTGAATCCACACCGACCTTGCCGGTCTTGTTGCACAACTACGTGTGGATTTTCAGTGGACCAGTGATATGAATTATATCTATTAAATATACCAGAAGTATCTACTCTGGATTCATCACTCCAAATAATATTTAATGGAAAATTCTCATTCTCCATGAATTTTTGCTCATACCACTGACAAAATCTCAATCTTCTAGCGGCGTCCCCTTCACGGAGTTGATGAACTCTTCTCGTTCTGTACGGTTTGAATTTATGTTTTTTGAGTATTTTTAAAACGGTGGTCTTTGGAACATTCGTTATATTAGCCAATGTTCGAGAGGAGGTGCCAGGATGATCTAATACCTCACCAATTATATTTAGCTGCTGGATTTCCTTTTCTTCCTTTAGTTCATAATGTCTTGTTCTTAACTTTTTAAAACTTCCGTAATTTACTAAATTACTTTTTAATGTTTGATAAATTCGGTTATCCGGTTGACGTCGCTCGGGAAATGTATTAAAATATAATTCACTAGCTGCTTCAGGAACTTCGTTAGATAATATGTAACATTTTAACATATCATACTTTTCATAATTCTCAAACATATTTTGTCAGCAACTTAACACAACTTTATAAAGATAACACCAAAACGCAATAATTACACCAGACTACAGTAATCTGACAGCAATATATTCAAAATATTGAACGCGCGTCATTATTCCAAGGCCTACTTCGATGTAAACCAAAAACACCTAATATTTTCGTTATTTTTGAAAATAAGTACCTACAACTTTATATCACTGAAAAGGGCTAAACGCGAGCATTTTTTATAATTTATAGCCAACTATGATTTCCATTTGAAAAAAAAAAGTTTTGCCTATTTATGATAAAACGGACAACTATAGAAAAAATCTGAGTACGCCACTGGATTGCACATAAAAAAGTGCCTTTAGAATGTCTTTGCAGAATGTTAATATTCCGCAAAATAAAAAAGTTATGGACAATTTTCAAAATGGCCGAAAATTGAAAAACGCCCTATATCTCAGTTGGCAGTGAAAATATCGGCAGGCGGTTTTTGCCATTAAACATTTCTCAGAAATCGAGCCCATGACACCTAAGTCAGTTTTGCTCTATCTAGTCAGGAAATAGGTTTTCTCTGTTAAAACAGACCAATTTCGACCACCCGGTATTTAATATTTTAACAGTAAAAATAAGAAGATGATACACAAATAGATTATTAATCCGTAACCACTGTATAAGGTCATAGGCGGGAGTTATATGGTCATATTTCCTTAAATTACACACAAGTCGGCAACATGTATTTTGGATTTTCTGTAGTCTGTTTGAAGTGAGTTTATCTAAACAGGGGTAATACACTATAAAACGATAACATACCTTAGACAAAATCAGGCTCGCACACAACATTTTTTTCATCTTGAATGTTAATAAGCTCTTATTAGCATAAAGCAGCTTAAGACGCATAAAACATTGCTTTGTGATGTTACTAACGTGACTTACAAATCTTAAATTTTCGTCAAAGACTAAACCAAGATTTCTAGCCTCAGAGGTAAACTGAATTAGTTGGTTATTTACAAAAATTTTCATTTGTGACTTAATCAGATCCCTATGGTTAGCAGGACAAAATAAAAAAACTTTCGATTTTTGAGGATTTAAAACCAGATTATGCTTGTAAGCAAACTCATTTACACTTTCTAGATCTTGATTTAATAGAGTAGAAGATACATCATAATCTCCCAGATTAAAGCTGTTATAAAGTTGCGTGTCATCGGTAAAAAATTGGACTTTGGAGTTGCGGACAACTTTAAACATGTCGAAAGTATAAATGAGGAATAGTAGAGGCCCCAAGACACTCCCCTGAGGCACTCCAGAACCGACTGGTTTACAACTTGAACGCATATTCTGTAGGAAAACTTGTTGTTGGCGGCCTTGTAAGTAATGACTAAGAAAACTGAGAGAATTGCGATCAAATCCAATGTAAGAGCATTTGGCAAGTAACAGTTTGTGGTTAATGGTATCAAATGCTTTACTAAAGTCCAAGAGTACGAGAACAGACGCATTATTTAAGTCGTATGAACGAACAATGCTGTCACTCAAGTCTGCCAAAGCTGAGGTAGTACTGTTGTGGTCCCTTCTAAAGCCTGACTGGTGAGTCAGCAAAATGTTATTTTGTGATAAATGTGCATTGATTTGCCTATTCGCAACTTTTTCTAACACTTTTGACAAAACCAGCAATAAGCTAATCGGACGCAAATCACTATAAGACTCTGGGCTTGTTACCTTAGGAAGAGGCATAACCAAGGCAGTTTTCCACGAACTCGGAAAGTAACCTAATTCTAAACAACTATTCACTATATGTGTAATATATTTGGCTATAAAAGGCATACATAAATTTATCATCGTAACATTGATAACATGAGTGCCTTGGGAATTACTTTTAATACAATTTATTATCTTAATGATTTCACAAATATCAACAGGTTTGAATGCAAAAGAAATCTGTTCATCGTAACTGTTATTAACATAATGATCAATATTTTCGGCACAGATATTATCACTGTCCTTAAATACAGACAGGAAATAATCATTAATTTTGGTGACATCATACAAGTTGTTGGGAACATCAGAGGATCTATTGCAATGTAAATTAAAAGACTTAAGAGCTCGATAGAAAGCCGATTTATTTTTTTGCTTATCTAGAAAACGCAAATATGCAGCCTTCTCTCTTCTCACAGAAGACTTAAGGAAGTTGCGTAGTCGTTTATAGTACTCCCAACTTTCAGGCGTCCTAAGACGCTTATATTTAGACAAAGCACCATCGCGCAATTTCATAAGTGCCCTTAACGTATCAGTGAGCCACGGGGCACGCGGCTTACTGACTCGAACTGTTCTGAGCGGGGCATGAATGTCAAATAGTCCTGATATATATTTAGTTAAGGCATCAACCTTTCCATTAATATCCCGAATCATTAATGTTATCCCATGGAATAGTGGCAAGATCATGGTTAAAATTATCTATATCAAGGTTTTTAAGATCTCTAAAAGTAATAGTAGTAGGTCTTTGTTTTACAGACATGAAATTGACTTCGCAAAAAACCAGACGGTGATCAGTAAAAGTATCAGTATTCATCGTACCAACATTATCGCAATTTTCCGCCCCACTGAGAAAAATAGGATCAAGAAGTGACTCAGAGTAGTTTGTTATTCTAGTTGCCTCGTTTACAATTTGAATTAAGTTAAAAGAATCAAAGCATTGGCTTATTTTGTTATTCATGTTAAAGAAATTCAGGTTTAAACCACCGAGACTTATCACATGATCAAATGATGGCACGACAAACGATAGAATATCGTCAAAAAGCTGGACAGCTCGCTCTACATTACCCTTGGGAGGGCGATAAGCCACACCCACAGCCACCCTTGTGCGACCAATTTGAACCTTTACCTACATATGCTCCAGATGCTCCTTGTCCCTTAACAACTGCCCATCAAGAGGTATTAGTTCGCTATGAAAATGAGAACTTACAAATATTCCAAAGCCTCCACCACGACCGACTCTATCTAGGCGATGAAATATATATCCAGGAATTGAAACAGCAGTTAGTGGTATATTGTCAGACAACCATGTTCAAATAAGTAGTCTAGAACTAAAGCTGAAATATCAGCGAAAGACGGCAAAATAGATCTAGCATTCACATGACCAATCTTAACTAAACTACGCTTATTAACCATAATTAATTTTATTTTTTATATTTTCAGCATAATTTTTAAACACAGGACATAAATTATATGCAGCTGAATGATCAGCAGGAAGCTTTTTTTTGTAAGTTTCATTATATTTGGTACAGTTAATACAAACTAAATCTGCCGACTTACATTCTCTAAATCTATGTTCTTTAGCACACTTTGAACTCACTAACTTCGATTTACAATCTTTTTCCATATGACCATAGCCGCAACACTTAAAACACACACTTTGTTGTAATAGTTTGCCGCTTCACCTATACAGTGCGCCAGCTAAGCGGTACGGAAAATTAATCGAGGATTTAGTAAATTTCGCACTGGTCCACTTGTAATTGGGATGTGCCTAGAGTCTCCATGCACTTGCCGCTAGAAGGTTCAAGCTATTTCCAGTGGCGCCTATACATTTCGAGCATTTGTTTTCATTTCTATATAAACGCATTGCCTTGAATTTGAATTATTATTTCGAAGTAACGATGGCGAGCAAAAGAGGAAAAACAATTCGAAGCGGTGAAAGTGAAGTTATTGCGAGCGTTATAGAGGCCTGTACTAGAGAAGCTGAAAATAATAGTTGACTATTCCAATTCAAAATCGAACCGAACGCCCTGTATTTTACCCTGTGTTTCGGAAAGTAGTGTAAGAAAAAATTCAAAGAGAACATAATGATCGCTCATGTTCTACTTCACCTTTAAAATCTCCTGGTAAAACAAGACCCCGATTATTATACAAAGATAAAATTGACGATGGTGATTTTCAAGAAATTCGACGAACAATAGAGGATTTTTATGTAAACTTGAAGAAGGTTCAAAAAGAACAAAATAGATTTTCCGTACGGGTATAAAACCTTAAATCGGCTTTTACGATCAAATTGCTCATTGACAGACCAAATATTTTTCACTGGCGGGTGAAATATCTATCAACTGTAAGGCAATATAGGCAAGAAGGACGCAATATTGTGTATCTAGACGAAACCTGGGTAGATAATATGAAAGTGACAAAATGCTGGCAAATTGAAACTGTTACAGGTGTTGTTCAGGGAATCCGCTCTAGTAGTCGCTTTATTATAGTTCATGCTGGTTCAGAAGCCGGATTTGTTCCAGGTGCTGTTTTATTTTTTCGCTCGGAACTAACAACTGGAGACTATCATGGACAGATGAATAGAGACAATTTTGAGAAGTGGTTGCTCGAGAAGCTTTTACCTAACATTCCTCCCAAATCAGTCGTGGTAATGGATAATGCGTCTTATCATTCTTACGTAGAAGATAAAGTGCCAACTAAATACTCTACAAAAGCTCATACGATATCGTGGCTTAAATCGAACAATCATAATACATGTGCGACCTCAACCCTATTGAACTTGCATGGGCAGGAGTAAAAAAAAGATTTAAATAAAATAACATTAGAAGCGATTGACTCAATATCGGCTGAAAATTGGAAATCGTATGTTAAACATGTTCGTTCTATTGAAGATAAATACTGGAAAGTAGATGGCAAAATTGAAACGGTTATTGATGATTTAGTTATCACACTGGGATCTTCAAGTAGTGACGATGAAACCTCATCATTTTCAGAGGAAGACAACGATTTAGAAGGAATCGAACCATTAGAATCACAACCGTCAACCTCAAAAATGGCTTAGTTTTTTTTCCATATATTTTGTAAAATTGTTCATAAAGTAGCTGCCAATAAACTGCTTCAAAATAATTAATTTTCTGTTCAATACCGGGTGTCAAAAAATATCTAATATTGCAATTAATATTTGAAAAACTACAGAACCCATATTTTTCCATAATTAACACATCAATGTAGTTATAGTAGAGGAGGCAGCACTGATTCCAGTGAACAAGATTTATCAAAATTTTAACTTATGAAGTTTGACTTTGGGCTCTTCGGGTACGCCAAAAGTGACCGTTTGTCTCTGTCTATCAGACTCTCTTTTTTTTAAACTTTACCATCCTGTATCTCAAAATTTAAGACTTTTAGGACATAAAAACACCCCCTTTAACGTCAGCACGCAACTAGGAAGCGCCCTGTATAGTACTTTATAATGACGGCCCCTGTATAAAGTAATATAGCAAACGGAGACAGAACGGCAACTTTTGGCATACCCGAGTAGCCCAAAGTCGAACTGCATAAATTAAAATTTTGATAAATCTCGTTCACTGGATCTGATGCTAGCTGCCCTTGTAAAATCTGGACTTGTAAATCGCGAATCACTATGCGTTAATGACAGAACTCAAGAAAAAATATATTTATAGGTAAATCGATCAAGAAAAATCAAAATTAAATCATTTTAAAATTCGAAAGTTCGCCGTTTTTGCAACACAAAAAAGATATAGAAGTGCGGTACACGAAAGAAAACAGACAAATATAGACAAAGGTTCATTAAGCATAGTTACATTTTTTAATTATCAAGTCAAAAAAGAGTGCCATATTATCTAAAGAACGACGGGACACCACTGATTTAAAGAGATTTCTTGGCCGACCTTCCTAAACCGATTGACTCCGCCCGGTTTTCTTTCGTGTCCCGCACTATACATTTGGGACGATGCCAACCAATATTGCCGGATACCTGGGATTTCCAGATTCAGAAATTTTCACGGGTCACAGTTTTCGCCGATCTTCCGCCACAATGTTAGCTGATTCAGGAGAGAATATTACTAATATCAAGGGGCATGCCGGATGGAAATCCACTACCGTGGCAGAAAACTCTTTGGAAGACTCAATAGAGAACAAAAAACAAATCACAAATACATTTTTTAAAAGAAAGTTGAAAGTAACAACTTATAATATACAGTGCTTAGAATTCACATCCCTTCTAAATGTAAATGATTCGACAAACTGTACATTCAATATAAACGTTATAACCAACAATAAATAATTGTTTAATAAAATAATAATTTGAAAATATATTGTTATTTTTATTTGTGAATAAATGTAACATGTATGTGCGTTTTGTAACTATTTTTGTCGTTAGTCGCTAAAGGTAAATGCAGTTTAGGTTTCTGAAAATCACATTTGACATATTTTAAACCTCTAATTTGTGATCAAGTATAAAGTGAACTAATCATTCATCACTAAACAAATTGTTATTTAAGGTTACCAGATGGCGATACTAGTGTTAACTTTGATTTATTTTTACGGGATTGGCAGAAATGAAGTTTTAGTTGGCTAACATGCTCGGACTGATTTTTTTGTGTGGAAATAGTGGATATATCTAAAGTACAAAATTTTTTCCTATGAAAAAAATATGGTTTTAAAGTTCATATTCGTTTCTTTGTAATTATAATCGGCGTCAGTGGGCTTCCTCAGCATATTATGTCGACTATATTTTCTAGATCCAATTTTTTTCTTTTCCATTCGTATTGCATGGTTTCTGAGGTATAATATTACATGAAGTTTTAATAATCACTTTATTGAGAGGAATAATCTAAGTACGAACCTTAGATTTTTAAAAAGAAATATTTGAAGTTTCAAATTCAAGTTCATACCGTTAAGGTTTTTGTAAAAAATGTAATTTTTGCTATGTTTTTTATTTCAGATGAGCGCCGCAGTAGGATTAGATGAAAAGGAAAAAAAGCAGCTCCGTTTACTACTAGTAGGGGACATTTTCGACGCCGAAATATAAGATGATAATGAAGAGTTAGAGGAGGAAGTGGAGCTAGTCCGACTGAGCCTATAGTATTTGAAACATAGGAGTAGAAAAAGAAGTTATACAAAATAATATACCGTTAGCTACTCTAAGCCTTGCTACAAAACAAACAAAACTTTAACAAAAGGAAAGTGTTCTAGAAGAAAATACATCTGCAAGAATTTGATACAACATGTAATATATCTTATACTTCAACTGAAGATACATTAACACAACTGGACTATTTCAAGTTAATGTTCGATGATGCGGTAATTGAAAACATAACGGAGCAAATCAACTTGTATTCAGTGCAGAAATTTGGCAGCTCGGAAATACAAATATTTCAGAAATGTCCAGATTTCCGCGAATTCAGCGGTGTTGTTGGGGTGCCAAGTTATAAGATGTACTGGGATCAAAAGACAATATTTTCTCCAACATTTCTTGGCATAAGTGGATATATTGTCGTTAGGCTAGTAGAAGGTATTCCGAAGCACCAAAATTTTAAAGTTTTGATGGATAATTGGTTCAGTTTATTAAAACATTTTTTCATCTCATTTTTTCATTTATAAATCAACAGAACCGATAGAAATAGTACAGAGATGGTCATCTAGTGAAAAAAAAAACATTGATGCGATAGTCAAAGAATATAATCTCAATATGGGCGGTGTTGACATGAACGGTATGATTGTTTCTTTGTATAGAATTAAAATGGGTGTTAAGCGATATTATTTGCGTGTTGTTTACCGTGTCATTGATGTTTGTATTGTTAACGCTTGGTTATCGCATCGCCGACATTTAACAAACATGGGTTAATATTCAAAAGATTGTTGGTGTTTCGATCACTTCATTTTCTAAAAAACGAGGGAGACTCGTTTTGCAGCAGATGCCTATTTCAGAATAAACTTCGCCTAAAAGACAATTCATATTCAATCCCATAGACGATATTAGATTTGATAATATCAACCAATGCATATAGAACCAATAAAGAGATGTTGTAATTGTGACAAGGCATACTTAAGAATTGCATGTATGAAATGTAAAATACCAGTGTGTCTTACAAAAGATAAAAATTGTTGTTATGTTGTTAATGTTTTTTTTTAATATAAATATTTTGTGGTCTCTTGTACTCATTTTTCCATTTAGCATCATACGTTTTTTTGACAAAAATAAGACTTACACTATGTATTTTAACCCGTTTTAAGAAATAATTTTGGTAAAAAAAGTGAAAAATTCAAACATTTGGACTGGAAAGGGTTAAATTTAAAAACTGTAGATGATAGTACAGGTCAGAAGCACTAGGTATATTCATTAATACATGCTTTTTTTAAATATAAATATTTTGTGGTCTCTTCTACCATTGGCTTTAACTATTTAAAGCCAATGCTTCTACCTATTTATTTCATATAGCATCATACATTTTTTTGACAAAAATATTACTTACAATAGGGGAAAGTGGTATACATTCGGCTATAGGGAACATTGGCTTCAATAAATCACGATTATATTTAAATTTCGCATATTAAAGTTGTGGCAGGTGTATATTGTTAATTTTTTAATCTGTTTTTATTTTGGACCTAATCAAATATTATAGCGTTTTTAAGGTAAGTTTTTACATCTTGAAAAAAGTAAATTAGGCGGCGTTGGATATTAACTTAAAAAACTTTAATTATGGTTTTTGAGTAGTAATTATTTTTAAGTAAATCAACATAAAATACTGTTTGCGTTTTGCTGGTTGCAATAAAGATATTTTATTTCTTGGTGGGTAAGCAAATCTAGTGATGTTTCGCCTGGGGGCCGAATGTTCCCTTTGGTGTTAATTATGTTCAAATTTTGTTACAGATGCCAAAGAAGTTTGTAAAAAAGACAAAAGGTTAAAATTGGCCATTAAAGCGGTTTTGTCCAAGCGCTTAAGCCAATATAAAGCAGCAGAAGAGTATCAAGTAAAGCGTCAAACGTTCAATCTCGAATTAAAAAACTTACGGAAAATAAATCAAAAGAACAACTATTACAAGATTGGACGACTCTGGCCATGAAAGCGAGGAAGATTTTGTATTTTGTAGTAAATACACATCCCAGCAAGTATTTACTACTAATCAAGAGGCAGAGCTTGTCGTTTATATCAAAAGGTGTTCTGATTTCAACTATGGTTTAAATTACAAACAAATTAGGACTCTGGCTTATTTAAGACATTAGTTTTGGGAGTTAAATAAAATGGCAATAAATAATGTAAACTTTATTTTAGATTTTTGTTTAAAAATAAAAGTAACCTTTTCGTGTTTTAGTAGACTGGCTTTTCATGTCAAGGCACCAAAGAGAGATATCTTTACGTAAACCAGAGAATACCAGTATAAGTAGAGCCATGGCATTTAACAAACCTGTTGTGAATTTTTTTGTTAAATATGCATTAAGAAAAGATTTTTAATCTGGATGAAACTGGCTACAGGTTTTTGTAACCTTTGTCGGTATTATAAGTGCAGCTGGATCTGCAGTTCCACCAGTATTTGTGTATCCAAGGATCAGAAATAAGAATATTTGGGTAGTGAATACCCAAATTCAGCAATCGCCCTAGGAAATAAAAAAGGGTTTCTAACTTATTTCCCAAAGTGATCTCACATTTTGCAAATTATGTAAAATGCTCGGTGGAAAACAAAGTGCTTCTTTTGGTGGATAACCATGAATCCCATATTTCGGTAGGATCTATTAGATTGTTTGTATTAATGTCATTTCCACCCCACACTACCCATAAGATGCAGCCGCTTGATGTCGGGGTGTATTAACATGACTGGCTTCTTTCAAATCCGGGTAAGGTGATAACTATAAGACATTTGGCACATCTTGCCAAAAAAGCATATGAGAATATTTACAATCAAAAATATTGTGAGCGCCTTTAAACACACGGGCCTTTATCCATTAAATCGTCTAATATTTGGTGATGCTGATTTTATAGCTAGCGAGGTGACTGATAAACCTCTAAGAAAGTAATTTTGGTCAAAAATACCTTCCACATCAAAAGATGAGCAAAATGTCACAGTTAAAAATTTTGACCAGATTGGATTAACTACATCCTCTGGTTCTCTAATATTTAAAAAGCACCAGTGGTAGGATGAAAGGTAGTCTAAATCATCAGTTTATACTGACACACCAGAGTATGAAAATAGACAACGAATAGAAGAAGAACGAAAAAGGAAACTGTCGCTAAAAGAAAACAAATCTGCATTAAAATCGGCAAAAAGAAGTTTAGTGAAAACTAATAAAAAGCGCAAGGATTCAAGCTCTAGTGAGTCTAGTGTTTGTATCTATCTGGATCATCAGATGAAGAAGATTTTTGGGAGAATTTAAGTGCTCTTAACAAAGAAGACAAGGTTGTTCTTGGAAATTTTGTTTTGGTCAAGTTTATTACCAATAAGACCGAAATTTTTTATGTTGGTCAAATCATTTCTATAGATAACGAAGAATTTGAAGTGAAATTTTTAAGAAGAAAGGGAAAATCCAACTGCTTTCTTTGTGGACGAATTAATATTTTTAATGATATTGTGTCAGTTTTACCACATTCTACCGTTCAACGAACATCAAGAATATCTAGTGCCTATAAGTTTAACGTAAATTTTTCCTCTTTGAATGTACGTTAAAAAATAAGTGTCTAACTTTTATTCTATACCTTTTACCTATGTCCTGTTTTGCTCAAAATATTTTGAATTAGTTTTGTTTATTTGTTTATTAATTAAACACTTACTTTACTGATGTTTGTAACTTATTTGAGTTCTTTGAGTTTAAGTTTGCAGGTTAAATCCCAGAGTTAAAAATCACCACCGGTGGGCATGATTCGGCTATTTACATTAAAAGAAAAAACTGAAAAAATACTTGAAATTTGGTTAAGAGAAAAAACTGAAAAAATACTTGAAATTTGGTTAAGCAGAAATATTATCAATAGACAATACTACCACAAATTTATCGAAACACTATAATTAACTTTTTTTTAGAGGTTTTCAAAAGTTATTTAAGCAAATATGCCAGGTTTTTAACCCGTTTTAAGAAATAATTTTGCTAAAAAAAGTGAAAAATTCAAACATTTGGACTGGAAAGATGCACCAGGCTTCAAGTTGTAAATTTACAATTCCGTTAACACATTCATTTTTTTTATTGCTCTAATTAAGTAAAAATACCATTTGATAAATTTAATATCGTAGTGTCCGAATTTATCATCAAATTTTCAATATCTCTAGGTAGGTAGAGAAATAAAGGCTATGATTTTTCAAATGGAACACTCTTTATATTCGAAAAGATTTTTGAAAATATATATTCAGAAATATCCCTTTTAATATGATTGTCTTAAAAAGTTTCTAAAATATAAACATTAACACTGAAAATAAATACAATTTAGTTTCCATTTCACTTATAGAAGTAGGCGATGAAAACAATGTTTTCCGTCGAAAGAAAATAAGAAATAGTTACTCTTGATACTTTTTGAAAATGACATCCCTGTAATAATATTTCCACGAGACAGTCTATTAAAAACATTTATTCGAATTAAGAAATGATGATTCTTGGGATTAGACCACGTCAAAAAGAAAACAAATTCCGACATTGCGTCTTTGATTGCACGATGCATCTTCAGATCATCATCAAGAGATCGGAACACTGAATGAGTCCGAAGAGATTTAGAATGGCTATTTGTATCCGACCTGTCTTCACCGAATCGTGGCCTGGTTTAACGAGCAATTTCCTCGCATGGTGTAAACTGTAGTATCTTCAATGTCACTGTTCTCATGGACAAAATAGATTACGTGAAAAAAATACAACTACTTTTGAACGACAGTACTTTCAGAGTAATCCAAGCAGACCCGACAAACAAAATCGAGATACGGATAACCAACCCTATAAATGCATCAAACCTGCCAGCAAAGGAGAAAAAGACGTTTAGACGTTCCCGCGGTTCTACAAACTACTTAAAATACACAAGGTTAATGTACTACCTGTACTCCCACTTACAAAATCGGTAAATATTTTTCAAACATTCTTAATAATCTTTACAGGAAAACACATTCACGAACTCTAACAAATTTTTTAGAGAAATTGAAAGCAATCCAATTATACACGAATGAGTGTCAATGATTAAATTTCAATATTCGGTTTTCAACAAACTTTTTATGAACAGATCTCAGGAGAAGCCATGGGATGTCTGCTGTCACCTGGTGGTAGACAATATTTTCATGGAAGGTTTTGAGGAGGAAGCCTTACAGTACAGTCGTCTATATTAAATGGTCAGAAAATTCATCATTTCATGTGGTTTACCAAATAGGCAACATTTTTGCACTAAACGCCAGAAAATCCACAATCTGTAAGGGAAGTGCGATTTCAATAGACGTAAAAAAGTTAATGTGTATCGTGGAATACTAAGAAATATACTTTTTTTTACCGAAACCTTACCAGAGAATTATATTTTTATTTTTAAATATAACTGAATTGTTACAAGAGCTACTATTAGAAGACTATCAAAGAATAATACCAACATATTAGTGCTTCTCCCCCACACAAGTAAGACAATTACATGGCTGGGAAATAGTCCCGATTAATGTCATGGGAAAATTTTTTGTGGAGATACGTTAAATCTAAGATACAGATATGCCTATACTCTTGATAATGCTTCGTAATATTTTATTAAAGAGAAAGTGGACGTGTTAAACGCAGGAAACAGGCATTTTATAGAAAATGCAGTAGACCATCACTTGTTCAACAATATTTTAACAATAAAGAATATATACGCAATCCAGGTGGAACAGTTTATAATAATTAATTTGCAGTTAAATAATAAACATTTCTTAAATACAATTTCTAGTTGTTCATTTTATTTCTTTTGTTATAAGTAGATGTAGTAATTGGAAAAGTAATTATTTTCAATGTTGAACCCTACATTTCAGAGACTATCCAATTTCTGAAAAGATCTTCCAAAGGTTTTTCTAAGGTGATAAAATATACAAGGTGTTCCATTTTTAAAAAAATCGTGTTTTTTGTTGCACCCTGTATACCTTTAAAGATGTTAAACATGTATATGCAACTTAATTTGTGTATTTGTAAAACATGAAATGATATTTTAATTTTTTTCTCAGCTCCACGAATAGAAGCTTTAGGCTAGAAAATAATACTTCTATTTTAAGTGTCACTAGAATTTTGATATTTTTATATAGCTCTCTATACAGTTACAAATGTATATTCTTTTACTTACCAAATAACGAAGAACACTTTAAAATAAAGGAATCTTCTTATTTGTAACTATAAATATCACTTTGTTACTTGTTCTAATCGAGATAAAAAAAATTACACACAATTACATGAAAACGATAATAAAATTTTCTTCATTTTCCAGACGCTTACTCTTCAACGCTCTGCACGAAAAACGGGACAACTTAATTTTAGGCTAATAATTCAAACGAAAATCTAAAACTGACAATTCGAAGAATTTCCGAAACCATCTGTGTTTATTCAGCATATTTTGCAGAAAAGCAAACATATTATTAATAATTCGATATTTAGGAAAGGATAAATCAAGATTTTAATAACTGTTCTAATAGTTTTAGAATGCGCCAATTCTAAGGAAATGAGAATGTCAAAAATGTGTCCACTAATAATTGTCATAGATCTATTTATTTTTTCAAATGTTTCATGAAAAATAGGAAAAATTATAACCCAAAAATTATAAATAAATAGATATTTACGTATCTAGTGCAAAAAGTAAGGGTTTATGTCAGGCAGTGTGAAAATTATGGAAAACATGCTGCATGAGTGCCCTAAACACACTTTTTGCGCGTTTTTTTACGACTGTTAATGTTTTATTTTGTACACATTTTCATTATGCTTCAATCACCATGGTGATTCAACTACAAAGTTCGCATTGTGCACCGGTCAACACTCCATAACAACCGCCTAGCAACACAAGCGATGCAAAAACAGAGTAGATGATAATAAATATTATTTTCAAATAAGATTGAGTTTGAAGTGTTTTATAGTTATTAAAAGATTATTTACTATGGAAAGTAGCAATAACGAATTTAATTTAACGCCACCCAATGTTTTAGAGGTAGCGAACGTCGCGTCATTAAATTTGGTTCCCGAAAAATCCAAACAAAAATACGTACTTTCTTATCATCTATTTATGGAGTGGTGCAAAGAACAGAAAACTAGTTCCTGCTCAGAAAATATTTTGATGGCCTACTTTGGAAACCTATCAAGTAAATTTAAATCTTCTACTTTATGAATGGTCGCAGTACAGTATGCTAAAAACTATGCTAAATATTCACTTATTTTATAAATATTAATTAATTAAAAATTTAACTATTTATAAAGAAAAATATCAGCGAAGTATTTAATATTCTTAGTCTGTTTAATGTTTCAATTGAGTCGGGAGTGTTTCCTGAATTGTCGTACCCATATTTAAGAAAGGAGACCCCTGTCTAGTCGAAAACTATAGACCTATTTCTCTATTGAGGCTGCTTCTCTAAAATTTTAGAAAATCTTGTTTATAACAGAATGTATTCTTTTTTGGTTAAATATAATATTTTTTCAGATCGTCACCATGGCTTTCGTCGCAGGCTGTCTACTGATCAGATTGATTATAGAGAAACTGTAATTTCATTCTCTTTTGATCTTACTCGCGCTTTTCACACTATTGATAAATATTTTGTGGCTTTTAAATTAAACAGTTTTGGGATAAGTGGTAACTTGAATGACTGGATCATTTCTTTTTTAACTAACAGGAGATTTTCGGTGAGGCAACCCTCATGGTTCAAAGTCTGATCTTTTTTATCATACTATAGGAACACCTCAGGGTAGTATCTTGGGTCCACTAACTTTTCTTCTATTCGTTAATGATTTGCCCGGACGTATCACCTCTTTCAGCAACAGTATTCCGGGACAAGGATATATTTTGAAATGCCTTCACGCTCCCGGGACTTTACATTTAAGGCACTCTTGTAAATTCACCTTCAACAAATGGTTTTGAGTGTTTCGCGATCAACTCCGACAGTACGTAGCTCGCTTGAAGGGCAGATTCATTTCCTTGCTTTGGACGTGTAAACATGAGCAGCTGATCTTTCAACCGTGATTTTAACTTATTTAACTTTTCGTTTCTGACCATGCCTGTATACTTGTCAAACATAGTTTTATGAATATCATATAGTGACGTTTTATATTATATAATTTTGGGACACCGACTGTACTATTACAAATCAAACAAATAATTTTTTCTTTCACTTCACAGCAAAAAACTCTAATTCCCACTTTTCTTGAAAAATACGATGCTCATCTACAAGTTTCCTCTTACTTCCACTTGGTTTTGAAAGAGACATGTTAAAAACTGTATCCGAAATAAATTATAATAAGTACTGTTAAGTGTTGTAACCATAAGTGCGCAACTCAACTCGAAACTCTATCGCAACTGACTCATAACTGACTAAAAACTGAACGACTGTGACTTCTCGAGTTCTTTCCTGAATGTTCAGATAGCGTCATCTGTGTTTTTGCGTGATAGAATTTCATGGAACAAGCCAGATGAGTTGTTGTTGTGAGTATGTGTAGTTCATCCTCCTAAATATAAATGGCACTATGTACAATTGTACATTTTATTATTTTCAAAAACGGTTTTCAACTTGTTCGCGGGCCGCATTATCTGGCTGTTTTCAAAACTGATTTGGGCCGCAGAAAAATGCTCACTGGGCCGCATGTTTGACATGGTTGGCCTAGCATATTGTAACCGCGCTTTATCATTTGTCATTTTATTTGAAGTTATTATAAAAATAGTAATAAATGCGGAGTTCAGAGCAAACTTTTAGTATTGCAATTATACTTCTGTGTTAGTTAAGAATAAATCTACAATTAACTAATTTAGTGTGTTGAAAAATAATTACGATACTTCTATTTTAAAACTAAATAAATATCCAATATTTGACATTTTATACCCTGGTAGCTCAAAAACTATAAGATAAAATACATCATATTATATATTTTTGAATAGGTCTTGTCAAGGGTTCTTTAATTTTCTACAAATATACGGGGTAACATTGATTTACCATAATTTTTTGGGACACCCTGTATAACATTTTTTATAAAAATATGCTTTATTTGCTGCAATTTTATAAAAAATTCAGCTCTATATCTTAAGATACAAAAAAGTTAGAGAGGTCACTGTTCATGTATCTATATGTTTATAGGCTCATACTTGATGGCTAAGTTTTAATGTAGGATGTTGCATTCTTGGCTGTGCCTATGTGAATATCTGTGTTTGTAAGTAAGTGCACCCTGATGTTATGTGCTGAATGGTTTCTGGCATGTCCAATTAAATGTTAGGATACTTAATTATAATCTTTTTGTAGTTATTGGTATTTATAACCTGATCCTATAAGTCCTGTAACCATGAATTTAGTTTCCGGGAACAGCAAGCCATTACTTAGCAACTTGTTTGATGCTGATTTTTCTATGCGCGCTTAGATTAAATCATTGTAATGTCGTCCGTGCAAAGCTTTCTGTGCCCATTGCTCCTGTTATTATTGTTATTATTATTATCGAAATCAATTTGTCAACAAATGTTGAGTTCCAAGCCCATCCCAGATGCATGCATCAAAAGGAGTAGGCTGGTTTCTATTAGTTCTGTGTGTTGTTCTGTAAGAATTTTCTCACTATGTGGCAAGTACTGAGCAGGATTGCCTTCTGAATGTCGATAAAGGTATTAGTATGCAGTCCTATGATTTTCAGGTTCTGTTCTAGTGTTTTTCGAACTAGTCCAGTTGATGATACGATTATCGGAATCACATGAACCTTATTCAGTCGCCACATCTGCTGTATCTCTATGACCAGCTCCGCATATTTGGCCTTTTTCTCTTGATATTTATCCAACACGTTGTTATTGTTGGGTACAGCGACATCTACCAAATAAGCTGTCTTGCTTCTTTATTTAACAGTACCACATCAGGCCGATTATTCGTCACCCGTTTGTCGGCGATAATTGCCCGGACGTAGTACAGTTTGAAGGTATTATTTTCGAGCACTGAACTTGGTTGGTATTTATAATAGGGCACAAAGGTGTTCAGGAGCTCGTATTTATTAGCAAGCTTCTGATGCATGATGTTATTTTATATGGTGTATAGTCTCTGATCTCTCGCTACATTTTCGACACTTATCGGATTCAATGGACCGGTCTTTAATAATGATTTTCGTGTAATTCCGTGTGTCAATAACTTGGTCCGGTATCGCCATCACAAATCCTTCTGTCTCTGGGAATAGTTGTCCATCCTTCAGCCACCTGTTGGATGCTTCTTTATCTATGTGTGGCTGATTCAAGTCATTATGATGTCGGCCGTGCAGTGCTATTTGAACCCACTATTCTTGTTTGTCGGGGTCTGAAAGTGACTTTAGGATGATGTTGTCACTTGCGAGGATTGAGTGGAGAGTACGAGTTGTCACTTAAGGTCACAACCACTTTTTCTTCGTGGTAAGGTCATTCGTAGAGTTGATGACTTTGGGTGGTGTGACTTGTACTTGATCATCATTAGGCGGGTAGTTCGTTGTAGTCCCTGTAGCTCCGTGTTAGTTTATTTGAAGATTCCGAAACTGTAGGTCAGCACGGGCACAGCATAGGTGTTCATTGCTGTAATGAGATTTCTGGCATTCAGTTCTGTCTTCAAAAGAGCTCGCACTCTTTGAACATACTGATCTTTTATCTTGGTCTTTCCTTGCTTATCCTGGAGCACCTTATTGGAATTGGTATTTGTAAGACTCTCCTTGGTTCATTGCTTGAACTATTTCTCCATTGAGTAGGGCTACATCGCCATTAATGACTTTACCTTTTTTGATGTTTAAGGCTTTACATTTTTCCATTCCAAATTCCATATGGATGTCTTTCGAGAAGGTGTATGTCACGTCAATAAACTTTTTTAGCTCGTTATGGTTTCCACCATAGGGCTTAATATCATCCATATGCAGAAGTTCGGGAATCGTCTCTATTGCTTTTGATGTTGAAGCCATCATCATCCATCAGCTCACCAAACGGTTTGGTGAACAACGTGGGGAGGGGGTTCATTGCTAAGATGAACCAAAATGGATTTAACGAGCCTTCTTGGTAAATTCACCTATTGATGTGTATCTCATCAGTGGTAAGAGATTGATCGCCATTATAGATCCTAAGGTTCGTTTTCCACTGGTTCTTGATAGTTGCCTTGAAATTGATGATCATAGGGTGAATTTTGTATATTCTTAGTACGTCTAAGGGCCATGAATGTGGTACACTGTCAAGCCTTTTTATAGTCATGAAAGTAGTGTGTCTCTGCATCCCTGATGGCTTCGAATGCATCCATTCTGTTCCTCGGCTATTATTATTATTATTGTTATTATTATCATTACTTAGTATTAATTTTTATTGTTTTTTTATTATATCGAAATTAAAAATTGGATATTCTACCTTAAAAATGTTATATTCCCATAGAAATTATCTTAG
The DNA here is from genome assembly GCA_030620095.1 of Kuschelorhynchus macadamiae. Taxonomy (NCBI): domain Eukaryota; kingdom Metazoa; phylum Arthropoda; class Insecta; order Coleoptera; family Curculionidae; genus Kuschelorhynchus; species Kuschelorhynchus macadamiae. Next base: position 473,248 of record JAUTXW010005202.1, on the reverse strand, counting down.
TTGCGAAACAAAAAAAAATGCTCCGCGAATCTCTTGTCTTGTCACCATTATGGACCCTGTTTAAATGCCTTAGACGTAAAATGAATTCAAACGTTACAAAATTCTTGCTTAAGACTAATATTTGGAATTCGTCGAAGACAACATATATCACATAAACTTAAAACCATAAAATGGCTAAACATGTACAATAGACGCATTTTACATTCGACTTGCTTTTACTATAAAATTTTAAAATATAAATCTCCTCCTTAACTTTCAGATCGTGTTGTTTATCGAATGGATGTACACAACTTAAATATCCGTAGCAAGAACATATTGACAATACCAACACATAATAAAGAGTTATTTAAAGGTTCTTTTTCGTACAATATTGCTTTATGTGTCACTAAATTTGAAATTACTGATTTTTCACTTGCGTTTATAGTTTTCAAGAGACATTTGAAAAACAAATTACCTGCTCAACAATTATAATACTTTGCTGAATTGAGTTTTAATTTTTTTTGTGCCCGCCTGACTTTTATTTTTAATGCTAGTTTTGATGATTGTTTTGTCGTTGCGATGGTTTTGTACTTATATGTCCATATAAGCCATTTTTCTCCTTTCCTTTTCCTTTATTCCTTTTTCCTCTTCAATTTAATATTTTTAACATTATTTTTCTTATCTAGCCTTTCTACTTCATTATGTAAACCTCATATCTTTAAGTGTAGCAATCAACTCCTATTCGACCAGATTTGCATTGGCTATAACAGCACCTAATATGAGCATTTTTTATTTTGTTTGCATCGGAGGCTGAAAACAAGACATTTAACCCTTTTAATGATTTTTTTTACTGCTACATTGTACATCTTTATTTGGGTTAATAAACGTTTAATTATTATTATTATATATTCCAAGGAAAACACTCAAATTAATATGGAAATATTTTATTAAACATCGAGTAAATGATCTAATACTTAAGTAGAGAACTTACAACATTAAAAAATATCTACCTAAAAATAAGTAACCATTAAATCATATTGGAAGATAAATTAAATATTAATTTAACGTACCTGTTTTAATACTTAATTTATTAAGTATAATTTTGGTCATCAAAATTAATCAGAAAAAGTGATTTAAGATTACAGTTTAATTTAAACAAAAATACTAAACAATTTTTAAGCAATAATTATCGAACCCTTAATGAAAATTAATATTTTAGCACCTATGCCTTATAAAAGTCTATTTCAAAGACACCCCATGACGTTTTTAGAAATCGCAAGAATCACGTAGCCAGTTCGATGAGAGGGTCCCAACCAAAAATTTATTTCTGTCAACTGTCAAATTACAGGAAAATTAGTAAACAGCATGCCTATACTATATTTTCAAAATTTCTGGGGGCCAGATCCCCAGGACCTCCCCCCCTGAGCACGTGCCTACCTCGGAATGGTCATGGAATTTTTGTGAGGTATATTGCAACGAAAAATAATATCTGAGGAAACTCTCATTTTTTTAACGAAAAATGACAGCTTAAAAAAATAATTCCTTGAAAACATACGGTACTCTAATAGCAAAAATAGGCCCACTTTTTTTGTTTTGGTGTTTAAAAGAGCAAGGCAAGCAATTTAAGAAATCAGTCTAATGAGCCGAGCTACTTGGTTAGGTAAAAATTGTTTTCCGCCTTCTTGTGTTGGTTATTTCATAGAATTTTTTTTTGTTAATACTTCTTCGAAAATTAGGCCACAGGATTTAATCAAAATGCCAGGAAACCTGACAAAAAATATCGTTGAGATGAAAATTGGTTCAGCTGCTCTGAAATGTGTTAAACAACATATCAAAACATATCCCCTAACCTCAATTGTGCGCGTCATGATTTTTTTGACCCTGTTCTGTTTTTCCGTAACTTGTAAACTTTAAATTTTTTAAATATAATATTTACAATTCCGTTTATTGGCGTAATTTTATAATAGATTTGGACGCCGTTAACGGAAATAAAAAATAATATTTTATGACTTATCAAATGTTTTGATGAGATACTGTTTAACAAAGTTTTTTTTTAAATTTCGTTAAAAAAACACGAAAGACAGAAAATTCGAATTTTTTAAATCTTCGGAAACTAATTTCACCATAAGTTCTGAAAAAATTAAGAATATTTGAATAAGATAAATTCATTTTTACGAAAAAGATGTAGGTATTGATAATTAGAGAGCAAATATCCAAAGTTCTGCATTTGGCCAGATTATTTTCTTTATTTGCCTATAACTGTCAAAGTATTAGCACAGTATCCGATACTGTGGTGTTAGGAAGTTTTCTTGAATGCCTATTATCTACCTAATGACAAGGAAATTAAACAATAATTATCCAAGATAGCGCAGCATTGAAGTTTTTTTTCATAAAATGAAATTTTTGATATGTAACTTTGAAGTGGCCCAAAAATTACATAAATGCACGAAATTATTTACCATACTGCGTGTATTTTTAAGTATGTAAATCTATACACGCAAGTTTGCGATATGTATTGGCAAATTATGCCATCTGACCAAATGCAGAATTTTGGAGGAAAAAATTGCCCCTCTGATTATCTATAGCTACACTCTTCACCTGCAAAACACGTTTTTTAAATTCAGATATCTTAATTTTTACGGAAGTTACATACAAATTATTTTCTAAAAATTCGAATTTCCTGCTTACGCTCCTGATTTTGAAAGAAATTAAAAAACATTTTAATAGTTAATATCTATAACCTCATCCCAAAATTTTTGAATGTTAACAGCCTTCAATATTTTTAAGTAATTTAGTAGTTTTTTTTTGATAAAATGTTTCATGTACAGGGTGACTTCGTATAAACTGGCACCCCCCGTAACTTTTTCATTTTTTGTCGTACAAAAAAAATAAAAATACTGACATACAGAGATTTTTTTTACGTTATAAATCTGCATTGTAATCCCCAGTAACTTTTCATATATACGAGAAACGACAAAAAGTACAATTTTCTTTAATGGAATGCCCTGTAAATTTTTGCCTAAAATGAAAGATTTTTTTCTGATTCCAAATATATAATACAAGTTGACATTTGGTTTAGCAGTTTTCTAGTTATTTAAGTTTAAAAATCAATTTTCATTATAGACTGTAAAATTACTGGCTATAAAATAACAGCTTTTTGAGCAGTTGGCTATGGAAATAAACAATATTAACAAATGTTTCTGAAATGACTTTGACATTTAAATCACTGTTAATAGAACTAAATCAATTCTTTTTGATATATTTTTTTAAATGGTTTATTCTGTGGCAGGAAAACGAGAAATTGTTTGTTTGTATGCTGAAAATAATTATAATGCTTCTGCAACGCGACGTGCTTACATGGCAAATCATCCCGATGGTCCGATTCCCTCAAGATCGACAATCGAGAATATTTTCACCAAATTTAGAACAACGTCAGATTTGCAAACCAAGAAGAGGGAACCAAACAATAATACGGAAAATCACGATTTAAATATTGCTTTGCACTACGTAGAAAATCCGAGTCAGTCACTGCGAACTACTTCCAAGGAAATGCGGGCCCGTTACGGAGTAAAAAGAACTTCACGTGAATATATTAGGAAGGTTTTAAAGACATATGGATTTAGGCCCTATAAATATCATACTCTTCAAAAATTAACTCAAAGGCATAAGAATCAACGAGTCAATTTCTGCAACTTTATGTTAAATAGAATAAATAACGAAAGAAACTATGTTTAAAAATATATTATGGATATATATATATTAAAAACCGATGACAACGTCAAGCTTTTCAACTAGTGGATTACCAAATCGACAAAATTTTAGTCACTGAGCACAAGAAAATCCCCAATTCACAAGGGAAGTTTAATTTCAAGGTAGGAGAAATTTTACAGATAATGTGTGGTGCGGCCTGCTGAAGAATAGGGTAATAGGGCCCCATTTTTTCGAAGGAACATTAACTGGACCAATATATCAAGAATTTCTGGAAACTCATCCACAGAAAATGCTAGAAAACTTACCGTTAAGGCAGTATATGAACATAATTTTTCAACATGACGGTACCCCACCACATGTGGTACGTGACGTGAAGACTTTTTTATATGAGAATTACAACGAGTGGATTGGAATTATTTCGTGGCCTTCAAATAGTCCAGATCTAAGTCCCATGGATAATTTTTTGTGGGGGTATATTAAAAACAAAATATATAAACGTGATCTAGACAACGTTGAAGATATAAAATATTTTATAACACAGGAAATAAGACATTTAAATGAAAGAAATGGTCATTTTATAGAGAACGCAGTTGAGCACTTGCGAAACGTTTATCACGAATGTGTAGATAATCAGGAGGGAAATATTCATTCTGATTAATTTGTTTTGTGTTATTTGGTTCATCTGTGTATTTTGCAGGAAAATATATTGTTAATAAATTGTTGTTTATATTCAATTTTTACTTCGCTGTTTTATTATAATGCCTAGGTACGCAGTAATTTGACATTTGACAGAACATTTGTTAATATTGTTTATTTCCATAGCCAACTGCTCAAAAAGCTGATATTTTATAGCCAGTAATTTTACAGTCTATATTGATAATTGATTTTTAAACTTAAATAACTCGAACATGGCTAAACCAAATGTCAACTTGTATTATATATTTGGAGTCAGAAAAAAAAGATCTTTCATTTTAGGCAAAAATTTACCGGGCATTCCATTAAAAAAAAGTGTACTTTTTGTCATTCCTCGTACATTGATCGACACGAGACGAGACGAGAGTAGAAATTTTGTCTCGTCTCGCCGCATCAGTAACTTTATGTCCCCACTGTGTTTTTGTACTCTTTTTGGTTAAAAAAAGACCATAGCTTTGAAGAAAATATTATGGTAATTGGAAGCCACAAGTGAAGCCCATTTAGGGTGGATTGCACGGATTTCCCTTAATTAATATAAATGACGCTTAACTTTAACGTCAACCTTAAATAAAAGATTTCTTTTCGTTGCAAACATATCCAAGATTAGATTTTGTTCTTTGTGTGTTTTTGGAAGCTTTATTTAATTGACAGTTTTGTATTAAACTGTGTTTTTGTACTCTTTTTGGTTAAAAAAAGACCATAGCTTTGCAGTTGGAACGTATGAATTAACAGCATGCATCGGTTTTGTTTTGAAAGTTTTTATTCTCTCTCTGATTTTTTTTTAAAAATTTGTTGCTTGTTTTTACCTTTAAAATTCAAGTACAGACATCGATCGACATATATATTAATTGATAATGATGATGACGATCTTGATGAACTCAATTTATTAATAATCCCCGGAATTCGAAGACGGGTATTCAACAGGGCGAATTATTTTGATTATTTTGATCAATTAACTTTTTTCAAAATGTTTTGAGTGACGAAACCTACAGCACTACTATAAACAAATGTTTATATACTCCCATCCCAGCTGGCACTAAAGTAGCTATAACTGTTTCCCCTACTACTTTTTAAAGGTTTTTACGTCTTTATTACTAATAATCCTACTATATATCAATAACCACTTTGGGTTACACGTTTTTAAGTATTATATATGTATTTGTTACTGCGAATAATACTTTATAGTAATTTCCTTTGTAAAGTAATTATATAATTACTACTGCCGAGCAACTACTTACGAAATTGACTCCAAGGTCATCATTTATGATTAGTGACCTAATAGTAATTTTTCAAAGTTACTTCTTCTAATCTGTTTACTAAATTACAACTTTTAAGTATCAGAACCTTCCTGAACCTTACAGAGACTACTCCATTACGTCCAAATGTGCTCATATAAGGTATTACTATAAAGTAAAATAAGTCGTTGCAAAGTAGAAGAAATAATTCTTTAAACTGGCTATTACCAGCCATTGTTATTCAGTTGCAACTTAGAAGTAAGAATTACAGTAATCTTTTACTACAAGAAAACTATTACCTCTTGTACTTGAAGTTTCGGAGATAGGGGGCGCTGGTACGAGATTCGGTCTACAGTGACTTTATAAGGACAGTGACGATAATAGAAGCGCACCCGCCATATTGATGCAAAATGTATAAGGGTTTATATGGGTGCACACATATTATCGTTAGTTTTTCGCAAAATATGACTAAATTAATCTACTTTAACATATTAATATAAGAAAATTGGATCAGCTAAAGGTTAATTAATGAAATTATTATTAATTTCAGGCTACAAAGAGTAATATGACAACCTCTGTCAGAGTCGGTTGTAAATGTAGGGAGATGTTAATATTTTACTCTAATAATCTATGCCAACTATCTAGTGCAAGCTTTCTTTTTGTGCAAGTGATTAAGGACAGTTGTCTCCCAAGTGAATTTGGTAACGTAGTATATACTGAAGAAGGCCTACAAAATAAAGTTTCTTTTATACTGATCTTTGAGAGCTTCTGCCTCAAATTGGGGTGCTGTATAGAGTAAAACATACACTAAGACATGAAACAATTTTATCTTTTACAGCAAAATAAAACCAAAATATAATAATGTGCAATATTTAATAACTTTTCTTGCAGTAAACTTTTTTACGGTCACAGTCATCACAAACACTTAATAATTACAAGCAAAAAGCAGGTGAACCAGACTTAAACACATTTCTCCATATGGCCAATGGCTTAGAACTTATTGTTTGAATCAATATTAATTTCAATAATCACAAAAACTAATAGAATAACACACTAAAACAAAACCCCATAAGAAACTTACGTAGGCAAAAACTAAATAAAACGAGTTTAGCAGCAATACGGCCAAACCAATCAAAAATTGGTTACCCTATTGTCACCACCGTCCTTATAAAGTCATTGTAATTCGGTATACAGCCATTGAACTCCATTATATTCGGTCCGAATTTGTCAATCTCTATTAGTTGTGTATGTGTTGTAGACCATAACCTACGAATAACAAGTTAAAATGGCAATGGCGCCACGTCCCATAAGAAAGCTTTCGTCATTCATCCACATTTTATAGAATAATAAAAATATTTGGTTATGTCATACCTGAACAAAACAACATAAAGCGGTATTTTAAGGAAACACCGTAACGTACCACATTAGTGTTCAAGACTTCAAAGTATAAGCTGTTGCGTATTTAAAGAATTCAAAACTATAAAAGCGTATGGGGGCAGTCGTAGACCCTTGATGTTAAGCAATTTTCTCAGTAAATAAATGCAGCTTAGTTCAAAGTAAAAGTCCAAGAGAACGCCATTGTTTATTTTCATCTCCTCTATAAATGTTTAGCTATGATGTTTATTTTTGTGAGTATAAAGATTAAAAATACATACACATTAAACATCACGTTAAAAAAATAATCACTCTTTATAATAAGATATTTAATGATAATTACTGTTTAAACCAAAGTCCAAAATTAAATTTTTGAGTTTTAAATTGGCCGATATATTTGCCCAAAATGTATTGAAAATTAACGAAGGCGCTCATTTTTCTACCACTATCATCACCATATTCACCAGAAAAATTGCCTGCATTTTAATTTTAAGTCCTTTAGTATAGCTAGAAAACTAAGTGAAACGCATGTACCCTACCTCAGCAACTAATAACGTATCCTATATACGCTCTACACCAGGGGTGCTCAATCGACCAGTCGATCGCGAGTGCTTTTTGAGTAGATCTCGAGAAGAAAATTTTTTTTAATAAGTAGGTACTTAACTAAACTACAAAAATTTATTATGTAATAAAATAACACTCTGCTAGCGGCAAACGGCGGCTTTATCAAAGCAACGCGCGGTTCCTGGCAAAGAAAAGCCGCGTTTTTTATTCTTGCCGCTTTTCTAGAAATTTCGGGCGGCACGTTTGACGGGAACATTCGAGACTTTCGTTCACGCCGATATAAATGTTGCGCCTGCAGGAATTGGAGTCATTCTGAATTGCAACTTGAAGGCACGTCGCGCGTCGATACAAACTTTATTATTAAATAGTACAAAATGAATGCAGCGAAGAAATCTAAAACGTATCATTTTAATAACGATTGGGAGGAAGAATTTTTGTTTTGTATGGTGAAGGATAAGTGCATTTGTCTTATTTGTCGTGCGTCAGTTGCAATACCTAAGCGTCGTAACTTAGAGAGGCATCATAAAACGGTTCATAAAAACTATGAAAAGGATTTTCCGCCACAGAGTGAATTAAGAAAACGAAAAGTACGTGATTTGATATCTTGTTTAAAAAAAGAACAAAACATGCTTACAAGACCAGCCAAACAATCAAAAGCTGCTACGATCGCGTCATTTAAAATATCTCATATATTGGCGAAACACCATAAGAAACTTACGTAGGCAAAAACTAAATAAAACGAGTTTAGCAGCAATACGGCCAAACCAATCAAAAATTGGTTACCCTATTGTCACCACCGTCCTTATAAAGTCATTGTAATTCGGTATACAGCCATTGAACTCCATTATATTCGGTCCGAATTTGTCAATCTCTATTAGTTGTGTATGTGTTGTAGACCATAACCTACGAATAACAAGTTAAAATGGCAATGGCGCCACGTCCCATAAGAAAGCTTTCGTCATTCATCCACATTTTATAGAATAATAAAAATATTTGGTTATGTCATACCTGAACAAAACAACATAAAGCGGTATTTTAAGGAAACATTTTTTTGACAATCATTCCTCTGAAGGGGAAGACCCGTGGCGAAGATATATATGACGTTTTCTTCAATTTTGTAAAAAACTACAAGCTACCAATATATAAATTAGTGTGCATTACAACCGATGGAGCACCAGCAGTGACTGGAAACAAAAACAGTTTTGTGGCATTGTGTCGAGCTAATGAAGATTTCCCTTCATTTTTTTCAATCCATTGCATTATACATCAACAAGTTTTGTGTTCAAAAGTTTAAAACACGGAAGAAATTATGGGCATTGCAACAAAAATTGTGAATTCCATCCGTGCACGTAGCTTGCAACGGCGGCTCTTTAAGTCGCAGTTGGAAGATAGGGAGTCAGCTGAACACACTGATTTAGTTCTTCACACGGACGTCAGGCGGTTGAGTCGCGCAAAATTCCTAGAAAGGTTTCAAGAATTATTGCGAAATAACAGCTTTTCTAGACGAAAGAGGTGATGACACTCAGATGGTGAAAAACGAAAAATGGCTGACTGCTTTGGCATTTTTGACTGACATCACAATGCACTTAAACACCATTAACTTGGAGCTTCAAGGTAAAGGAAAAACTGTTATTGAGATGATTAGCGCAGTAAACGCATTCAAAAGTAAATTGCAACTTATGATAAGATCAACTGAAAAGAAAGGATCTGAAATATTTTCCTTGTTTGAAAGCAAGGATTCCTCAGTTGAATTATGACACGTATGAGCCTGAATTATCAAATATTTTGGGACAATTCGAAATGCGTTTTTATGATTGTAGTAAATTGGCAAATGTAGCATCATTTATGAGTTATCCTTTTTCATGTAAAAACATTGAGGAATTAGCTACTGAAATAGCAAGTCAGTTTAATATGAACTCATGTTCTGTTGAAAATGGGTTGGTGCAGATTATATCAGATATACATCTCAAAGCTACAGCATCTGATACAAATTTCTGGTGTTTTATATCTAAAGATAAATATCCGAATCTAAGGCAAATCGCCCTTCAACTAACAGTAATGTTTGGGTCAACTTACTTGTGCGAGTCTGCATTTTCTGAAATGAAGATAATTAAGTCAAAATATCGCAATCGACTAACTGACGATCATATGTCATCATGCTTGCGATTAGCACTCAGTGCTATGGACAGTATGCTAAGAACATGCAGTGCCACGCTTCAACATCCAAAATCACTCTTTAGTTAAGTTTAACACCATATGTAACTCTTTTGTTTTGTAACAACCAATAAACTCGCAATTTTGAATAACTATAATTTTTTTCATTGATATCGCAGAGAAGAACCTAACTAAACCTAACCCAAACCTTGACTAAAATAATGTATATTGTGCGGAAAGCTAATATCTATGCACGGTACACCCTACCTAGGTAGGTAGGTAGGGTGTATGTATCGTGTATGTACGACAACCCTGCATCACACATACTTGCAGCCTCTCAGAGTCGATCGTACGTAGTCTAAAAATATTGAGGAAGATCGCCAGCAGTTCAAGTTTGAGCACCCCTGCTCTACACCATTTTCCCAATTTGAGTGTTTGTAGTCGACATAACTGTTTCGTTTGTTTTAAAAAGAATCATACATGTTTTTTAAACGGATTAAATTAAGACAGAAATAAGGAAGTAACAAATAGTGTGAATTATTACTATTCGGCTACTTAAATGGAAGCACACAATTCCGTACTATCTACGTAATAGTCACAGTCACAATTACATGTTATTCACGAAATAGTTACCGTAAAATTGTTCCCCATTTTGGTAACGACTACGTAGTCTCAGCTTAAACAGAACGTGGCGGCACCAAGTTTCAGTTACTTCATCGAAAAGAAGAAGAAGAAGACATGAATACGTCATTGTGGTAACACAACTACATGGAATGTGATAGCATCGGTCTTTTTATATTCGTGTAATTATACGTATGTATAAGATTTAAATAGTTTTTTCTATCTCTGAGAAATTAGGGGCTCTTTTTTCATATTTTCTGAAATTATTTTAAAATTCAAATAAAGTCACCAACAACAAACAACTAACAGAAATTTCAAACTAGTATGAGTGACACTAATGACAGATAACGGGCTGGAAATTTTACACTGTTGCCACAAGTTATCATGGCTTAGCTAGGTATGTGGCTGAGGAGGACCTTAACAAACTGATTTAAGATTAAGCTGCACCTTAAATTAAGGTTCAGCTTAACAAAGTGTCACATTTAAGTTGAAGCGGTGCAATCCACCCTTAACGGCACAACACACGGAAAGGCACGATATTCATTCTAAAAATTTAAACTGCATTACGTCTACGATATTTTAAATCTATGGCATTTTACGACCCCTTAAACCATGACATATGGATTATAACACAGCAAATTTTTAAATAAAAAGAAATAAAAATCATGTCAAAAGTAATATCGAAAACTATAGAGCGATTTCCATCTTAAGTCTTCCGGCCAAACTATTTGAATCATTGATATACAATAATTTATTTAATCATGTAAAATTAGTTCTGTCTAGCCAACAGCACGGATTTTTTCCGTTACGCTATACAATCTCTAACCTAACTTATATGAGTCAATATTTAACCAACTCTATGGATAATAAACAACAGGTTGATGCTGTCTACACGGATCTAAGCAAGGCATTTGATCGTTTAAGTCATTCCAAGCTAATTATAAAGCTTAGATTGTATGGTTTGTCGGATAACCTAATTAATTTATTTTCTACATATTTAAAGGATCGTGACATGTACGTAAATGTTAATAATTTTAATTCTCATGTATTTGGTAATAATTCAGTTGTTCCACAGGGAAGCAACTTGGGGCCGCTACTATTTTCAATTTATTTTAATGATGTGGTAGCATGTGTTAAGAATTCGGAGGTACTTCTATATGCTGACGACCTTAAGCTGTTCCGAATGTATCATCATTTTCTGACTGCTCCTTGCTACAAAAAAACCTTGACGCAGTGCCTTATTGGTGTAAATTGAATGATCTAAACTTTAATGTTTCAAAATGTAAAGTAGTGTCCTACTTTAAAGTTCGTTTACCATTACTTTATGAATATAAAATCGACTCAGATAGTGTTGGCCGTGTTACCGAAGTTTGTTTTATTATGATAAACCTAGAACTAACGTTTTAATGCAGTCACCAATTTATAACATGTGCAACATATTTAATACATATTAAGTCCTAACAGTGGAACCTGTGGTGGAAGATAGATCAAAATACAAGAGTTCTAACCACACTACACCACAACTTGTTACGTTCTGGACGCGCGTTTCGCTAAACAAGTTAGCATCATCAGCAGATGATATAAACTAAAGTAACTTATCCTAAACGAGACTATTTATAGGTAAATGTGGTCACACTTGGTTGCACCCGACTGCACCGTTGTCAAGTAAACAATAGAGGGGACTATAGGGAATAGGCCCTCTGTCTTGATTTAGTGCTTTCTTACCACATTTAACTATTTCTATACTCTCAAATGCATCCAATAATCTATTATTAGATACATTTTTAATCAACTTAAGATTATTTATGCCTATTCGGTGATTGTTTTTCAAAGCATGTTGGGCAACGCTTGACTTTTCTGTTCTTCCGTATCTTAAATGTGCCATGTGTTCTTTAAAACGAATGTTTATGGAGTGTTTAGTTGGCCCAACATATTTTAGATCGCAGTCATTACAGCTAATTTCATAGATGCCACTCCTCTCCCTCAAGTCGACTTTGTCTTTGGGGTTTCCAAGGAGATTTTTCAAACTATTCTCCGTTTTGTAGGCTACTCTAAAACCTACGTTTTTAAATACTTTTTCTAGACCTCTCGTATATCTGGGATTATATGGAATTACTATGAATTTATTGGAAGCCTCAGGTATTTGAAGAGTAGTGGCATCTTTTAACATTTTGTTATGCTTATGTCTATTTACTAGTTTATGTACAAAATTATCATTATATCCATTACTTTTAGCTATATTTTTAATCCGATTCATTTCATTGTTAAAACGTTCTTTACTTAGTAGAAAATTGACTAACCTGTGAGTTAAGAAATGGAATGCTGCCATTTTGTGTCGACGGCAATGAAATGAGTCGGATGTTATATATCTATCAGTATTAGTAAATTTCCTATAAATATCAAATTCTAATTTATCGTTATTTCTAATAACTAACGTGTCGAGAAAAGGTAATTGCCCATTGTTCTCCTTTTCGTACGTAAAATTAATGGAAGGATATTTATTGTTTAATGTTTCTAAGAAAGTGTCCAAATTTTCTGTTTTAGTATCAAAAATAGCAAATATATCGTCTACGGATCTATACCACACCCTTGGGAAATACTTGAGTTCTTTTTTGAATTGGGTTTCTAATCTGCCCATAAACAAATTTGCAAGGAACGGAGATAAGCAATTGCCCATCGCAGTTCCCTCTAGTTGTTTATAGTATTTATTGCTGTACTGAAAAAAATTTTGATTCATACATAATTTTGTGAGAAGTAAATACTCATCAATAATTTCTTTCTTCAAATTATTGATTTCAAGTAGTTCCTTTAGGTACTCTAAAGCTAGTGGTATGGGTAGACTAGGAAACAATGAGCTTACATCAAAAGATATTAAAATTTCACCTTCTTTTAAGTGAACATTCTTAATTTTATCTAAGAATTCTAACGAGTTAGTAACCTCAAAGTTATCATACGAGATATTTAATTTGCCGAATTCTTCTACTAACCATTTTGAAATATTGTACGTTGGTGATCCAACAGCTGAAACAATAGGTCTCATGGACTTCCCAGGTTTATGAATTTTGGGAAGGCAATACAGTTTAGATAACTGTGGGTTACTATGTGTTAGTTTGAATTTTAGTTTATCGGACACAAGGTTTTTACACTGTTTTAAAGTACTTTTTACTTCTGTTATCATTTTTGATAACGGGTTTTTCTCAATTAAATCATAAGGACCATTTTGAATCAAATTGTCTACTCTTTCAAAAAACTAGTAAATAGACATAAGCATAAGAAAATTTGAAAAGATGCCACTACTCTTCAAATACCTGAGGCTTCCAATAAATTCATAGTAATCCCATATGATCCCAGATATACGAGAGGTCTAGAAAAATATTTAAAAACGTAGGTTTTAGAGTAGCCTACAAAACGGAGAATAGTTTGAAAAATCTCCTTGGAAACCCCAAAGACAAAGTCGACTAGAGGGAGAGGAGTGGCATCTATGAAATTAGCTGTAAGGACTGCGATCTAAAATATGTTGGGCAAACTAAACGCTCCATAAACATTCGTTTTAAAGAACACATGGCACATTTAAGATACGGAAGAACAGAAAAGTCAAGCGTTGCCCAACATGCTTTGGAAAACAATCACCGAATAGGAATAAATAATCTAAAGTTGATTAAAAATGTATCTAATAATAGATTATTGGATGCATTTGAGAGTATAGAAATAGTTAAATGTGGTAAGAAAGCACTAAATAAAGACAGAGGGCCTATTCCCTATAGTCCCCTCTATTGTTTACTTGACAACGGTGCAGTCGAGTCCAACCAAGTGTGACCACATTTACCTATAAATAGTCTCGGTTAGGATAAGTTACTTTAGTTTATATCACCTGCTGATGATGCTAACTTGATTAGCGAAACGCGCGTCCAGAACGTAACAAGTTGTGGTGTAGTGTGGTTAGAACTCTTGTATTTTGATAATACATATTGTTCACAATTAGATATATTTTGTACTCCTAAATTCAAATTTAAAAGAAAATTGGCTCTACTATTTGGAGACAGATTTGATTAATTTAGCTTTAAAACTAGATTATATTATTTTATTTTATTTTAGAGTAGTGTAGTATTACATGTTCTATGAACATAATGCTATGATTGTTCTGTAAATGTTTATCGTTGAACAATAAATTATTCTTATTCTTATCAAAAATATTAAATACTATTGTAGTTCAAAAGGACTTTTTTCTCGGAAATCTTAAAACACTTTTCCCATTTGTTACAATTTAATAGTAAACGAAGTTTATAAAAACGGCTTGAAATATACCAAATAATTGTCCTAATAAAAATTATGGTTCTGACTTAATTGAGGAAAGGCCTTTAGAAATATGCCTGAGAACATTTTGGGGGACCGCTTCGTGCAGATATCTCTGAAAATTGGGATGCCCCATTAAATATTTGAATAGTGTTTTTCCTTGAGATCTCGCATCCAAATTTCCATCGGCCAGAGAATTTGCACCAGCTAGCAGCACTTTATCTCGCAATTCTTTCGGCATCTGAAATATTCTCTCAGCTCCCAGTCTCCTAACTATATCACCTGAAAACAAAAAGATTTGTTAACAATGTATTACCTTTAGAAGTCTTATTTATAACGCGAAGCTCGTACACCTTTAATTGACCCCCCCCCCTCAGTGGGCGCATTTCAATTTTTACGAGGAATCACAAATTTTAGAAAATACTGAACAGAATTAAGTATTTAATTTGTACGTCCCTCGTAAAAGGGAGCGAAGTATTGTAATAGAGAAAAAAATCACCCTCCGAGAAGAATCAGATCTCGAACGTGTTTTCTCAATTCCGTTGGTTTGTCTGTGTGTTCGCGGCATAGCTAAAAACCTACTTACACGATTGACTTCAAATTTTGGTAATAGTTTGGTAAAAATCCAATATGGCAAACCAAAATGGGTGCCCAGTGAAATGTTAAAAAAATTATTACTAAAAACTACTTATCCAATGTATCCAAAAATGCACAAAAATCAAGCATTATGCAGGAATCAGCTAGTAAAATTTTTGGTAGAAATCCAATATGGCGGAACAAAATGGTGGCAATATTTATTTCTTTCGATAGTACAGATAACAAATAATGCCTGTTATCTGCCATGGTTTCATTATCCACTTTTCATGTTCATTTTAGTGTATATGTTGTATTTTTCTGTGCCGTGATATCTTTTAAAAGAATACGTTTTAATGATCACAGTACTTTTTTTTTTTAATGTTTTGTTTTTGGTTAGTTTTAAAAAAACAATTATAATTCTAATTCTTTATAATTGCACGAATTTCTGGTTTTCATTTTAGCTTATTTTTGCAGTTGAAAAAGATTGTGCAAGTAATCGAAACGTCCTGCTAATACAAACAAACAAATAAATAAATAAATAAATATATATATATATATATATATATATATATATATATATATATATGTGTGTTGATTTTTACTCCTTCACGGATGGAAAAATACAATGTGTTTTCATTCCGGGTGTACATCCGTTCACTACTGTCGTTCTGAAAAGAACAGTTTTGCTGACGTTTCGCCAAAATCACATTTGGCATTTTCGAAGCTTTCTTTCTCGCGTCCGAATAATCCGAGAAGCCATAGAAATTGAAAAGCAAGGCGATTTAAATAAAAGGGACGAATCATTAAAACTACCAACAGTATGGAAGACAATAATAGACAAATCTAAAATCGCAAAAACTCAAGCGCAATTAGCGCAACAACAACAGCACCATCCGGAAAATAAATAACGACCAACGCCTGCGCAGATATAACCTTCGGCCCCGAGTGGGGGTATAAAAGGAAGCGTCGCAGTCACCAACACTATATATATATATATAAACTGTTCTTTTCAGAACGACAGTAGTGAACGGATACACCCGGAATGAAAACACATTATATATATATATATATATATATATATATATATATATATATATATATATATATATATATATATATATATATATATATATACTTGACAGTGGGCCCAAGATAAGGATGCACAGCATGGGGATCTCGGAAACGGTAAGAAATATAGTGTCGGTTAAATTAGACAAAAGTTGCGTATTTTGATGCTCAACAAAATCCTCTTTTTCAAATTTGAAAATTCTAAGCCGTTCCGTAAATATCCGAGAAAAACCGAAATATTGGGATTTCGTTTTAATTTTCTTTTGAAGCTATTTGAAAAGATATGAAAAAACGGAAAACACTTTTTCATTCTCACTTTTTAAGCTGTATAAGGTGACGTTAACAAATTTTCATTACAACGTTTCGTTTCGATGGAACCACCATCAACTTTGATTTTTCTTATGGGACGGAAAAAAAGTACATCCAGTATTAGATTGCGCTTTTCATTGCGAATTCAACGATGTACTACACAATATGGTTACTTATGTTTTTATCCAGAAAAATGGCTTTTTAAAACATTTCTAGCATTTTATTATAGTAGGCCATGAAATCCTAAAACGATAAAAGGAAAAAAAACAGTTGACAAGTTCGAATAAATGTAATTATTTATTTAACAAATATTCAAACAAGTAAATGTTTGTATTGTTATTGTTGTCGTTTTTTAATTTATTTTCTTCTGCAATGGATGGAGGTAATTTTACAAACGAAGAAAAATGTGATATGCTATCTTGCTACATTTTATGCCAAAGAAATTGTGTAGGAGCCGAGCGCATGTAGTATTGTATTTTTCGGAGTTTGCTATTTATTCTAAAAGAATATGGATCATTTAAAAAGCCTGTATTATCCCGACAAAAACCTTCCAATGAAGAAAACCAATACAACGTTCTACAATCTGTTATTGAAAATCTACAAACCTCCACCAGAGAAATTGAAAACCAGACGGGGGTAGCTAAATCTACAGTTCAATTTATTTTAAGGAAAAATCAGTTTAAGCCTTACAAATTCCGAATATGTCAGTGATTAAAACCGGGTGACGATGAACGACGTAGACATTTTTGTGAGTGATGTACCAGGATGGGTGAACACAGTCTTAATTTTCCTTATAAAGTGATTTGATCTGATGAAAGCATAGGATCCAATAACGGTATTTTTAACAGGCGCAATACCCACTATTTGCCACAACGAAATCCACGTGTAAATAGACCATCCAGACATCAAGATCGCTTTGGATTTAATATTTGGTGTGGGATTTTTGGTAGCAGGATTATAGGCCCTAATTTCTTTCACAATTCACTAACTTCCGAGCGGTTCCTTGAGATCTTGAGGCACGATTTAGAAGATGCATTAGATAATTTATCGTTAGGCGCTGTACACGGCTGTTGGTTCCAACAAGATGGTGCTCCAGCCCATAACTCCATAGAAGTTCGTCAATATTTAGCTGAACGGTTTGAAGGAAGATACATTGGGACTTACAGTGAAACACCTTGGCCTCCAAGGTCCCCGGACCTAACTCCCTTGGACTTTTTCTTGTGCGACTACATAAAAAATGAGGTATTTAAGGAATGTTTCGGCAACGAGGAACAATTATATCAACCAGTACGAGCAGCATTTAATACAATTACTCCCGAAATGTTAAGTCATATTTTGGAGTCTACCGTGAGATGGACGTACTTCTGTTTAGAAATTGGAGGTAATTTGTTTGGACATTTGTTATAGTTAGGAAATAAATAAATACATTCATTCGAACTTGTCAACCGTTTTTTCTTCCTTTTATCGTTAGGATTTCATGCCCTACTAAAATAAAATGCTAGAAATGTATTGTGCTGTACATCGTTGAATTTGCAATGAAAAGCTCAATCTAATACTGGGTGTACTTTTTTTCCGTCCCATAAGAAAAATCAAAGTTGATGGTGGTTCCATTGAAACGAAACGTTGTAATAAAAATTTGTTAACGTCACCCTGTACAGTTTAAAAAGTGAGAATAAAAAAGTGTTTTCCGTTTTTTCATATCTTTTCAAACAGCTTAAAAAAAATTAAAACGAAATCGCAATATTTCGGTTTTTCTCGGATATTTCCGGAACGGCTTAGAATTGTCAAATTTGTAAAACGGGATTTTGTTGGTCATCAAAATACGCAACTTTTGTCTAATTTAACCGACACTATATCTTTTACCGTTTCCGGGATCCCCATCTTGGACACACTGTATATATATATATATATATATATATATATATATATATATATTGAGACAGTGTTCGTAATTTTTAAACGTGTTCACATTATTTGTTGCGTTTAGATTGATAAACAAAAATCGTTTTTGGCTTTTTCGCAACTGAAAAAAATATTTTATTTTAAATTAATTGAAGCAAATATTTAATAAAATTACATATTACAACACGTAGACTGTCTGTCTATGGAATGTTTCGATACATAATATAAACAATATTTTTTAAGAAAGCATAAGAAATTATGTCATTTACCTTAAGTTTTATAGACACATAATAGTTATTGATTGAAAACGTTTGAGTCTTGCGTCGCCGTTTGCGCTGTCCTTGAAGTTTAATTAACGTAAAGCAATGTGTACCGTTATATATTTGCCGCGATCCGTTTGAGTTTCCGCTAGCCGTTGAAAAGACGGCGATCTTTTACTTTGACGGAAGCGGCTAGCATGAATTGACGTTTGCCTTAAGCTGCAACCAATAAAAATGCTGGATTTTGGCCAAAAAAAAGCCTTTCAAAACGTCCGTCCTTCGTAATAAATTTAATATTAACATATACAACCATTTAAAAAAATCGCTTAGGTCATTGTCTTTAATTTTATTAAAATACTAGTAGGAATTTTAAGTATTTCTACCCCAATTAATAAGCAGAATCCGTCACCTTCTTTGCTGCTTTCTCTTCAACAACTTTACAGCACACATTAATATGTCCACAATGCATAGTCTTTACTAGGCATGAAAAAAACGCACAGCAACTTTAAAACAAGCAAGACAAAATTCTTTTACACAAGAAGGCGATAAATATAACCATAAGAGTAAGTCCTAACACTGGAACCTGTGGTGGAAGATAGATCAAAATACAAGAGTTCTAACCACACTACACCACAACTTGTTACGTTCTGGACGCGCGTTTCGCTAACCAAGTTAGCATCATCAGCAGATGATATAAACTAAAGTAACTTATCCTAACCGAGACTATTTATAGGTAAATGTGGTCACACTTGGTTGCACCCGACTGCACCGCTGTCAAGTAAACAATAGAGGGGACTATAGGGAATAGGCCCTCTGTCTTTATTTAGTGCTTTCTTACCACATTTAACTATTTCTATACTCTCAAATGCATCCAATAATCTATTATTAGATACATTTTTAATCAACTTAAGATTATTTATTCCTATTCGGTGATTGTTTTCCAAAGCATGTTGGGCAACGCTTGACTTTTCTGCTCTTTCGTATCTTAAATGTGCCATGTGTTCTTTAAAACGAATGTTTATGGAGCGTTTAGTTTGCCCAACATATTTTAGATCGCAGTCATTACAGCTAATTTCATAGATGCCACTCCTCTCCCTCAAGTCGACTTTGTCTTTGGGGTTTCCAAGGAGATTTTTCAAACTATTCTCCGTTTTGTAGGCTACTCTAAAACCTACGTTTTTAAATACTTTTTCTAGACCTCTCGTATATCTGGGATCATATGGGATTACTATGAATTTATTGGAAGCCTCAGGTATTTGAATCTTTTAACATTTTCTTATGCTTATGTCTATTTACTAGTTTATGTACAAAATTATCATTATATCCATTACTTTTAGCTATATTTTTAATCCGATTCATTTCGTTGTTAAAACGTTCTTTACTTAGTAGAAAATTGACTAACCTGTGAGTTAAGAAATGGAATGCTGCCATTTTGTGTTGACGGCAATGAAATGAGTCGGATGTTATATATTTATCAGTATTAGTAAATTTCCTATAAATATCAAATTCTAATTTATCGTTATTTCTAATAACTAACGTGTCGAGAAAAGGTAATTGCCCATTGTTCTCCTTTTCGTACGTAAAATTAATGGAAGGATATTTATTGTTTAATGTTTCTAAGAAAGTGTCCAAATTTTCTGTTTTAGTATCAAAAATAGCAAATATATCGTCTACGTATCTATACCACACCCTTGGGAAATACTTGAGTTCTTTTTTGAATTGGGTTTCTAATCTGCCCATAAACAAAATTGCAAGGAACGGAGACAAGCAATTGCCCATCGCAGTTCCCTCTAGTTGTTTATAATATTTATTGTTGTACTGAAAAAAATTTTGATTCATACATAATTTTGTGAGAAGTAAATACTCATCAATAATTTCTTTCTTCAAATTATTGATTTCAAGTAGTTCCTTTAGGTACTCTAAAGCTAGTGGTATGGGTACACTAGGAAACAATGAGCTTTACATCAAAAGATATTATATATATATATATATATATATATATATATATATATATATATATATATATATATAGTGTAGCTAAACGCTCCATAAACATTCGTTTTAAAGAACACATGGCACATTTAAGATACGGAAGAACAGAAAAGTCAAGCTTTGCCCAACATGCTTTGGAAAACAATCACCGAATAGGAATAAATAATCTTAAGTTGATTAAAAATGTATCTAATAATAGATTATTGGATGCATTTGAGAGTATAGAAATAGTTAAATGTGGTAAGAAAGCACTAAATAAAGACAGAGGGCCTATTCCCTATAGTCCCCTCTATTGTTTACTTGACAGCGGTGCAGTCGGGTGCAACCAAATGTGACCACATTTATAAATAGTCTCGATTAGGATAAGTTACTTTAGTTTATATCATCTGCTGATGATGCTAACTTGGTTAGCGAAACGCGCGTCCAGAACGTAACAAGTTGTGGTGTAGTGTGGTTAGAACTCTTGTATTTTGAAGAAACATAAGAGTAAGGTTAAGGTTTAAGGTTTCAATCTATAAGACGGGCTAAAGACCAGCGTAAACGCTTAGCTCAAAAGGACGACGCAAGACACAAACATTTTCAAACTATAACCCAGGCTTAATAGAAAAGAATTGATTTCAAAATTTTAAAATTTGTTAGTTTGTTTGACATGTAACCTAGATATGAAAAAAATGATAGTTGCAACCATATATAATGTTGTTTTTAAATGTGTTCAGATTATTTGTTGCGTCTTATATAGAAAAAAAACAAAAAATAAATGCCTTTTAGATCTCTCAGACTCATCGAACAACGCGAATCTTATAACAGTATTTAATATTTTAAGCTGTCGAAATATAATTTCCTTTCCATAAGTAAACAGTCTTATTGGCGAACATGCAAAAGTTATTAAGTTACAAATACATATCTCAAAAGTTGGAAAAGAAGATTTTTTTAGTCTAGAAAATTTAAATAATAAACTGGCCAATAAAAAATCCACAATGATGATATTTTGCATTGAAGTAATTATACTATTACTCTATGAAGTAAGAAGTAATTATACTCATGTGAGGTAACAAATTCTACTCAAATGCTAAAAGCTCACCAGTCCCCTAACCTTTGCATATTTGTGTGACACTGCTCTGTAATATAAGTATCCACCTATTTTGTCAAAAGATCTGGGAGATATAATGAATAAAAGACTTCTATAATTACTCGCTAAACCATACAACAACAATAATTTTAAACTACTTTTGCTTTTGTCATAAACCAGGTAAGATCCTTCAAAACACTATTAAAGATCGAGTTTTTCCCCTAAGTAATCTGGCTTGGTAAAAGGCAGAAGTACGTACCAGAGAACAAATATAAAACGTCAAAATCATTGAAACATCACGTCACTTATTGGTTTACTTGTGTTTTTTTTTGACTTCCGAAAAGCGTTCGAGAATGCAAAATGAAATAAGGATCTTACTTCAAGTAGAAGGAGGGACGTGATAAAACCGATTATTTATTATAGAGCTGCAAAAATATTTATAAAACTACAGCAAATGCTAAATTATATCTGCTCTTCTAGAATTTGTAATTAGGTAATGTTTAAAAAAATGAACCCATTAGCATTAACTTTTTCACTAGCTGCATCCTGGAATCAGTTTTGTCTGGGACATTGTTACGTAAAATATTAAGGATATTGTTATATATCTTGGGGTTAACGAAGAAATAAAAATACAGTCACGTACGATCTGTGTTCCTATTAACATGATTTATTGTATTACCTATTAAACGAACAGCTGCAGCTCTCACAATGGCATTCTGATGGCCGCAACCTTTCGCTGTGGCCACTGAAATCACTCTATGCGCAGGCATTTGCTCGCACATAATGTCCAGTGCTGCGTTCGCGTCAGCACGCAGGAACCGATTCGTATCTGCCGTTCGCTGGAGAAGCGGACAGGCGATTTCCTCTAATTCCTAAAAAAAATATTTTTGATTTTTAAATGTTTCATACATATTTTATTTTATAGTGTGTAAGTAAGAGTAAATAATTAATTAATTGGTTTCAATTTAATTCTGTTGAAATTAAAACAGCATGCGTTAATGAGTAAACTAATTTTTTTTTTAATCAATCATTTATTCTCAAGAAACCATATTGTTTATAGAAGGGAACTAATTAACAATAGAAAAATATAAAAATGTATACACATTATTATAAATTATGAATAAATTAAAAACTGTAAATAATAAAGGGAACTAACTAATAACTAATATAAAACACATAAACGTATAAACATTATTATAAATTACATATAAATTAAAAACTGTTTTAAAAAATATATCAAACGTGAAGATATTAATTCCTCAAAAAATATTTCTTTAAGTGTTTTTTAAAAGTATCAATTTTGTTGATATTTTTTTATCGAAAGATTGGTAGGTAGATTATTGTAATAATTAACCCCACTGTGTAATATACATTGTTTGCCAAAATTGCTTTTAAATTTTATGGTGGAGAAATAATCGGTTTGTCTTATATTATGGTCATGAATGTAATTATTTCTAATAAAATTTAAATTTGTATTTTTCATATTTTTAGCTGATAAATGAATAAAAATACATAATTTAGTTTTATACATCATATAAATGTTTAAAAGATTTTTAGGCTTATATAGGTTAATGGTGGGCTCCAGATATGGTAAACGGTAAATACATTTTATTGACTTATTTTGTAACGGTTTTATTGCTTTTTTACATGCAGCGCCCCACACTGATATTAGATACTGTAATTTTGAATAAATGAAATTAAAATATATATATTTTAACAAATTAAGAGAAATATAGTTACGAATTTTAAACAAAATTCCTATTACTGGAGAAATTTGTACTCTTAAATACTCTATATGTGGCTTCCAAGCTAAATTTTGATCTATATATAAGCCTAAAAATTTAATACACTTTGAATAATTAATTTGATTATTAGAAAAAAATATTGGCGGAATATCTGTATTTTGATAAAATATTCGATATATACATGAAAGAGGATTTCTGAAAGTTTAAAGTTAATTTTTGTGCCTGTAACCAATTAGCAAGTAAATGTAGGTCTTTATTAATAATAACATTTATTTTTGCAAAATTATCTGAAGTATAGAGAAGGGTTCTAACAGAGATACAGAATTTATACATATTAAAAATAAAATTGGAGCCAATATAGATTCTTGAGGCACACCACCTAAAATGTTTTGATGACTGCTTTTATTTTTGCCAATCTGAACAAATTGCTTTCGATCCAACAAATAATTTTGAAACCAATTATATATAAAACCTCTTATACCGATATGAAACAAGTTTTTAAGCAATATTTTATGGCCTACAGTGTCAAAAGCTTTACACAAATCCAAGGATAATAGGCAACATTTTTCATGTCTATCTAAAGCAAGCTGAATTTGTGTTACTAAATAAATTGCTGCTACCTCAGTGTCCTTGGATTTGCGATTTGATCAAAAAACAAGATATTCTGATTTTCTAAAAATTGTTCCACTTTATCGTAGATAAATCTCTCAATTATTTTTGAAAAAATTGGCAGGATAGATATACAGGGTGAGTCGGGAGGATCACCCCAAACTCCAGGAGTATGTTCTATGAAAGATACTGATTTAAAAAAACTCATATGTTCTTATTCGATTTTCATTTGTTTTCAACTTAAACGAAAATAAGATTTCAAGCATAATTCCATACATACAACATAATAATTATAGGGTGCTTAGAAATCAAAATAAGTTAATGTTCCATTAACTGTTACTATACCATGCAGTGTCATTTTTGAATTCGAGCTGTTGAACATATTTTTGAAATGCCGAATTTTTAAAATGCACTTTAGAGTATGCGAATATGATATTTGTTTATGGTTTTTGCAATGGGATTGCTACAGCTGCTGCTCAAGTATTCCGTCAACGATTCCCATTTCAACGTCATCCTGATAAGAAAGTATTTATGAGAGTTTTCAACAAACTATGCGAAAGCGGAACACTTCCCAGTGCCAACACAACTTCTGAAAGAGCTACTCAACAAACTTTAGAAGAAGTAGAAAACATTCTGGACCTAGTAGAAGAAGATGCAACCATCAGTTCACGCAGAATGGCTGCTCAGTTGGACATTCCACAAAAAAGAGTGATAAATACGCTCCACGAGCAAGGTTTGTATCCTTACCACTTACAAAAAATCCAACACCTACAGCCAGAAGATTTTGCCAAACTTATGGAGTTTTGTCGGTGGATAGACAATAATCGTCATCTTATATCGCGCATACTTTTCACGGACGAAGCAACATTTACTCGTGACGGTATTAAAAATAGTCGCAATTGCCATGTCTGGTCAGAGGAAAATCCGCATGCAACAGTCGAGAGCAACTTTCAACATAGGTTCTCGGTAAACGTATGGTGTGGTATGATAGATAGTTATGTCATTGGCCCTTTTATTTTGGAAAATCGCCTCACAGGGGACACTATTGTGAATTTCTCGAAAATGAATTACAAGTACTACTGGAGGATGTTCCCCTAAACATCAGAAGGCAAATGTACTTCCAGCATGATGGAGCTCCAGCACATTTCGCACATCAAGTCAGGCAACACTTAGACGGGAGGTTTCCAAGGCGTTGGATTGGTCGCGGTGTGTCCTATTATTTGGCCTCCAAGATCTCCTGACCTCACTCCACTCGATTTCTGTTTATGGGGCTGGTTAAAAAATGAAGTGTACAAAGTGAGAGTGGACACTCGAGAAGCACTTATTCAGCGTATCAGAAATATTGCAGATGAAATTAAAGAAAGGCATGAGGCAATTAGAAGAGCAACAGGTGCCCTACGTAGATGAAGCCGAAAATGTTTAGAGCTCAATGGGGGCATTTTTGAACATTTAATATGATGAAATCTAATGATTGAAACGTTAATTTGTTAGATCTTGTTTATATTTTAATTTATGCTGTAAGTTGAAAACAAATGAGAATCGAATAAGAACATATGAGTTTTTTAAATCAGTATCTTTCATAGAACACACTCCTGGAGTTTGGGGCGATCCTCCCGACTCACCCTGTATAGGCCTGTGGTCACTTTTTAGGCCATTTTTAAAAATAGGAAAAACTCTGGCAATTTTTAATTTATTGGAATAAATTTGTTGTTTGAAAGAAGTTTTGATTAGATGACATACAATTGGAGTAAATTTACATTTGGTGATTTTAATAATTTTTACTGGTATTTCGCCTTATCCGCAAACTTTAAACGGATCTAAAGAATCTATTATTTCAGCAATTTTTTCTTCCTGTATATCTTCTATGTTTAAAAACATTGAATGTGAATTTTCGGTGTATTCGGGAAAATTTCCAGATGGAATCTGTTCTGCTAATCGTTGTCCAACGTTTATGAAATGATTATTCATTTCCTCGCATATCTCTTCTTCAGCTTCAATTTGTTTATTATTAATATAAAGGTCAATTTGTGTTTTCTTTTTCGCTGGTTTTCCATGGAATACTTATATTTTCCCATAATACTTTCTGATTCCCTGTTGTAAATATTTGGTTATAATAATCTCTTTTTTTTAATAGAATCATCTTTTTTACATTTTTGTTTAAAGTTTCATACATTTCACAGAATTCTTTATTTGTTGGCTATATATTTGGTTTTTTCTTTGAATGAAATTGGCATATTAATAATTTGGATTTTATGATCGGATATTGGGCTATTAATAAAATTTACTGCAATGTCTTTACTTGAATTTGACAAAATATAATAATAAAATAAATTCGAGTGCCTCACTTTTTCTAACTCGGAGTAGTAGAGTAGGCAGTAATCGAACAAGTAGTTATTTAAGGAGAGAATTCCCTCCTCCTCCTACTTCTCATTATGAATCTACTCCCTCTCTTTCTCCCTAGTATTGAAAATTATTTAGGTAATCGAATTCATTAACTTAACCTCGCCTCAGAAGGTTATTAAATATAAAGAATCACTACTTAAGCTCAGTGTTAACATGACATTGAATACTGAAAATAACGAATTAACATGAACAATTCAAGAATTGCATAGTGAATTTAGCAAATTTCTATATGAAGTTAATGAGCATCAGACCATCTCTTTCTTCATTTTATTCGAACTTTCAGAAGATTATTCAAAGGCAGTATCATTTTGTGTTGATTATTTAAAAAATATTGATTTGTTAGAATTTGTGCATGAGTTGATAAAGTTAGGCTTTTATAATTGTGGCAGAGGCTGAAAGATATTTTTACTTGTTAATATCTCAAAAACGTTTAGTCTAGGAAATTGTTAAATTGTGATGGAAAAACTAGTGACCGAAGTGCTTAAAGAATATGTTATGTCAGAAGCTTGCTGAAGATATTTAGCTTTTGCTGGTAATGATGATAACGTGATTGCTCAAGACTGAATGAAAGTCGCAGACATTTAGAATATGCTGAATTTTGTAACAAAATAGCCCGTGTGTAAAAACTTTTTAGAAAACAAAAAGCCGAAAACATTTTTTGCTGATATTAACAGTTTAGAAATACAATATAATTGTAATGTTATGTTATAATAAGTTTAAATAAAATAAAAAATAAGTATAAAACGTTTGAAAGTGCACACATACATAATGAATTATAGTGATAAAACATTTTGGTTTAGATGCCATTAAAACTTGGTGTTCATCTAAATCAACAACTGGCTTTTTTCAATACTTCCTTATACATTCAGCTTTTTCCTTCCTCTTAACGTAAAGAAATTCAGTATCCTCGGTCAATTCTTTGATTATTTTTGAGAATTGATGAAGTGGGGTATGTCCAGAATTCCAGTATATACAATGATAATTTTTCATTAACCAAATAGCTTACTTATGTTGTTCAGGAGAACGAAAGTTT
The DNA here is from genome assembly GCA_030620095.1 of Kuschelorhynchus macadamiae. NCBI lineage: Eukaryota > Metazoa > Arthropoda > Insecta > Coleoptera > Curculionidae > Kuschelorhynchus > Kuschelorhynchus macadamiae. Next base: position 445,658 of record JAUTXW010005202.1, on the reverse strand, counting down.
AAAGAAGAAGGTTGTTTAAAATATAGTGGCTTATTCTATCTCCATCATAAGCTGCCAATTCTTTAGGTATAAACTTATTTTTTTCGTCCTTAAAACGTTGACACCCGTATTCACTAAAAAGGGTTTAGATTTAGACCAGGTTTAACTTGACGGTTACCGGTTTAAGATGACATTTTCAACAATATAACAAATAATTTTCCTAAATGTCACAATTACAAAATGAGGGTGACATAAGCGAAACATAAATGGCGAACTAAGAATTTTAAGTACTATGGCAACTAGACCTGGTCTAACTCTCCTTAGTGAATACGGAGGTTATAATGTCTAATACTAGCCTCATATTTTTAATTTAGAATTTTTTTTTTTAATAAACGTGGTTTTTGGAACAATCTTCAATATTCTTTTTGAATTCTTTTAATTTTCTGATAAAAGTGTCTATCTCTCCTACTCGAAGTGATATTATCAGTTAGTCATGTTTTTTTCTCAAACGTCTAGTCTGTCTCTTTGTTATTTGCAAGTTATATTTAGGAATTAAACTTGATTTTAAGGTGAAAATTCCGCATGCGTAGCTAATTTACAGTTCCTTTACAATTTTAGTAAGTGGATTGTAACTAAAAACTTTATCATGTAATATTAGACAATACGCTGTTGTGTCTCTTTCTATGTCTTTATTTAGTTCAAATTCTACTATCATTATAATAACCTTATATTATTGGCCATAGCTTAAAAGAAATAACCTTCGGCGACAAGGCTATATTAACGAACTCAATTAAATAATTAATTTTCAATATTAGAGCGGAGGAGGAATAAGGAATAATAAGGAGGAGAGGCTTCTCTCCTTAAATAACTACTCGAACAGGTATTAAATATTTGAATATAGCATGCGTCATTGACCAAACTAAAATCGACTGTCTCTTAGGGTTGCCAGCCGTGTTTAGTACAAACTGCTCGTACATCAAATGTTTTATTAGTAACGACTCCAGGATTAACGCCCAGTGTTCGTACATTTGGTTCTGTGCCATCTTTTTTTTTTGAAAATCATATATTTGTTAGCTTAAAATACATAATGTTTACATATATACAGTTTTCATTTCTCTAACTGTGCTTAAAAGCTCTGGTATCGAGAATATTAATATCAAAATTTTAAAAATTATCAATGTGGCTGCAACTGAAATATGAAGTCTCTTAATAAAAATAAAAAAAAAATAAAGAGCTATTATGGTATCAGAATTATATATATATATATATATATATATATATATATATATATATATATATATATAAACTAATTAAATTAAAATTATAAGTTAAGGTGCATTTTTTTTCATAAATCTAGTTAAAGTTTTAGGGTTCTTTACTTTAACTGGTAATCGGTTATACTCAGTACAAGCTTGAAATATAGGATTATATAGACCTTTATTGGTTCTTGCACTACTTCTATATAAATTATCATTATTCCTGGTATTATGTAAGTGAAATTTTTTTTATAAACATCATATTTCTGTTACTGTTTTGTATCTTATTTATTATCCTATATTCTAGTGTGCACTGTTCAAGTATTAATAGCTTATTTAATTTACAGATACCCAGTTCTCTGTATAGATCCTCAATATGAATAAATATAAATATACTTTCATTTTGATACCGCAGTGCAATAAAACTAGTAGATTCAGTAACTGGTAATTAAGTTGAGAGTTTTTTTTGTGATTTTCCTGATTTTTGATATAAATATGATATTTTTAAATTTATCAGTCTGATCTTTTAGAATGAGGCATTTTTATGTCTCTGATATAAAATATTCATCTATTTTTTATATTCCTACTTACAGCAAATAAAAGATAGCAGCCCTATGCGTCTGTTTTTGAACTCTCTGAGTTCAAGACAATAACCGAACAGCAAATATATTTGCTTCACTCTCATACCATTATGAATAATTTCCCAAATTTCGAACGACCCTATTCCTTTAATATTATAGGAATCTTTTTTATTTTAATAGTATGTCGTTAAATGTTTATTTACATAATTAATCTACTTTTTAGTATAATTTTAACAAATCCTATAATTTTAGTATCTGATGTAAATGTAAGATGTAAGAACGTAGCCAATGCAAAAAAAATATATACAATAAAAATACGAGATTCAATTACAGAAATAACACAATATATGAATAATTACAGAAGTGCACATAACTACATGAAAACGATTAAACACCGGATGTTTATAGACAGAAAACCTCACAAAACCAATTCGTTTAATTGTTCCTTTAGCTGCAAAGTTTGAAAATGTCATACTCTTAAAAGTGACGATTGTAATTGGACACAAGTAGGTCAACAAATGTATCTTTCTAAAAATAGTTGAGAGTGTCTTGTTCTCCTAATAGGAAACAAAGATGAGACCGACTCCAGCAATATTTCACAGTCAATCCCTCCATTGACTAATTAATTTATGTAGAAAAACAAGAAGCGCCTTCTTTCTTCGAAACTCAAGGATTTGCATTCCAGAAGGCTCTAGTATTATACGACAGATTTTGATATGAAAAAGTAAATTTATATAAGAGATATTTTGCAAATCTGTTTTGTAGGGGAAGTACGGACAAAATGACATAGTATTTTAAAATTGCTTTATGAAAACTTACTATAAACAGTAACAAACCCTTATTATATGTAACAGTTATCTTTGATACATTAGCTTTTCATGTAAGAAAGTTATTTTTAAATAATGTAAAGGTACACAAACTTAAAAGCTTAATACTAAAACCTAACTCAAAACCATTTTGTCCATAATGAATGGACAAAATGGCATATGTGTTATGGACAAAATGATTTAAACAGAAACACATAGTTCACAAATGAACATCTTTGTCGTTTTTGGTACATCAGCGCAAATGCATGAGCCCACTGTGCACATTTTATACACCTTAACCAGTTCTCACCAGGCTTTGAACGGGAATATAAGTCGTTGCAATAAATACAGGGACAGTCGCTGTCATCAGTTTGCGAAGCAAATGGATCTGCCTCTTCATCATCCTCATTGTAATCAAATACTGCTCTAGTGACCTTTTTTTTAGTGATTTTAGGCTCATTTTTGGCTTTTACTTCCTCCATGTTCAGTGTAGAAGTGAGAACAAAATGCGTTTTTTGCTTCTGTCCTGTGACTAAATTTCCTTGCGAAATAGGAGATAACATAACAATCGGAACGAGCAAAGAACTTGTTGATGGTTCAGGATTTTCCTCACCTCGAGATATTTCATATGGTATGATGGGTGCACTTTCAGAAAATGAATCTGTTGATGGTCCAGGATTCTCTTGACTATTCGTGCTTTCATCTGGTACGGTAGAGGCAATTTCGTTATTTTTAGAACTTGGATTTTCTGTTACTTGTGTGGGCGCAAATTCAGGAGGCATTATTGGAACATTGGTTGTCTCAGCAGGCTCAAACATATAATCTGGAAAGATATCAGGGGCAACTGGCCAGAGACCAGTGTTTTTAAATCCTTGGCATGCATCTTGCACAGTAGCAGCTTTGCCATAGGCCTCATTAAATAAATAGCCAATTTGTAGATGAGTAATTACGCGACCTGGATGAATCTTTAACCATTTTGATATTTCCTGATTGAAGTAGGTTTTTAATGGTCCATAAAAACATACGTCCAAAGGTTGTATCCGATGGGTGCAATGAGCTGGCAGACATAATACGATTATACCATTCTCTTTAGCGTATGTCAATGATTCAAATCCTTTGTGACTAGCATGACCATCGACGACGAGGAGCACTTTTTCATCAACACTAGCCTTCGCATAGGTTTGAAAATGCTTCAACCATTTGAAAAACATATCTGTGGTCATCCAGCCCGACCCTTGTGCAATTTCAAGAGTGCCAGTTGGGGCCCCATCCAAAAGCTTATTTTAAAAATTCTTTCTAGGGAATATTAAACATGGAGGTATGTAAGAGCCGGTTGCATTTATACAACACACAACGGTGACATGAGATCCTCGCTCAGCACTTGTTAAGCAGCCGATTTGCTTCCGGCCAGTTGTTGCCAAAATTTTCTGTGGTTTCTGAACAGTAGACAGACCGGACTCATCTACATTATAAATCCTATTGGGTGAAAAGTTGTGAGTATTCAACAAATGTTGATATACCTTAAAGAATTTTTCAACTTGAGGCTTATTGAAAGCCTGAGCCTTAGCCGCTGAAGTCGGTTCTGGTTTACGTACCGAAATATCTTTATTCATTTTTAAAAACCCAGTTAATCATTCCTGTCCAGCTCTTTGTTTTTCTGAGAAAATTTATTTTGTTCGGCTAACTGAAATGCTAACTTCTGAACGTCTTTACGAGTCAGACCAAAAGGTCGTGTTTCTAATAATTTTAAATGATTAACTACCTGCCTTTCAATTTCTGGAGGAAAAGTATGTTTGTACCTTCCTAGTCCTTTACCAGTTGGATTTAATGTTTTGTTTTTTCCTAACGCGTGTCTTCTCAGAGTCGCCTGAGGGACACCAAACGTTTTAGAGGCTAAAAGCCAACCCATTTTATTTTGCTGAACAGCCTCAATTGCATTTTTCATTGACACGTCGCTCCAGGATTGTCGATTAGATGTTCTTTTATAGTTGCGCGGCATTCTGGCAGTATGGTCTGTAAGCAAATAAATATAATCATATTTTTGGTCTATATAAATTATAATGGACAAAATGACATACTATGTCATTTTGTCCGAATGTCATTTTGTCCGAATGAGCACTATGTCATTTTACCCATATTGGATATTTAATAATTTTACATTAAAAATATACATTAAATGTTATCTATTTACGAAAGTAATCAAGCCATGTCATTCCATACACTATAAAGAATTGATTTAAAGCAAAATGAGTTGACTGAAAATCCAAAACTTACCGAAAATAAGAAAACAGAATCACACATGGAAATTTTTTTTAGCCCGGTACACCTTCACTATACGACTGCGTCGGTCTAACTGAACTTTTAATATTACGCTCTTCGCAGCTTATCCAGGAACCGTTTGGAACACGTGACATACAGTCGGTGGGGCGGTAAATAGCGCGAATTATGAAATACAGGTTGTATGTCATTTTGCCCTTATGTGTCATTTTATCCATACTTCCCCTACTTTTTCGATTCTGCCGATGTGACACTGATATGATGGACTCCATATTCTAGAACAGTATTCTAAAATGCTCTTAACTTATGAGTTATAAATACACCCAATTGCCTTGGTATCAGTCACATGCTTTGTATTTCGTTTCATGAAGCCCAGTAATACATAACCCTTAAGTACAATGCTATCAATATGCAGATTAAAAGTTAAATTTTCATCAAAAATAAGACCCAGTTCGCTGAAAACGAAGCACTTTATAATTAGAAGCTGATGGGAAACACTCTCAAAGGCCTTAGATATGTCAGTTTAAATAACATAAAACTGTTGGCCAGCCTCAACAGGTGTCATTAAATAGAAGTTTTCATCCGTTTGTTTTTAAACTATGAAATATTTTTTTAGAAATATTTATAATCAACAGCAAAAGTTATGGTACGAGCGGGGATTGAACCTACACCTCTGGATCACTACTTCATTGCTCTAACCAACTGCGCTATCGTACTACTGATAAGCAAATCGTTAGAACTTGTACATATTCAAACCCACCAGTATCAAAATCATTGTTGATCTTGCCAAATAGTCTAACGTATAGCGCGGCGTTCAGTAAAATTATAAATTTACTAATATGGACGTTACCTAATAGCGATGTCAGATTTGACGTCCAGTCAAGAACGCCTCGTCATCAGGTTAGAATATTTGGCAGGATCAACAATTGTTATGATACTGGTGGGTTTGAATATGTACAAGCATAATACATTTTAAAAAATTGAAATTGCACCTATTGTAAAGAACGACTTTTATTCTATTATTCCAATTAACCAATTAATTTTAGAAATAAACTTACCACATCTAAGCCACGCTTGCAGGACAGAAACAGTTCGCTTGCGGTGTTGCAAGCAGTTCTGGCTACCTGGGAGCGTAGATTCTTGATATGCTTAGCCAACATAATACAAACGTGATGTATTTGATGCTCGATGATATCTGGATGCTGCCTTGCCAATTTTGTGAGACCTTGGAGTCCCTCAACGGTTGTTTCCCAATTAGGATTTTCCATTTGATGAAGGACGTGCTGAAGAATATCTTTTGGTTTACTTACTGGTCGACTCACAGTGGGTTCTGAAAAGAATACAGATTTACTATATAAACTCGTAGACAGATGAAACTGATTTCTTTCGTTCTTGCCGCTGACATATAATATGTCAATGGCCATGAGAGTAATGTTTAGTAATAGTAATATTTTTAAACGTATTTGTATACCAATTGTTTAACTGCCAATGCCAGCGGGCATATTTAATAACATACCTAATCTATTCTTTTGACATTATCCATAAAAAAGCTCGTTTATTTTTGTTTACTTTGTTCTTAATTCGAAACAATGTACTATAATTCAGTATTTTTAAATAACTTAATGTTATGGATATTTTGTATGTCAAATAAGTATTATTGTGTGTTTTGTATAGCAATTTATAAATATGTAGCTAGGAAAAAAAATGCAGATTTTGAATTTTGCTTTCTGAAGAACGATAGAATAGCAATTACAAGTAATATTGACTCTTAAAGTGATTAACCATATCTACAGATTAATAAAAAACCAACCACATTTTGACTTACCCGAGAAAACAGAAAAAAAACAAAATTTGAACACAATTCGCACTTATGTTCCATAATGCCCAAGAACTCGCAAAAAAGTCAAAAATAAGCCAAAAACTCAAAAGTTGCCCAAAAACAATACTCCGAGTCAACGCAACATCGCTTTGTTTGATATACGATTTTACTATTGACAATTCATAAAAATATGAGGGCGTTACCGGTTTTTAAGTAATAATAATGAATTTAAATGCAGAACCGTATTTTTTTGAATAATTATTTGTTCATAGTCAATATATATTGTTAATAAAATATTAGAGAGTTATTATTAGGATATTAGAACCACCTTAAAATTCAATTTTAATATTATTAGCAAGTATAAGTATTGTATGACTGTTATATACTAATGTTGCAGAAAATGATTTTTCAAAATTTTGAGGTTTTATTCGAAAAAATCCGCTTTTTTTGTAAAAATTTTATTTTTTCTTTAACTTTTTGCCTATGATTAAATATCTTGTGACTTAACATTTATTTCTTTATGGTTTGGAGTGCCATTACTAGATACATAGAACATACAGGGTGTTTTGTTGTCACGAACCCGCTTTTTCTCGTTAATTTATTTTATACAGTACGAGTTGTTTTGTAATTTGTTTTATACTATAGTGTTAGTGTTAGTAAAAGACAAAAAATTGCCTTCTTTTACGGCCGATCTAAGTATAAGCTTGTAAAGTTGTAGCCTGTATTATAGAGTAATACTGCAGGTCAAATTTACAGAAATAAATGTTCTTTTTTTCTCTCACAAAAAAGGGTATTTATTGATCGTACTCGTATTAATTTGTTTTGTTTGTACCCACAATGGTCAAACGTTTTTTAATATAACCCTGTCATGGAATTAAGCCTTAAAAATCGGAAGTTACAGTCAGTTATGTCACAAGGAGCAAAGTATTGGTAATGTACCGTTGGAGATTAAGTAGACAGTGTGGCATCTTGGGGGCTTTAGGGGGAGCTTAGCCCCCCCGCCAGACGATTGGTGAGGGTCAACCAAAACATGTGATGTAGCGTGATTTTGCGAGCAAAGCCGAGCAGGCGGAATTCCGATTATTGTCGACCGATCATTAGGTTGAAGTCAGGTTCTCATTTAGTAATGTTTTTAATTTAATTTACAACAGAGGTAAGATAAAAACTCTTACTGTGTTCCAACGCCTTCTATATATTTTTTTAAAAACAAAACTTAAACTCAATTTTGTTTGTAAAAATGGGTAAAAAGATATTTTTCCGTAACGTAGTTTATTTTTCTCTTCCATCTTCCGTTTTTTAGTTAAGGAATAAACATACTTGTTTTTTTTTCTATTTTAACACCTTGTGTACTTTTGGCCAATTTAAATGGACCTTCTTTGGGCTTACGAAAACGAAAATTACTGAGTCTTGGAGTGTACAAAATCATGCATGTTTGAAACATTGAAAATGTTCATGTTCGTATATGGAGACCAGGTTACAGGTTTTCGCTCAAGGTGAAAAGAGAGCGGTGTCGAGGTCAGTCGACGATCGGGGAGCGCGCTTGTTTTGAAGTTATGGAATCTGAAAGTTTGAGAAAGGGCTATAAAAGAGTAAAAAAATCATCTTTTTAGGAAGCAAAACCGATAATACTCAGACTGAAAACAAAAATAGTTGGGTTGTTTTTTTTATTTTTCTTTTAAGTGTTTTAAGTCTTTAACACCGGTTTTGCACCATAATGAGTCCGACGAGTCCTTAGAAAACAACAAACAAACATATCAGTAAAATGAGTTAGAGACTACACAACCACATATCCAGTTAGCTAAATCGTACATATTTTTGCGAAAGTTTCGATGAATCTCTCTAATTTTGTCTTTACTAGTTTGTGTTTGTCGTATACTAAGTTCTGGCAAATTGCTACCACTTATCTTCAATTCGGTTACATTCTCAAAATTAAGTTCGTTAGCACTCTTTAGTTGTTTAATGTTTTGCACTACCAACGTTTTATTTCATCTACATTCACAACTCATAGACCACCTTGAAATTGGTTATTTTTGCAAAATTAAGTTCGTAAGCACTTTTCAGTTGTTTATTTTTTTGCACTAGTCACTACCAACATTTTATTTCCTGTATATTTCCAACTCACACATGTGTGAGTGTGATAGCGTATTTAACTTTTCCCAAGATTCGCGTTTTATTACACCTATTAGGAGGGACGGTCAAACGAATAATTTATTTTCTGAAATATTTTTGGGGGGTCATTGACCAAATGACCCTATGGAAGAGCCGCCACTGGAAAGGTGGTAACTTTTGACAGCTGTCATAGATATTAATCAGATTATATATAGCCGTACGGTGATGGTCTAATAAAAATAATGAGATACATAAAAACTTAGATAATATCGAGAGTTTATAATTAAATCATAGCCGTACGATAAAATGCGGCCCTCCAGGTGGCAACACTGTACTGATCATCCGATGGCCGGCTATCTGGTGTTTCCTAAAAATGTCGAGAGCACTAGATGCGACGACGAAATTCCTATATATAGAGCCTTTCGATAAATAGCTGACCCTGCGACGACTACGGGGTATGGTGAAATTTGGAATTGCATGGGGTTTAATAGAAATCACCATTATTATAAGCCCTAGGGGGTTAAGACATTATAGATGAGGGGTTATCCCCAGACACCCCCCACGCAGTGTTGCCAGATTGTGCACAATTTCGCTAAACTTAGGGAAAACGTAGAATTGACAAAGTCGCAGCCACCATATATATCGCACAGGTAAACCCTTATACCTGCTTTGCAATTAGTCAAAACGTGTTGTTGATATTCTTTGGATTTTAGTACGTAATACAACAATTTATAGGTCAGCCTAAGAGTAGCACAGGTAGAAATTATAAAAATAACACATTAGTTTGGCGGGGAGGATTTTCATGCAGAACGGTGTAATATTGTATAGTACGCGCGCGTCTTAGCTTGAATGGAATTTTATACCTTTTAAAGCGTTAATATTAATATAAGTAATCTTTATAGGCTGTACCTGGAAGGATTCTTGGTGAAGGCTTTACCGATCTCCTGATTCCATTCCTCGAAAATCGCCTCTCCAATTTGGACTTCGTTACAGTTACTGATTTCGAGGTTTCGACTTCTTCTTGATGTTCTACGGAATAGTCCATGGTTATTGGGAGAAAAGGGGGCGGTGATATAACTTTATCGAGTGATTCGGCAGATATATCTTCAATATTGATGCTGGAGCTCGTTTGGTCGTTTCTAGGAGGGGCGGAGTTTATGTTTTTCCTAAAAAAAATTAGTTTTTCATTTATTGACATGAGCAGCGTAGTTTAGAAGCGAAGTAATTAGTTTAAGAAACTGGTTATTTTCATTATAATTAAATGATTTTTATTTCAGATGAATACTTATGATGCAAATTATAGTTTTAATTGTTTTTTAAGAGTAAAGACCAATGAATTTTTACATTCTTTTTCTAAATTTGTAATTTGTACTACAAGATAATGTACTCAGATTTAAAATCCTACGTTTCGTCTTCGAGATCTCATCATCAAATTCATTTTTTTAAATACGGACCTGGATATTTTTTTTTATTTTTAAAAACCCCTTGATCTCTCAAAACTGTAACATATTGCATCTTATAGGAAAATGTTTATGCTTTTGTTCAAACATTCAGCGTGATACATGGTTAGTTTTGGTAGGTCAAACTCTTGATAAAATTAAATAAAAATTCAGGTTCTTATTTAAAAAAAAAAAATAAGTTGATGATGAAACCTCGAAACTGAATCGAGGGATTTTTAATGAATGGACCATCTTCTAGAGAAGGAAAGTGGCTAAAATGATGAAATATTTATTACATAACACTTTCAATTGCAGCCTCATAAAAATATATGAAAATTTTTCGTTTTTTACGGATATCTTCGGAAGTAGTAGGAACTTTCCAATTTTGTCAGTGCTATATCATTCGACATTACCTTGCGGAACTTTGCCCTAATTTAATCAACCTTGTATCTCTTACGGGTTTTGCTATAACTTCGAATTTGTAACATATTTGGGGTTCGAAAAAAAAACAGACTCGCGCCGGGATCTCTTATTTTAATTTAGTTCATGGATGGATATGCTTTAGACGTTCAGCTGAGTGTATCGAGAGTGTGTTAGGTTTCTGGTCGATAGTTTTTTTATTTTATAAACTGTGTATGTCTAACTATAATACTTAAAGGTGTGTCAATAAAAATGCTGTACACCACAATCTTTTACAAAAAAATTTGACTCATTAGACGATAAGTTAAAAATTAAAGAGCTTGGCAGGCCTTTGCCAGATGTAAATTTAAAACAAGTTTGTGAACGAAAGGCCAAAAGCAAGCTTTTTTTTTACATGCCAGTTTTCGAAAGAGACTTATAAAAAAATAACTGGATATGTGGATGTAAAATAAAAAATGTATTGTACTGTTTCCCGTGTTTGCTGTTTTATAAAGCTGACTCTAGAATGGACCGTACCTGGGCAAGGAAAGGAATAAACGATTTATACCACCTTCCTGAAAAAATGAGGACGCATGAGCTATCTCGCGACTATATTCTTGCACAGCTTTTGCTATTATGATATTTTAGACAGCATGCTATAAATGTGTAGGGAAGAAATTTTTAACCAAATTGAAACGACAGATTTTTTATCAATTCAAGACGATGAAACCACCGATGTATTAAGTTATTGTCAAATGGTTATAATACTAAGATATTTTTGTAAAAGATCAAACTTTGAAAATTTTTGTGGATTTATAAGGATTAAAGATAAAACAGCAACCGGGTTAAAAACTTGCATTGAAAATGAAATTGACCCCCTAGTTTTAAAGACTGCCTCAAAAATTTAGTGCTCGGAATTAACAATTTTGAGTAGAAAGTTTTATTTATTTCCATGAAGGACTGAAGGATTTCAATCTTAAAAATTGACATTATATTTACGCATATATTTATTGCTCAATTTATTGATTTTGCCTCCTTAGACAGTAACACAGTTACTAGTGAAATGACTTTTATTGATTATAAAAAATATTCACATTCCTGCCCGTTGAAGGTTTTGAAGCAGATTTTAATTTTAAAAATGTGTGTTATATTTCTGTATATATTATGTTGGCTTTTTTTACCTTCATAAACAGTACCTAATGAAGTGACTAACTTACATTATAAAACTATACTTGTTTCTGTCCTTTTCAAGATTGAAGCTGATTTTAAGATAGATGAGCTAGTGAGTACTTGGAACCTTATATTTATAATAATATACCAATTTTTATAATCTTTCGCGAGTGCGCCCCAAAGTCAAACCCCACGAGCCGCCACTCCATATTATTCATTCTTTGTTAATGCTTGTTTCGGACATATGGTCTGCAAAACAATGAATAAATCTCATCATTTCCAAATGCGAATTATTATAAGATTTAAAGGATTCTAATTCAACTGGGTATCAGCATATTCCTTCAAAACATGTTCATAGCTACAGACTCTTTTGTTTCTTGCTAATTTGCTTTTCAAAATGTTAACAATACTATCTTTATCAAAGGCTTCCCAATAAATCTGACCAAAACAGTGTGATATACTTTTCTTTTATTATGATTTTTTTTATTATTGAGCAACGTTTCGGCGGTAGTTTGCCACCATCATCGGGCTAAAATACATATATTTTGTTTATACACTTTAAATTGTAAATACGAAGGATAGAAATATGGAATAACATTACAAGTAGATGTTCTGTTTTTTTTTTTGTGGGAGGAAGTTGAAAAAGATTAAAATATTACATACATACATCTAAATTTACAAACAACAAACAAACGTAATTATAACTGATACACATTATATGTATGTATATTATTATTACTAGTAGGTAACCAAGAGAAAAGAAAAAGAGACAAATATTTTGTATTTTTATATATCTTAGAAAAAAACATGTTATAATTTTAAATTAATTTAATATTTAATTATCAAACTATATAATAAAAAAAATAATAACACATGTTTTTCTCTAAGATATATAAAAAAACAAAAGATTTGTCTCTTTTTCTTTTCTCTTGGTTACCTACTAATAATAATAATATACATATAATATGTATTTAGTATTTAGTACGTTTGTTTGTTGTTTGTGAATTTAGATGTATGTATGTAATATTTTAATTTTTTTCAACTTCCTCTCACAAAAAAAAACAAAAAAAATCTACATGTAATGTTATTCCATATTTCTGTCCTTTGTATTGACAATTTAAAATTTATAAACAGAATTTTTGTATTTTAGCCAGATGATGATGGTAAACGAACGCCGAAACGTTGCTTAATAATAAAAAAAATCATAATAAAAGAAAAGTATATCACATTGTTTTGGTCTGATTTATTGGGAACCCTTTGATACAATACTATCTTTAAAACAAAGCAAAATCACCAAATTACAAAATTGTGTAATAAATGAGTTAATGTTTAAACTAAGACCAAGGTAAACATACCATAATAGTATGTTATACTCGATTTTATATAACAAGTGGTTAAAAAGGTGTTTTTATTAAGTGTGTGCCCATGGGCGCTCGCAGAACCATTTCTAAATAATTAATGAGAGCATATCGTGAAAAATTTTGCCCCGTCCGTAAATAAAATGTTTGGTAAATAGTTGTTATTGTGTGCCACCGTATGAAGCAATCACCTATAAAACATTAATCTTGAATGAAAATCTCGAGGCAGTAAAGCTTGAACCCGCTGTATGTGATATTGGTACAGTAGATTTCTTTTTAAAACCTTCCAAACTGTTTTTGGTGTGACTTGAAGTTGCAGTGTAATCTTCCTGGTACTATTTGGAGGATCTTCTTCGACCGCTTTAAGTATAGCTTCTTCTAATTCAGGCGTTGCTACAGTTTCTGGTCTTCCACCACCTGTATTTTTATTAAAACTACCCATTTCACTTAATCTTCAATGTATGTAAAGCCTGGGTTATAGATTAAAAACGTTTGCGTCTTGCGTTGCCGTTTGCGCTGTCCTTGAAGTTTAGTTAAACGCAAAGCAATAGGTACGGTCATATTTTTGACACCATCCGTTTGAGTTACTGCTAGCCGTCGAAAAGATGGCGATCTTTAACTTTGACAGAAGCGGCTAGCCAAAATCGACAATTGCGTTAAGCTGCAAACAATGAAATTGCTGGATTTTAGAGGGCCTTTTAAAGCGTTCGTCCTTCGTAATAAAGTTGACATTAATATATACACATAACATTCTGGTCCATTTAAAAAAACTGCTCGGGATCATTGTCTTTAATTTTAAGAAAATGCTTGTAGGAGTTTTGAGTATTTCCTCACCAATTAACACACATTAATATATCCACAATGCCTAGATTTTGATTCGCATGCTTAGCAAATTAAAAAAAATCCACATAAACTAAAACACAAGCAAGACAAAATTGCATTACACAAAAAGGCAATAAATATAAACAGTAAAGTAAGGTTAGTTCCACAGGCGACGCAAAGCCCAAACGCTTTCAATCTATAACTCGGGCTAAGAATCAGCGTAAACTTACGACTCAAACGGACGACGCAAGAAACTTTTTCAATCTATAACCCAAGCTTAAATGTTGTAGCACATGGAATTACTCTGTTAGGATATCTGTCTTGGTAAATTCTCCGTGCCTCTTCCGAATTCCCATTTGCTAATCCATAAATAAAGTGCGTGTCAGTCATTTCAGAATAACTGAAATTATTTAAGATTGAATCACTGGTAATTGACAACTTTAAGGTAGGTGCAAAAACATTTAGATTGGTTTAAAGTGATTTTTTTTATCGAAAACGAAGCTAGATACGAACAGAAAATAACAGACTAAAAAGTTGTATTTTGAATTGCTTAACCTGGAAAAGCTATAAAAACTGAAAAAAGGATCAGTGGCGTACTTTTTTTTCTCAATATTGATGGCTGCGGAGCCCCTTGAGACAACACTGGATCCAATAATTTCAATCTAGTTAGGGCTAAATTAGCGCTTTAGTTCTATAAATAACACTGCCAAATTTTAACCAAATCGGCTTAAGGATATTTATGATATTTATATAAAAAAAACAATTATTTTTTTAAATTTAACACCGTGTATCTCAGAATGGAGACAACTCCGGACACATGTTCATAGGAACTTTTTTTCTTGAAATGACCTAGGGAATCACCTCTTGGAGTTAGGTACCGTAGTTAGGCAACACCCTGTATAAATGTAATAAATTTTGTCCAGGGGGGATGTATTTGTAATATATAATATTTACATTGTCCAGGACAGGGGGCAACCTCCCCCTCTGCCCACCCCTCCGGGACGACCAAGTGTGTGCCAAACAATAAAATTGTTTACCTGCCAATATAAAAGATTCTAATTAGGCTATTAAAAAATGGTACCTATTAGGGCATTCCGAATATGAATCAAATGTTAAATAAAGGAACATATTTTTGATTCTCCAAAATAGATAAAAAAAATGTTACTTTAGGTAAAAAAATCTGTTACCTGATCGGACTGATTTTAGGCAAAAAGTTCGGCAAATCTATGACAGATTTACTCTTTCTCCTTATTACAATTGTGGTTGGTATAGATTCCGCAATGAGACTTGCCCTTGAAGATGGTCGTTTTTCAACGGTGGTATCGTTGTTTATATTAATTGATTCAACGGACGGAAAATTGTCATGTATTACTTCTCCTAGACAATTGTTGGTTTCTGTTGAGCTAAGTTCTGGTGCGTCTACCTGCAAAAACACGAACTTTTAATTAAACTCCTATTAATAATGAGAAAAAATATATTATTTATTCAATACAATGAAAACTAGAAGTAAAAACATTACAACAGACCATTGAGGGGGAGTTTCGGTGGTTAACTCCCTCCTGAGACTAAAGGGCAAGAATAGAATGTTTTGAGCCTAAATATTTTATTGTATATGGCGATACGTCCATAGAGAAAGTATTAATCGCCTCCCAATCAGCAGCAATTTGTCGGCACGCTATTGAGAAATAACTACACAAATAAGCTTTTCGGGTAAGAAAATTCCACCAGTTGGACAGAGAGCCTTCGAGCAGCACAAAATGCTGCGACCTTTTTAAGAACCCAATAAGAAGTTAAATTTGAATTAAAAACACTTAACAACTGACAGGCGGAGGTATTCTTATGATGCCAAATGGAAATGGATTAGGCATGTGCCAAGATTGGATAAAAATAGGTGGAGTTCAAGACTTTTTAAACGGAGACCATGGAAAAATAGAAGAAGTATCGCCAGACCCTTCAAGTAGAGGCTGGAAGACGTGACAGCAATGGCTGGATATAGATGGCATTAACAAGCAAAAGAAAGAAAAGACTGGACATTTTTGGAAGCCGTCTACATCCAGCAGTGGAGACATTAAAGCTTCAAAGAAAAAGAAGAAAAGTATGTATATATATATATATATATATATATATATATATATATATATATATATATATATATATATATATATATATATGATCATTGAATGTTTCTTGCACCATTGTAAATATATAAGTTTCAGCTTTTATTGGAGAATTTTGAGGTCGGTTAAATTAGCAAACTAGTTTTATTTTTTTTTCCAGGACGTTTCGCTGATTAAGATTTTTCAGTGAAATCAGAAAAACAATTGAACATATATACGTTTTACAAAAAATATTCCAAAAAATGTATATTTTTTGTGTAACACATATGGAACACCCATGTATATTTTTCACACACAACGTTAGCAAATCGTCCTAAGAATAAAAAAGTTCATATGCACTAATCGCCTAAACCTAATAACAACAAAGTTATAACGATATTTTTACTCACAGTCAAGTTGGCCATGAAAATTCCAAAAAACATAAAAACAATATTTAATAAAATAATTGGTTATTTTCTATTTTAACTGTCACAGTAAATATATTTTAAACACATCACCATCTTGTTCTATGCATTTTTTTTATGGACACATTTTAGCACATGCCTCGTCGCCTTTAAAATTGTCCTTCCATCAAATAGACGCCATTATTCTCCTTATTTCAATTTTCAGTTCTTCCAAATTTGCATATTTCTTCTTATAAACTTCATTTTTCACACACAGTAACATCAAAAATAGACATCAAGAGGAGTTATGTTTTTCTGGGGATCTATATTGGTGGCCAGCGAACTGGATCATTTGTGGCAATCCATTTGTCTCCAAATAATCTCTGCAACATCATTCTTACATCACCAAACTGATTTTTTTTGATATATGGTGGGGCCCCATCTTGCTGGAAGTAAATTTTAGTTGTCGTGTAGCGTAGCCAAATTGACGCCGTCCAAATATTCTTCTAACGCCCCAGAAATTATCAGGTCAACATATCTCCTTCCTGGGAATTGCGCAGTCAAAGTACCCTCAAATAAAATACAGGTCCAAGTATTTCGCTTCCTCTCATACCACACCAAACATTGACACTAAATTGATGCTGAGGATTTCTGGGATCAGTGAGAAATAAATTTTCTTTTCGACCAATAATGGACGTTTTTGCGATTGAACATACCTTTGTTGGAAAAATTGGATTCATCGCTCCAAATAATGTTCTTCAAAATGTCATTATTTCTTTCATAAACATGATGCAACCAATGGCAAAACGCAAGTCTTCTTTCATTATCACCAGGCAACAATGTTTGAATTGGCCGGTACTTATACGGAATAAACTTTTTTAGCTTAAAAATTTAAGATCCGCCATATTGTCACTAAACTAACACCGTAATCTCTTGCTAAATCCCTTGTTGAGTATTCTTTGTGTGCTTCAAAATAGGCTAATATGGTAATTTCAACGTCTTCGCTTATTATAAAAGGTTTTCTCTTCCTTGTCTTTTTAAAAACCTCCTCGTTACTTCTAAATTTTCTATAGAGAACTAAAAAATACCTTTCCTGTCCGGTAAAAATTTGGACAGAATGTACGGGAATCTTCGGCGGTATATCACAAAAAAAATCTGTAGTATTGCCATAGTACTATTTTTCCTACACATAAGGTATGTTTCTAACATATCACATTTTTATTTTTAGACAATATGATAAAGAAAACCGAAAAAACAATAAGAAAAATCATGAACAACATTTTAAAATACAAGCTTTTTAAAAAACATGCAACTAAAACTGTAAATATATTATTTTTCTGCTACAACAAAACGCCCCTCATCTACAAAAAACTTTAGTCATTTATATCGAACCACACAAAAGAAAACGCCACATGAAATGATCCACATAAAAAACAATCCTCAATCATAATTGTTTTTATTTATATTTTAATTTCATGGCCAAAAATTGAAAATATAGTTCTAAAAATATTTTATTATAACTTTGTTTTTTATTATTAGGTTTAGGCAGATAGTGAAATATGAACTTTTTTTTCTTTTAAACTCTTACAGCACAAAAAAACGATTTGCTAACGTTATGTGAAAAATATACAGTCGACTTTAATTCCATTGAAAAAATATATTTTCATTTGTGTGTGTTTTTATTGTAATATACAAAATGTCAAGTGTTATATGTCTCATATGTTCACAATTTGTTTTTTAATGATTTCACTATCTTGGTAATTTATTTTTTGTAAAAAAATGTATATATTTATTTTGCTAATTTTAACCGACACGTTATAAACCAGTTGAAAAAGTTGTCTCCAATAAAAAAAATAAAAATGGTAACTGCCCACTTACCTCGCAGGCAAAATTCCCTGATATATATATATATATATATATATATATATATATATATATATATGTGTGTGAAATTTATATTTCTTGAACCACTTAAATCTTTATATATGTATAGATCAAAAGTTCTTTGGGAGATTGGTTCATAAAATAATTAAACTTTAGATGTTTAATCATGTCTTCATTTGCTTTTTCCAAACGTTTCGGTGGCGTTTGTTACATTTTTCAATGGATCTAGAAGAGCAATACATTTTTTTTTAATATAAATTGTTTGTTTTCAACAAGAAAAAATTACAAAAAAGCATAACAAAACTTACCCATTTTTTTAAAAACATGAATAAAGTAGATTCTGTATTATCTCTCTTAACATTAAAATATTTTTAGACCAAATGGCTACATTTAGTGTTCTTAAGAATCACCCTGTATTTGATCGCGACACAGAAAGCCTATTGTCTTTGTAACGGACTGTGTGATGGAGATGCATATATGAATACAATAATAAATTGAATACAAGGAAAAATAAAAACAGTTTGGATCAAATTTATAAACAGAGAAAATATGTTTATGAAATCGATGCCTTTTATAGACAGCGGTATTTTGGGTTTTAAAATACCAAAATTGTTTTTTGGTTTTTGCACGATACCGCCAAATTGAATGTTTTACTTTTTAAACACGAGTTGTTTCATTATCTTTAAAATGGCACTAAAAATATTTTTATATAAAAAATTATATTTAAAAAAAAATGAAAATTTTGGGGAAATTGGTTTTTTATGTTTGTAAATACTTTTTTTTTCAACAAAATGTTGAAAAAATGCGATTATACTCTAAAGAAAAGAAATCAGTTACATAATATTATTTTTAAATAAAATAAATTAATTTTAATTAAAAATAAAATAATTCTTTTTTTTTATTAAAAAAAATAAGTTTTTTTAAGTAAACTTAATGGCGTTCTTCACTACATTTAAATCCAAAAATAAACATTTAAAAAAACTATTTCTGCTTTAAATTCTTATTTAAAAAAATATTTTTTGGTGTCATTTTAAAGAAAAGAAATAAACCTACATTTAAAAATTAAAATCCTGAAAAAAATTCGAAAATGTTTTATGTCATATGGTTGTTGTTGTAGGTTCTGTTTTGGATATAAAAGTCTGAAATACGCAGTTTTGTCGAAAGTTTAAAAAAAAAGGGTTTTTTTGGCTCACACATCAACACAAGCCTCTACAAAAATAAGAAATATATCGTTTTCGGTAGTTGTGCAAAATCTCAGAAGTCCCTTCCTTTGTGATGGCACCAGCATGTTTATACAAACAAAAATCAGAGGGGTAGAGCAGTTCGCTTTCGACGGGAATTTCCGGTATTAAGCAAATAAGGCAATATCTATTGGTCTGTTGATCTGCAGTGTACACAATTTTAACCCAAATATCTGTAGAAAATTGAATTAACTTTAAAACATGTACAAGCATATAAAATGGTATCACATATTAATATAAATATATAAAAATCCAATTATCTTACCCCCTTCGTTGTCTTGTTCTTGTAAACACTCATCGACCACTGATTTCGCTGAACATAAATCCGCATAATCTCGCGAATTATTATTGACCGAAGAATTTAATGGATCCTCATTATAGGAACTGAGCCGCTCCTCGTTATCCATTTGGATGAAGGCTGGGGAGGGGTGGGCCTCGGGGGGCGACACCGACGGGGTGAAATAACGCGAAGAGTCCGAACCGGAGGGTCGGGGCAGCGAAAGAGCGAGGTTTTAAGAACCAACAATCCTGAGAATTGTTCACGATATAACTAAAAATTACCTTGACAGACGACTAGAATTTTAGGAGATTATGGCAGCAAGGATTGTAGCAAATTCATTCCAATTATCCAGGCCATATTTGTTTTAGTGATGAGAACACTTTTTTCTGAATGGAAACACTAAAATTTGTAGATATTGGAGTAACGAAAATCCTCAGGATTTTAAGATTTTAACTTTGCCATCTGTTGTGAACCTCAGGATGATCTTATCAGAGACATTTCAAGAAAATTGAAAAACTTTTTATTTCCAAATTAAACAAGATCCCTAAGATTTTATTTTGTCATTGTATTTTGGACGTCAAGAAAACGTCCAATTTTGAAACTAAACAAGATCTGTATATTTCAACATTAATATTGCATTTTGGATCTAAAGAAAACCTTATCGAGCAATTTTAAGAAGCTTCTAACACATTCTATTTCCAAACTAAGAAATATTGGTGAGTTTTGACTGCTTCATTGTGTTTTAGATCTCAAAAAGACACCAGAATAAATATTTTCAAGGAACTTCTAAAAAGTGTTGAAGCTAAAATGGAAGTAAAGAGAAATGAAGAAAAACTAAACAAATTACAAGTAGAACAAGATATCCTTATGAAGATGTCAACCTATCAAGAATCTATAGAAAAACAAGAAAGGGAAGCTGAAGAGTCCAAAAGACCACACAAACAACAGGGAATATTAAAATATCTGCAAGATTTGGAGACCCAGAAGAGAAGCAAGAGAACAAGAACTACGTCAAAAGCAGGCTTGTATTCAGAATGCCGTTGAAAAAGAACAATGACGCCTGTAAAAAGTCATAGATAATATTCATGTGGAGATAAAACAAGTTCAAGTGGAAGTCAAAGAGGTTCGTTGTAACATTGAGAACAAAGTTCAGCATCTTAAAGAGCAACGGAAATTATTTTTGGTAGAGAACTACGGCTACCTGTGGCTTAATGTTTGGATTGCCGAATGAAAAAAGAAAAGAAATACAAGATTATGCTAATGAAATCCATGAACATCTTCAAATTCACGAGATAACACGTGATCGCATAAAAACTAGTGATCGAATCAAAACCAGATATGACTTCAGGGCCAACAGCTGACTGCTATGAAAATAACTGGGAAAAACTATACCGAATAATCAACGAGGATTGGTGACTTGATTTACCGGATACTAAGAAATCCGAAAAGCAAGATAAGGATGGTACATTTGGACAGGCTGACAAAATATCATAGCCAAGAAGCTGATCTAGACGATTAGAATTAAGATGGGGTAGTGTGACGATCGTGCAAAAATTACCCAAATGAGACATCAAACGTTCATGCCCATTGGCTAGTAGTAAACAAACACGTCAGCTGTTTCAAGGGTCCTCTAGAAGTTTTTAGTGAGTTCCTCGATGATCATCAAGATTTTGGTTTATTCTTAATGCATTTATAAGGAAAGGAACGTTAGCGATTTAAAAAGTCAGTCTTATATTAGTTGTGTTGGGTGTTAAATAAAGTTTAATATTATTTAATATGCAATAATCAAGTTTTCTTACCCTTACCTCTTCGTTGTCTTGTTCTTGTAAACCCTCATCGGCAACTGATTTTGCTGAACATGAATTCGCACCATCTCGCGAATTATTGTTGACTGACGACTCTAATGGCTCCTCATTATCGGAACTGAGCCGCTCCTCGGTATCCATTTTGATAAAGGCGGGAGCGGGGTGGACCTCGGGGGGCGATGGGGTGAAATAGCCCGAAGAGTCCGAACCGGAGGACCGGGGCGGTGGAAGAGAGAGGTGACTGATGGAGTCATTGTCTTGAGCTGCGGTGGTGGTCCGACCCCTTGGCGATGCTTTTGTTGATGTTGGAGTGTGACGAGGGCTGGTAACTGCTGACCTGCAAATAGTAATCATATATTAGTAATTTATGCTAATAATTTTAGTATTATTGTTTTCTTTATTATTTTCATTTAACTTTTAATTTTTTTTTACTTATTCGAGAATTATATCGTAATATAGTATGACAGTTTTTTATGTCTCATTTCACCAAAGCCGATTTTAATATCATTGTGCATACTGATGTTGTTGATAACTAAAATGGCTGTCAGATAAAATTTTGTGTACACAGGGTGTCCGGATTTGGTTGCAAAAGCAGGGTATCTCGCTTATTTTTAAAGATAGAACCTTGCGGTTTCCACGAACCTGAGCTAATTTTTTGTGAAACTCATGAAGCCGTAAACAAAATTTTCATAGCCTTCTTCGTTTATGAGATACAGGGCGAAATAGAAAATTTTGCATTTTGGGACCCCCCTCGTATCTCGGTTATCCTTTAACTTAACGCAAAGGCAAAAATTGCTGCTTATGCAGTTTTTTACGCTGGATCCAGTGGCGTAGTCATATTTTTCATTTGAGTTGTTATTTTTTAGATATGACCCAAAGTTGTGTTTTTTTAAATGGGACACCCTGTATATTTGTCCAGAAATTGATTTGTCCTTTTAAAAGCTTCTCAAAAATATATAATAGTATGGGTCTATTTTAATAAACAACAACAAAAATCCTAATTTTTATAATTATCATCCCAAATTTTGCAGTAGGCCATGCAAAACGTTGCCGTTTTCTTTTGTTTTCTTGGAAGCAAATGACATTTCCCAATTTTGTACGCGTATATAAAATATAGCGCTAGTTTTTTGTATTTATTTATTGTGTAAAAATATATTTGTATTATTATGGAAGAAAACCAAACTTTGGAACATTATGAAAAGTACGATATGTTAGCTTGTTTTATATTAAGTAATGAAAATGCTGAAGCGGCTTCTGAGATGTATTTTAACAGGTAAATAGTTAATTTTTAGGTATGTTGAAATACTACTGATTAATTTTTATTTAGATATCCAGAAAGAAGGCAAACTAATATATCCACTTTTTATCGGATAAAAAAGAATTTACTTAATCACGGATCATTTATCAAACCTCGTACGAAAACATATAATAAAGAAAATCGGGAGGCTGAGGAAATTACGGTTTTGGCTAATGCAGAAGCTTACCCTACAAACTCTTGTAGGGCCAGTGAAAAGAGCATAGGGATTCCAAAAACTAGAGTTCAAGAAATTCCAAAATACCACCCATACAAATTTAGGCTCGTGCAGCACTTACAGCCAGGGGATGCAGAGCGTCGGGTAGTCTTCTGCAATTGGTTTCGAGAAAGATGCGATATGGTTAGAGATTTTGAAAGGAAGATTATATGGTCAGACGAAGCACATTTCAGTAATTCTAGTATACTCAATAGGCACAATAGTAGATTCTGGTCCCAGGAAAATCGACACCAAATATTTCCCAGAAGACAGCAGGGCAGGTTTGGTCTAAATGTGTCCTGCTTCATATTAGGAACACATATAAAATTTTATATATTTGAGGGAAATCTAACAGCCAATCGCTATATAGAAGTTTTACAGGCAGCTATACCTGAATTACTTGACGATGTTCCTCTAGCGCAAATTAACGTAATTTATTTTCAACAGGACGGTGCTCCTGCACACAATTCTGGAATGACTTGATTATTTCTGGACAACAATTTTACCAATCAATGGATCGGAACAAATGGACCCATAAGATGGCCCCCTAGGTCCCCAGATTTGTCGATTTTAGATTTCTTTCTATGGGGATATCCGGAAAATAAAATTTACAAAGACCACTATGATAATGTCCAAGATATAGGAAATGCAATAAGAGAAAATTTTCGCTATTTACAAAATCATCCCGTTATTTTGCTTAATTCCCTAAAACGAATACGAAAATTGTGCGAAGCATGCATAGAACAAAATGGAAATCAGTTTGAACAGTTCTTTTGATTTCCTTGGTTACTGTAGTTCTTATACGACAGTTGATTTTTGCTGAAAGGCTTGTTACATAATAATATATTACTGTTTTGTTCTTGTGTTACATAAATCTAGGTAGGTGGTACTTTTTTGGTGCGAAATTATCAATACATATTTTGATAAATAGATTTAATTACATATTTATTTTGATTTATTGTTAGGATGTAGATATTGTTAACGATTTTAAATAAAAGGCAGAATTGTTTTGAATGGCCTACCGCAAAATTTGGGATAATTATAAAAATTAGGATTTTTGTTGTTGTTTATTAAAATAGACCCATACTATTATATATTTTTGAGAAGCTTTTAAAAGGACAAATCAATTTCTGGACAAATATACAGGGTGTCCTATTAAAAAAACACAACTTTGGGTCATATCTAAAAAATAACAACTCAAATGAAAAATATGACTACGCCACTGGATCCAGCGTAAAAAACTGCATAGGCAGCAATTTTTCTCTTTGCGTTAAGTTAAAGGATAACCAAGATACGAGGGGGGTCCCAAAATGCAAAATTTTCTATTTCGCCCTGTATTTCATAAACGAAGAAGGCTATGAAAATTTTGTTTACGGCTTCATGAGTTTCATAAAAAATTAGCTCAGGTTCGTGAAAACCGCAAGGTTCTATCTTTAAAAATAAGCGAGATACCCCGCTTTTGCAACCAAATCCGGACACCCTGTACAGGGTGTATTTTTATAATTTAACAATTTTTCCTATTTTTATACAAAAAAACTTTAAATACAAAAGTTGTTAGGTTTGAGGTAACCCGCCAGGGTGGTTCAATAATGCGGTACTGACACCAACTTATTTTTTTTAAATAGATCGCCCTATATTTATATTCTATTTGGAGAGAGATCTTTTTCCTATTTTCAAAAATGTATAATATGTCTATATTTGGTTCTCCCGTTTTCGCTCTATATTGCTTTAAAAATTCTGAAATAAGGTTTATTTTATGTGACTTTAATCATAGTAGCCATGGACCGAAATCGCAGGTTGCTGCGTTTAAAGTTTGACGCGCGAATCTAAGGCTATGAAAAGAATGCTATGCAGTATCTATGGAAACTGTGCATTACTCATTGGTGAGTAAAACCCTACATATCCATAGAAACGGCCTGCCTTTGACAAACCTTTCCCTTTCGTCGGGGCTTTAGATCCGTGCGGCGTACTATACTTTGTAATCTACGAAAGCAAGTGTTAATCTAGGTAGCCATGGAAAAAATAAAACAAAAAATTAAATTATTTGCTTATCATGGTTTATAATGAAGAAGAAAAATTAGAAATAATTAGATTATTTTATAAAATTATTAATATTTGGATATATATATATATATATATATATATATATATATATATATATATATATCCTATATATATATATATATATATATATATATATATATATATATATATAGGATGCAAGTTCCAACCAGGCTTACATTTTATATATAATAATCCCTGCAACGTAAGAAGCGAACAGTTGTTTTAAACGAAGCAGAAGAAATGAATATATTGATATATTTTCAATGTATGCAATAAGTTATTAAACATTTTGCTCGGTAAATTAAAAATATTAATCTTATTTTTAAAAAAACCCGCGACATTCAATTAGAGATGTGAGTAGGTATTTTGAAAAATCACTAACTAAAATTCAAAATACTTTAAAGAAATACAAATATCATCCATATAAATTCTTGCCTGTCCAGGAGCTTACTATAAATCAAAAACATTTAAGATTAAACTTCTGCCAACAAATGATTTTCTACAAAAATGAGGATCACGATTTTTTAAATAAAATCCTAAGAGTGATAAGGCGACCTTTACAACTGCTGGAATGTATAATCGAAAAAATACGCATTTGTGAGCACCTGAAAAGCCACACGTATATATTGAAATTAAATGACAAGTTCGTAAGCCCTTATAAAATAGGCATAGATACTTAAGGTTTCTGCAAAACGAAATTAAGAATCTTTTGGAAAACGTACCCCTGTAAAGTTATTTTAATCTTATGTAAGGGAGTTTTCAAACAACCGCTATGATATGTGGAAAGCCGAATTAAAATAGGAAAAATTGTTAAATTATAAAAATACGCTCAGTACTTCGGCTCGTAATATTTGCCAGAACCGTACAAACATTACGCAGTATCCTTAAAATATCATTCTACTTTTCGATCCATATCCATTTTTATGGCCTCTAAAAGCATTCGATGAAATATTTACAAATTTCTAGGCTCATTTCGGGTCAAAAATCCGTCCTGTCAAAGGACTTATCCCCACGGCAGTGAAAGGCAACTTGAAAAAGTAGCCAAATGCTTTAAAAACTAAACATTTGTGCTTTATTTTTCGAAGTCGATTTTACCCAAGTTCTTAATTCCGAACAAAAAAATGTAAAATTATATGCGAGCAGAAAGATGGAGTTTTTTCGGTCCCGTTGTTTTTGTTCCAGGCCGATATGTCGGTACGAAAGCTAAAAGCTGATCAAAAAATAATTTGGTGCAGACTACAAAAACATCTCTCTTTAGATCTCTTTGCTCCTTGGAGCAACTTTTGATTGCTTTAAACTATCCCTATTCTGAGTGATCAGAAAATTCAATGAATTATGAGGAAAAAATTGGGGGTAAAACCAATTTCTTTTTAGTTCTCTTGAATGTCCCCCACTTTCCCAGCATTTGTAGTGCGATATTAAAAATTCGCGATAAAAACCATTTAGACACTGGATATATGAAATTCATATTTTAATCTACACACCTAGGAAAATCTTATTCGAATATATTCGGGAAAATTCAAAATAAATAAAGAAGCAGCCATGGACATTTTTAAATAAATGTTTTTTTATTTTTGTAATTTGTTCCACAGTTTCGTAATTGGTTCTCAGATAATTGAAATATTGTTCTACGTTTTAAAGGTTAAGGTAAAATCAATTTAAGGTCTTGAATATTGGATAACTGGAATTAATAAGTCAAAGCGATGTGGATTTTTAAAGTAATTATTCCGATAAAACATCGATATGAAAGTTTTGAAACACAATTATATCAACAAGTTTTTACGGGTTGTAATAAAACAGTACTCATAATAAAAGAAAATCGGTAAATTTATCTTTATAGTCCAAATAAATTCTATAAACTGTATTTATTTGAAGATCATAATTTATTTATTATTATTGTTATCGAAATTTACAATCAATTTCTCAACAAATGTTGGGTTCCAAGCTCGATATCGATGAAAGTGTTAGTATGCAATCCTATGATTTTCAGGTTCTGTTCCAGCGTTTTTGGAACTAGTCCAGTTGATGATACGATGATCGGTATCACATGAACCTTATTCAGTCGCCACATCTGCTGTATCTCGGTGGTCAGCTCCGCATATTTCGCCTTCTTCTCTTGATATTTATCCAGCACGTTGTTATTGCTACGGCTATGGCTGATGTTACAGATCAAATTTTGCACGCTCGAGATGATAGTAAAATTACAGCTCTGATTTTATTAGATTTTACTAAAGCATTTGACTTTTTAAATCATGACATTTTAATTTCCATGTTACATTATATAGGTTTTTCAGAAAAAGCTTCAAATATTATTAAGTCGTTTCTTTCAAACAGGTCACAACAGGTAAAAATTGGACACTCAGTTTTAGACTCTCTTAATGTTGTTACGGGAGTACCTCAGGGGAGCATACTGGGCCCACTATTATTTAGTATATATACCAGCAATTTTCATACTTGTCTAAAATTTTGCAATTACCATCTATATGCAGATGACACCCAATTATTCTACTCTTTTAATTCTCTAGATTATATTAGAGCAAACGATAATATTAACTCAGATTTAAACTCAATCTTCAAATTATCATCTGATCATATGTTAAAATTAAACCCCAATAAATCACTGTTTTTGCTATTTGGTAATCAAAATATTTTAAATCAAATCGAAAATTTAATTGATAATAAAAGTATACCTATAGTTCAAAAGGCCAAGAGTCTAGGCCTAATCCTTGACCCTCAGCTTCGTTTCAAACATCATGTTTCTTTTATACTTCAAAAAGCTTATTACGCTCTGAAATCTATATATCCACATAGGCACTACCTGGATCAAAGTATTAAAAAAGAGCTATGTGACTCACTCGTTTTGCCGCACTTCAATCACTGTGACAGCGTCTATGGACCATGTCTGGATAGTATTGACTCCCGCAGAATTCAAAAAGTTCAAAACTGTTGCATCCGCTTCATATTTGGGATTAGACGTAGACACAGAGTATCTCATAAACTCAAAGACTTATTATGGCTTAATATGAACAATAGGCGAACATTACATTCTTCCTGTTTTTATTATAAAATTTTGAAATATCGTTCTCCCCCATATTTATATAACAAAATAACATTTCGAACTGATGTATATAATTTAAATTTGCGTAGAAAAACTTTAACCATTCCCAGACATAAAACTACATATTTTAAGAGATGTTTTTCGTATAATATTGTCAAATCTATGAATACGCTCTCGGGAAATCTACTTCAATGTACATTGTCTTGTAAATCTTTTAGAAAGGAATACTTTAACCAACTCTTTGCCTCCCAATAAGCAAATTAATTATGCTTTATTAAATGCTGCTACATCTCTTTCCTTCTTTCTTTCTTTCTTCCTTCCCTTCTTTCTCTCTGCCCCCCCCCCTTACCCCGTATACCTTTACTTTTGTGCATGTCGTTCTTTTCAAACTCACAGCGCGTCTACTAGAATATATATATATATATATATATATATATATATATATATATATGTATTAATATTTAAGATTGCCTCAATTTTCAAAGATATAATTAGAATATTAATTATTCTTATATATACGGCGGCCGCATTGAGAAGAACAGATTCTGCTTCTACAGCAGAAATCTGAAATGCTGGCCTTTATTTGCTATATTTATATTGCTGTGTAATATAAACCTTTATACTGTAATTGTAATTTATGGCAAATAATAAACGTTTTTATTATTATTATTATTATTATTATTGTTGTGTACAGCGACATCTGCCAAATAAGCTGTCTTTGTTTCCTTATTTAACAGTACCACATCAGGCCGATTATTCGTCACTCGTCTATCGATGATAATTGCCCGGTCGTAATACAGTTTGAAGGCATTATTTTCAAGAACTAAACTTGGTTGGAATTTATAATAGGACACAAAGGTGCCCAGGGGCCAGTATTTATTAGCAAGCTTCTGGTGTATGATGCTACACACCTGGTTATGTCGCTGGAAGCAGTCCGTGTTTGCTAGGTAAGTACAGCCAGATGTTATATGCTGTATAGTCTCTGATCTCTTGCTACATTTTCGACACTTATCAGATTCAACGGACCAGCCTTTGATGATGAATTTCGTGTGCTAATAACTTGCCTATCCTTCAGCCACCTGTTGGATGCTTCCTTATCTATGTGTGGCTGATTGAAGTCATTGTGATGTCGGCCGTGTATTGTCATTTGAGCCCACTGTTCTTGTTTGTCGGGATCTGAAAGTGACTTTAGGATGATATTGTCACTTGCGAGATTGAGTGAAGAGTACGAGTTGTCACTATGCGGTGGAGGCTTAATGTTTGTGCCTTGTTGGTAAAAAAATCTCAATTTCTTCGTGGCATGTGTGATGTGACTTCTACTTGGTCATCATTAGGCGAGCAGTTCGTTATAGTCCCTCTAGCTTCGTGTTAGTCCATTTCAAGATTCCGAAACTGTAGGGCAGCACAAGCACAGCACAGCTGTTAATTGCTGTAATGAGAGTCCCGGCGTTCAGTTCTGTCTTCAGAAGAACTCCCACTCTTTGAACGTACTACATCTTTCTTTGCTTTCTTCTTGCTTAGAAGGTGGGATATGGTTCGAGAATTGTCTCTATTGCTGCACATGAATAGTGGTTCATAGCTAAGCAGAACCAAAGTTGACTTGACGAGTCTCCTTGGTACATTCCCCTATTGATGAGTGTCTCATCGGTGGTAAGAGATTGATCGAAATTATAGATTCTCTGGTTCGTTCTACACTGGTGCTTGATAGTAGTCAGGAAGTAATAATAATAATAATAACAATATAATTAATATATATATATATATATATATATATATATATATATATATATAAAGTCAATAAAAACATCGTACGTGGAAAACTAAAATCAACCTAAGAACACAAAAAGAGCACATCGAAACAGAAGAGATCTACATCAGACGAGGTATGTTCCAGGGAGATTCACTCAGCGCTTTGTGGTTCTACCTCTGTCTCAATCCACTCTCAAACACATTGCATAATACAAACTTCGGATTTCAAATTAAACACCAAAAAAATAACCTACACAAAATAAACCATCTCTTGTACATGGATGATATAAAATTATATGCAAGCACAAAGGCACAGCTAAAGGAACTCTTTAAAATCACAGAAACGTTTACCCTGGACATCAACAGGGAATTTGGTATAAGTAAATGCAAGCTACTTCATACCAACAAGGGACTACTACTATAGATAACATGCTCAAAGAAGAAACGTACAGATTCCTAGACTTCCATCAAAGGACCAAAATTAACCACACTAATATCAAATCAGAGCTCAAGACGGAATTTAAAACCAGACTCACAAAGCTACTAAAAACAAAACTGAATTCCAGAAATCTAACGAAAGCTATTAACACCTTCGCCATACCTATTCTTACGTATTCGTTTGGTATCATTAAATGGTCATACACAGACATAGAAAACATTCACATTCTCATACGCTCTGAATTCACTAAACACAGGAAGTTACATCCCAACGCATGCAAGGAAAGACTCACCATCGAGAGAAAAGAAGGAGGGAGGGGAATTATAGGTATACAATCGCTAAATAAAAAACAAATTTACGAACTCAGAAAATTCTTCCACAACAAACAAACTAACCTCCACAAGGCAATAGTGAAGGCGGACCAGAATTATACACCGCTCGATCTGTCTCAAACGAGCCACGCAGCAGACACACACAGTCACATCCAATCACGACTAGAAAAGATGAACACCTGGTCTGAAAAAACACTTCACGGAAGACACAGATACCACATAAAGCAAGACCATATACATAAAAAGCTTTCATATACGCGGTTACAAGAAGGGCAGCTGTTCCCTGAAACAAAAGGCTTCCTGCTTGCCATCCAGGACAAAGTCATAGCAACCAGAAACTACCGAAAGCACATCATCAAGGACACAACCATTGAAGACGAGAGGTGTAGGAGATGTCACCAGCAGAGAGAAACGATCGATCACATAACGAGTGGATGTAGAATAATGGCCGGAACTGAATACACCGCGAGACACAATTCTGCAGCGAAGGTCGTTCATCAAGCATTAGCCACAACATACAAACTAACGGAGAACACAGACCCTTACTACCATTTTACACTGACATCTATACTTGAAAACGAAGACTACAAGCTCTACTGGGGACAACGTCTAGCGGCAGAACATTGCTAGCCAATCACCGACCCAGAATACTCATGAGGTACCGCGCGTTTTTATTGGAAACAATTCTAACCTAACTTTTCAGCTGTTTGGATTTGTTTGTTTTTTAAGTGGTGTTCGAAGATAACTGTTAATTAATAATTAATAATTATTTAAGTAAAATCTTATCTGCATTATGGATAAGGATAATACAAAAATAGTGTGTCATATTTGCCAAAAGATCTTTTCATCGGCGTGGAACTTTAGACGACACCTAAAAACTATCCATAGTGGCAATGAGTCAAGTGAGTAATAAATAATGTTTTAAAAGAACAATAAGAAAAAGTCAGTCTATATAAATTACCACATGACCTACAATTTGTAATTAATGTTTTTCTAGAATTAAATTCACAAGTTTTTCTACAAGTTGTTTCCTCAAATGAACAGACTGTTAACAACAACAGTATTATTAAATGTCATATATGTTCAAAAACCTATGCCACAGCTTTCAACTTCAGAAGACATTTAAAAAGTCAACATGCAAATATTGAAGATAAAACCATAAAAAAAGCAACTATTCTATTGAGTCATGAGAGTCCAGGTATGTATTCAGCAGTCTGCATGTCTCTATGTAGTATGTATGTATTATTGCACAATAACACATTACAAGGTGAGTTTTTCTGACATACATAGTAGGGATAAAAGGGAAAACATTTACAAGTATTTTGACACTCCTTGGTCCCTATCAAAATTTTATTAAAATATTTAAAACCGTTTATGAGATATTGCACTGTACTGTAACACTTTAAAAACACTCACCCTGTATTATATACACTTGTTGACAGAGAAATTATTGGAAATATTGTCCAAATAAAAAATGAAAAATGTCAGTTTAAATATTATTTTTTTTTAGGAAATGAAGCAAATCATTTTGATTGTACAAAAAGTAAAGGGGCCCATAAGGTACCATTAGAAAGGGTCATTAAACCCAGACCATATGTACAAGAAATTTCAAAGATAAATGAAGTAGTGACACCTAATATTGATATTCAAAATTACAGATTTTTTGTACAAGTGTGTTTTATAATAATTTTTGAAGCATTTTGATCCAACTGTTAAAAGTCATATACCTATGTATTTTATTAGCATTTTTTAGCTAGGCAAAAATATTTTAAACAAAGAAATGAACAAGCGAAGAAAGGGAGAATGAATAATTTGAAATGCTTGGAAGAAATGTGCCAGTTTAAATGTACTAGAATACAAAGCCTTCGACATCACTTAGAATTAAAGCATAATATTTTGCAAGAAATAGAAGAGTTACAGTTTAAAAACGTAGAAGGTATGTATATAGGTATAAGTGTATAAGATAATTGAACCCTTTTCTAGAATTTATAGAATGGAAATCTCAGGAGGAAGGCAAGTGCGTGGCAATATGGGTAAAAGCATGTGGAAGCAAAAAAAATAGACAAGGTGCACCTTTATACTACTATTGTAATCGAACTGGTAGAAGTAAAGTTTTGGCAGCTGCAAAAAGAAAACGTGCCATGAGGGGACAGGGCTCATGTAAGATTAATGCGTCCTGTACATCATCTATGATAGTGAAACATAATTCTCAAGGAGTGAAAGTTACATATTTTAAAAATCATTATGGCCATGAAAAGAAAATGGCTTACATGCCATTGTCCATAAATGATAAAAATAAAATAGCACATCAGTTAATTCAAGGTAAAACAAAATATAATTAAAGGTTATGTGTTTTTAACTAAGTTCTATTCACTTTTTTTAGGTATTCCTTATACACAGATATTAAATAATATTCGAAGAAATGTGGATGGCACTTTTGAAAGGGTTCATTTGACTACTAAACATGACATTCACAATATTGCTCAAAGTTACAACTTACATGATGCATCAATAAAGGATCAAAATGATGCAGTAAGTGTAGCTATGTGGGTGGATGAGATGCAAAAATCAGAGGATAATTGTGTAATTATATACAAAAAACAGGGGGTAGTTGATTCAGGTATGTCTTTAAAAAAGGAGGATTTTTTGTTGGGGATCATGACAAAAAGTCAAGGTCAGATTTTACAAAAATTTGGTGCTGGGGGTATTATTTGCATGGATGCAACTCATGGAACTAATCCATATGATTTTAATTTGATTACTGTTTTGGTGGTGGATGATTACGGTGAAGGCTTTCCTGTTGGCTTTTTGTTTGCAAATAGGGAGGATTATGTAGTATTAAAGTATTTTATTTTGGCCATAAAAAATACGGTAGGAAATATAAGGACAAATACATTTATGAGTGATGATGCCGAGCAATATATTGCTGCCTGGAGTTCTGTAATGGACATTTCTGAAACAAAAAAGCTTCTGTGCATGTGGCATGTTGACAGAGCTTGGCGTTCCAAAATAGCAATAATTAAAGATAAATCAAAGCAAGTAGAAGTTGGTTTTTATCTAAAGGAGTTTTTAAAATAAAAAAAATATCAATTTTGTTTTTTTTAGGTCTACAAGATGTTGTGTTTCCTACGACAAGAACCAAATTCAGAAGTTTTTGAAAAATGTTTACAAAAATTTATGAAAATGCTAATAATGGATCAGGATCTAAAGGCTTTTTATGAATATTTCCTAAAACTTATGCAGCAAGATCTTCAACATGGGCTATGTGCTTTCGAACTGGATTGGGTATTAACACAAACATGTATTTGGATGCACAAAGTTCTGAAATACATATATTTAAAAGGTAAAACATTGAATATATTTTTTTTATGTTAAAACAAACATTTTTTTTAGAAACTACTTGTAGACGACTCGATAAAACGGTACATGTACTATTGCAATGTATCAGAGACAAACAATTTGACAGAATTATAAAGATTGAGAAAGGAAAAATTACACACAAAATTAGCAAAATTAATAAGAGTCATATAGCTGCAGTAAAGGCAAATGACATACAAATTAATAACGTTGAAGGTGGTTGGGAAATCAAATCAGGAAAAAATTCTTATCTTGTCAAATTTAACGAATTAGTCGATCATCAGTGCAGTTTAAAATGCTCATCATGTATGTCATGTGTTCATTCTTATACCTGCAACTGTATGGATTTCATAATACACAAAAATATGTGCAAGCATATACATAAAGTCTGCATGAATGCAAATCATAATGATACCCTAGTAAATGTTTCTGAAAATGTATTAATTTATACCAATGAAGAACTGGATAGCCACCTACTTACTTTAAAACAACCAAATGGTTCTGAAATTATAAAAAAAATTAAGGACAACATAGCATTTATGTCTTTAGTTGACTGGCATTCAATTGATAACAATACCACACTTAATAAAATTAATAGCCTTTTAACATCAGCAAGAAATAACATACATAGTCATGAGCCATCAGCTCCAATAACAGAATCCCATATACAGAAAGTTGCTCCTGTTAATAAAAAAATCTCATCACAGCCCCGGTAAGTTATACTTTTAAAATATTTACAAAAATAATAATGTCTAACATTTTAGATTTTTTTCTACAAAAAAGAAAAAACAACAGATAGCTCCCAAACTGGCAAAGCCCTCACAAGAAGAAATTATTCAGATAAGTTCTAAACTCAAGGACTGTCAAGATGCATCATAGCCTTTTTTTTTCTTGTATTGAAATTGCGTGTTTCATTTATTTTGTTCCGAACATATTAAAATCTGGTATCGATTTCCCACGGACACTATATTTTAACCTTTGTGATCAAATAGAGTCAAATCATTTAAAATTATTAAACAATTCCACTTTTTAGGCTTGTGATTGTTACTAATAAAACCCCTTAAAAACAATTGGTACTCTATGGGAGACAATAAACAATAAAATTAATTACACCCTAGTATCTACATTATATAAAATGCAAATGTTTATCTGTGTCGTCTCTACTGAAGTAACGACTTGTTCTAGAAAGCTGATTGTTTCACTAAAGTGTAGCTAAGTAGCTCTTTTAAAAACTGTCGTTGCCGGATTTTATATTTTTTTCTTTTAATAAAAGAAAAAAATGAAAAACAATTTTTTCTTGACGTCCTGTCGTAAGCGCTTAATAAGACATTACACTGCTGTATCCAGGCAATAGTAGAAATAATACTCCGTTTTAATTTATTAGTTAGTTTGTTAGAATAATGTTAGAATTGTTTTTTCCTTTTTGTGTAGGTATGTTAGATTAGTTACACTTAGGAACAACCTATACTGTCAAATAATTCCCAGTAATAAATTACCACTCAGTTTATGGTTTGAACTTGAATTAAACATAAATGTTTTGGTTTATAATGTAAACAAGGTCACCAAACAGTAAACTAAAATTTGGTATAAATTGGGCAACGGAGCCCATTATCGACAGACTTGGTCTACCCAACTCTCACCACCCTTCCCTTTAAGATACTGGTTGCCCAGGTCTTACTCACCCTATCCCAGAGAAACTGGTTGCCCAGGCCCAGGTCTCGCTTACCTTTCCGGTTATCCAACGCTAATGTACTTCTGCTTAGATATAGGAGTTGTGACAGAATTTTTTGTTAACCTGACCTGCCCTTCGTTTATCCAGGGAGTGAAGAACCCCCGGTTGTCCTACCATTGATCAACTGCTCCAACGCCTTTACGGTAACCCGAACAGGGCCCTAACGGCATCATTGGACGGAACCTTCCCCTATCCCGTATCCCTCAGATATTCAACGACTTTTTTATTAGTGTACTGTGACTAATTCCTGGTTATTTTTAAGGTCCACAGTATATGTTCGACAATATGCTCGCCCTAATATGGTAGTGTACTTTATAGAGAAATAAAATAATTTTTATATTTCTCTATGGTGTACTTGATTCACTAAAAGAAGACCAATAGACGAAGTTGTTTTAAAGCTTGTGTTTCTCTCTATCACCTACCTCTCTGAGCTATAGTCCGACAATTACCTTTTTGTAGTCACGTGATTTTTATTTCTCGTTGTCACAAATCTATCAAAAGGCAAAAATATATTAACTGGTGAAAAAAATAAAGAACCAAGGAGTGTTTATCATTTTATCATCCCATATTTGAATATCTGCTCTTTAAAATAGGTTTAGTAAGAAGAAATATAAATCACGTGACTACAAAAAAATAGTAATGGTTTTAGTCTACTATCCCTCAAGCCTCAAGCGCACAAAATGCGGGCCCAACAACGCCCCAGCAAGAATTTTGTGACAATACATTGCCTGGCAAAGACAGGCTGAGCAACTAGTACTTATATAAAATGAAAACCTATTTATTAGGTATAAAAAATTTCCTTTTATGTGTCCAATTTTATTATTTTTGTTAACTATATAACATGTTTGTTTATATTATATGTTTTAAAAACACCAGGGTAGGTTTTCATTTTATATAAGTAGTAGGGTGTAATCACAGTGGTCTGTGGGTGTAATAAATTCTTATGTAACGTATTGTTATTTTTTTTTAACAGTTTTACCCCCTTTTGATTTTAACACTTGCGTAGAAAGTTAAAGGTTTTATTTTAAATTAAAGCATAAAACCACCAAAAAAGGTGTTTATTTGCATTTTATGAACTTTAGAGCTGCGCGGAATTCCAATTTTAGTGTAATCAGCGACCCAAAAATACAAAATTTACTGGCATAGATATCTGTATATCGAATAATGGGCATTTTTATCGTTTATCGGTTTAAATTTGCCGCCTAATAACTACAGCCAATAGGAAAGCGCCGAACCTCCATGAGCAATAGAGCTCAGTGATTGGTTGTCTATGTTCTGTGGCTAGACGTTCGTTCTACTGGGACATTGACATCCACACAGATAAAACAATCCCCGCAAATAGACCCGATATCACCTTTCAATCCAAAAAAGAGAAAATCACTTATTTAATTGACATGGCTGTCCCCAACGACGAGAACATCCAAGCGAAATACAGTGAGAAGATCGCCAAATACGCCGACTTGGCAATGGAAGCAGAAAGGCTGTGGAAACAGGAAAGAGTCATCATTGTTCCTCTCATCATATCAGTAACAGGTCTCACCCCAACAACGTTTACACCGCATTTGAACAACATCCAGAAATCGGTCATTTTGAAAACATGTAGCATAGTTAGATCATTAATTAATACACAATAGTTGTTTTTTTTCCATTTCCTTTTTTTATTTTTATTTTTTGTACTGACTTGGTATAATCCCGTCAGTATAAAATACAACCACAGGAATACTGTGAGACTACAAGTCATAATAATAATATAATTAATATTATTGTTATTATTATTATTATTATTATTTATTGTTCATAACTTCATTTACGTACTGTACAAGAAATAAATTATGCCCTTTAACATTTTTCTTCATTAAAGATCGTGCCATTCCAGGAAATTGAATTTTACCGAATACTTTAACAATTTATTAGGCCGCTATTTTGTTCTGCCGTACACGATTTGTACTAAAAATCCTCTCTTCCTGTTTAACACTTGATTTTTGTGCAAAATTTCAAGTCAAATGAGTAATTAGTTTAATATTTCATTTGCCCGCCAATTTGTTCCGCCATATTTGATTTACACAAAAATTCCTCCCTCCTTTTATGACCCTTATTTTTGACCAAAATTCTTCAGTCAATCTTATAGGTAGTTTCTGGGCTAGACCGACAAACTGACGGAATGTGAAGTACACGCTTAATAAATTAAACAGCTGCATCACAATATGTTATCTGGTTTGGTGAATTATTTATTACCTTACTTTTTTTGTTTATTTCTCTGTTTGTATATTTGGTATGTAAGTTTGTCTGGTTGAATGAATGAATTTACACTTCTCGTACATTTTGAATCTTTCGTACATAAAGAAAAATCAATATAAATTTTTGGTCAACATTTGGAAATGCAAAATGGTAGACCCAACAAGGTGGACAAATTTTGGCATTTGTCCAGATTCGTCAGAAAATCGGTATTTAGAGAATATATTCAAGAATGAAACTGGACGATCCATATCGACTATTTTTAATCAACTTCAGACGGTTCATTTCGTCTTCGTCAATAACGGTAAAAACGTGTCTTATCGATTTTTGCCTCTGGTACGTTTACCACGAAAACAGGTTTTGTGAGTAACTAGAATATTCGTTCAAATTTTTGTTGTCGACATCCACCAAATACATCAAATATTAATGCAACTTTGTTCATTAAAAACGGCTCATTCGGAGTCTCATGAAAAAATTTTTAAACATGACAGAAATTTAAACGTTTTGGCTGGTATCCTCTTAACCCGTGCTTCAAATATTAACTTATGGTAATTAGCGGTGTTAATATTCATATTTACTTTTAATGTCCTTTTTACATTGAATATTTGACCTATAAGGAACTTGGAGAGAATGTTTCAGCGAGCCCAGTTTCATTAATATGTCTAGCCTTTTTCGCTTTTTTTGCAATTACGTTAGAAATTTCAAAAGTTTCTTGCAAAAGAAGATTAATAATCCGTAAGGTCGAAGCCCTCAAGATACAAGCATCTATTTAGTACTCTCTACATATAAATACCTATGAATCAGCCTCCGTTAGGGCCAGATTAAGTTTCAAATTAATAACATTATTCACGGCATTCTAACCTCAGTTGTAAAACATAATAACAATTTAAGAAATAATTGTAATGGATTCAATTAATAGATGTAAACTTGTTTCAAATAAACCACCGAGCCGCTAATGATGCGCTGTTGTTACAAATTTAAAGATATCTATCTACCAAATCGAATCATTAATCTTCTTTTGCCACGGTTTTAATCAAATCAGAGAGTGCAGTCGCATGTCAAGGCCGAGCCTATAAATCAGCGGAAGTTAGTTATATAATGTTACAAAAACTAATGAAGAGTATACCCAGAAACCTTTGAGAAATAAATATTTTATCGGTTATGGAACATTGTGGAGCATAGCTTCCACAACAAATGTTTTTTGTCGAGCAATTTAGCTAGCAAGGTAAATGTAAATTACTAAATTAATAACAAAAGTAAAAAACAACAGTGTAATAAAATTGATTTTTTAAGCGTATAATATGCAAGGGCATTCAGAAGAGAGTGGTCTGAGTTAGAGAAAAACTAATGTAAGTTAGTTATGAACTTGTTACAAAAGTAAAAGCCAAAAAAGTCCTGTCTTTTATCAAGAAAAGTGAAAGATAACAGGTAGTAGAAAAAAAGTTGGAACATGATGTTTGACTATTATATTTCATTAGGCCGCCATTTTGTCCTGTCATAGTAAATTTGCACCAATATATTCCCTATATCGCACTTGATTTTTATATATCCAAAATTTTAAGGCAAATGAATAAGTCTTCTTTCTATTTTTACTTCCCTCCTAAAAATCACCCTCCGAAATTTTTTCAGATCTTTACAGGGTTCCCTCCCTAGATGCC
Organism: Kuschelorhynchus macadamiae; assembly: GCA_030620095.1. Lineage (NCBI taxonomy): Eukaryota > Metazoa > Arthropoda > Insecta > Coleoptera > Curculionidae > Kuschelorhynchus > Kuschelorhynchus macadamiae. The sequence goes on along the minus strand of JAUTXW010005202.1, from coordinate 405,798 downwards.
GAAAAACATGTTTTTTCAATTCCGAGACCTGCCTGTCCTTTCGAGGCATAGCTTACCCGACTAACTTGGTCAAAAATGAAGGGTCATATAGAGATGATCGAGAAATGTTTTTTGTGAAAATTGTGAAATTTTTATAAAGTTACTACTAAAAATCTAATTATCGAATTTATGTTACATTTTGCCCAAAAAAGAAGTGTTACATAGGAATGAACTGATAAGACCTTAAATGAAGACGCAAGCATTCTGGTACTTCCAGCTGATACAAGCACCGCCATAGTCGTCATGGACGAAAATAAATACGTGGAAAAGCTAACCCAACTCTTTGGACAACAACACCTATTAGGCGGTCCAACAAAACAGCTGACTGCTGTCAATATGGCTGGCGTAGGACAAACATTGTTTTCTTCCATATGAGCCCGTGATAATTTAAAATCAAATTTCAAGTATTTGTATATATATTTAGTGCATTTTTTTGTATAGGACCATTTTTTACAGTTGTGTGTTTGCTGTAAACTTAGTTATGACAAGTGAATTCTTTTTGGAGCTTCGAAATAAGAACGCCGAAGTCGCCGAGCGGGGGAGACAAAACATTTTTATAATTAAAAATTAGATCCTTTTGTAGAGTAGATCCAAAAGACTTTTCCCCAGTGACAAATATGGACATTATTAGGTACCTAGTTCTTCAATTTAAATCATTGGATATACCCAAGTTAAACTTAGTTCAATCTGTGTGTTTAATATTCTGTACTGCACCCAGTACATATATTTTTTTATAAATAAAACATATATATCAATAAAACAAACATGTTTTTATTTAAATAAATTGTCATGCATGTCAGAGTGAATCAATATATATCATTTTCAGAGTGAATATAATAAGAATAAAAAGTTGTTTTTACAATAAACCTGATGACGAGTGTAAAGGAACTCAATTTTTTCAGCATAATGAAACCTTTATCCTTTACTAGACTTAAACTTACTTATGTTAAAGTTTACTGAATATAATATAAGTTCCCGCACTTCGACGAAAATTCCGATCTACCTATACCATTCCTCTCGCCGCAGCTGGTTCTCGGCAGTCCACGGTTTTTAGATGTGCGGGGCGCTTGTGTGTACACAGTGGATTTTGTTTACGATTAACATATTGTCGGTTATTTGTACGTGGTAGGCCAATAAAATGCCCGTCGAATATTGTTCTGTGGATATTTGTTTTTCAAAACGAGGAGGTGAAAGGTAGGCACCTACCTATTTTGGAATATAAAATTATAACATTATAATTTTTGTGCAATTTTAAAAATATTAAAAAATATATGAATATCCTTCGTATAGTACCCATTTTTTTGGTATTTAAATTGAAATATAATAATATCTCTGCAGATGTCAAGCTTGGAAGTGGCATTTAGGATTTACTGGGGACCACAAATATGCAGACATTAATTCTGAGTTGTCCTATCAAAAAAAAAAATAGGATTTGCAGCCGTTATTTTACGGACGAAAGCTTTATGTCACCCTTAAAGTAACGCCTCTAGTACAATGCGATTCCCACATTATACCTATCCAAAAAGTAGCTAAAATTTGGGTGTTTTCAGGGGGGTCTCTAGATATCGGCAAACATGTTTTCTCCATTCCGTCGGTTTCTGTCCGTTCCCGGTATAACTAGAAAACTAGGTACTTATCCCATTGACTGAAAATTAATGGTCATTATGAGATAATCTGGTAACATTTTGGTGAAAATCCAAAATGGCTGTAAAAATGGCGGCCTAGTAAATTGTTAAAAAAATATTACTAAAAAACTACACCTCAAATTTTGCACAAAGTGTTACGTAGTAATCGATTGGTACGAATCCGAAGAGGCGTAACAAAATGGCGACCTAATAAAATATTTAAGTAAGAATTGATTTTGGTTTAGAAGTTAACTGTTAAAATTGTGAAACGAATATAAGATGGCGAAACAAAATGGCGGTTAAATTATTACTTCTATATCTCTAAGAGATGGAAAACTATAATATCGGCAAAAAGAAATTTTTTTTTCGCTAAATTGATTTAAAATGACCCAAAAAGTGTAAAAATATAATTTCGGCGAAATCTATTTTCTGTCTGTCTGTTAATTTATGTGATAAATTTCAAAGGAATAATTGTGCTATCGAGTTTAAATTTAGTTATAGGTAGTAATCCATATGGTATTGAGTAAAATCGGTTGAGAAGAAGGGGGTGAAGTGGGGGATTAATTGATAAAAAAACAACAAGAATTTGTTAATAATTCCGTAATATGCCTTTTTATGGGTTTTGGGGTACTCAGATTTGAATCATAACAACTTATAAAATAATAAGGGATAAGGGAAATAATAAATATAGAAGAGTTTTGTCTTGTTCTTGCAGCAAGAACAAGACAAGAACAAGACATTTGCAAGAGTCTTGTGAAACACTACATATGCAACTTAAGTCCAATTTGAAAAAAATGTCTATCAGCAAAATTCAAACCACATCAACTTGAAATGGTGAATATACAGGGGGTCCCATGAAATTTTGACTAGGGAATATCTCAGTTGAAGAACAAAATAGAATAAAGTGTCATTCATAAGATACATGATCTTAGCATAGCTTTGATCATACAGTTCAGCTCACAATTCACAAAGCCATAGCAAACCAAACTTCTTTTTTTTTTAATCGGACACCCAGTGCATTTGTTGTATTTTGGAAAGTTTATTCGAAAAGCGGTTTATTTATTTATATTTACTTATACATGGTTTTATTGGTTTCCAAGTTGTCCATGCATACTTCAGAATGTGTACTCTTTAGCACCCTGTATAAGCTAAACCAAAAAATATAGTGTTTTCGAATTGGCCTTTAAATAAGCTTACCAAAATAAAACGAATATACTCTGTGTCTTATTAAAAAATGAAAGATTGGTTTGCTACGGTTTTGTGAGCTACCCTGTATGATTAAAGTTATGTTTAAATTATGCACCTCATAGATCGCATAGAAAGTTCTTAAGACACTATGTCCATTTTCGAACACCAACCGGGATGTACTCTGTTATAAACAAATAATATTAAGAACGCATTTCTTACGCTGTTATAACTTTTATAATTTACCAATAAAAAAACTTAAAACAAAAAGGAACATGCTTTTGTATTTTAATTTAGCTAAAACTTCTACTCTCCATTAAAAATCAATATTCCAGGAAGGGAAATATTTACGTATTGGACACCAGAAAGTACCTTTCGTAAACGTTAGAAACATCCCGGCTATTGCATTATGACACGGCAATGCTTGTTATAAACATATAATATTATACCATTTATAAATCAGACAATGTAAAAAATGGTGATGCTTTTCGACTGTGATATTTTTCTTTTCGAATCTCGTAAATAGTCACGTCCATAGAACGGATTTTTTAAACATCAAATTAATTTCCTTAAATTTTTATTTAAATTAATGACTGTCGGATACTAGTAATAAATATTAAACTTTATTACTATTATTATTTTACAATCGAACACCGCCTGACATCGCCTTCCCCACAATATGCAACTGAGGAGAAAACGATGACATTTTTTATTTTATTACTCTAATCTCCCCTGGAAGTTTTTTGTTCAAGGCGGCACGGGTTTTGTACAAGTCGGCAGGCTTGTCTAGCCCGTTCGACAAAGTTCCGACTCGGAGTGAAGGAACTTATAGATTATATTCATTACTTATGTCTAGAAAAAATTTAATTATATACTTGCATTCTAGGACCGGATTTTACCATAGAGCCCTAAAAAAATGTTGTTCCCATCTTAAAATTTTGAAGAGTGTCCATGTCTTTATCCTATTTGTAATCCTGACTCTGGAATTTCCACCCTTCGTAATTTAAGAACTTCTGTACTGAATGAATGATCTTTCTTTATTCGGTCATAGGTTTTGCTGAGAGACACTTTTGGCAAATCTTAGTATTAAGTAATAACCCTGTATATGATTATCGTAGCTTCATTTATTATACATAAAAAAAATTGGAACAACACAGCTAACACAGTCGTGCTAAGATAATATCATGATAAAAAACGTACAATATTTAGTTTCTAAAGTATGTAATAAACTTCCAGCTTCCACATACGATGAATTTATTAAGTTTAAGATAGAATGTAAAAAAATATTTAATACTCGTATAAAGAATTTAAGAACTATGAGTCTTTTAAGTAAGATTACCTCACTTTTCCAAACAAAAAATTATTACACAGTTGCATAAAGGTTAAAATTATTTTGAAAATCTCTTTTAAGATGGTACGTATAAATACTGATAATTATTTAAGTCCCCTAAAACATAAAAAAATAATACAGTATTCAAATATATAACCGTACAAAATGTAATACAACTTTTTCAAACAAAGATTAGATCTTTGATCAGTCTCGATTGAGAATCATAATAATTGTTAACTAGCTAAATTAATGTAGTTTTTTAATAAATGATTAATATAAAATGTTTTGCCCACACTTGGGCGTAATTTAATTTAATAGTACATAAATCCTTTTCTAATTGCAGTAATCCACTTCAGCCACATCGACGAAAGTTTATACAATCGCTTTTATATCTAAAATTGAAAATGTTTGAAACTTACAAATAAAAGTAACATTGTCTTTTATCCCTCTACATCCACATTTTACAATACAACAAAAAGAAGGCATTTTAAAGTAAAAAAATAGAAATAAATAACAAAACTCCCATATACTCCCATGTAAAAATTCGATTTGTTTGTCCTATGCCCGTCAAAAACAGTTGATCGGTGACATTCAACTGACAGATCGTTGGAGTGCCCTATAAGGTTATGCAGGAAGACCCTACAAGTAGAATAGAAAGTCGCTCACCAATTTGATTAACGCATCCAGTCTACCACTAGCGGAGAAGAACTCGTTAAAACCAAGCAGCTCCAGGATTCCCAGGTTCTACGGTCTTCCAAAGATACACAAGAAGAATATATCTTCAGTGCAATAGACTCACCCACATACAAACTAAGTAAATATCTTTAAATTTTTCTTAATCCATTTACTGGAAAAACAGACTCTTGTATCAAAAACTCTGCACATTTCCTGGAAAACTTAAAGCAATCCAGTTACACAACTGCTCATGTCAACGACTCCGATTTTCATTATATCAGACATATTGGGTCATAATAATCTTGACAAAACAATAGACCTAGTGGAAGCTGGTCTTACAGCTACTTATCTCATTTTTTAAGACTAGTAAAGTTGTGGTACGACTTTAAGATGGCGAAACAAAATGGCGGCCAATTAAAATTTTTAAAAAATCGACGTAAAAAAGCCTGGTTCAATTGACTTTAAATTGTGAAAATGGGATAAACTGGTACGAATTCAACAAGTCTCGTGTGGCAGGGTAGAAAGAAACTGGTAGGAATCCAGTAGGATGGAACAAAATGACAGCCAATAAAAATGTTTGAAAGATAGTATATGTAACACATACAGTGTGTCCAAGATAAGGATGCACAGCATGGGGATCTCGGAAACGGTTAGAGATATAGTGTCGGTTAAATTAGACAAAAGTTGCGTATTTTGATGCCCAACAAACTACCGTTTTACAAATTTGAAAATTCTAAGCCTTTCGGAAATATCCGAGAAAAACCGAAATATTGCGATTTCGTTTTAATTTTCTTTTGAAGCTATTTGAAAAGATATGAAAAAATAGAAAACACTTTTTCATTCTCACCTTTTGAGCTATATAAGGTGACACTAACAAATTTTCATTACAACGTTTCGTTTCGATGGAACCACCATCAACTTTGATTTTTCTTATGGGACGGAAAAAAAGTACACCCATTATTAGATCGCACTTTTCATTGCGAATTCAACGATGTACCTACTACACAATATGGTTACTTATGTTTTTATCCACAAAAATGGCTTTTTAATACATTTCTAGCATTTTTTTATAGTAGGCCATGAAATCCTAACGATAAAAGGAAAAAAACAGTTGACAAGTTCGAATGAATGTATTTATGTATTTAACAAATATTCAAACAAGTAAATGTTTGTATTGTTATTGTTGTTGTTGTTTTTTAATTTATTTTGTTCTACAATGGATGGAGGTAATTTTACAAACGAAGAAAAATGTGATATGCTAACTTGCTACATTTTATGCCAAAGAAATTGTGTAGGAGCCGAGCGCAGAGCGGAGACAACCTGACAAGTGTATTGCTATTTAATCTAAAAGAATATGGATCATTTAAAAAGCCTGTATTATCCCGACAAAAACCTTCCAATGAAGAAAACCAATACAACGTTCTACAATCTGTTATTGAAAATCCACCAGAGAAATTGAAGAGCAGACGGGGGTAGATAAATCTACAGTTCAATTTATTTTAAGGAAAAATCAATTTAAGCCTTACAAATTCCGAATATGTCAAGGATTAAAACCGGATGACGATAAATGACGTAGACATTTTTGTGAGTGGTATACCAGAATGTGTGAAGACAGTCTTAATTTTCATTATAAAGTGATTTGGTCTGCTGAAAGCATAGTAACCAATAACGGTATTTTTAACATGCACAATACCCACGATTGGTCACAACGAAATCCACGTATAAATAGATCATCCAGACATCAAGATCGCTTTGGATTTAATATTTGGTGTGGGATTTTTGGTAGCAAGAGAGAAGAGAGAGAAGATTTTTGGTACCTTGAGATCTTGAGGCATGATTTAGAAGATGCATTAGATAATTTACCGTTAGGCGCTGTACATGGCTGTTGGTTCCAACAAGATGGTGCTCCAGCCCATAGCTCCACAGAAGTTCGCCAATATTCAGCTGTACGGTTTGAAGGAAGATACATTGGGACTTACAGTGAAACACTTTGGCCTCAAAGGTCCCCGGATTTAACTCCCTTGGACTTTTTCTTGTGAGGCTACATAAAAAATGAGGTATTTAAAGAATGTTTTGACTACGAGGAACAATTATATCAATCAGTACGAGCAGCATTTAATACAATTACTCCTAATTCATTCGAACTTGTCAACCGTATTTTCTTCCTTTTATCGTTAGGATTTCATGCCCTACTATAATAAAATGCTAGAAATGTATTAAAAAGCCATTTTTCTGGATAAAAACACAAGTAATTATATCGTGCTGTAGATCGTAAATTCGCAACGAAAAGCGCAATCTAATACTTGGTGTACTTTTTTTTCCGTCCTATAAGAAAAATCAAAGTTGATGGTGGTTCCATTGAAACGAAACGTTGTAATAAAATTTTGTTAACGTCACCTCGTACAGTTTAAAAAGTGAGAATGAAAAAGTGTTTTCCGTTTTTTCATAACTTTTCAAATAGCTTAAAAAAAAATTAAAACCAAATCGCAATATTTCGGTTTTTCTCGGATATTTCCGGAACGGCTTAGAATGTTCAAATTTGTAAAACAGAATTTTGTTGGGTATCAAAATACGAAACTTTTATCTAATTTAACAGGCGCTATATCTTTTACCGTTTCCCAGATCCCCATGCTGCGCATCCTTATCTTGGACACACTGTATTATATACTGTGACTATATACTGAACTAAATTGGGTCACACTTCACTATTCCTAACAAATGAGAAAAAATCATTCCGAGGGAAGTTCCGGGTAAAAGAAATTTACGGATTTTTTAAAAATAAATTTACTAATAGGTCACATTTAAAAGGTTTTTCTATGTATATTTTCAATAAATTACCTGAGCTTCCATCAATGTTGCTTAAAATATGAGACCGCAACCGACTTATGGGTTATTAATGCCTATTTTGGCCTATCGACAGGCTGAAAATATTATTAGAGTGGATTCATTGATCTGAAAAGGTCATTGTCATTTAACTTTGGAATAACTACAAAAACAAAGGGAGCTGACACCATTTGAACACGCTCGAGGCTCAAAGTTAACTAAGGTAATAAATATTTAATACACTAATTACATTCTTTCTAACTATGGACATAATTTAAATTACCATTTTCATAGAAAACGTTAATTTTCTTAGCAGTAATCTATTTTAATCTTGATGATTGAATTAATGAATATATAGAGTTTCTGTGGTAGATAAGGAGTTAAACCGCTAGAATTTCTGTCTATTTTAGAATCATATGAGCTGTTATTCTATCAATTATTTGTTGTAAAGAGTTATTTTTTTTCTTTTAGCGCGCAACTACAGAATTTATCACTTTTTTTGGAAATATTAATCATCAACCGCAAAAGTTATGGTACGAGCGGGTATTGAAACCGTACCTCTGGATCACTAGCCCCATTGCTCTATCCAATTGCGCTATTATACTACTGATAAGCAATTCGTTAGATTTTGTACCTAATAGCGATGTCAGATTTGACGTCCAGTCAGGAACGCCGCGCCATAAGGTTAAAATATTTGGCAGGATCAACTATGGTTATGATACTGGTGGGTTTAAATATGTACAAGTTCTAACAAATTGCTTATCAGTGCTACGATAGCGGAATTGGTTAGAGCAATGGACTAGTGATTTAAAGGTGCGGTTTCGATAAAAACAATATACCACATTTTTTAAAGTTTTTGTATCAAAAATTAAGGGTTTTTTGGATATAATTGTTTACATATTTAGATACCTGCTGCTACCTGGAGATAAAAGTTTATTTTTCGAATGTCATGACATTGATGTTTGAAGTCTGATTTATTGCTTGAATCATTTTTATTTTATGCTAGTGGGGCTATTATAGCCGGCAATTGCGCAATATCCGTTCGCAAAGCGGGTTGCCTGCCATCCTTACCTAACGCATTATTTAAATGGCAATAAATAACAAATGAAAGACGAGTGCGGGTCCGCCAGACCACTGTTTTATTTGTTTGCAGCAGTGTGTTTGGATGTTTGAGGAAATAGGAAACACTTGTTATTCCTTGATTTTTTTATGTATAAAAAATACTATTTGTTCCTTGCTCTTTTATTCCTAGTTTTTGTATTATTCTACCTGTACATCCTTTTTTCCACTACCTGATTATGACTGTGGTTTATGCAGGCTAAATTTATATAAATCTAAGTGACATATTCGGTCACGTTTCGAATGCGGACATCTAAGGTGCGGACACATTGAAGATTATTTCAAAAACGCATAAATCCTGTATATTCAGTTGTGCTGACCGCGGCATTTTGCTTAATTATTAGAGATACCAGATTAAGTTCGTTAAACTTTCTCCGTGGAACAGTGGCAAGGCATTCAACTTTGGATGCAATGGATTCCCGTGCCGTGCAGGCAGTGCTTTTTATATTTTTTTTTAACTAAAATCTATATTAAGAAATACATATTAGGTTAGGCTAGTATTGGTTAGGTTTGCTGTAAAGAATTCCGAGCAAGTATTTAATCATAATCATAAATAATATGGCAACACTGTAAAATATACCAGATTTTAGCTTCTGATCATTTCGGTCAAAGGTGATGGTTTAACTGAAATATTTTTCCGTAATTCCGAACAGCAAATTTAAAAAAACAATAGATACAGAACGTTTTATAGTTAATAAATGGTCTACATATTTAACAATTTGAAAATTTTTTTTAGGGATACCTATCGATAATTTAATTTTATCGACAAGTTTTCAGTTAATTCATTTTCGTCCATCCCTATCTGGGAGGTTTTTGAACAAAAATCGGATAAAAATCGGATTTTTTGAGAGAAATGGTGGATATTTTCGTGCCGGAGAGTTGGTGACACTGTATTTTATTTTAGTAAGATGTTGGCGTTTCGCGTGAATGCATCGCGGCGGGTCGATACACATAAGTTGAACATTTTGTGTTTTTTTTTTTTAAATTTAATTAATTTAATTAAATACCTAGGTACGTATTGTTTTCAATTCGTTCGAGGCAAAATCAATAAAATAAACAGTCGATTAGTGAAACCTTTTTCAACGCGATCGCTCGAGGAAAAAATTCAAATCAAGGAGCTTGGAAGACCTCTCCCCGATTTAGATCTAACCAAAACGCAGAAGGATTCCACCTCTAGTTCATCAAGCTTCAAAGGCCGTGTAAAGAAGTTTAATTGAAGTATGTATTCGAAAAATAACTGAACTTGTAGATGCGATCAAAAAAATGCATTTTTTTTTTGTTTCGTTTGTGTTTTGTTTGGTGGTGACTCTACATGGACAAGGCATGAGGTTACTGCTTTAGTGCATATTTATGAGAAAATTAAAACGCATGAAAACAGCAAGGTACATATAAATAATATTTTTAGTTTTTCTTTGCTTGAAAAATCAAATATAATGACTCAATTAAGTTCGGCATAGATAAAATATTATTACGCACAACCATCAAGTTGATAAAAACAGATATATTTTAAGCATCATTATCAACTGTATTAGATTTTGTGGTGCATTAGAATTGGCATTGAGAGGTCATGATGAAACCGAAGAATCCGGAAATAAAGGAGTGTTCCTAAAATTGATAGATTTTAGTTCTCAACTGGACAGACATTTAAAGGAACATTTCAACAAAGCAACAGCATTTAAAGGGACTTCTAAGACGATACAGAACGAATTATTGAACTGCCTGATTAGCGTTTACCATGAAGAAGTGACTAAAGAAATTAAAAAAGCGAATTATGTAGCAGTAATAGCCGACGAAACTACTGATGTCGCCAACGAATTTCAATTAGTCATTATTTTAATACATAAGCCATTTTTGGATATTTACGACACAATGCCATTTCAATAGCAAATTGCATTTTAATTGACATTGATCCTTTAATTAGTGATACGCCCAATAAATTAATAGCGCAAAGCTATGACGGAGCGTCAGTTATGAGCGGAAGTGTAAATAGGGTGTAATAAATAATTAAAGATAAATATTCTTTAGCAAAGTATGTGTATTGCTATGCTCATCAGATTAACCTTATAACTAGTAGTGCAGCTTGAATTAATGCATTGGTTCGGATTTTTTTTGCTCATCGGACTGGAATTTGTTCTTTTTTTCTACGTCACTTCAAAGAACAAAAGTATTGGATGATATAGCTCATAGACGATTACCACGATCATCACAAACGAGATGGAATTTTCATTCTCGGGGAATTAATACAGTTTATGAGCTGATACACGTTATGGATATTTTAGAGAACGACAAAAATATTAAATTGAATTCAAAGATTGAACAAGCTGGTGCATATAAACTTAGATTGCAGAACAAAGATTTTTATATTTTGGTATGACAGTTTTTCATAAAACCATGCCACATGTCGAAATAATGTTTAAGCAACTGCAGATAATTAATACTGACCCTATCAAGGCTAAACAAGATCTACAAAACTTCCAAAACGCAATGCAAAATGTTCGTGATGAAATGGACACAATTATTGACCAAATAGACTTGGAGGTTTTAGAAAACGAAGATGAAAATGTTCCTCAAAAAAGGCGACGTTACACTCGTTCCGATGTATCTATTTTAACAAATAAAAAAAATGAAGTTTGTGATTCCATAATACAAGAGATTAAGGCTCGGTTTACTTTTCTAGGACATCTGACAGCTACCGCATTATTTATGAAAGAACATTTTATCGAATACCAAAAAAAAATTCACGACAAATTGCTCTCTGATACAGTTAAGTTATATCCACTTCTAGAGAAAAATCGTCTAAAACAGGACTGCAAGAACTTTATGAAAGAGAAGAAATGCAAACCATTTCTGAAGCCGTTCCTCTTTTATCGTTGGTTTCACAGGAAGATATGAGGTGCACTTTTCAAGAAACTATTAAGTTATTGGAAGTTTTAGTGACAACATCTATGTCAACCTCTGAAGCTGAAAGATGCTTCTCTATGTTAAAAAGACTAAAAACTTTTTTGCGCAACTCTATGAAAGATGGAAGACTGCCTTGGGAATGTTATCAGCTGAAATAGTGTTTCTTAATAATATTGAAGACTTTAATAAACTAGTCATTGACCTTTTCGCAGTAATGCAGAACGAAGACTAGATTTCAAATACCGCAGTTCAGTGTAAAATATGTTTCCTTTTACTGTATATAGTTTTGGAGTGTATTACTTATTCATTACGACTAATTATTCTGGTAAGTTTTTATCAAGGTTTTATGTTTTTATTACTTTGTAAAAATGGTATATTTGCACACGTTATCGCATAAATTGAAATACCTAAAAAAATTCACCCCAACACAAGAATAGAAGAATCGATTTGATTTACATTTACATATGTAACTAGACATAAAAGGCGAATAAATTATCTCAAGGAACTCAAGATTATTATTAAATTTTTTATAATGTTTAATTTTTTACTAATTTAGTAAGTAGTATAAATGGTATAAAATGGATGTAACTAGTAATTTTTTTTATTAAAAAAAAAACAAAAAGGCAAAAAGTTAGTCGTTTTGTGCGTGGTAACCCGAAAAATTTTCACCTGCGGCGCAATTTTTCTCCTGCGGCGCTATTTTCCTTCTGGTGCACCACCAAACTCAAATCCCACGAGCCGCCACTGTTTTACGCTAATACCTAAAAATTATTCAATTGCTGAAAGTTCCAGAATGCTCAAACTTTATTTCAAGAATAATAATAATGCCACAAGAATACGAGAACGGTGTAGAGAAAATGTTTAGAATTGTTAGAGAATACCATCTGTACCAACTATAATTCATACGAATAAGGTATTGCAGGAAACAGCGTGTCTACGGAATAGGAAAAGGACGTGACAAAGAAATGAAGAAAGGCTCTTAATCTATTACTTTATTTTCCACAAAATCTATCAGAGATGTGTTAGAGATATAAGGTATGGACCACGAGACAAGAGAGTTAGTTATGGCAACTTAAATGGGCTAAGGTATCTTAGCCCATTTAAGTTGCTTTTGATAAAACTTTTGATAAAACAAATTGAGCACTTGCTGGATGAACTACCATTTCAAATTCAACAAAATATAATTTGAAAAAAAAAAACGGGGCACCATCCAATAATATTGTAGTAGTAACAGACTTTCTTCAAAATGATTATCAATTGTGTACGGAAGATATGGAACAATCAGCTGGCCCGCGAACAGCCCAGATCTAACGTCCATGGATACTTTCCTTTGGGGCTGTTTGAAAGATACATTTTATAGAGAAAGAAATAATAATATTGAAAAAATTCAGAGAAAGATTGTTGAAGAAATAAGAAATTTTAAGGAAAATGAATTCGAGATAACTATAAATGCACTGGAACGCTAAAAATAATCTACTATAAATGTTACAAGGTTAAAAAAATTATATAGAATTTAATATAACATATTAATTATTATATATTATATTAAAAAAAAAATTTTTGCTTTTTTGAAACACTCTCTATACATTAAAATATAAGCATATAAAAAGGCTGTTGGAATCAAACCACTTTTATTTGGAACATTTTTTTCTAATTTCAAAAATAACCAAATGAATCACCATGTTCAAGGTATTTTTTTATATATTGTGTGCCTAAAATATAAGCCTTAACGATTTAAAATAAATTTTTAGTAAAACTTGTTTTCACATACACAGGGTGGTTCCCGCGGCGCGCGGTGCGCGCGCGCGCGCGCGCGCGCGCGCGCGCGCGCGCGCGCGCGCGCGCGCGCGCGCGCGCGTGTGCCTGAAAAAGTCTGGGCATGGTTCTGCTTTCTTATTTCAAATGGGTACCCTATTTTTTTATTTGATTTTTGCGTTTTCCTGAATATTCTAAACATTTTTATGTAGCATACTCTATACCTGGCATTGACGTATAAAAAGATATCACATACGAGAATTACCATTTTTTGATGATGTTCTAAAAATTAATTGTTTTAATGTCAGGTAGACTTTCAATCAATGTCTTTAGAAAATGCCATATTCAGATGACGAAAATGCGATTTTCTGCGGATATTTTATAAGAATAACAAAAATGCGAGCGCTTCCAACGCGAACAAATGTTGGACTTGGATTTCGAGATAGAATGTCTATAAAAAGAAAAAAGCGGACAGTAGTCGTTAATGACAAGAAAGAATTAAATATTTTGTTATATTTTCATGGTAGGCACTTTGGTTTATAAAGTAACTGATTACTAGTAGTGTTATTTATTTTTAGAAAATCTAAATGCATCCTTAAATTATGCATCAAGTTTTTACGGAAAATCAATTTTCAAAATGCATTTTACTTAAAAAAGCACATAAATTAACAGAAGACTAAAAAAAAAACAGAAGAATTATGTTTTGTCAAGAAATGACAATTATTAAAAAAAGACATTTTTTTTATTTGGTTGACGAGTGCACCGTTAGTACTGACGTTTTTAAAAAAAATGTATAAAAAATCCTCAAGTAACTAGTGAAATTAAGCTACAAGGTCGAAGATCATTACATGTGTGATGCGGGCTCTTAAATAATAAAATAATTGGGCAAATTTTTATTGACGGACCCTTAAATGGGGACAAATATTTAAATTTATTGACCATTGACGTAGAAAATTTTCTGGATAACTTACCACTCCATCAATACAACGAAATTATATGGCATCAGGATGGACCCCCAACCACATAACGTTTCTGGGGTTATAAGTATAAATAAAGCCTTAATATGAAATACCAAATGTGGATTGGTCGTACTGGACCGATTGGCTGGCAGTGGCGCAGTAAATTAATAGGTTTAAATTAAATTTGCGCTGAAAGGTATTGTAACGGTGGAAAAAAATAAACTTGGATTAATAGGGATGTTAACTTTTTGAAATAATTTCAGAAATGTAGCTAATATATTTTAATTATAAACAAATATTATTACTTACCCCCCACTATATGCGCCCCCGTTGGCTGGCCGCCGAATAGCCCCGACTTGATGCCACTTGATTTGTTATTGTGGAGATTTTTGCAGAATAAAGTGTATAAAAATCCAACTGAAGACGTCGAGATTTTCCAAACAAGAATAATTGAGGCTACTCAGGACATATTTTTTTATAAAAAAACAACGTTGTTTAATATAAAAATATAACAATACAAACATCAATATTTTTTTATACGTTAAAGTTAAGTATAGGGTATGCTACAAAAAATTTTTAGAATATTCAAGAAAACGCAAAAATCAACCAAATCGTTCCTGTAACATATATAAGGAAGTGTAATATTAGATCAATACCCTCTGACCTAATATTAAAGAACTGCATCTCTTTATTGAGCCATTACACTGCTCGTTTAACTTAAACGATTTTGCAGTCAACCGAAAGTCTGTTTTTTAAATCGCAATTTATAAGTTTGCTATTTATTAATTGATGGTAGATCAGTTCACGTAGAGCTGTAGAAATACAATTATTGAAAAAGCAACTTGGGTATCCTCAAGATAACAGAATATCACACCGAGTTACTAATCTTTTAATACAAAAAGAGCATATGCTTTTGAAATAGATTACGAATAGATGGCACCTACATTGACTTCTCGAAGGCATTCGACATAGTGAATCCCTGGCTTCTTGTATACAAAGTTTGTACACTTTGATTGCCGATCAGTCTGTTAGGAGAATAAACAGTTACCTTACCCTTTGAAAAGTCCGTCGAAGTGAACCATTACATTTTAGGTAAAATAAATGTATTACCTGGAGTAACGCAATGTTCTTGATATGACTTTCTTGAAATTAGTTTACTACTAGGAATCACTGGTATAACATATTATAGGCAATAATTGTGTTGTCAGGTCCGGACTCTACGGTATGGTTTCCCTTTTACTAATGTCATTTTGAGATCATTGAAAACTCACAAAAAAGAATTTTTCAAACGCCTGCATATAAATCAGGTATATAAGCGATGGTAGTTATTAATAAGTTATAGTGCTGTGATTAACAGGTATAATATTGTTCATTTAGAATTAAAAAAATATTACTTTCTTGTGTACATTATTGTTTAAGATTGTGTATTCAAAATTATTACTAAAATTAAGTAATGCATAGTCATGTGTTTGACCAAAATATCTCTTTTTTTAAATGATATTCAAAAATAAACAAAGCAGTCAACTTATACAATAAAGTAAAAGTTTAGAAGCTTTAAGTTATCAGCATTAACATCTCTTGTGGTTCCGTATTAAGGCTGTACAAGTATTAGGAACGTATGTGGGGCTTCACTTTGTTTAATGATAAAAACTCTATCAAGGATATTTCATTAAACAAATAAACGAAATTTAAACTATTAAATACTTACTTATCAGCGCTCTGGGGAGTATTAGAGTCAGCACCGGCGTCGTTGGAGTTTTCGAAGCCTTGTTGTTGATGACTCTTCGACAATGTAGATACCTCTGTTTTGGATGAACCAATTTCATCCAACTTGGAGTCGAAAAAAAAGTACTTTTTTGCTCTACTCGTCGAGCCATAAACTGTACCGTAATGACTTTGTTAATGGTCACTAGATGGCGTTGTGACGAAATTTTTCAAATAATAGTGATTTTCATTAGAAAATCAAATGGTACGCTATGTCTTTAATATCAAAATTTATTTGGTAGTTATGAACGCTGTTAAATAATAAAATAAAAATTCCAGGTCCGTGTTTAAAATAAGTAAGTTGATGATGGTCTCTCGAATCCGAAACGTCGGTTTGGAAAATTAACTTTTATCTTTTTGTAGAGAAGAAAAAGAGTGACGATGGCAAAGTAGAAATTATTTTCATCTCTCATTTCAATTAATCTTAAAATTTTAGGAAAACCAAAAAACTGGAAAAAAACAAGGCTCCAAGAGAAACTTTAGTAATATCGCAATAAAATAGCTAAAGCTAGGGCGAGGCAGGGCAGGACTCGATTTGGGCAAGTGAAATAACGAAATGAACTGACAACTAACAACAAATATATTTAAAATTACTGAAAACTACTTAAGGGCACTAGGTAAAACGATTTAGTATATGCGACCTACTACAAGGAACGATATGGTGGACCGTATTAGGGTAGTGGCTACAGTCAAATCGATACAAGAAAGATTGCAACTTTATTAACATCATGTATTAACAATCACGGCTGGCATTTTGAGCATTTGCGAAAGTAGTTTACAGTAATTTTAAATATATTTGTTGTTAGTTTATTGTCAGTTGTTAGTTCCTTTCGTCGTTTTTTGTTGTTGTTTCCCTGAAGCAAGGTAGAACTCGGTTTAATCTTTTTGTCCAAACCAGTTACAGTTATGCAAAAGTACTAAAGTTTTGTTTTGGAGTCTCTGGTTTTCCTAAAATTTTGATATTAATTGACATGAAAGATGAAAATAATTTCCACTTTGCCATTGTCACTTTTTCTCCTCTACAAAACGCCAAGGTTAATTTTACGACGTTTCGGATTCAAGAGCCATCATCAACTTTATTAATTTAAATAAGGACCTGGATTTTTTAATTCGCTATTCAGTGCCCTTCATTGCAAAGAAATAAATTGTGATATAAAAGTCATAGCATACCATTTGATTTTTTTTGAGAAAATCAGCAGTATCTGGAGAAATCCAAAACAGCGCCATCTAGTGACCACTAACAAAATCATTACGGTACAGTTTATGGCTCCACGAGTAGAGCAAAAATGGCACTTTTTTTCGACACCATCTACATTTGTAAGTAAAAATGTTTGACTTTCCCCCACCACGTTATTTTTGAAAATAGAGAAAAACGATCTAAAGCAAAAAAGTGCACAATTGATTGAAGAATACAATGCTTATATCTTCAACATACCTTAATTATGGAAATTTAAGAGAAAATTGGTATTTGCACTTTCGTGTTGCTCTTACGCACCCTAGCGGACAACTTTCGAACTTGATAATAATTTGCAGCGATTTCTCTATGCCGATTTACCTATAAATATTTTTTTCCTTAAGGTCCACCCTGTAGAAACTCCCCGTCATTGATTAGTTCTGACCGGTACGGTCTGAAGACTCTTACACCAGCGCAGATTTTTTAAATTTTAAATATCAAAATTACCTACAAAAATCTCATTAAAACTTATGACTGAGTCGATAAGCCCAGTGTTCTTAAGAGCATTGGCTTAATAGTTAATTTAAAAAGTTTACTTAAAGCTCTCCAAGATATGGTCTTTTTAGTTTTATGACATATTTAGCAACTTTCTGAAAATTCTTTATTCCCGTATTCACTAAAAAAAGCTTGACAGTTATACATTTTCAACACTTTAACAAATAATTTTTCTAATTGTCATAATTACAAAATGACAGTGACATAAGCGAAACATAATTGGCGCACTAAGAGTTTTAAATATCAGGGCAACTAGACCTGGACTAACTTTTAAACCTTTTAGTGAATATAAGAAAAAAAATTATAATTAAATTAAATTATTTTTTAGTTAGTTTGCAGACCGTTGCATACACTCACTCAAAAATATTATTAACTATAGTCAAAAGCAGTGTTATCGTGCGGGTCATACGATTTATCAACGACAAACTTCAAGTTTGTTTTTCTTTTATTGCATGTAATCATATCCTCCGCATAAAATCCGGAAGATGAATTAGATAGACATATGATATTTTCATATGAAAAAAGAGGATAAACATACAAATACCAGCAGTTGCAAAAATCTTTGAACGATGTCACGTCAAAGTCAAATTGACAAGTCAGTGACAAAATGTCAGTGATAATAGAAAAACATTTTCGGGTTTTTTGCATCCACAAGCGAAAAAAATGGTATTAAATCTAATAAAATATTACGAAAATGAAAATTTACCGGTCAATATCCAGGCGACAGTAGCAAAAGCTCTGGGAATCGGTATAAGGACTGTGCAGAAAATTGAGCATGAAAAAAAGCGTAATTTACTACCGAAGAAGATTAAGAAATGTACACGAAAAAAGTCAAAGACAGAAGACTTAAGTGACAATGTAAAAATGGATGTCCGTAATGCAATTTACGGTTTATACACATCAAAAACTAATATAACCCTTCAAGTTTTAAAAGAAGCTTTAAAAAATCGAGGCATATTAGAAATTGGACTAAACTCGTTGTCAAAATTAATAAAAATGTTGGGTTTTCGATATAAAAACGACAGTAATCGAAGATTTTTATGCGAGTTGCCACATATAGCAAGTCAGCGTATCTAGTTTTTAAAGAAATACACGGAAAATGTTATATCAAAATTTAGAGAAGTGGTATTTTTAGACGAGACTTGGATATTTTCTAATGGAAGTGGTTCGAAATCTTGGCAGGACGAGTCTGTAAAAAGTGTCAAGAGAAAAAAGGGATGTGGGACGAGAAACGGTTCATTATTTCGCATGCAGGTTCTTCAAGAGGATTTCTCCCAGGTTCACGTTTACTGTTTTCTTCAACATCCAAAAGTATGGACTACCATGATAATATGAACTGTGAACTGTTTGAAAAGTGGTTAAAAGAACAACTGATTCCAAATTTAGATGCTCCATCTTTAATCATTCTGGACAATGCATCTTATCATTCAAGAATCTTAAATAAACAACCTACTTCATCCTGGAAGAAAAGTGATATTTATGACTGGCTAATAAAACAAAAACAAAATCCTTTACCCAATATGCTGAAACTAGAACTTCTTTTAATGGCAAAATCTATTAAAAAAAACAACAATATATGCCGTAGATGAAATATTACGGGAAAATGGACATGAGGTTTTACGACTGCCGCCATACCATTGCCAGTTTAACGCAATAGAATTAATATGGGCTGGGGCAAAATCATATTACGAAAAACACGTGAACGATGGTCTTACATCAGATGAAGTGCAAATTGTTTTGGCAAGATTCATTAAATTACATTGCGCCGGAGTACTGGAAGAAATATGTGGCACATACGAAGAAATTAATATGGGATTGGTGGAATCGAGAACGAGTTCTAGATGTCGAAATAGCACCAATGATCATTTCGCCATTTGAAGACGACTCAGAAGATGAGGACTTTTTAAGTGATGATGATATTTTTTAGTCTATAATATTAAAAAGTTTCTGAAGGATTATATTAGTCTTTGACGTGTTTAAATCATAAATTGCATTATGAATATCCATTTTTGCATCGAAACTTAAATCTTTTGATTTTTTCGTGTTACCTTTCTTAATCTTCTTCGGAAGTAAATTATGTTTTTTTTTTCATACACAACTTTTTGTACATTCCTTATATCGATTCTCAGAGCTTTTGCCACTGGCTCCTGGATATTAGCCAGTGAATTTTAATTTAAAATTTTTTTTATTAGATTTTACACCATTTTTTTGCTTACTTTTTTAGTACATTTGTAATTTTGTAGGCAATAAATAAATAATTATAGAATACTTGTTCCAATTTTAAAGCGTGTTTAAAATAAGTAAATTTTTTTATTATATTTATATAAGAGAAAATTTGATATATAAAAATCTGTAAAATCGCTTTACCAGAAACTCGGGGCTAACGAAAAATACAGGCTATATATATATATATATATATATATATATATATATATATATATATATATATATATATATATGGCCTGTATTTTTCGCATGCATGGCCCTTAATTTTAGACTGAAATTTGAACAAATCAGATAAGTAGTTTTTTAGCTATGCCGTTAACAGACAGATTGAAGGACAGACATACCTACAGACAGACGGAATTGAGAAAACATGTTCAACATGTAAACAACTCACTTTCATTAAGTGGCTGTATAAACACAACATATCCTGATTGTTCCACTGATTCGAACCGCCTTTCGACTTTATTAAGGCGCTTGCCATTTTGTGTATTTTTGTTTTTGCCAACCAAAAAATTTTAACCAAATACATATTTAGCGAATTTTCTTATTTAATCCCTCGGCATTTAATATATAAAATAATATTAAGTGGCTATTTGAATAATATTGCGTAATATAATAAAAAAAACTATTTTCTTTCTCCCTGTATATTTGTAAATAGCCCATCGAGATTTAAGAGCTCGATAAAAGAATCTCACAACATTTTGGTATTCACTGTGTTTTCTGATTTGATTCATAATGTTGGTGACCTTTGGACCCGCACGATAAGACCGCATTCGACTATAATTTAGAACCTTAATAAAACCAGAAACTGTCTAAATCCTCCACAATGTTTGCGGATAATGCCACTATTTTGTAGTATCCTGATCGGTTGGGAACCTTATTGCTTGCGATCTGCGAAATAGAGAGATGTTAATTCCCTTACCCTTAATATATCCAAGAAAAATATTGTATATTTTAAATGTCAATTAGAAAATGTCTTGATGAACGATGATTTATCGAGCTGTGTTAAATATAATGAGTTTTCTACCTTGTTTGTTGACAAAAAATAGAACCACATATTTCACAATTGTCCGTAAAGCTTTTTAGATGATGCTATGCATTCATTGATGGTC
Source organism: Kuschelorhynchus macadamiae (assembly GCA_030620095.1). Taxonomy (NCBI): domain Eukaryota; kingdom Metazoa; phylum Arthropoda; class Insecta; order Coleoptera; family Curculionidae; genus Kuschelorhynchus; species Kuschelorhynchus macadamiae. The sequence continues at coordinate 384,556 of JAUTXW010005202.1, read as the reverse complement.
ATAGCTCATGAATTGGATGCATCGCCAACTAGAAATGTTGACTTTGCTCTAATAGAATCTCACTTGCGATGTGCTTCTGGGTATCTGGATCGCGTTATGTATTTAGTATAATTTTCCTTCAGCATAAAACAACGTTGAGATGACTCTTGGAAACAATTATTTGTTAAGAATTAGTTATTAGCGCTTCCATGCTTCTTTATTCTCGAGATTAATTTATGAAAATACAGAATGGAAATTCAGAATACTTTAGCCAACAAGACACCCAATACCCACATCGTAGTACTTTCTAGATTAACTTCTATTTTAGTTAAGAATTCTGTCTAGAGTATATATATTTTCTATTTTAGTTAAGAATTCTGTCCATTCCGAAGGAGTTCATAAAAATTGATTGTTTTGGGGAGTTCAAGAAGGAAGTTAGGACTATACGTCCCTACATCTAAAAAATATAGTTCTATTCAAATCCGATTTTTTATTATTTTACTTAATTTGCAGAACTTGTTCGTCCTTTTTGCAAAATTTCAATCCACCGATTGCAATAATAACATAGAATCAGACTGCTAAGTCCTACCTTGCAAAGGAGATGTTAGATTGTATATAAAACATTTTTGAATGAGTGAATGTGCTATATATTGTTAAAAGTTCTATAATGAGTATCCCATTAAACAAATAAACAAAATTTAAGCTTACTTATCAGCACTCTGAGGAGAGTCGGTCAGAGCTACAACCGGTGTCGATGGAGTTTTCGAAGCCGCGTCAACAACTTTCCTGCTCCGACAACAACCAAGACAAGACGAGAAGTTACAAAAATTTAAAATCGGACCAAACGGATTTTGTTTCCTCAGTCCCCACGGGTTAACGACTCTTGCACTGGCACACATTTTTTTTCAGATTTTGAATATCAAAATTACATCACCTTTTTTGACAAACTCTGTCGAGGTTGTAGTCATAACTATTAAAAGAGCGCAAATGAGTTTAGCCTAAAACGTGTAATAATATTTTCTTAGAATGACGCGAAGGATTCAAACGAAGTTTGTATAAATTAAGCGTCATTGATTGGTTCTGACCGGCGCGCTGACCTCTATAGCGTCGCCGCCGCGATGCTTTGTCGCCCTAAATAAAGGAAGCTAATATATTTTGAACGCATATCGTAATATCAGGGATGGACTTTAGTGCGTACACTTTTTTGTATCGGCATGTAAATATTAAGTACTATGCTTTCAATTTATTTTGAGAACATTTTGATTAGCTGTAACTTTTTTGTTTTTAAAGATATCAAGATGAATAAAAAATAGAATGTGAGGTTCGTAGCCAAGTTTTTTTTAATAAAACATCCTCTATATTATACAGGGTGTTAGGGATTTAACTACAAATATTTTAACACGTGATAGTATGGGTCATTTTGATTAAAATCCTTAAATAACAGCCTTAAAGTTGTATTTTGTTTTATTAATTTTTAAGCACATCGCTAACACATTTATTAATTTTATTAAGTCAATATGATTTTCTACAAAATGCCTAAATTTAAAAAATAAAAAACGAATAAATTGGTTTATTTTACCTAGAATACTTATTTGAAAATGGCAACACTGCTCACCGTATAGAAACGAGCTGGCTTCAACGAACATAACAATTCACAAACGTAGTTGCAGTTGTCTTTTTTGCCATATGAGGCAATTCCATACTATTTTAATACGTAGTCGTGATTTAAAAATGTATACGAATATTGAATATGCAAACATGTTATTTATGAACAGTGTTGACAGGCTCATTTGGCGTACCAAACATACCGGGAAAGATATCCTAACATAATGACAGAACGTTTGTGGCGGTTCTACAAAGAGTTCGCGATACGGGAAGTGTAAACGTCCGTGAAACTAATCGGAGGCCTGAAAGGCAAATAACACCCGAAAACATGAAACATATTTTAGCCCTAGTGCGCGACAATTGAGTGATTTTTAAATAATGAAAATGTGCGCTTAGATAAAGTAACCCTTCTGTTTAACAAGTCCTTTCATACTAACCTTAATTTTTATACCACACCTGTCAAGCCTAGGTATCTACCAAAAAGCTTTTATGACAACCTTACATTTGTTAATTCTAAGATTGTAAATATTGTAAATAAGTTAAAGTATTTCTCGAGCAATATAGACTTGACGCAGCTGCAGAATTTAGTGCTAGGGATTTTTCAAAAAATAGTTTTTATTTAAATACTAGAGGTCTTCATAAGGCTTCTAGGTTTATTAGAGAGTGTTTACAGAACTTTGGTGAGAAAACTTTAAGCACTAATCTTAGACAGATCACACCATCCCCTAAATTACCTGTATTGCCGGCTGAGGCCATTTTGGGTACAGGGGAGAACTCTGTTATAAACCAAACCTTAAATAATGGATCCATTTTGCACCAACCTATAAATAATTCTTTTTTAGATGCTCGGACAGCTCCATAAATGAAGTTTCCATTTTTTTACTCAATATCTAGTCTTTACGTCCTAAAGTGGATGAGCTTAATATACTGTTAGACGAATGGGAGTACCCTAATATTCTACTACTTACGGAGAATTGTTTAAGATCTTATGAACAAATTTCTATTCCCAATTATAAGACTGATTCGATTTTTAATTCGAAGACAATGACTCATGGTGGTACCATGATTTTAATTCATAAAGATAAAGAGAATACCTTTTCTGTAGCTAGGGTGGATAAGTGTGATGCGATGTGTGTTGAGGGTGAATTTGAGTTCTCTATAGTACAGAACCAAAGTTTTATTGCTATCCTTATATGTATATATAGACCTTCGAACTGTAATATAAATGAATTTTTGGTGAGATTGGAATCTCAGCTTTCAGCCGTGCCTATTAACAATAACATTTTACTATGTGGTGATCTTAACATTAATTACAATCTCTTCCGTTCATTTAATCTTAATTTGTATGTTGGTGGACCAGGCAACAGAATAACTGCTCACACTAGCACACTAATCGATTGTGTGCAAACTTGAAAAATGAAGTTCTTACTCAGGTCGTTCCATCTGGAATTTCGGATCATGAGGCGATTAGAATGACATCTAATTTGAATTCACAACTTGATCCTCTGTCATTTGTTACAATTTCTATTGCTGATTCATTTACATCACACAGACATTAAAGAAATCAAAGCAACAATAAAAAACATAAAAAAACAGGAATTCTCCAGGATTTGATGGAATTTCAGCTAGAATTTTTGAATGTTTACCTGACAATTGCCTGGATATTCTGGCTCATGTCATTAATGCATTCTTTGATTGCGGCTTGTTTCCTGAGAGTTTAAAGGTGGCTATTGTCCAACCAATATATAAAGAAGATAATCTCATACAACAATCACAATATAGATTCCAAAATAACAAAAATACAATGGATGCTGTGTTCCATTTCTTGGAGCGACTGTATCTAGGACTGAATCAGGGTGACCTAGACGCAGCAGTCTTCTGCGATTTTTCTAAGGTGTTCGACTGTGTAAGTCATGTGACACTACTGCGCAAATTATCTTCATATGGCTTTAGGGGGGTGGTGCTTGAGTGGTTCTCGTCCTATTAAACGGGCAGGAAACAACTGGTGAAGAGTCGGGATGGCATGTCTGAAGCTATGACTATTAAGCATGGCGTCCCGCAGATTTCAGTATTGAGTCCTATATTGTTTCTTCCGTATGTTAATGATTTGGCTACCCTTAACATTTCTGGACAGTCTACTTTTTGGCGGATGACACCACACTTCTTTGAGTAGGTGGAGAAGCCGATGCGTTGATAAACAGAGTGTCTGCTGATGTGTGGAGGATTCAGTTGTGGTCTGAGCCCTTAGTTTTAATATCAATAAGACTAATATAATGACTTTTAGATTTGATGTAGATGTAACTCCCATACCCATTTCTAACAAGATTTCTAACAAATTCTTGGGCGTCTGGATAGATAACAGGTTAAAATGTAGTAGCCACATCTTAGTACTTAATTCCAAATTGGCTTCAGGTTGCTTTGCAGTTCGTATAGTTTCATAGGAGTTGGGTAGTGCTATGGCAAGAAATGTTTACTTTAGCCTAGTTGAAGCCCATTTGAGATATGGCATTCCATTTTGGGGATTTTGCGCTCAATATCATCTTAATTCAGTTTTTATTTTGCCAAAAAGAACAATTCGTTATATTTGCCGAGCCAGGATTAGAGACCATTGCAGGCCTTTGTTTTACCAAGAAAAAATACTAACATTGCCTTACCTACTGATATTAGAGACTGCATCCCTTATCCATAAGCGATTCAGGGGCATACGAACGAGTCACCAGTATGAAACAAGAAATTCTGATAACTTACCCCTACCTATTCGTAAATCAGAACTTACCAAAAATTCTATCTTCTTTGAGGAGCTTAATATGTATAACTACCTTCCACTACATATGAAACAAATAGTGACAATTAAATTATTTAGAAAATCATTAAAAAAGATTTTATTAAAACCAACCTGTGCTTGTCCAGTTTATTGTACATTGCCATTTCCTGTTTTTTTAAAATAATATTAGTGTGATTTATTTATTTGAATATTGTATACTATTTCATTTCTGTATATCTAATTTTAGCCAGATTAGTTTATTGTACTTTTATAGATATGCTTGTTCACAAGAGTTTACCTATTCTTTATAACAAATAATGACTCCGGCTATTGACCATAAATCAGTACTTTGCAAAGTTCTATAATACCAACTTTTAATTATCCAATTTATTGTATATTGTCATTTTAACTGTTTTTATAAAAGTATTCTTAGTGTAATTGGGTATTTAAATATTGTTTATTGTACTATTTATGTATGTTTAATTTAGACCATATTAGATGAATGACTTGTAATTTTATGAAAGCTTATTCACAAGAGTTTACTCTTTATAACAAATAAAGCAATTTTTTACTTTGACTTTGACTGACTTCAAATTAGACCATTCATCATACCCTTCGTGAAAACCTTCTGAGCCCTTATCATGTACAGCGAGTACAGGCTTTGACTTTAGAGGACTTACCCCGAAGAAGAGAACTACGCCGCGCCGGTAGCGTCTCCAAAAAACCAAAAACACGAAAATTTTACTTTAAACATACTGACAATTGATGAATGTTGTTTTACGAGAGATGGAATTTTAAATTATCATAACACTCTTGCCTGGGCTCAAGAAAATCAATACACGATTCAACAAGGCCGATTTCAATACCGATTTTCAAGAAGTGTATGGGCTGGAATAATCCACAATCGGTTAATGGACCTTTTGAACTACCAAGGCGTTTAACAGGAAAAGTATACCTCCAGTTTTTAACTAATCACTTCCCCACTCTTTTAGAAGATATTTCTTTAGTTCAACGAGCCAGCGCCACATGATGGAGCTCCTGCCCACATTTATAGGACAGTTGCGGCTATTCAGGTGAAGTAGGTGAAGTGCTACTTCACCAGGAAAAATAAACAAACAAACCTCTAACTATATTTATTATATATTTCTTAAAATTTAAGTTTTTACATTCATTTATTCACCTAATTGGCAAAAAATAAACTGTACATCTCGAATAAATATTTTACTTGACCGTTGGCGGCACGGCTTCGACTTTGCTGGGGGTGCTATGTTTAGTTTACGATTTTCCTACTACGTTGGCATGACAACGCGTACTCGATGACGTCGAGTTTATGAAAGAATAATGTTAACCAGCGCCATACAACGCTCTCGGTGAATTGCTAACGCAGTACACTACACCCACGTGTCGTTCAGTTTGGGGTGGTTGTTTACTTTTATTTTCGCGGATTTCGCTGCAACCGGTTAGTTCCTTTACAGTTTGCTTCACTGTTTTGTGTTATATGGTGTTGTTACAACTTTATTTGGTGTCGGGTTTATTAATTTACTTTATTGATGAATCCGATCACGGATATGGTTTGCATTTTGTTGGAAACTCCATTTAATCGATGGAAGGAACAAGATCAGAGTTTTAATCATCATCCTGGTTTTCGGTGTACAAATGGTTATGCAGTAGTCAAATATTACAAAAATTGTTTTGCTGGGCTTGTTTACTAGTTTAAATATTCAGTGTGGAATAAGGAAGGATTTGCAGGTATGTACTATGTTAAATATATGAAGGTCTTTACATAAACATGAACATTAACTCGGTGGAGCATTTAAAATGTGAATTAACGCTAAAAACATTTGTAAAAAATCAAAGCGCTATAGCTGACACTTTAAAAGAAAATGCTAAACTATATAAAATGCATTTTAACGAAAACGTCCGATTAAATAGACTATTTATGTGCTTGGTAATTGATGAAGTTTTTTACCTTACAAAATAAGAGTTAGTCTTTCCCGGCCATGATGAGAGCAGCGAGTCAATAAAAAGGGGTAATTTTACAAAGCTTTTAGGTTTATTAATATCGAGAAGTTCCCAAGAACTAAAACACATCACGAAAAAATTAAAAATGTTTTTAGTGATGACTCGAAAACTATTCAAAACGAAATAATTAAATGCATTTCTGATTATTTAAATGATCATGTAAAAATGAAATAATGAACACACAGTTTTTTTCTGTGCAAGTGAATGACACCACTCACGCAAACCTCCCAGTGCTCCATAATTTTAAGATACGTTAATTCAGAAGATTCAGTAGTCGAGAGATTCTTAGGATTTTATCATGTCAGCTCCGATAGAACGTCGGAGAATATATAGTCTCTATTGAATCAAAATTTGGGCCAATTTGACTATAAACATAAATTAATAGGGCAATGTTACGATGGCGCAAGTGTTATGTCTGGCCATCTAAATGGCCTTAAAAAAAAAAAAAAGAAAAAAAGCGCCGCAGGCTGTATTTGTCCATTGTCTTGCTGCTATGAAGGATAGGAGAATTGATTTAGTATACAAAATTTATTGTGATATTTTCTTGCTTCATTTGCACTTTCCTTACTTTTTCACCCGCGAGCCGCCACTGTTATAGGAATGTGATACAACATCTGGATTTGATAAAAGATGTTAGGTCGAAATGAACCTAGATAATGGCCTCCGAGATCACCAGACCTAAACCCCCTTGATTTTTATTTTTGAGGCCACATGAAAACATTAGTGTATAATAGGGTTGAAATTGAAAATCAGGATGACCTTAGAAACCGTATTTTTGCTGCAGCGGAACAAATTAGACAAATACCTAACGTAACTTTCGTGAATCTGTTCAAGAAAATTGGCTTCGTCGTATTAGTGCGTGTTTAAATAGTAGCGGTAATAATTTTCAGCATTTACTTTAATTTTTTTAAAATCCTTTTTTTTTAGTGTGTGAATTACCTACCTAGTGCTATAAATTAATATGCTTGGTAGGTTCATACTCTTTATTCATTTTTGGAAACTTAATTACGGTTGCGCAGGTAAAAACTATGCAAATAAATAATCTAATTAGTTTTATATATATTATGCTAACAAACCACAATTTATTAAAAAATTAGTTCATACATTCCAAAAAAATAATCCAAATAAAATAATTGAATCGTTTTCAAACGTACAGGTTTTTTATACTTCTTTGTTGACAAAACACAGGTGATGAGATTGTCATCACATTGATGTCCAAGCAAATAGCAACGTTGCCATATTGTCTTGGAATTAGTTGAAACCTTCTCCAAAATTAAATATCTCGAAAACACTTTCGAATTTACCGATGGTTTATAAGAATATTTTGTTTAAAATCGTTCATACTATTCTATGTTAAAATATTTGTAGTCAAACCCATAACACCCTGTATATCTATTTAATAGAATATGTTATTTCGACTATAATCATACTTTATATTTTAATCCACTCGTTTTTCACATATTGGCAAAAATATGAAATTTTTATTCGGTGTCTGCTGTCTGCAAATACAAGTTAACGTATAACAGGAATACTCGCATATTTGCAACAATAAAAAGTTATAAAATTGGTTAACTATCATAAATTCTGCTGTATGTGACGACCATTTTGCTTATCTGATTGATTGCCACAGAAATTCTTTGCCGAAGTTTATCACAAAGAGTTCTGTGCACGTGACTTTTTTGGTGCCTCGAAGAGAAAAACAATCTATTAATGTCAAGTCCGGGCTATTGGCTCGTTAATTAATAGTTTCAACATTCCTTATCCAACCCCTGGGATATTCCACTTTTGACTCGCATAACATTGTGAGGAGGCGTACCGTCTTGTTGATTTGCGCTGATATGTTTACGGGTAGATCTTCTATATATATGATAAGAGATAAAAATAATGATCTTCGGTTATCTTTTGTTATATAAATATCGGACCTAAAATATATGTATCTATATAACTTAGACTATACTCTCAGATCTATAACACCACACCAAAAAATAACTGAGTGGTACCATTAGATTTATATTTTGTGTATCTGTCTAAGATTATTTATACAACAATATCGCGTATTTTGTCTATTACAACCCTTTCTATTCCAATTACACTTAGTTTTTGGGTTTGACGAAATTCAAATGCTTTATATTTATATGCCTTCCAAAGTGAGTGGATTGAGCCGCTACCCTTGATACATTGTGATAATAGCAGAAACTTGATGTGCTTCAAAGAATCCGAATATGTTTGTCTTATTTTCTTCATTTAAAACATTATAATTCCGACATATTTTTTTTAACATTTAACACGTTACCATTTTCTTCAAATTTCTTTGCAATGCTTGCAATGGAATAACTCAACAACCAGCGTTGTTTAGCAATATGTCAAAATAAAACAAGAATAAGAATGTCTTCAATTGTTAGTCACGGCACTCTTCGAGATTATATAAAAATTTCATATTTTTGGCAATGTCAAAAACAAATGAATTAAAATATAGACTGTTATAGCATTGTAATCAGAATAAAGTATTCTCTTAAATGCATATATAATATGGAGAAGGTGTTCTATTTAAAAAAAATATAAGATAGATTTATACGTCAGAAAATTTTTAGTGTTTTGTTTTATATGTAACTTAGAAAAAAACTTGGCTACATTTTGCTTTTTTATTTAGCAATATCTTTAAAAACAAAAAAGTCACAGCTAATCAAAATTTTATCAAGATAAAATAAACGCACAGTGCCTCCGTAAAGTCTTGCACAAATTCAATTAAAGTCAAGGTAATTATTTTTGATAAAAACGCAAAAATACGTAAAGCGGATTATTAAAGCACGTTTTCCTACACTATTATATAGGATTATCTGTTAAGACGACGTTTTTTTTATGGAATACTCGTAGCTCGTTACAATTTCATGGTCAATGTTGCCAGTGGGTACCTCAGAAATGAGTTACGCATACAAATAATTCTAAACAAATAGACCTAACTCATGCTCTTGGCTCTTGGCTGCTAGATAATAATTCAATTAAACGGCGACATCAACCTTTAAATGTGATGAATTTGTTGTACATCGGAGATATTGACAGTTAAAAATTGTAATTTTAGGCAAATTTAAATAGTTTAACCAAGTGAAAACCAATTTCGTATTCCTATATTTTCTTTCTTATGGTGTCACTTCTCTGTTCAATATTACAGTAAACTTATTTCCAATTTTTTTCTTGAAAAGCACAAAAACTAAATTTTACCGCCTCTTAAAGAAACAAATTATAAATTTTCAGTCAGTACCATGTATATTTTTATAAATTATCATACCATATTCAGCTTAAAAATAGCTTTTTAATAATATCATCAATTACCTTTTGTTTTCAAAACGTTGATATTTGTAAATTAATCTAACAATCGTTGGGTAATAACAGATTTTTTTTTCACTTCCAACGTATTTGTATTGTATAAAAATTACAAGATTTTTAATGGCACTTTGTATTTTTTTCTGGCAGTAATTTTCTCCATAAAATTACCTTTCACTTCCACAAACATTATAATTGCGAAAAAACCACCCTCCGAGCTTCTTTAAGGTTTAGATGCCGAAAAACCTGTTTTTTTCCACTCGGTCTATCGGTCTCTCTGTTCGCGGCATAGCTAAAAAAATACTTACTGGATTGATTTCAAATGTTGCTCAAAAATTAAGGGTCATATGGGGTTATTTGGTAAAATTTTGGTAAAAATTGAATATGGCAAAACAAAATGGCAGCCTAGTGAAACGTTAAAGAATTATTACCAAAAAACTACTTATTCAATTTAACTAAAATTTTGCACAAAAATCAGGTATTATGAAGGAATCCACTGGTAAAATTTTGGTACAAATCTAAAATGGCGGAACAAAATGGCGCCTTAATAAAATTTTTAATAATTCGGTGTGCTGTAATTAATTGTGATATATAGATGAACTAGTAAAATTGTAGTACTAATTCAAGATGGCGAAACAAAATGGCGGATTAATAACATATTTAAAGATTCAGTCTGAGAAGAGCTTCTTAATAGATTGATTTCAAATTTTGTGCAAGAATTAATTATGGTATAGAAATGAATCGGTAAAATTGTTGTATGAATTCAAGATTGCCGAACAAAATAGCGGTCAAATAAAATGTTTGTAATCGTGAAAAACTGCAGATTTTACATATCTTTACGTTTTAGCGTCCCTAGATGCCAAAAAATATGTTTTCTTAATTCCTTTCGTCTGTCTGTCTGACAGTTCGCTGCGTAACTAAAAGCTACTTACTCGATTGACCTTAAATTTTGGTCCTACATTAGCGTTATGTGGGGATGACCTAGATGGAACAAAATGACGGATTAGTGAAATGTAAAAAGAATTGTTACTCTAAAAAGTCATTACAAAAAATCTTATGCAACTGATTTAATATCTTGCAGCAAAATTGAATGTGGTACAGGGATTAACTGGTACGAATTCAAAATGACGATAAAAATTGTGGTCTTAAAAAATCAGTCTAAAAAAAATTCAATTTATTTTTAGATAACCAAAAAATAAGTGTAGCATAGATAGAAACTGGTAAAATATTGGTACGATTCCGATATGGAACAAATGTGCTCAATGCTTACTTGTTGCTACCTTTTTCAAAAATTCTAAATTTTGCAAAACATATAATAGTTCCAATCAAGTGAGGAAAAAAGTAGTATTATTAGGATTAGGCAGTATCAAATTGAAATCTCTTATCGACGTTCAGCTATCTTCAGGGATTTTTATCTCAGGACATATCGTGGTGTAAAGTTTCCTGAAGGTGCCTCGCGCGTAAAGGCAAAACATCGGTAAATGAATTCATTTTGACACGTTCCAATTCCAAAAAACACGATTTCCTAATGTATATGTAATTAATTACATATAAGAATTGTTCGAAAAGGTTGGTAAGGCATAATATACTTTAATGCCATCCTGAACAAATAAAGAAAAAAACGTAGACGAATATAAATTAGCTCATTTATATACATCCAGAATTTTCTTGAAATGGACTTTACATTCATTCTATTTTCTTCTTTTACTTGCGTGTTATGTAAATTAATTGTGGGTTTTACCACAGTTAAAATTAACGATAAGATTTTATTTTTAGTGTTATGTGTCTTAAATCATTATTTCTTATAAAACGTCCCATTTTATCTGATATATAAGAATAGAATAATAAATACTCCAAATATACCTCTATTTCAATGTATATATAGGGTGTAATTTAATTGATAGCTGAAAATGCAGGATATGATTTCTTAGCTTATTTAAGTAAGAAAGGTTCATATGAACATACGTCCTAAACCTCTCAACGTTTGAGCTACAGGGTGTTAAAGTTTAAAAAGAAATTCGTTTTATTATAACTTTAATACTGTTCTTAGTATTTTCATAAAAGTTGGCCCGCACCTACTAAACACCAATAGGCATTTTTTCATGTAGAAGACTTTTAATATTTCTACCAGTGGCGTCCGTACTGGATGTAGACTGAAGATTATTCTAAAAAAATATCATACGGCACTGCTTTTTCCGGAAATGAAAATTATTTTTTAAATCCTCATTTATTTTGCAACAATGTAAATTCTTGACATTTTTTCGTCCGACGAACTATTTTGGCGTAAAAGAATAAAAACAATTTTCATGCATGGCAAAATCTCTAAAATATAATGGTAATGAAAAATTCGTTTTCGACTCAATAATCAAAATAATACTTACTAATATGTATTAAAATTGAATTGTAGTAGTGGCTATTTTAATCGATTGACTTTATTTTAATAAAAATTAGACAAAAACACATTTTACCTACAAACTGTTACATGAGATTTTAGCGATTTTGCAATGCATGAAAACTAAAAAAAATCTTACGAGTTTTCACAACTTCTAGGCTTCAATTCTATTTCTCATGGATTGGCGAACCCTTTCAAAAATTCCCGGAGTATTTCTTATGGTTTGGCAAGAAAGTAAAATTTTTTGCCTTAGTTCTCCTACAATTTGAACCGGTGTAGTATAAACTAAAGTCTTGAGATGCCCCCACAAAAAATAGTCTAAACTATTTAAATCAGGAGACCTGGGAGGCCAGCGATTGGTAAACGCCTCATTTAGAAATTCCCTACCATGAATGCTAAAATGTGCAGGAGCACCATCATGCATGTACCATATTTCTTCTCTTAATAAAAGAGGTACATCCTCGAGCAAAATTGGCAATTCATTTTCAAGAAAGTGGCGCTAGGATAGTCCATTCAGTCGTCCTGGAAGGAAGAACGGTCCTATGAGGAAATCTCCAACTATTCCAGCCCACACGTTCACGGAAAACTTCTCCTGATGATGGGCCTCAGTAATTGCGTGTGGGTTTTCTTCTGCCCATGCATGATTATCACATAAAGGATTTTCAGCAAGTTTTTCTAAAACTATCGGCAGAAATTTAAACGCAATGGAAAATCACGCGGCAGTGGTGCTTTCAATGTGATATGTGTATAGTAAATTGCCAAAAAGTATTTTCCTAATAAGAAAATGGGAAACGTTTAGCATTACCGCAATTTTCCTAGTACTTATTTCTGGATGTTCCTCAATTGTGTTCAAAACAGCTTCCTCTAATTCTGGTGTTCTCACCGTGCGATGTGCCCCTTTGGAACTATTAAACTTTGGAACTATTATTAATTTGATATCGCTCTTCATATATCCACCTAGCCATAAACGCATTCCAGTCAACAAGTCCGTAGGTGAAATGCATATCTGCTAACTCGGAATTTGTAAATCTTAACATAGTTTACTTATTTTCTTTTTATTATTGATTAAAGAAATTTTCACAATTTAAAAAACTGCAACTTTTATGAATACTTGTCAAAATAAGACCGCATCGTAATTGATCAAATGCATGAAAACAATTTTTATTTTTTTACGCGAAAAGTGCGCCGGATGAAAAAAGTTATAAAATTAAATTTGTCGCAAAATAAATGAGGATTTCAAAAATGATAAAATTAAGGAAAAAGCGGTAGCATAGTACCATACTTTTTTTAGGAAAATCTCCAGTCTACATTCCGTACGGACGCCACTGGCAAAATTATCAAAAAATCTTCTACATCAAAAAATGCCTATTGGTGCTTAGTAGAAACGTGCCAAATTTTATGAAAATACTAAGAACAGTATTAAAGTTATGATAAGAAAACGAATTTTTTTTTTAAACTTTATCACCCTGTAGCTCAAAAGTTGAGAGGTTTAGGATGTATGTTCATATGAACTTTTCTTTCTTAAATAAGCTAAGAAATCATATCCCGTATTTTTAGCCATCAATTAAATTACACCATGTATGGTATACTGTGGCTAAATGTCAATTAGAAAAGGTTCATACCAGTCAATAAATTTGAGAGAAAACATGAACATGCATGAATGCAAAATAAGTATACAGAAGATTTTATGGTAGGTTTTTCGTCCTCTAATCCTAATCTTTGAAATATATGGATCATATAGTTTAAAACCTTTATTCTTCTCAGCGGCATAAAATTCCTCTGCTCGTTCGTTGTTTTATTTTGTGTTTGTGAAGTAACAACAATATGTATGTCTATTTAGACTACATAAGTAATTAGAATTTACTAGCCCTGATGATGGCACAAATTGGTGCCGAAACGTTGGCTTAGTAATAAACGTTCAACTCTATTGTCCAAGGAAGCTGTTATTGTTTCATTTCTAAGTATACAGAGTTTGCTATATCTTATGATATATTATATTATATACTTATGTGTACAGGGTGTTTCACCACATTTAGACTTCATCTACCTTTATTATAAGAGATGGAAAACAATGTTAAATACAAAAGTTGTAGTTGTTTTTACCAGGTCTCCATTTTGTTCCGGCATAATAGATTTTTACGAAAATATTACCAAGGGATCCTTAATTTTTGACTAAAATTTTAAGTCAATCTGATAAATAATTTTTACGTTATACTGAGAACTGACAGACGGAACGACGGTATTGATAAAACATATCTTTTGGCATCTAGGAACCCTGAAACGTGAATCATAGGGTGATTTTTCTACGATTACAAACATTTTATTTGGCCGCCATTTTGTTCCGCCATCTTGAACTAGTACCACAATTTTTATAGTTCATCTCTATATAACACAATTATTTATGGCACACAGTTTGAAATTAGCTAGCTAATAATATACAGGGTTTTCTATTTAAAAAAATATATGTTTTAAAATTTTTTTAACTTTTGAAAGTTATTTTTTGAAATCTGAAATATCCAAAATATAATAGATAAAAACACCCTACTGCTTTTGAATTTAAAGGTTTTTTCAAAACCCTATAATTACGGCTGTACAATCGTATTTGTTTTATGTGTGAGGTGTATATATTTGTACGTCTTTTTCTTTCTTATAAAATGAGTTGTATATTAATATTGCAAACATCTTCGTAAGTGTGCCGATCATAATTAGAAGTGGAGGTACTTTTATAAAAAAAAATGAAAACTATCCGATATGAAAGGTCTTAGTTTTAAGTAAACAAAATAGTATCTTGCATAGAATTAAGACCCTGTATAACAGCACCTCTAATAGTTTGTAGTTTTTCTTTGATAAACCATATGTATGCTTTTTTTAGGAGTTAATACAGTATTTTTTCCCTAAAGACATCTTCATCATATTTAAAAAATACAAGAAAAACATTCGTCAAATCTTACTTAAAAATTAAGAATAAAATCAATTTGGGAGAGAATTTATACCGTATTATTTTTGTGCTAAAATATTTTTCTTTTTTTAGCTTTTCACATTCATAAAAAGGCAATGAATATAAAAATAAAGTTAATAAAAATTCAATTTAAAATGAACAATTAGAATACAATTTATTTTATTAACCACATAATTTCAAAAGTATTATTCTACAACAATTATCTTAGGACTAACTTATGATTCTTGCAAAAATATTTTAAAGAAAACTATAATGTTTTATTGGCTCTAAGTGGAATCTTCGCAGAGAAAATTTCCTGGACACTAGTATTTCTTCGGTTTTCAGTCTTTTCGTCTCAGGAAACTGTCAACACTGCGGTGAAAATCCTCTAAACATTTTCTCCGCAGAATGGTTTGTCGGCCAAACATTTTTCTTTTGTCGGCTACATACTTTTTTCTTAAAAACAATCTTCCGGACAGCGGTACTTCTTCGGTTTTCAACCTTGTCCCCTCGGAAAACTGTCATCTAAATATTCTTCTTCGCTGGCCTGGGAAAGTCCCATTCCCTGATCCCATTTTTCTGTACTTCTTGAATCTCCAAATATCCTAGACTCGGAAAAAACTGGCGCCTCCACCACTTGTCACGATCTTCTTTGGGCCGTACTCTTACGGTTCCGTAGCTCAGATGTTTTTTTTTGGAATGAAACTCAATTTAATAAATAACGGTAGAGCTGCTCTTACAGTCGGCTGTAGAGATTTAGGCTTAGCATCCTCTTCGTTGGGTTCTTTAGATAAATAAATAATAACTTATTGGGGCTTTTGAAAATAACTAGTACTTATAGAGTTTTAATAATAACAAATGCTTATGGAGATTTGAGAATAATAATCACTTATGGAGCTTTTAGCGACTTGAGTATTTACTTAAGACAACGGGCCTAGGTGAGGATATATGGGGATAGGTACTAACAATCTGAGTTAGTTTTCGTTCAGTCAGGTTCTTCCGCAAACAGTCATGTCTGATTATTTGGGACTCAAATCCGGTCTGAAGCTAATGGAAATAATTAATTCACTTAATAGTCTGGGCAAGGTGCAATTGAGAATTACTTAGTCTGGGGAGTAATTGAAAATATTCGCAATTTTAGTTAGAGTGACTAATGGCTTTTCTAAAACATCTTTGTTTGAAATTAAGCATAATTTTTTCAATATATCTTTTGTCAATTTGTGCATTGGGATCTCATCTGTCTTCACTCGTTATGTGCCTCATTTCACTTTTTGTAGATTACTTTTCCTTGATCTACTTTTTATCCGTGTTTTTACTCTCCCTTACATCCTTACACCAACGTCTGGATAGATCATTTGCAAGTTTATAATTAATTTGGGTACTGCTCTCCTTTCACTTGGAAATAATTTTACGATTTAGTTTTGCGATCTTTCGCAGCCAGTTCAAGGGAGCCTTAGATCTTTTTCTTTCACTACTAAAACTGGTATATTAGCCCAACCCATTAAAGAAACAATTTTAGCTTTAGTTCGATAGTAAAAAAGAATCGGTAAATTGACTTTTACTAGAAACAACCCTCGTAAAGGACTAAACTTTCCTTGATGAAGAGAAAATCTCCTTTTGAGGAAAGTTCTGTTAAAAGCTCTATAACTATTTTTGTACCAAAGTGCCCAGAACCTACCTTTTAATGAAACCTTGTATTTCTACAATTTATACAATATCTCTAAAGTTATTGTCAAATAAATAGTTGCATATATAATCTGTGTTATCTGTGTGTGGTGGAAGTCGTTATGAGAGATGTTCCGGATAAACGCAACAAGACTTTAAAATAACACAAATATGAACAATATAAAATGACAATAATAATAATAATAATATCCAAACAAATCCTTGATATTTGAGGCTTTGACGTGAAAAGCCTTGATGTTTTTGTTTGGCAAGTTCGTTTTGGTTATTTCATCTTTTAATATAACATGAAAATTTTGCTAAGAATTAAAGTTTTAGTGTTTTTCTCTTGTTACAATTTAATAGAAGAAATATATGTAAATATTAACTAATGTCAATATGTAACAGTTCGTTATATCATATATACCGGGTGTTATTTTTCTTCAGCCTAGAAAGAGGTAATGAAAATGTTCAGTTACTAAACTTAGTTGCAATTGTAGATGATACTGAGTTGACAGAGTCTTTATTTATTTTTTTTAAAGCCCCCGTTTTCTCTAGGGCAAGAATAGGCAAAAAATTAAGATTATGTAGTCAAATGAAGTCATAACTTTAAAGGCTATAACTTACACTAAATAGATGTATGTAGAGTTTGAAGTTCTGTTTGAAGCCGTTTGTGAAGCCACCTTAGAAAAATCATAATCACTAAGCTTTAAATTTCACAGATAAATATCGCTCATTACGCGGTTGTTAAACTTAAATTTTGTGTAAATATAGTTTTTCATATTTTTAATTAGGAAGTTTACTGATGTAGCCAAGAGATATACTTGTCTTTTCAGTATTTAACTTTATACAATGTAAATAATTTATTTAACCAACTTACCGCTTAGCAATCAGTGGGGCACCAGATGCAACAATTGATGATGTACTGTGTCTTATTTTCAGTTTAGTTTCCGAAATGGGTACTGGGATTCCAGATCTAAGATCTTTATGCCAGAATCCACTTCTTGTAGATGATCCTGAAAATATATATGTGCGTCAGAAGAATCGCTTTCCTGTGAATGTTTTTTTATTAGAAAAATTTTAGTAATATAGAAACCCATGTAAGATTCCCAAATTGCTTCAATTTTAGATAAATTATAATGTGTAATATAAATATGATTTAAGACGGTATTCCATTAATTTTTCAGGGATGGTTACCTGCCAAATTATTTAGAAAATCATCTGACAATTGTCAGATTGCACTGCAAAATTAACCGGAAAAACAAAATTGTGTTCAAATTAAAATTCAAATAACTTTTAAGTTTTTCCATCAATTTCGATCATTTTTTGTCAAGTTGCAGGAGCTTCCATGTTCATCATTTTCCTTAGTCGATTTTAGGAAGGAAAAGTTTAAATGGATATAGTGATATACGGGGTAAAACCAAAAATTGCATTTTGACCTAAATGTCTGAATTCCCTGTAGAAAAATGTATAATCTGAATGACGTTTCTTTGTGTGATATTTTTAAGCCACATCTCTTATCAACAACTTATTTTTTGAATCATCTTTTATCAAGGAATAACATATATAAACAAAACTATGCAATTTTTAGTATACATTTTAATAAATATAAAATAAAGACAATTTTATTTGTAAAGTAGGCTTGTTCTTTCTGTTATGACAGTTTCCGTGGCTTGTCAAACAAATTCTTGTCAACAAATATCACACTTATTTGCTGTAGTTATAGCATTTGTTAAGTTGAATATGTTTCTGTGCTTTGTGTGTTTTGAAACTGTTCTGTAAACGATAAGTGTTTTTTAATAATAAAAATTTAATGATGAGAGTAGAAGAAGTAGCGCAAGCCGTTGCTTTACAAGCTAATGGTAGGTCAATTCGGTATATCGCTAAAAGGCTTGCCCGTTCTCGCAGCACAATATCCAATGCGATACAAATATTTAGGGAAACTGGTTCTTACTCAAGAAGACCTGGGCAGGGAAGACCGAGAGCCACAAATGCAGTTGAAGATCGATTTCTTCGACTTCAAGTTCTACGAAAGCGAACAGCTTCTGCTCCTGCTTTGGCCAGAAGATTTGTAGATGTTCATGGTACCTTAGGTTCACCTGAGACTGTACGCAGAAGGTTGAGAGAACAAAATTTATCCTCTCGTGTACCTGTTACAGGTCCTTTATTAGATGCAGGCATTGGCTCTCGTATATAAAGTCAAAGATGCAGGTCATCGACGATGAGCCTGGAATTTTGTCGAGCTCATGCAGATTGGGACATGAACGATTGGCGAAACTTTTTTTTTTTCATTCAATATTTGAACGATGTTGTATTCAAGTGTTAGAATGGCCATCCAGAAGTCCTGATTTAAATCCCATAGAGCATATGTGGAATAACTTAGAAAGAAATGTTAGGCAGATCTATGGTGAGTTTCAAATTTTAGTGCGAGCAAATACTCCAAGAGGCAGTAGATGCTTTAATTCAATCCATGCCAGAAAGAATGAGAGCTGTTATTCAAGCTCGACGAGGAGGTTTTGAAATGAAATCTGAATTCTGTAATATTGCTGTTGTAATTCTTCAAATGTTCGTTGATAATTAAAGAATTATTGCATAGTTTTGTTTAAAAATGTGTTATTCCTTTAAGAATTCAGATGTCGATTTCATTCAAAAAACAAGTAGTTAATAAAATATGTGGCTTAAAAATATCCTACAAAGGACATATATCATTCAGGGGAAAAAATTCTACAGGGTATTCAGAAATTTAGGTCAAAATGCAATTTTTGGTTCTATCCATCTATCATCCATTTAAACTTCTCCTAAAATCGATTGAGGAATATGATGAACATGGAAGCTCCCGCAACTTGAGAAAAAATTATCGAAATTGATGAAAAAACCTAAAAGTTATTTAAGATTTAATTTGAATACAATTTTTTACGTCTGGTTAATTTTGCAGTGCAATGTACCAAGCAACACTACATACCAGTAGTACGAAAACTTTCATAACTGGAGTTTAGAACGCGTCACATTTGAATTATTTATTTATTTTTTATTTATTTACGGTATAAACCATTTTTTACAAAATTAACCAATAATAAATATAATATACAAACTGCTTATTAAACTAAAAGACAAATAAATTTAAACATTTAAAATGTTTTTAACAAAGATGGTACGAGGGTAGAATATATATAAAAACAAATAAAATATACCAACGCAGATTTCAGTCAAAGATCACTTATATGTCACATGTTATACACCTAACAATAGACATAAATTTGGAAAGTGACATGACAACACACATTAAAATATTTCATGATGCAATTACTTTCCGATGTTTGACCTGCGATTGTATCAGTGTATTGATCTTGTGCAATGAAGTGAAGATCCCTAAAGATGCCTCGCCGTCGTACACGCAAAAAATACTTAAATCGAGTAATTGACAAATTAATGGTCAAGCTTCTCTCTGTTTTCTCGGTTAATTGTAGAGATAAAGTTATCAAACTAATTACCCCAACAATCGTTTTCACGGTAAATATTCGAAAAATAAATTTATTTGGGGATGAAAATACTTGCCCTTAGGATACTGAAAAAGAGACCCATTTAATAGACATAACATACAGAGTAAGTCCAACTAAAAAAAATTGTTTGACAAAGACAATAACTTTGATACATGTCACTTTTATTTATACACTAAAAACTGCGTTCGTGACTGGACGTCAAATCGGACATCGCTATTAGGTACCGTCTATATTAGTAAATTTATAATTTTACGTTATGTTTTTAATATAGACTCGGAATCCGGTTTGTCATCGGGCGATCATCATCAACTTTTTTAATTTCACCCGGATTTTTCATTTAACGGTTCACGTTAAATAAGAAAAACGAGTGAATGAAGGCTTTTTGAAGTTGTAATAACCTAAAGTGTGGATTCACTTAACAGTATAGATTTTGTTAAAAAAAATCCGTGTTTTTAATAGAGAGTCGGAATCCGGTTTTCAAATCCGACGTTTCTGATTCGGGCGATCATCATCAACCTTTTTAATTTCACCTGTATATTTTATTTCATTATTCGATACCTTTTATAACCTTTAATAAAATTATGACAAAAAAGACATACCATGCGTTTTTTTTTGAAAAAATTCGTATTATTTGAAGATTTACGAAAAAACGCCATCTACTGACGACTAATAGAATCATTATGGTACAGTTAATAGCTCTACGTAAAAAGCAAAAAAATCTTGACATCAGGTTCAATGTAATCGGTTTATCCAAAACAAAGATATTAACATTTAAAAAAATTGACCTTACCATACCAGTTTATTATTGAAAATAAAAAAAAGATAAATAGCAAAAAGTTGCATAATTGCCTAAAGAAGACAATGCTTATATTTTCGACAAACCTTAATTAGGAAAATTCAAAAGAAAATATTTTTTCCCTATAATTGTATGACCAATGGTTACCGAGTTACGGCCGGAAACTGTTCTTAATTGGACACCCGGTACAGTACGTATACAAATTACGCTATCTTTCATTCCCTTTTTAAATAGTAAAATTAAGAAATCAAGGTTCTTGGGATTATACCCTGTCAAAATAGAATCACTTTCCATTTTGAAATCCCAATTTTAACACGGTTTAATCCAAGAACTCCTAGAACAAAAGAACAAAGTGCTTCCTTCTAAAATTGCTCTGACGTCACGTTCCATAACTGAACGATTAACGAGTTTTTGATTGGCTGCCGCGTCGACCAATAAGTGACCGACGGTTATCTTTGAATTTTGTTGCCGCCAAGTTCTCTTCGCAGCAGCGTCGCCAGACTGGTCAACTTTTTTTTAATACCAGGATCCGTTTTCTTTTTAAACAAAGATACTTTTGTGAATATTACCAATCTTATTACTTCCCCCGTAAAGGGAGAGTATACTTTTCAGGGTCCCAGATGCCTGAAAACATGTTTTTTCAATTCACGGCTTAGCTAAAAAATTACTTTATCGGTTAACTCAGAACTCATGCCAGGATTAAAGGGGGGAGGGGCTACATGGGCTATAGCGAAAACCTACAATGCTTTTTTTTAGTAAACTATAATTTAAAAGTTGCCAACCTGGAGCCAACAAAGAGCCCCTTAACACTTATTAATCCCAGGGCTCGTAAGTAATTAATCAGGCCCTGGTAAAAAAACAAGAGTAATTTGAAAATGAACTCGAAATATTTTGATACAAATCCAATATGACGAAACAATATGGCGGCCAAGTGAAATGTTAAAAAATATTACTGAAAAGCTGCCTATCCAATTTTTATGAAATTTTACACAAAAATCAGGTATTAGGTAAATTCAAGATATAGAACAAAATGGCGGTCTAATAAAATATTTCAAAATAAGCCTAAAAAACTACTTGATGGATTAATTTCAAATTTTATGCAAGAAATAATTGTGGTATAATAGAATAGAATTTTGCCACAAATTCAAGGGACGAACAAAATAACTCCAAACAAAATTATTGTAATCGTGCAAAAAACCAGAGTTTTACATATATCCGCGTTTTAGCAATCATAGATGCCAAATAAAAATAGTTACTAAAAGGAAAGATTTACAATAATAGAAGTTAGGTAAAGACCGATTTTTTTTCTAAATATATCTGAAATTTCAATAAACAGTACAGCGTATTACATAATTAAACATCATTTATTTGCTTTAGGTAAAGGCGGTGGAAGTTTGTCAACGCCGCACTCCGTGTCAGCAGTAATTCTCCAACCTAACCTCCTACTCTTTGTGTTAGAGTTGGGCACTATCGAACGAAATGGACTATCGAATAATTAGTAATCATTCATAATCAACTATCGAATATTTTTATTCGAATAAATTCATTCGTTTACACTTGATTTTAATTTATAGATTACTCTTTCTTTCTCTCTCTAGTAAGCGTTGTGTTGCCAATGTTGCCATATTGCCAGGTTTCGAAATAATAATATACAAAAAGCTTTTCTAGACGAATTTAAACATATTTAATAGTTAAACGTTGCTACAATGAAATATAATATAATGTAATTGAAAAAAGTAATTATTTGATTTGAAATGAACCTCCATATAACGACAAAATGTAATGCCGTTTCGATTAGATCTGACAACAGCGAACTTAACAGCAATATTGCTGTTGTAAATAATTAGACGCGGGTATTTCCCGCCGGTCAAATGCCAGGCCATCAGTCTGCTTTGTTATAGATTAAGTGAACCGTTACTTTAAAAGCAGGAGAAGTCAAATTAAAATAGTGTATTTTTCAAAGCAGTTGTTTAAAAACTTTTATTTTTGACAAGGTAAAAAAACTAAATACTTTATTAATTATTATATTTACAAACTAAATATTCTTCGTAGGACAAAATTGTTGCGATGAAGCGAAGTGGTAAACGGTCAGCGGTGTGGGATTTTCTCGTAAAGAAATCTAACAATAAGGTATCATGCAACATATGTAAAAAGGAATTTAAGTATACCGGAAATACTTCAAATTTACGGGGCCATTTACGTCGGAAACATCCTGGATATTTAGAGCCTGACGATTCAGATAACCAACTCGAAGAAACTCCTGGAACTAAGCTGGATATCCCTGGAACGAACAGCTGTGAAATTATTGTATTGTATATGTTCCATCAGATTCAAATGTCGATATGCCTAAAAATCAGGGTCATTTAATAAATTCCAACGAAACAACAATTTCAGGTAACTTCTAATTCAAAATCAACATGTAAAAAAACACGACAAACAAAACTTTTTCTTACAAATAAAAAGACTCAGTTAGAAGAATCTGAAAGAGAGGCAATTGACAAGAGTTTAATAAAAATGATAGTTCTAGATTTTCAACCCTTATCAATAGTAGAAAATGTTGGATTTAGAGAGTATATTACATAATTACAACCCCTCTACGTACCACCAAACAGAAAGTTGTTGTCCAATAAAATGCTACCCACTGCATATAATAAAATTCATACTCAACTCATAGATGTATTAAAGGAAATTAAGCATTTAGCAGTAACCACAGATATCTGGATCTCAGATAGTGATAGGGCCTACATATCCCTAACTAGTCATTTCATTTATAATAATCAATTAACAAATGCTGTTTTGGCAACAGGAATAAATATTGTCTCAGCACTTTCAGATTCTTTTGATGAATGGGGTATTAACCAAAAAATAGTAACTGTTGTAAGTGATAATGGGGCCAACGTTAAAAATGTCATAAATGAACATTTGCATAAAAAGCACCACCCATGTGTGGCACACACTCTTAATTTATGCGTAGTTGAAGCCCTTAGTAATACAACTGATAAGAACATGAAAGTCATAGCACCATTAATTGCAAAGTGTAGAGCTATAGTAGGATATTTCAAACACAGCGTCATTGCCTCCGAAAAACTAAAAACGATGCAAAGACAAATGGGCCTTCCCGAATTAAAGGTAAAACAAGACGTTAGTACCAGATGGAATTCAACTCTGCTAATGATCGAAAGACTTATACTTATTAAAGAGCCTATATCTGCAGTCATAGAATCGTTAGCAAAGGCCACTGAATTTTTAGCCGCTGCCGAGTGAGAATTGTTATGTGAGTGGGTACCTATCTTAAAACCAATTGAAAAAATGACTGTGGAATTGTCCGGAGAAAAGTATCCCACTATGTCACTTGTTATTCCTGTTGTAAGAGAATTACAGTATTCAACTAAAAAGGCACATGCGGTAACAGCAAGGGAAAATTCATTAAAAGCGTATTTATTGGCAACTGTGCATAAAAGACTTGCTATTTCCGCGGTTCAAGAAAGCAGGCTTCGGGCAAGTTGAGAATGCTAATTCAGTTGAGGATTTAATTGTAAAAGAACTTGTGCCAATATTAAATTCTAAAAATAATAAAGTGGTAATGACATTGATATTTGGGAATATTTTGACGAAAAAATATCTAAAAGAAAAACTACGGTTACACCAGCAGTAACAGCCCAATTACTTGTGAAGCAGTATTTAGAGATACCACATATCGGACGATTGGAAAATCCAATAACGTTCTGTAAACGCCATGAATATTCCATGTCTAAATTACATGGGCTGTATAAAAAATATTGCTGTATGCCACATCAATGCCTTCGGAGCGGCTTTTTTCCAAAAGCGGTCAACTTACAAACGATCTCAAAAACAGGCTGTTATCAAAAAATTTAGATATGATATTATTTTTGAATAACAACATAACAAAGTTTGAATTTTAAAATAGTTATTTTCGATTTGAAATTTCATTTTTATTATATACAGTTAGTTAGGTGTTCTTTTCTATTTTATAATAATGTTTTAGTTTGTACTTATTATTTCGAACAAATAAGTAAATACATTTTATATTTCCTATTATATATTTTTAATTTCTTTGCGATTTTACTAATATACCAATTACTACCTCGTTTAAGGCGTGAACTACGAATGGCAATTTATAAATTCAATTATCAGTATTATAATAACACAAATAACACAAATGAAAAATATTTAAAAACCAAGAAATGTAGATATATATTTGTTTAGATTTGGCAACAAGGCAAAACACAACTAAAAAATGAATCATTAAACAATCAAAATCTAAAAGAATTTTTAGATCAAAATATATATAACATTTCCCTACTACTACCTACCCACCCTGTATTTAAAATGAGGTTGTCCTACCTCCCCTTTGTGTTAAAAATATATTCGTCCACTTTCAAAGGATCCGTCCGCGAGAGTTTACAGAATTACACGGCCGAGCCGGCCGAGCGACCCGCGCTCTACAGTCGCTTAAAATTAAACTTCTCTCACCGAATAAACTGGCGACTAAATTTATTCGCTCCGATATGTCTATTCTGTAACAATTTCGGTGACAAATCATTCGAATTATTAAAATGCATTCGAATGAAAAATATTTTCATTCATTCGTTTGTTGTTTATTTATTTATTCGTATTATTTGAATGAATAGCTTTCCACTATCGAATAACCAACAACTATCGATTAATTCGATAGTGCCCATCACTACTTTGTTTGTTTTGTGCCGGCCGGCTTTTTGAATTGATTTATGTAAACTTCTACGTTTCATTTGGTTTTTACAGTGTTTAGACAGTGTAGCATTATGCCATATATGTGTTGTGTGCCTTTTTGCAAGGGAAACTATTCCAAAGACACTAAAGTCAGAGTGTTTTTCGGTTTCCTCGGGACGAAGAGTTACGCCGAAAATGGTTAAGTGCTATCCCCCGTGACAATTTAGTTCCAACTGATAATAACCGTGTGTGTGAGTGCCATTTCGAACCTAAGGATTTTATTCGGACAATTTTACAACAGGATTCCAAAACTGGTGAGGTCGTTACAGTTAAATTAAGTTTTGACAAGTAATCTGAATCAGATAAAAAATTTACTTGATACAATTGATAATTCAAAGACAAGTCCCTCATTAAACACGATCATGACAGTGTAAATCCCGAACAAGACAATATAAATCCCGAATGTGCCAGTAATAATAACACGGATGCCTTAAGGCTTAACAACTGACATATGTCCGATGTTTTTAAAATCCTAAAAAAAATTTAAATGTTTTTTCTCAAAAATCGTTTTTATCTACTTTGATCTTTAAATATCTCTTAAAACAAGAACATTTCGTTTATTTTGAAGGATGCAGTATGCATTCTGTAGAAATAGTTGGTAATATCTTAGTGTTATTTCAAATACACTTATAAAAAAATACTGTGGTAAGCAAAATGATCGGATAGGTAAACGCTCAGGTAAGAGAAAACTTAACGTTTATTTAAAGTGGTGAGGTAATTAATACTTAAGTACTTATAGTTTTGTTTCTACTTGCATGTAATATTACACTACTTACGACATAATTATGTTTTTATATTTAACATTGGCAGAATATTTGTACTTGTAGATCAGGGGTGCTGAAACGGTCGATCGCAAGTGCTTTTTGAGTAGATCTCGAGAAGAAATTTTTTTTTAATAAGTAGGTACTTAACTAAACTACAAAAATTTATTACGTAATAATTCTTGCCGCTTTTCTAGAAATTTCGGGCGGCGCGTTTGACGGGAACATTCGAGACTTTCGTTGACGCCGATATAAATGTTGCGCCTACAGGAATTGGAGTCATTCTGAATTGCAACTTGAAGGCAATACTACGTCGATACAAAGTTTATTAATAAATAGTACAAAATGAGTGCAGTGAAGAAATCTGAAACGTATCATTTTAATAACGATTGGGAGGAAACATTTTTTTTTGTATGGTGAAGGATAAGTGCATTTGTCTTATTTGTCGTGCGTCAGTTGCAGTACCTAAGCGTGGTAACTTAGAGAGGCATCATAAAACGGTTCATAAAAACTATGAAAAGGATTTTCCGCCACAGAGTGAATTAAGAAAACGAAAAGAACGTGATTTGATATCTTGTTTGAAAAAAGAACAAACCATGTTCACAAGGTCAGCCAAACAATCAAAAGCTGCTACGATCGCGTCGTTTAAAATATCTCATATATTGACGAAACACAAGAAACCATTCGAAGATGGATCGGTTGTGAAGGAAGCATTTATTGAAGCGGATAAGACTTTATTTGGATATTTTAAAAATAAAACAGAAATCATGTTTGCTATTAGAGAACTTCAGTTATCTCGTCCGACTGTCACAAGGAGTATTGAAGTCATGAGTCAGGACATGACAGATAAACTAAAAAATGATATCATGGAATGCACATACTTTTCTTTACAGTTAGACGAATCCACCGATATGACAGACACTGCCCAGCTGTGTATTTTTATTCGGATGGTATTCAATGACATGTTGGCTAAGGAAGAATTTTTGATAATCATTCCTCTGAAGGGGAAGACCCGTGGCGAAGATATATATGACGTTTTCTTCGATTTTGTAAAAAACTACAAGCTACCAATATATAAATTAGTGTGCATTACAACCGATGGAGCACCAGCAATGACTGGAAACAAAAACGGTTTTGTGGCATTGTGTCGAGCTAATGAAGATTTCCATTCATTTTTTTCAATCCATTGCATTATACATCAACAAGTTTTGTGTTCAAAAGTTTTAAACACTGAGGAAATTATGGGCATTGCAACAAAAATTGTGAATTCCATCCGTGCACGTAGCTTACAACGGCGGCTCTTTAAGTTGAAGTTAGAAGATAGGGAGTCAGCTGAACACACTGATTTAGTTCTTCACACGGACGTCAGGTGGTTGAGCGCGGAAAATTCCTAGAAAGGTTTCAAGAATTATTGCCCGAAATAACAGCTTTTCTAGACGAAAGAAGTGATGACACTCAGATGTTGAAAAACGAAAAATGGCTGACTGATTTGGCATTTTTGACTGACATCACAATGCACTTAAACACCATTAACTTGGAGCTTCAAGGTAAAAGAAAAACTGTTATTGAGATGATTAGCGCAGTAAATGCATTCAAAAGTAAATTCCAACTTATGTTAGATCAACTGAAAAGAAAGGATCTGAAACATTTTCCGTCTTTGAAACTAAGGATTCCTCAGTTGAATTATACTACGTATGAGGCTGAATTATCAAATATTTTGGGACAATTCGAAATGCGTTTTTATGATTGTAGTAAATTGGCAAGTGTAGCATCATTTATGAGTTATCCTTTTTCATGTAAAAACATTGAGGAATTAGCTACTGAAATAGCAAGTCAGTTTAATATGAACTCATGTTCTGTTGAAAATGAGTTGGTGCAGAGTAAATCAGATGTACATCTCAAAGCTACAGCATCTGATACAAATGTCTGGTGTTTTATATTTGAAGATAAATATCCGAATCTAATGCAAATCGCCCTTCAACTGACAGCAATGTTTGGGTCAACTTACTTGTGCGAGTCTGCATTTTCTGAAATGAAGATAATTAAGTCAAAATCGCAATCGACTAACTGACGATCATATTTCATCATGCTTGCTATTAGCACTCAGTGGTTACGTACCATCTTATGAAAAGTATGCTGAGGACATGCAGTGCCACGCTTCAACATCTAAAGTCACTCCTTAGTTAAGTTTAACACCATATGTAACTCTTTTGTTTTGTAACGACCAATAAACTCGCAATTTTGAATAACTATGAGTTTTTTCATTGATATTGTAGAGAAGAACCTAACTAAACCTAACCCAAACCTTGACTAAAATAATGTATTTTGTGCGGAAAGCTAATATCTATATATGCTACGGTACACCCTACCTAGGTAGGTAGGTAGGTAGGTAGGGTGTATGTATCGTGTATGTACGACAACCCTGCATCACACATACCTGCAGCCTCTCAGAGTCGATCGTAAGTAGTCTAAAAATATTGAGGTAGATCGCCAGCAGTTCAAGTTTGAGCACCCCTGTTGTAGATTATAGAATAGACACCAATTTGTAAACTGTTTTTTAAATAAAATAAATGAATAAATAGAGGCATATTAAAAAATATATACCTAATATATCTAAAATACTATGATGAAGTGAATAACATATTTCTCAATATTATAATTTATTGGGTTAATTAACTTTTGCTGTCTGAGGGTGCTTAAATATATTTATTTCAGTGTATTTTTACTGAGATTTTTATCATGCCTTTGAGGTACTATATACTTATACTAGACCATAAACGTTTGTGACTCTAAATTTAGAACTTGTTTTAAAACTTTAGTTTATACTGTTTCTACTTGAATATAACATAACTACTCGCATAAATTAATTATTTATATGCATCTACATTTTACATATGGCTGTTTTTCATCTCAATATCTCTCTACACCATTATTGGTGTATTGAAAACTGAATTAACTCTTAATTACTGTTTTATTTGTTTTCAATAATCAATTCTAAAGTAAAGATCTTGCCGAAAAACATTAATAGTGTATGCCGCGTTTGCGCATACCTTTACCTACGACCGATGACGTCACGGCCAAGCACTTTGTCCTTATGTTCTAGGAGTTGTTTAATCCCAAGAACCATAATTTCTTAACTGACCAAATTGGCTTAACCCAATCCATATATTGTTACGAGATGTTTTTGTGTTGCAAGTTTGGTCGCGGCATTACAGTCCTACACTATAGCCAAGTCTTTCTTACCTGTTGACGTGGAAGACGACCTACTCGAGAGGGAAAAGGAATACGGTTCATGTTTCAATGGAAGTTTGTCGTTGAAGTAAAGTTGATCCGAAGAAAAACTCTTCCGAAATCCAGGTGGACGGAAAGTTCCAGAATCAGGATACTGGAGTCGCGAGCTGAGATCAGGACGAGCTGAAAATGAGTTTATGATTTATAAAAATATCTTTGTTCAAGTAAATTATTTTTTTTTTAATTATTTTTACTCTTTAATGACATATGACATTTTTATAGGGCAGTATTAGAATATCTAATATATAGAAAAAATACTTGACTATATTCTAAATACGATGATGAACCCCGAGCTTCGCAATTCTATTTTACTCTAAGATTTTTGCAATCTTTGCATTTTAGGTTCTTTAGATTCTGAAAAACATGGTCTCCCATTTCCGTTGGTCTGTCGATGTTGGTCTGCCTGTCTGTGCGCGGCATAGCTCAAAAACTACTTGTCCGATTTACTCAATGGTCGTGGAAAAATATTTGGGGTTCATAATCGCATAGTTTATAATACAGAATAAAAATCTTATGAATTTTGTATGAAGCTGCAGCAAGTGGTTAATTCGACAGACTAATTAACCACAATGCTTAAATACAAAGTTCATGTGTCTTGCCTTGATTTCCGCGAATTTATTTATCACTAAATTATTAAAATCTGGAATTTCTTGTACTATTGTTTTTCTATGGACAGCATGGCTCGTTTGATTTTATATTGGATAAAATTGAACAATACATTGAGATAATTCTTAAGAAAATGTCGTCTATACTGTTCCTCAGTATAGACTTCTCAGGTAAAAACAAAAGAGACCCGCTGAGATAATTACTAAAAGAAAATCTATCTGTAATTTGTATTATTACGCAATTGCATACTTCTTTGGTTGCAATCACTTTTGCTATCGAACCTACGTATTTTGGCTTGAAGCATGGGCGATAATTAAGTTCAACTGATGTGCCGATTTTTACAATTATTTTTAATAAGTTCATTTACTTCTCCACGATGCCCATTAATAACACATTCTAATTCTCTTTTTGGCCAGTTTTCGGCATCATGATAAAAAAAGAGAGTCGCTTTTTTTAATATGTCCATGGCACACTTGCAACATGATATACACTAATTAATTCTGTATTCTCTTGGATATGCCTTTAAACATTGATAATAATCATTTTGCTCTTCCAACTGTCTTGTATAACCACTATCTAGCTGTTGCCTTATGTCGGTTTTTCCTAAAAATTTTAATTTTAGTTGTGAATTTATATGCGCTTGTGAAAGACATGTTTTTCATCTTTTTGAGCTAAATGTGTTAGATCCACCATACTAGTTTTTACCCAACGGCTTTCAATTTTTTCCAAAGCGAACAGTAGGTAGACATGAAAAACAAAACTAACTATTTTACTCACACCGCACAGCCAATCATATTTTTCATACGTTTCCTTTTTAAACAGTCTCTTAAAGTCTCTTTTTGCTTCTTTGGTGACTTGAGCTAAATTTATTGCCGGTTTAGGACGGCCGATATTTTTAACAAATTTTCTTCTAAAAGCTTCTTTAAAAACTCAACAGTATACTCGGATTCACTACGACGCGACGATTCCGCTTTATTTTCTTTATGAAATAAAAAATAAACTAATAATAATAATAATACAATCCAAAAGCCGAAAAAAATTCCCCGTCGATCCATCACACGCGTTAATTATTACAGAAATCCACACGCCAAAACTCTACACTACTGAGAAACCCCGAAACTGGATTCGGACAATGCTCACTTTGCTCACGTTACCAAAACAAAAATATCTCGTCACAAGAAACATGTTCTACAAGAATACATATATCGACTAAAATAGTCTCCGGGAGATGGCGCCACATGGTCTAGCGGAGAATTTTTATAAGGAGATATTTGAACAAATAGCCTATTAGCGGAACGTTAATTAAATAGAGAGCTTATAATTCAATTTTAGTTCTTTAAAATATCGAAAATTGAAATAAAATAATTAATGGGCGTTTTTCTTGTTTTCTAGGGGGACACGTGCTCATGTGTTCTTGTGCACGAGCCATCACTGTTACTACAAATTTGGCTGCAAATTCAAAAATATGGGAACAAAATGGTTAACTTGTATTCAAAACGAAAAATAGCGAAACATTAAAGTGTAAAAAAAAAACAATCAAAAACTACCTATCCAATTTAGGTACGATGTAAAATTATGTTTTCTGTAGGTGGAGGAAAGTTCTGCGTAAAGGTCAGTTTGCCGATTCTTTTTTTAGAGAATAAAAATCTTTAACGAATTAATAATGAATAGGATTAGCGTGTTGACATTAAATCCCATGTTTTAAAATAACCCCGAAGAATGGGCTCTTTATAAAGAAAAGGTTATTAAATTTCGCATTAAGAATTTAGAGATCTTAGTAAATAAAATAACATAAAGTACAAACTTACAGACATGTTTGTCGATCTCATTATAATTGTTATTATAATTGCCATGTACAGGAATAACTGGTATCGCTTCAACTAATTCTGGTTGATATTGTCCCCTGTACTGCTTCGGAGGGGAAAATGACCGACCCCTGTCATATTTGCGGTGTCCTCTACCATATTTAACATTCTCAGCTGGGGGGACTTCAGGCTGAAGAATGTAAACGGGACGAAGGATGCTGTGCCTTGGTCCTGTAAAAAAAAATAAATTGATTCACACTATATTATAATTTAAATTTATTTAATTATTATTATTTATATCTAAATCAGTTATGAAGTTCAAAACCTGCTTAAAATACTAGTATAAATGGTATGTGATAACGTAACCTAAAGTGCAGTCAAAATTTAAATGGTAATAAACATAGGCGCCAGTATTCAAAAATCCGCGTGGGGGCTGTTTTTCCTCCCAAAAAGGCATACGGTGAAAGAAGGCTGTGCGAGAAGCATATAATAACGACGTTCTAGAGATCCAAACAAAATAAAACCCAAACTTTTTTAAATTTTGTATCGTCATTAATTTTAGTATTTACTAAAATTAATTATATTTATAATTATAAATATATTTATATTCCGGCAAACATTGTACAGATTGAAATACTCCTACAAATAGGGCATAAAACAAACTTTCAATTACCAAATATATATGCAAATATAAAATCGGTAACATAACTTGTACAAAATTTCACTACTTATAATAAACAGACTATATACATATAATAATAGCTAATAGTTTAGTATTTAATTTTATTAAATATTATGATTTTTTTATAACATTATTTACGTAGACTACAAAAAATAAATTATGTCCATTATTATTTTCCTTTATAAAAAGATTGTTTTATTCCAGGACATGGAATTTTACAGAATATTTAAGCAAGGCAAGCAGTGCTTCCCAAAAAAAAAAAATTACAAAACATATTCTAAAATGTAATTTTTGAAATAGGAAACCATTAATTTAGTTTATATTAAAAATGCTAAAATATTATCTTAATTATCAAGCCCATAATAAATGAGGCCTTGACTCCGACCGAGCCACAATAGAAATCGAATAGAACCTATGCGGGCCACTAGCTTCTCTGCAGCCAAGTTCTGTATGCTTGATTTCCTGTAAATCGAGCCAGAGGTTATTGAACTTTCACACCGGCGGTTTGCAATTTTTGCATTTCAGTCGCGTGCTTTAAGTGGGGGCGGAAGCTATCGTTGGAGTAGGTTCTTTGTTTGTACGACTATCCGTGTGTTGTGTGATACGTACGTCGTGTCGTGCATGGTGCGATATGGGAGACAATAATACGGACGTGGATATGCAAATACCATCAACTTCGGCTGTCGGTAATAACGTTGAAAATGTTGGAGAATTCAGTGTGTATCTTAATAATAAAGGGATTTTCATCAATAAACTTTGCTCATAAGCTTCAAATAATTTCCAAAGGAAGGGCAAAACCGCCTATGAAAAATTTAACCACAAAAATGAAAAACTGTATTAGACATTTTTCTCGGGAGAAAAAAATTCGAATAATTTAAGTAGCTAACAGGGTGTGAAAATATAAGTAAATTATTTTGTTGGCCATGTTTACTTTTTGGAAATGAAAAAGGTGTCTGGAATAAAACTGGTTTTTCCGATTTAAACAATTTCCATAAAGCTGTAAAAATACACATTATGTCTAAAGCGCATTTGCAGGCCGTCATAAAAGAAAAAGTCTTCGGCAAAACCAGAATTGAACACGCCCTTAATAAACAGTTGGAAGTTAGTCACCGCTAACACAACACTTAACGTATAAAATTCAACGGGGCAGGAGAGGCTTTCGCATACATCGCTGTTGTCCACTGAAAATAAACTTTTCCAAAATATGTCCAAGCATCGACGTTTTTATGATGACGTCATTGACGAATTTGCAAAAAATGATCGACGAATCGAATTACATTACAAATAGGTAAGTTTCTAAAAATTGCTTCCCTTTCTTAAAATTTCACCGCAAGCCCCTGCCTCACACTGAGATGGAGGCTGGGGGCTAGCGCCTCCGAGCCCCCACGGTTCCGACGCATATGGTAATAAAAGGATCAACTTTCGTTCACCTGAAATCAATTATAAGACAACCAATTAGTTTTATTTTATAATACAATCGTGTTAGTCTATACGCGGTGGAAATCCATAAGTAGCTTCTTCAGATAACGTCCGAAGAAACTACTGTGTAGCGAAACATGTTACGTGTTTTTTTTTTTAAATATATTGGAAGTGTTTATGAAAAATTATTTTGTATTTTCATTTTTCTCACTTTAGTATACCTGAAATCAGTTACATGAAAACTTTGCTTTGCTTGCCACTCCAAACATTTTTCTGAACATAAAAATGCCAAAATATTTCTGCGGAATTTTTTTATTTCCGTATTCCGGGGAAATTCTTTACACTTTAGAATACATGAAATCAGTTACATGAAAACTTTCCTTTGCTTTGCATTTTTCTTAACATAAAAATGAAAAAATGTTTGTGCGGAACTTTGTTATCTCCATTTTCCGAGGAAATTTCTATACTGGAATACCTGAAAGCAGTTACATGGAGATTTTGCTTTGTCTGACATTCTAAACACTTTTCTGAACGTAAAAATGCTAAAATGTTTTTGTGGAACTTCCTCATTATATTGATTATCCTAGGAAATCATACAAACAAAACATACTGTTAGAATGAATTGAATTGCTAAATTGTTGGCGCGGATACTAGTCCATTTGACAGATTGCTCTCCGTCCGGGGCTCAGAGTCGTTAAATCGGCGACCCTCGAAGTCGACCCTGCACCTTATTCCAGTTTGGAGACGTTATCGGTAGGATATCCGGATGGCGAGCTCTAAGCTCCCGAATACCCCGAAGCTTTTTAATATTTCCTCTTTAAATTTTGAAATGCATCTTGGCTTCCACTAGATGCCCCTTGAGAGTACTACTGATATCACGCGATGACCCTTTTTTTCAAGCTATCCCCTTACCCCTCCCACTCCCGCCACGTAGCGGCCATTACGCTAATATTCTATGTAGAACTAGAACAACTAGGCCTCACACTGAGCGGTTGAGCCTCCCGTTTCTCCCCGAAATAAAGCAGCAAAACCGAACACGTGGCACCACTTATGTTAATAACACAGCGGTCTGTATTCGACGAGACGAACCGGAAGACTGTGAACATACTGTCAGGTGGATCTATCTCGTTAGGTATTAGGTTAGCTCAGGTTCGTCGATAAAACCATCATTAAAGCCCTAAACTATTATTTAAGTTATAAAATCGTACTAGGTTAGGTTAGGATAGGTTAGGTTTGCTGTAAAGAAGCGCGAGGTAGCGCGCCTACAAAATTTCAAGTATATATTAAAACAAGGATATTTTTAAAGAAAACCTATAATGTTAGGTGCATATATCCCGTTGGGTATTAGGTTAGCCCAGGTTCGTTGATAACGCTATATTTAAGGACATCATTTAAGTTATGAAATCACATTATTTTTTTAAATTTCACATTCAGAAGGCTTTATCGAAGTAAAAAAAATGTATTATGAATGTACCACATTTCAGCAAATCAATTGAACAAGATTTTTTTGCGTTAATTTTGTAATTTATTAATTTTAAACCCCAAATAATACACCACTCTAACATAACAACAAGAAGATCGTTAATGAAAATCATTTAGAAATTTAATATCTGCGGACCAACGGAGTAGGTAAAGACTGATAATATCATGCAGGATATAAAATGTATGTCTCCTGAGGATGCAACAATAAAGTTGCAAAACGTCGATAATTTAAAAAAATATTGTTTTTTTTTACTGATAATATGGGTATCATGCAGGATATAAAATTTATGTGTCCTAAGGATGTAACAATAAAGTTGCGAAACGTCGACAATTTCGCAACATATGAGGAGCAACGGAGTAAAAGTACTGATAATGTGGGTTTCAAGCAAGATATAAGATCTATATGTGTCCTGAGGATGCAACAAGTTGCGAAACGTCGACAATTTAAAAAAATACCTGTTTTTTTCACTGGATCTTAAACCCAAATAATACACCACTCTAACCAACGTTTTTCAACATTGTGCCACCATACTGGATTTTTACCAAAATATTATCAGACCATCCCTATATGACCCTTAATTTTTGGTCAAAATTTTAAGTCAATCGGGTAAGTAATATTTAAGCTATGTCGCGAACAGACAGAAAGACCGACAGACGGACCGACGGAATTGATAAAACTTATTTTTTGGCATCTAGCAACGCTTAAACCTAAAGATGTGTAAAACCTGTTAGGTTGATTTTTTCACGTATTACAAACATTTTATTTGGCAGCCATTTTGTTCGGCCATCTTGAATTAGTACCGTAGTTTTACTACTTGATCCCTATACCACAATTAGTTATGACACACAATTTGAAATCAAACCATTGAGCAGTTTTTTCTTCAAAATTTTTCCACTTGATTTCAACATAACAGTTGATGTTTTTGCAAATTTAGAGATAAATTGTATGAGTAGTTTTTTAATAATAAATTTTTTAACATGTCACTAGGCCGCAATTTTGTTTCGCCATATTGGATTTTTATCAAAATGTTACCAGGTTATCCCTATATGACTCTTAATTTTTGACCAAAATTTGAAGTCAATCGGATAAGCAGTTTTTTAGCTACGCCGCACAGAGGGGTATATGCATTCAAAATCTGGCCATAATTCGAATTCGCCAAACACATTTTTTACTATCCAAATCAATTCTCGAAATTGTCAAAAGAATGGGGCATCTGCTTAAGCATCCAATTTTGCGATGATTTAATCGTAGTAGGCGTAGGCGATTCGTAAACATGCATCAGTTGACAGTGACGTTTTTAAATATTACGTGTTTTTTAAGTCATTGAGGTGAAATTACATTATATTTATCGTAATAATAAGTGATTATCTCTAGTATTTTATCATGGATATTACTCCAAAGGGTATGTAGATAATATTTAAATAGAATTTTTATATGAAACTCTATCTAAAATATATTTTCTTTCTGCCTGAACGTTTCAAATAATTACAGTGATTATTTATTGGTTATACACTACAATACAAATAGGTTTTAGTTACACTTCCAGGAATTTCCCGGTAAAGAATAATACTGAATGTTATAATGTGTTTCATATACATTGAAAATCACCCATAATAATTTACCAAAATTTACCAAATAATGATTTTTTAATTTTTTTTGTATTACTCGAAAAAATAGTGAAGAATATCACAAACCATCGGTTAATCAAAAGTGATGAGTATTCTCTTTACAGGTTTGGGAGAAAACGAGAAAACAATCACTCGGAAAGCATTATATGAGATAACTCAAGAATGTGGTAGACGAAAATGGGACGAAAAATTCGTATATTTAGAGGAGCGCTTGATTAATGATACTAAATGCCCTCAGGAACAGCTATAGTTGGCGCATTACCTTTCTGGAATGACGTCACGCTGGTTTCAAATAACGTATTTCTTATATTATTTATATTTCAGCGATGATTCCTAACCTAAACGTATGCAGTGATGTAGATAGGAGGGGTGCGTTCAGCACTGGCTAAAGCGAATTTAAAATTGGCATTTTCTGTACAGAAAGCGCTGCAACTTGTCGAAAATGGCTGGCAAAAAATTAACACTCTCATTGCCATAAAAAAACCCTCATTTTGCACACTTAATACAAAAATAACTATTATAACTTCAAAAACTAAAATTATTTTGCAAATAAGACTTTACTAATATAAATTCTTTCATCTTAGTCTTATTCTTTGTTTGCAATGTAATAAATTGACGCCAGTTACCCATTTTCATCAAAATTATTTTAATTCTCAATTACAGACAATACTGAAAAAATATTAAGAAAAGGGGAATAACGAACGATGAATCCTTTACCTCCAGAATGTTTCAAAAATAAAAAGAGGTAAAAACAAAAATCACAGATTACTTAAAGAACAAAATAAGAGATATGATCTATTGCGTGTATGCTAAAAATGAATATGTTACAATGCAGACTTTGCTTTAAAAACTAAAAGAGAGAAATTAATGTATAACTAACTTTAAAAATAAAAACTACTCCCCTTCACTGTCTTCAGAATCAGAACTAAATTCTTCATCGTCACTGCTGTCTTCGTCGGTACTAATTACAAGTTGTGCGCAATGTCTGAAGCATCACATATCTGTATTGTCTTCCAAGCTTCTTGGATTACCCTTTCTGTGTGGCTGACATAATTTTTCCAATGCTCTGAAGATACTTCATTTATCGCTTTTTCCCACATGGCCAAAACTTCCGATGGTGTCCCCTTCAGACTAGCAATGTATTGGTCGTATTTCCTCTTACACCCAGACCATACCATTTCAATAGCATTAAATTGACAATGGTATGGAGGAAGTCTTAGTATTTTGTGGCCCAAAGGTTTCACATATTCGTCAAGGTAGAATGTTTTTTCAATGTTACAATTTTTTTCTACAATGCTCCATATTTCATCCTTCATGGCCCTCTCTGGGAAGTCAATGTTCTTTTCTTTTAACCATCCAATCAATCTCTGCTTTGTCCATGATTTTCTTGGAATATCCTCTAAAAGGCCGGAATGATAGCTTGCGTTGTCCATCACTATCAAACTTTTTGGAGGAAGATTTGGTACCAGCTGATTTTTAAACCAATTTTCAAAATTTTGCTTGTTCATATTGTCATGATAATCTCCGCTTTTTAGTCCACTTTTAAATATTAAACTGGCCCCTAATAAATCCTTCCTTTGATCCAGCGTGAACTACAATATATCGATGACCTTCACTAGCTTTTTTAGAACTTGTAGACATAGTGTTATCCTGCCAGCTGTTTCTAAACGAACCTTTACTAAAAATCCAAGTCTCATCAATAAATACGGTTATAAGCATCTTGTCCTAGATTTTGATTTTTGACATATTCCCTCAAGAAATTGATTCTCTTGTGGACGATGTGGGGCAAATCCATCAGGTATTTTCTATTATTTGATTTCTTCCACTTAAAACCAATACTTTTTACATATTTTCTTAGCGAGGTGATGGAAAAATTAAAATATTCATTTATCTCTTTTAGTTTTTTAAGCAAAGTCTGCATTGTAACATATTCATTTTTCGCATACATGCAGTAGATCGTATCTCTTATTTTGTTCTTTAAGTAATCTGTAATTTTTGTTTTTACCTCTTTTTGCTTTTGAGACATTCTGGAGGTAAAGGATTCATCGCTCGTTATTCCTCTTTTCTTAATATTTATGATTGTTGTATGGCTAAGTTTTGTTTTGAAGCTCAATTATATTATCAGTTTGCGGAAGGATTCTCATTTAGCTTGTCTTTTTCCAATTGAAAAAAAGCCAAGATATTCAAAACTATTAGCTGTGATTGCTGATTATATCTTTTTTGTATTATCTTGCAAAAGTTTAAAAAGAATAACAAAAAATCAATGTCAATTTTGACGAATATATTCTGAAAGACACATAACCAAAACCGGCATTGACTGTTGTAAAGAAACGACAATGAGTTTTTTCAAAATGTTTTTGTCACTGTCAGTTAACATAAATCAAACAAAAATAACCAAAAATGACGTCATTCCAGAAAGGTAATGCGCCAACTATAAGTCTCCTAAAGCGTAATCTCTCTCGCTTCAAGTACGAATTTAAGGTTCGATGGACCGCAGCTCGTAACACTAAACCTCTATTTCTAAAAAATAATGAACAGTGGCTTCAAGGAACCATCAAGTTGCCCACATATAGTTTCTATAAAAAAGGTCGCCCTAATAAGACGTTCCAAGAACTGAGCGAGAGAAGTAAAAGGCGTAGAACTGAAGAATTACGTACTGTGAACACTTCAGAAGAGTTAAGTTTTGCCGCTCAAATGAGCCTCAGAGGATCAGGTCAAGTAGATGCTGCCAAGGTTGTGAAGGACGTCACAAGTACTACACCCAAAAGAGCCACAAAGTATAGAAAGGCTATAATAACAGTCCAAGGACATAAACAGCTGTCACCGACAGAGGCTTTATCGGTTTTTGTCGAAGCCGAATTGTCAAGGAGACAATATAATATAATAAGACAAAGCAACACGTGCACATATCCGTGCTATTCAATTATTCAAAAAGCCAAAGCTGAGTGCTACCCATCACGTGAGGCCTATAATGTAACTTCAACATGCGCGGAGTTAGAGTTGCAGGCCTTACTAGATCATACATCAATTCGCTTGTGTATAAGTATATCAGAAATTCTAGAAAGTCTTACAAAAACGGAAAAAGAAAATCTGCAACTTATATCAAAGTGGGGTTGTGATGGGTCCCAGCAGAGCCAATTCAAGCAAAAATTTGAGAGCAATTCTGAAAGTGACGCTAACATTTTTCAAAGCTCTTTCGTGTATTTACAACTCGTAACAGAAAGTAATGATCAGAAAAAAGTTATTTGGCAAAACCCAACCCCATCCTCGCCTCGATATTGCCGACCTATCCGTATCAGATTTGTCCACGAAACTACCGAAATAACAAAAGAAGAAGTGGAATTTATAGAAAAAAAGATTAGCTTGCTCCAAAAAAGTGCAGTGAAAATAGCTACTGGTAATTTCCTTGTAGAACATAAACTAGCATTCACAATGGTTGATGGCAAGGTGTGTAATGCGATTACTGACACCAAGTATACTATGAAATGTTATATTTGTGGTGCAACGGCTAAAAACTTCAACAATCTAGATGCTATGTTAAATATGGATATTAACCCAGAAAACCTTAGATTCGGTCTATCTACATTACACGCCAGAATCCGATTTTTCGAGTGTGTACTGCATTTATCGTATAAATTACCAATAAAAGTATGGCAAGTTAAGAAAAACAGTGAGGAAAATAGAATAGTTCAAGAACGTAAGAAGTCTATACAGCAAGCGTTTAAAGATAAAATGGGTCTGTTGGTCGACTTTCCAAAAGCCGGCTTCGGAAACACCAATGATGGAAATACATCCAGGAGATTCTTCAGCGATATTGAAACAGCCGCTAAAATAACAGGCATAGAGGTTCGCCTTCTGCACAGATATAAAGTGAT
The DNA here is from genome assembly GCA_030620095.1 of Kuschelorhynchus macadamiae. Taxonomy (NCBI): domain Eukaryota; kingdom Metazoa; phylum Arthropoda; class Insecta; order Coleoptera; family Curculionidae; genus Kuschelorhynchus; species Kuschelorhynchus macadamiae. The sequence continues at coordinate 343,257 of JAUTXW010005202.1, read as the reverse complement.
ACTTGAAACTATATCATGTGGATTCAGAGTTGATGCTTATCTTTTCTCCAAATATGCTTTTGACACTGCAAAAATATATGTGGAACTCTATGGCTGGTATCCAATGCCTCCGACAATTCATAAAGTCCTTATTCACGGAGGAGCTGTTATCTCTTCTGCAATTCTACCAGTAGGACAACTTTCAGAAGAGGCTGCGGAAGCCCGCAATAAACACTTCAGAACTTATCGATATGGATTTGCCAGAAAATTTAGCAGAGAAGCATGCAATTTTGATGTGTTGAATAGACTCCTTCTTAAATCGGACCCTCTAATTACTAACATGAGACCTCAACCCAGAAAAAAGACAAAACCTTTCTCAAAGGACACAATGGATATGCTTTTACCTCCAGAAATGTTTTGTTCCACGGTATCAACTTCATGTAGTGCAGTTAATGATGGGCCGTTTGAAACTGTCGAAGAAGGGGAAACAATGGAAGAAAATATTAGTGAAGATGAATGGAGCAGTACTTCAGATATGTGAAGCACCGAACGTCACTGGTATACTTAATTAATTTTTAATTTAATTTAAACAAAACCAGGGAATCTTTAAATCGGAACAATTTCGAAAATATTTGTGTGCTCGAAAAAACTTTCAGTTATAATTGAAGCACTTATATGGTATTGTAGGTTAATTTTTTTCATGTATTTTTTGTTGTTCGCTTAAAACCACGTTAGATTTTATTTATTGAAGAAAGTTATATTTTTTTCTGTTCCATCATCAAATTTACTTAAAATTATAGATATTTTGTATGTTCATCACACTAGATTTAAGCAAATTATTCAGAATAAATATCGATGGTTTGACATTTAGGTAATTGTTCTGCATTAATGATGAATTGTGTTCCAAAGAGAAACCTAATGACTACCTAATTACGTAACAAACACATTGTGTGATATATCGTTAAATTCAGAATAAAATATTCAATTTATTACGCATAAAATAAATATTTTCGAATATTGGAAATAACAAAGTTGATGATGGCCTCTTGAAGACAAAACGTCGGATAACTTCACTGTTATTGAATAGAGAGGAAAAACTGGCAATGCGAAAGTGTAATTTACAGCAATATATGTTCTCAAATTAGCCCAGGAATAATCGAAGAAACAATACGATTTCTCAGTTTCTTGCGATTTTCCGGATATCTCCGGAAATACTCGGAATTTTTAAAATATTTTTAAGCAGCATCGGCATGTTATTGGCGCTACATAAATAATCAACTTTACCACAACTCAACCGACCCTGTATCATTTACCGTCTCTTATGAGGTCTCAATGGTCACTATAGAATATGGAACACCCTGTACATTACCCTGTAGCTATTATTTTTTTCAAAATATTCGAAATTATTGCACTCAAACATCTTAAAATATTATTTCTCACATTTTCGACCCAAAATACTCAAGAAAATAATTTTGGCCATCTTTTGATATCAAATACCCCTATGTGCGCCGCCGCGAACAGGCAGACTGACACAGAGAGAGGCAGACGAACAGACAGACAGACAGACCGACGGAATTGGTAAAACATATTTTTCGTCATTTAGGGATCCTGAAACGTGAAGATCTGAAAAAATCTCGGAGAGTGATTTTTTCACGATTACAATACTTGAGAGTTTATTAAGAGTTTCCGTAGAGAAATTTTTTAATTTACAGCATTCAGGAGGCTTTATAGAAGCTAAAAAAATATTTGGTGGATATGTGACATTTCAGCTAAAGTTTACAAAATGTCCTCAGAAAATCGAAATTACGTATTTCCGCAGGAATATTTTTTCATTTTTATGTTTAGGAAAATGTGCAAAACAAAGTTTCCATGTAACAGGTGTTAGCTATTTTAAAGAAAAATGGAAATAAAATTTCCTCTGAAAATAGAAATGGCGGATTTTTCCAAAATCATTTTTACACTTTTATATTCACAAAAATGTTTAGTATGCAAAGTAAAACAAAGTTTTCATGTAACTGGTTTCAGGAATTCCAAAGTGTGGAAAATGAAAATTGTAACGTGATAATTTCGGACTTATAGCATGCTAATAATAATATTAAACTATTTAAATAATTATATAATAAACAAATTTTTAGATAATAATACTACTAAATATTAATCATTTTTGAATTTACAATTTTGCTTTCCTATCACGTTTGTCTTTTAAAACTACGAAAACTTCTTTTAATGCACTATGGATTTAATATGTTAATGATTATTCTTGTGCGATTCTGCCGTTTCGATTTTTAGAGAACAGAATTTTGGATTCAGTTAGTGCGAACTGAAATAAAACAAGTATATTAGAATTACACTGTATAGGTCCGCGCAACTGATCGATGTGTCACGACATCTCCAGGTCTCGTTTATCAATAGCCTGGCTTACGGTTCGATTATCGATTTTTCTGTCGTTAATTTTGGAAAGGTACCGCGGTGGAAGTGGACGGTCGGGGCAGTTTCCTCGGTCTCCTGCACACATCGCAGTATTCTATCAGGCGCATTTGGTCGTATCGTAGGTTCCTACAAAAGAGGGCGCTACATTGTCAATTTTGGGAAAGAATTATTCAGATGAGTCGGATGCATTATGGCAGGTCTAGATTTTGTTATTATTTTCGAGGGCTTACAATGGTGTAATTTGGGGTTCTTTTGGAATGCCCAAGTATAGTTTTGTGAGTGATTTTTTATGATAAGTTTTCCGGTAATATTGCCCTCCGTGATGCCGACGTATTTCTAGTCATTTCTAGTTTTATCGACCGGTTCCTGTGGTTACAACAGCAATCTGTGACCGTAGTTGCCGGTTCATGAATAAGTTTCCGATCCCGTGACTGCAGAATTTTTATATCGGATGTGACATTTTACCTGACTGTGGCTCTGAAACAATGAATTTTATATATTGTTTCTATTTCTCGGATTTGACCTTTGGATATTTAATTGACGGATATTTGCTGTGCCTTTGGTGTTAAGTATGACTGGTTGCTTATTGATAAAGAATTGAAGTCTTAACTAGGATTTTATGAGTGGAATCGTGGCAACATGGCGAGACATTTTGGACCTGTTGCTCAAAAATTTGTTCCTGCTTGGTGAGTCTCAAGTCAGCAGTGTGGTGCGCGGTCCATTTTCTGATGCCTTCATCATAATTTTCAAGTAGAGCCTGGCTTGATCGTATTTACGAGATTTATTGATGAGCATCTTTTGCGAAATAGTTCCTGTTTGGATTTGAAAGTTCTAAAGTTGTTATTCGGGCACTTTGGGGTTTTTTTTGGACAGAGGAAGTTCGCACCCACGAGGGAGAATTGTGAAAATGGCCGCCACACTCTAAAATCCTCGTTCCACCATCTTTAGAGGATATCCTCCTGCTGACTTGCCATATTGGCACCTGGAATAGCAGATTCCGGTGAGTTTTTGTATATTTGATTATTTAATAATATGATAATGCCCGTGTATGGTTCTTAGTGGCCATTTCCATGACCATACGCCATTTTGTTGAACATCTTCGGTCTGGGTTGACATTTTATTTCTTTAAATTTAGAGTCAAGACTTCGTAAGAAGCCCACTGCACTTGTCCAGACCATCGACAACCACTCGTTGATTCCGTTTTTAGCATTAGGCAACTGCTAGACCCAGACTCCATTTTGGTTAGAAAACCCTCAGAAGGAGGTAATATTATTTTATTTGCATATTTTATTTAATTTTTGTTTACATTTTGGGCTATATTTGGATATGGTTTAATGTTTGCTAAGGGATGTTTTCTCTTTAGGGTTTTTTTTTTGGTTTGGATATTATTCCAAGGGATTTCCGTCACGACGACGATCAAGTCCTGGAATTTGGATTTTTCTTGGATCAGTTATTGGGATTGCCAACTTGCCTGACCAGGCAAGAGACTCACTTTCAGCATCGGAGCTGGTGCTGCTCCCACCTGTATACGCCTGAGTCCAGGTGACATTTCTTCGCCTGAAGGTCTGAACAGCTAACGGCCACAGCTATTGGAGGACGTCCAGATAAGTAACCGTAGCAAATAATTAAAATTTCAACTATTATATCTTTTGCAAGCTAAATTCCTCGATATAGTCAATTAGCCAATTTATTAATTTGTTCTTCATATTTACAAATTCAAATTTAAATTAATTTTTCTCACTAAAAATCAAAATCTATTTACTAATTTTAAACTAAACTTTTTACCTTATTATTGAGCTGATTGGCTTATCGAGTGGCCTTTAATAACTTGTTTTGATTCTATTTATAATTTTTGATGTATTTCACTGACTTGTATTTGATTTTGCACTCACGATTTATGGCGTCATAATATCGACCGTGGTACTATATTTTTATATATTCCTGCATACTGTTGACCATTGTCATATTTATATTTTTTTTATTATTCATTTTCTTGTGTACAATATCGATTTCTCTTAAGCTGCAGGTAATTTTAATAATTAAGATTAGAAGCTTAGTACATATTATAGCTGTATCGCTGTTGGCCCGCGTTTGGACCATACCTACATATACTATTATTGTACTTGAAATAACTTTTGAAAAAAAAACAAAAAGAACAACTTATTTGATATTAGTATATGATTTCAAACAAAATTTTGCGTTTTACTGCTGCTACCTACCTACAAGTGAGACCCTCATATCTTAATTAATTATTTGGTATTCTGTGAAGGTAAGCTCATTGGTATAAGATAATATTTTGGTTTTTCGTTGCTTGGAATCGCTAGAGTTGTGCAACACTGGGCGATAATTCGTAATTATTATCGGCCTAGTACTTCATTAATTTATTTGATAAAGTAGAGTAATAATTAATTACGTGGCGCAAAATATTTAGATCTTAACCCAGCCCTTCTCCACTGTTGCTGTCGGCCTCTACTATTATTCTCCCCAGCTTGTTCCAACTCTTAGGGTCTCCAACGCCTTGATGAATTCGAAATTCAGTATACTTTATTGATCATTAAATAAATATCCGGTAAGTGAAAATTTTTGTGCCGTAAAATGATGCATTTCCGCAGGAAAATTTTTATTCTTGTTGTTAAGGAGGGTTTCTAGAAGGCAATTTTTATATGTAACTTATTTCGGGTATTCTAAAGTGAACAAAATTTCCAGAGAAAATGGAAACGACAAATTTCCGCTGGAACATTTTGATATATTAGTGTTTGGAAAAATGTTTGGAATAAGATACAAGGCAAAGTTTTCATGTAACTGATTTCAGGTATTCTAAAGTGTGGAAAATAGAAATGATGCATTTCGGCAGGAAATATTTTTCGTTGTTAAAGAGGGATTTTAGAAGGCAATAAAAAAGATTTTCTTCATCTATCTTCAACTCGTAACACAACTTTACCAGCTTATCTCTATATCACACTTAATGCTTGGACAAAATTTGAAATTAATCTAATAAGTAGTTTTTTTCAGACTGGTTTTTTAAATATTTTATTGGACCGCCATACTGTTTTGCTATCTTATATTCATACCAAAATATTACAAGTTCATTCCTATGTAACACTTTATTTTTTTGCAAAATTTGAGGTAAATTGGATAATTAATTTTTTAAGTAATAATTTTTTAACGTTTAACTAGACCGCCATCTTGTTCTGGCATATTGGATTTTTGACCAAAATATTATCAGGTCATCCTTATATGAGTCAATCTGATCAGTAAAACTACTCAGCTATGTCGAGAATTGACAGACAAACAGACAAAGCGACACGTTGACCAACGGAATCAATAAAACATATTTTTTGGCATCCAAGGACGCTAAATCGCGAAGATTTCCGCCATCTTGAATTAGTACCACAGTCTTACTAGTTCATCTCTATACTACAATTTGTTATGGCACACAATTTGAAATCAGTTCATTAAGTAGTTTTTTTTTCAGGCTGAGTTTCTAAATCTTTTATTAAGCCGCCATTTTGTTCCGCCATCTTGTATTTGTAGCAAGATTTTACCAGTTGATTCCTATATAATACTTGATTTTTCTGCAAATTGGTTTATTTGTTTTTAAGTAATAATTTTTTTAACATTTCATTAGGCCGCCGTCTTGTTCCTATATATTGGATTTTTATCAAGATATTACCAGGTCATCCCCATATGGGCCTTATTTTTTTGACTAAAATTTGAAGTCAGTTTGATGAGTAGGTTTTAAGCTATGCCGTAAACTGACAGACAGACAGACAAACCAACAGACGGACCTACGGAATTTATAAAACATATTTTTTGGCATCTAGGGACGCTAAAACGCGAAAATCTGTAAAAACTGTTAGTTATGGCACACAATTTCAAATCAGTTCATTAAGTAGTTTTTTCAAGCTGAATGTTTAAATATATTATTAAACCGCCACTTTGTTCCGCCATCTTGGATTCAGACCAAAAGTTTACCAATTGATTCCTACATAATACTTAATTTTTGTGCAAAATTTAACATAAATTAATTTTTTTAGTAATATTTTTTTTAACGTTTCACTAGGCCGCCATCTTGTTCCGACATATTGTATTTTAACCGAAATATTACCAGCACATCCCCATATTAGTCTTAATTTTTCACCAAAATTTGAAGTCAATCTGATGAGTAGTTTAGTAGTAGATTTTTTTAGACAGATATGTAAAACGTGAGAGGGTGATTTTTGATTTTTTTCAGATTACAAAAGTTTTATTTGGCCGCCATCTTGAATTAGTACCAGACTTATACCAGTTCATCTCTATACTACAATTAGTTATGACACAAAATCTGAAATCAGTTCATTAAGTAACCTTTTCAGTCTGAATTTTTAAATGTCTTATTAGCCGCCATTTTGTTCCGCCACCTTGGATTCGTGCCAAAATTTTACCAGTTAATTCCTATATAATACTTGATTTTTGTGCAAAATTTGAGATAAATTGGATAAGCACTTTCTTAGTAATAATTTTTTTAACATTTCACCAGGGCGCCATTTTGTTTTGCAATATTGGATTTTCACCAAAATGTTACCGGGTCATCCCCATATGACCCTTAATTTTTGATCAAAAATTTAAGTGAATCGGGTAAGTACTTTTCAGCTATGCCGTGAACAGACACACCGATCTGATAAAATCTCGGAGGATGATTTTTTCACGATTACAATCCTTCCCTTTTATGAGGTAATTAAAGAAGAAAAGTAAAATTAAGGTTTATTAGAATTACATTGGTACAAATTAATAAATACAATAATAAATAGTATTTATACTTTACATGATATTTATAAATATTTGAGATCGTCGAAAGTCTGTGATAAAATAAAGCAAACCATACTTGACACTTTACTTAAATACCCAGCTGGTTTATTTTAGATTACAATTATACAGGGTGTCCCAATAGTGCGTTGGTTGATATCTTGATAACGGATAGCGATATAAAAAAAGTTCAAACGCAAAAGTTGTAGACCAAAAAGGGCTACATAACCTAATCATGTCGATTGCCATTGAAAACCAAATAATAAATACAAAAATGTCAAAATCTCGGAAACTATGACAAATAGGTATAGGACATATTTATAACGAAAGATAGGGTTTTGGGTCACGAATAGTCTAAATTATTAAAATACTATACATTCCATTTAAAAAAAATGAAGATATGATGTTTTTAATTTTTTTAATTTCTCCTACTTATCTAGGACCCCCTGTACAACGCCGACAAATTTTGTTCACGTTGAAAGTCAACCCATACTTTTGTTAATGTTCCTGCCAAAAATCATAATTCTATATCAAAAAGCCAACGGCCCACATCGTTTGAAAAAAGGCACTGCAATTCATAATTTTTTACAAAATGGCGGATATTAGAAAAACTATCAGATTTAGACATAGGACATGTTATACAAAAAATGTGTAGAATCACGAGCAGAATCTAAATATGCAAAAATATACAGGGTGTCCCATAAGAAAAACACAACTTTGTTTCGCTACAGATTTTTGAGACACCCTGTAATAATTTTAGGTTATGTAGCCCGTATTGTTCTACAACTTTTGTATTTGAACTTTTTTTATGTCGCTATCCGTTATCAAGATATCAACCGAGAACGCACTATTGGGACACCCTGTATATGGTTTTGAGCAAATAAAAATAAAAATACATTGCATACAATAGCTTTCATATAACAAAATCCAAAGCAGTATGTTTAAAACTACTTATTCCTTATTAGCAGTTAGCACGTCACTACTAGACTTTGTCTACCTATTGGCTACTAAAACTTTAAAATCACACTAATGAGCTGGACACTTACTATCTAACTATTGAATACTAATTATTTAAAATCACACTATGAAAATATCATATACTTTATCACAATTGCTGCTATACAAAACCAGAATTTCTATCTGCAGTTTTTCAACCTATTACACTTTGGAGTATATTCTAATGTTACTATTTCCTTCACTGTTTCTGCATCCAATTTGGGTTCTTGGATCCTCTGACCCCGTCGCTAGAGTCATAAATGTTTTTAATACATTGGATGATGGAGCAATTAGAATGATTTTCTTAAACGAATCCATTTTGAGTCTATCAACTAACAGACATAAAATATCGGCATACTCATTTAGTTCTATTGCAGGTGGTACCTCACACACTAACAAATTTTTGAATTCGGGTAAAACTTCTCGATCGGCAGTAAGTTCTGATAGTTGATACCAGTCCAGAAAGGTCAGATTTTTCAATCCGAGATAATATTTGAGTTTCTTGTCTCGGTTTTTGTTGATTCTTTTCAGTCTCCGCAATGCCTGGTGCACTAAGACATTTACCTCAGCAGTCATCATGGTTTCTATTACAAGACAGTTCTTTTGACCGTCAAGTAAAAACGCACGCACGTAAAAGTTCACATCTCTCTCGAGTTTTTCAATACTCTCTATAAAGTTATTAGATTGCCTCGCAATTATATTTTGTATATCAACTTGTTCCATTATAAATCTAACTTTTATGCACTTTCCCTCTAGACACCAAACATAAAACTATTCATTTTTATCAACAAGTGATAAAAACGTTCTAATTTGATGACTTCATCGAACCGACATCCTCGGTTTACAAATATTTATTTCAAGTTCGAGATAAATTGGAATTGATTAGAATCCCATAAATATACACACATGGAGAAAAGTAAGGGATATTCGTAATTTATTATATTTTAAGTAGTTACAATTGTTTTTCTTTTTATTATCATTTCATTGTATTTTTTTATAGGTTGTAAGGGAATGTTTAATTTTTAGACCTATAAATAATATGTTTCGTTTGCAAAACAAATGCTTTACCAACTTTTTTAATATCCCTTTTTTTCTATGGGTGTATATCGAATCGTTTTAGCATCAATACTAATTAAAAAAAACACTCGCAGAAAAAGTTAAGGAACCAAACCTAAATTTTTTTTATGAAAATTATTAATATTTTCAAGCAGCTTTATAAATATGCTGAGGTTATTTATTTATTGCTAACTGCTGCTCTTGAACTTTGAAATTTAGAAAAACATTTTAAATCCTAAGCATTGGTCATTAATTACACTGCCCGGCAAAAAAATTTTTTTTGTTGTAACACAAATCAGAATAGCATAATCTAATAGAATGGACCTATCCAAATACGAAAATGACAAATGGAAAGTTGTAACACGTGGGGTTTTCTTGTTAGAGTCGTAGAACCATATCGAATGTTACGCTACTTAATATCTATAGAAAAAATGATTTCAGAAAATAACCCTGTTTATTGACTATGTTTACAGTTTTCGCGTATTAAACATACCATACATCTAAGAGAAAAGCAAACGAGAAAAATATTAACTTAAAACACTAATTAAGCTTTATTTTTTCCGTTTATGAGGTGTCCTATCTTCTCTGTTCAAAAACCAACAGTAGTCACCCATCATGGTTGGATCCCATCGTCCTTGGTACCGAATTTCTATTGTTCTGATATCTTGGTGAAACATTTCACCCTGCTCGTCACTAACAGCTCCCAAATTTTTAGGAAAAAATGACAGATGGGAGTGGAGGAAGTGAATTTTTAATGACATTCTGGCACCAAGGGCTTTATAGGCATCTAAGAGTTCATTAACTAATTGTTCATAATTTTCATCCATATTGTTGCCTAAAAATCCTCTTACCACATTAACAAATGAATTTCCTGCTCTGAGTTCCTGCCTGTTAAGCTTTTCCGTAAAATTGACATCGTCCAGCAATTTTCTGATTTGTGGCCCAATAAAAATCACTTAACTGGGGAAAGACTTGTCTTAGGTATTTAAATCCATCACCATCTTTATTCAAAGCCTTCACAAAGTTTTTTATCAGCCCAAGTTTAATGTGAAGAGGAGGCAAAAGGACATTTTTGGCCAAATTTTTGTTACATAATGCTGATTTACTGCACGACTGTCCCATAAGCAAAGAAAACAGCAATATTTTGTAAATCCCTCCTGAAGTTCCACTAAAATCGCTATAACTTTTAAGTCCCCACATATCTGCCATTTATACCAATTGTAGTTTATTTTATCCAAAATCGTGCGCATATTTTCATAATTTTCTTTCATTGCAACTGAGTGGGTAACCGGTATAGAGGGTTTTAAATTTCCATTATGCAATAACACAGCTTTTAAGCTATATTTAGATGAGTCTATTAATAAGCGCCACTCACGGGGAGAATGTTCAATATCAAGTTCCCGCATTAAACTGTCTATATCAGTACACGCGCACAACGAATTTTCCATACTGTAGAATTCACAAAACATAGCATTTCTTTTTTTAAAATTCGTAATTTTTGATTCTTTGGCCAATAAGTTCCATTCCTTAAGACGGGAACCCAAAAGTTCTGACTGTTGCTTGGATAACCCCAAATCAAATACTAAATCATTTAATTCACTTTGAACAATCTCCATTATCTCCCAAATCAATAGCTTGCCAATTTAAAGGCGCAATGGCACTGGCAAATTTGTATTATGAGGAACAGGTCGTATGGCAGATTGCAAATTTGGATATTCTATATTGTGCTTTGCCTTTTTGGAATATCTTTCAGTCTTTGTCAGGCAAAAATAACAATCGTCAGAATGATTGGTGGGTTCTCGCTATACCATTGGAACTGCAAAAGGCATACTTTTTCTCTTTCCCTTCATCCACTGCACCAATGATACACTACAACCAACACAGCACACATGGGGAGAAATTTTGCAATTTCGGCGCGTTTGACTCGACATTCTCGTCTTCACATACACTTGCTTATCGATACACAGAGAGCCTCTCAATTCGAAACTCAACAGAACAGTGATGTTTAACATTTATTTTATGTCTAAAGTTGTAAACAACCCAGTCTAGGTAATTTTTCCGTTGTAAAATGGACCCAATTTATCCGCCCCACAATAAAATTGTTTATCTGCCAATATAAAAGGTTCTAATTAGGCTCTAATTGGCTATAGGGTCATTTAAAGACTTAATCATAATTGCTCTTACACTGTAGTTTTTTAATTTATATCACTTCGGAGGATATACTATTGCTTATCGATACACAGAGAGCCTCTCAATTCGAAACTCAACAGAACAGTGATGTTTAACATTTATTTTATGTCTAAAGTTGTAAACAACCCAGTCTAGGTAATTTTTCCGTTGTAAAATGGACCCAATTTATCCGCCCCACAATAAAATTGTTTACCTGCCAATATAAAAGGTTCTAATTAGGCTCTAATTGGCTATAGGGTCATTTAAAGACTTAATCATAATTGCTCTTACACTGTAGTTTTTTAATTTATATCACTTCGGAGGATATACTATTGTCACTACTTGCTCCCTTTCTTCTGCCATTTGATGTATTGTTGGCGTCACCTCACACACTAACAAAATTTTGATTTCGGGTAGAACTTCTCGATCGGCAGTAAGTTCTGATAGTAGACACCAGTCTAGAATGGACAGATTTTTCAATCCGAGAAAATATTTGAGTTCAATGTCCCATTTTTTTTTGATTCACTAAGACATATTTACCTCAGAATTCATTATGGTTCCTATTAGAAGACAGTTCTTTTGACCGTTAAGGAAAAACGCTCGAAATTGAAAGTTAACGTCTTCGACTTTTTCAATACTCTGTACAAGGTTATTAGATTTCCTCGTAATTATATTTTGTATATGTTCAAGGGCCATTATAAATAGGACTTTTATGGATTTTCACTCTAGACACCAAACAAAGACTGTTAATTTTTATCAACAAGTGATATAAACGTTCCAATTTGATGACTTCATCGAACAAATATCCTTGGTTTACGAATATTTATTTCAAGTTCGAGATAAATTGGATTTGATTCGAATTCCATACACACATGCAGAAAAGTAAGGGATATTCGTAATTTATTGCACAGGGTAACAAAATAAAAACAAAAATTTGATGCCGGAAATCTAACATCTGATTTTAGATGTTTTTAATGTGCTGATTCCAAAAATGCCACCAGGTTTTTTCTATCAGCTCTAGTTTTTGAGATACAGGTTACAGGTTAATTGATATTTTTTTTTGATAAAGGACAACAAATAATGAGATAAGTATGTACTTAATCGTCAAAATAGAAATTTCCCAGAATCTAATTAACCAAATGGATACTTGGAATTGTCCCTGACTCAATATTCCTATACTATGAACTACTCAATACACTGGTCTTAATTACTTTGATACCTGTAATTGCCTATGCTTGGCTGTACTCGATTTAGTATATTAATGAGTTGAGTAAAGTTGTGTTATCATTTTGTGTAAATTTTGGTCGTTTTGTAGTATCAAGACACTAAACGGAAACAATGGCATCCACAAGCAGACGTACCTGTATAAATCATCCCGATGTTTTTTGTTATGTGTGTGGTGAATACACTTTGAAAGAGAGCAGAAAAACGATTTCTGACTTTGTGAAAAGAGCTTATCTAGCCTATTTTGGCGTTCATTTAGGAGAGCAAGATAAATCTTGGGCCCCACATTTCATATGTAAAACATGTGTTGAACATTTGCGACAGTGGACAACTGAAAAAAGGAAGTGCCTAAAGTTTGGTGTACCAATGGTTTGGAGAGAACCGCGAAACCATCATGACGACTGCTATTTTTGTCTCGTTAATATTAAAGGCATAAATAGAAACAATAGACACAAATGGACATATCATGATTTAGATTCTGCAAGAAGACCTGTAGCGCATTCGGAAGAAATACCCGTTCCATCATTCATCAGTCTACCCGAACTGACAGAAGATGATACAGAAACATCAACGTCTGACGAAGTTCAAAGAATTCGATCAGAAAACAACAGCGAATTTGAAGCAGATATAGCAACTCCGCAGTGTTTCAATCAAGAAGAACTAAACGATCTGATGGCGCCTTTTTATTGACAGTTCAAAACGTAGTTTAAAATGTGTTCTTTTACATAACGGTAACGAATATGGCTCAATTCCTATTGGTCATTCTACTACCATGAAGGAAGAATATGAAACAATGGCATTAGTTTTGAGAAAAATTAAATACGAAGAACATCAGTAGGCAATTTGTGTTGATATAAAAATGGTTAACTTCCTCCTTGGGCAGCAGAGTGGTTATACATGATATCCTTGTTTTTGTGCCTTTGGGACAGCAGAGCTAAAAATGAGCACTGGGTTAACAAAAATTGGCCTTCAAGAGATGTCATGATTCAAGGAAAACAAAACGTGATCAACGAACCTTTGGTTTCAAGAGAAAAAATCTTACTTCCGCCCTTGCATATCAAGCTAGGCCTAATGTAATGTATTTGTCACGTAAATTTCCTTGCATTAGCACGGAAAAACTAAAAGCTGGTATATTTGATGGTCCTCAAATAAGGCAACTTGTTAAAGATCCACAATTCACCACAACAATGAACGAGACAGAATCCAACGCTCGGTGTTCAGTTGTTCAAGTAGTACAAAATTTTCTTGGCAATCATAAAGCAGAGAATTACGTAGAATTAGTGGAAACTATGCTTTCAAATTTTAATATTCTCGGCTGTAACGTGAGTATAAAAGTTCACTACCTCCACAGCCACCTAGATCGTTTTCCAGAAAACGTAGGTGATTGTAGTGAAGAACAGGGGGAAAGATTCCACCAGGATATTAAAACTATGGAAGATCGTTATCAAGGACGATGGGATAGCCACATGATGGCGGACTACTGCTGGAACCTTCAGCGAGACTGCCCTAGTAAACTCCATTCTAGAAAGTCGTAAGAAAATTTTTATGTGATTAGTGACTAATGTAATTAATAATAAACTTTTTGCAATAAATACTTAAATCCATGTGTCCTTGTTTTTTTAACTGGCAATAGTAATATTATATATTATAACAGTTATAACGTAAAATATATACACAATTTTTTTTTTTTAAACTAGATCTGATACACAAAATCTGAGAACTTTTTTACATTCTGCATCCAAAAATTACTCAGGAACAGTTAAAAAATCGCAGGCACCAAAATGTGTGTTGGCTTGTGTTATTCAAAATTGTTGCTTTTACATGTTGATTTATCTCCTCACGACTGTGATTTGGAGCACCGTCCACTTAAAAAATATTATTATTCACTTCTCCAGCAGTAAATTATGGACAAAAATTTTGTAAAATTTATTGGACCGAATTGAAATCGTTCAATGTTCTATTTAAATTTAATTTAATAAGGGCAGTTGCATTTAAAATAAAATAAAAAATTACGTTAAGGGGGAACTGCACGCACTAATACGGATCATTTGCAAGCCTTCCGCCGCTGCAATATTATGTTATAACTATAAGAGATATGTATTAGCTTCAATGTAATTTTAATAGGGAAATACGTATAGTTGGGCGCTAAAGGCGATTTTTTGTGAAAAAATCAAATCTAGAGTTACAAAATAAAAGTAGATTTGTCCATTTTCGACCACTTTTTGACGCACATATCTTCGCATATAACTTTTTTTCCACAAAATGGCTCTTTACCGCCTTACATTGATCCTTTGTCTACGTAACTGCAAAATTTGAAATGGTACATCGTACTCATGTCTTTGTATTTCTGCAGCGCGTGAACCCTTTTGAACCCATTTTTAACCGAAATGTGATTTAATTTACCTATACATAACACATTTTTTGGAGGTTGGACGTGCAGGAAGTTTTTTTTAATGCGTAAGTACCTTTTCATCTTACTTTCAACTCGACTTGTCGCTGGTTTTTCACTTTTTGCGTGTAAGACTATAAATAGAATGAACTTTTAACTTTTACTTCTCTCGTAAAAGGGAAGTTTTGTAATCGTGAAAACATCAACCTCCGAAATTTTTTCAGATCTTTACGTTTCAGGGTCCTAGATGACGAAAAAAATGTTTTCTCGATTCCTTCGGTTTGTCTGCCTACCTGTATGTCTGACTGTCAGTCAGCCTGTCTGTCTGTCTGTTCGTGATGCAGCTAAAAAATTACTTGCCCAATTGACTTAATTTTGGTAAAAAATTAAGGGTCATATGGGGACGACCTAGTAATATTTTGGTAAAAACCCAATATTACAAAACAAAATGGCCTCCTAGCGAAATGTTAAAAAAATTATTACTAAAAAGGTGCTTATTTAATTCATCTCTGGTAAAATGTTGGTACAAATTCAAGATGGCGGAACAAAATGGCGGTTTAATAAAATATTTAAAAATTCAGCCTGAAAAAACTACGTAACAAATTGATTGCAAATTGTGTGCCATAACAAATTGTAGTACATAGATTAACAAGTAAAAATGTGGTACTAATTCGAGACGGCGGAACAAAATGGTGGTCAAATAAAATTTTTGTTATCTCTCAGATTTTATATATCTTCGCGTTTTAGCGTCCCTAGATACCAATGTTTTATCAATTCTGTCGGTCTGTTTGTCGGTTTGTCTGTCTGTCAGTTCGCGACATAGCTTAAAAACGACTCATTAGATTGACAAAAATTAAGGCTCATATGAGGTTGAGCTGGTAATATTTTGGTCAAAATCCAATATACCGGAACAAGATGGAGGCCTAGCGAAACACTAAAAAAAATATTACTAAAAAAACGAATTATCTAATTTGCACAAAATCAAGTGTTATGTAGGAATCAGCTGGTCAAATTTTGGTACGAATACAAGATGGCGGAGCAAAATTATATTCAGAAGAAGAGAGGATGGAACCGCAACCTCGCTTCATCAGAATCTGATAAGGATAAAAATAAACAGATGTTAGAAAATAGACAGAAAAATTGGAATGATGTTCTTAAACGAAAAAAAGCGCAAAGAAAAACTGGATCTAATGATGATTTTGGAGATTTCGAGGCAGGAAAAATACCAAACAAAAATAAGAAAATTTTGTTGTTCATAACAAAGGTAAAAGACACCACAACTGAAGATGTAGTTAAAAGTTACATTTCTAAGAAAGGTAACTCAAATATAGATAATATTGAAGTAAAACAATGCCAGGCAAAGAGTGAAAATTCCAGATTTAAATCTTTTATGGTTGGCGTACATCCCGCTTTAAAAGACGTGGTCTATGGTGAGTCTTTTTGGCCTGCAGGAGTGAATTTTCAACGTTTTGACTTTTCTTTGAGGCGCAATTTTTTAGAAAAACGTTTGAGCGGCTAAATGATGTTGCTGAGACTACAGGGGAAGTTAAGCGCGAAACCTCTTCTGCTTCCATGATAGTTTTTCATTTAAACGTAAGAAGTATAAACAATAAAATTCTACCAATATCAGTTATGAAGATATCACTAAGGTTCATTTTGAAAGTTTCAAGTTTGTCACTTACTCGTCAAGGATTGTAACCAGGGGAGGAGGAACTGCTATTTTCGCAAAAACAACAATTAATATTAATGCTGCCAGTACAAAAATTTTACCAGTTGAAGGACATTGTGAGTTCTGTGTGGCGGAGGTGAAACATAGCGGCTTTTATGTAGTTGTAAGTTTGTACAGACCGCCTAATGGACATTTTGATATCTTTTTCTCTGTAATATCAGCCTTAATGGAAGAAATATATAAAGTTAATGTGCATATTATTATTGGGGGTGACTTTAACATCAATTTTGCTATAGCAAATAATACTAATGCGGATCGTTTTTTAAATTTGATGTCGAGTTATGGGCTGTTGCCAACTGTTTCAGGTGTCACAAGATCTGGGACTGGTTCGGATAGTCAAATAGACAATATATTTACCAATATTCACTACGAAGAAATCTCATTCAAGTCCTATCCTATGACATTAAAAAGAGTGTGCCCATTAATTTTAATTTTACGCAGAAAAGATTTTTTGCAGATGAAAGTATACAATTTAGATGACTTCTACAGAATGAATCCTGGATAGATATCTATAATACTCAGGGAGTCAGCAGTAAGTATACTACATTTGAGCAAGTTATCTATTACTATTTCAATATGGCCTTTCCAATGTGCTCAAGTAGACTAAAACCAAAAAATTGGGTAAGTAAAGAAATAAAAAATTATGCAAGTTATATAAAAGATTTATATGTCAATTACAAATTTACACATTCTCAGGAGGATTCAGTGTTCTATAAATCAGAAAGGAAATGTTATAGAAAGTTTTTGTCTGATTACAATAAGTGTGTCAATGATAGTAAAATAATAAACTCAAAAAACAAAAACAAAAAAATATGGAACATTCTTAAACTAACTAACAAAGAATCTAATCTGCAGGACATAAATCAAGCCACAAAATGATAATTTGATTGAGGATCTTTAGCTAATGCTTTTCTTAATTTTCAGTGCCGAAAATTTTCGAGTATATGCCAAATCGTACTTTTCCTACCATGTTTTTTTCATCCTGTGGATGAGAATGAGGTTTATAAAATCATCTGTATTCTTGATCAGGGCTGATAATATTTTGGTATTAAGGTCTGTGGGTGAATTTGTTTGTGTGCCACTGAGTCATATCATTAATGAAAGCTTTTTAATAGGTACCTTTCCGAGTGGCCTGAAGAAAGCAAAAATGGTTCCCATATACAAGAAAGGTGATAGACAGGACTGTGCAAACTATAGGCCTATATCTCTGCTATCTGCAGTGTCAACGGTCTTTGAGAAAGCAATATATACCCGAATAATAAACTTCTTAAATAGACACAATATATTAAATAAACAGCAATTTGGATTTAGACGGCGTAGTACCTAAGTATTAAAAATTGTTGGCCGGTCTTTATTTTGACTTGTCAAAAACCTTTGACAATCTCAATCATGCTCGAATTTGCAAATGTCAAAAATCAAGTATTGTGTGGAAGCTTGCTAAAATTTTGGAAAATAGAGCTAATGTGGTGGGTATTTTTAAGGGTGAAAAACAGTATTTTTCTAAACAGACGTCCAGCACACAGGGAGTGCCGCATTTCTTTTTGTTGTATATGTAAATGATTTAGAGATCATTCGGGGCATAATGTGTAAGTATGCTGATGACACTTCGGTGATAATTGCTGGCGAGTCCAAATTCGAATTGTCTAGTCAAGTGGCAAGCAAGCATATGTCACAGTGGTGTCAACTAAACGTGGATAAAATAGGCACTTTTTCGAAATCTGAGGCTGACCAAACATCGCTTCTGGTAAGGCTGAATCTAGATCGATCACAGTTGTAAGTTTTTGGCAGTGGGTTTGGATAACTGGGAAACCCACATAAGGGAGCTGTGCATGTACATAAATGAATATTCAATCTGTTAAAACTTTCTGGGGATCCTCAAGTAAGCTAACACAGATTTTTAAAACACAAAAAAGTATAAGAAGATGTATTTTGGGACTTGGTTATAGGGATTCCTGTAGACAACATTTTTCTAATCTGAACATCGTGACTGTTCCATCTTTGTATTTGGGTCTTTGGTAATGCTGGTTAGATGTAACCCTAATGATTTCCAACATAACTTTGAAAATTATGGTGCAAATTGACAAGTCAAAAATTATGGGAATGACCTGATAATATTTTGGTAAAAATCCAGTATGCTGGAACAAGATGGCGGCCTAGTGAAGCGTTATTATTACTAAAAGACCTAATTATCTAATTTACCTCAAATTTTGCACAAAAATCAAGTGGTACATAAGAATGAACTGGTAATATTTTGGTATGAAAAACTATAAAATTGACAAGCAAAAATTACAAATATTTTGGCGGCCGGAACAAGATGGCGGCAATATTAAATAATTATCCAAAAAATCAAAAAATCAAGTGTAAAAAACTGATAACATTTTGGTATGAATAAGTACAAAATGGCGGTCCAATAAAATATTTAAAAAATCAGTTTAAAAAACTACTTATTAGATTAATTTCAAATTTTGTGCAAGCATTAAGTGTGATATGGAGATAAACTGGTTTGTTACGAATTCAAGGTAGCGGAACAAAATTGCGGTCAAAGAAAATTATCAAAAATCACGTAAAAAAATCATCTTATTCAAATGACTTTAAATTTTGCAGAAAAATTAAATACAATATAAGGATAAAATGGTACGAACTGAACATGACGTAACAAAATAGCGGTGTGTGTCAATGTAAAAACTACTTATTGAATTTATTTTAAATTATGCCCAAAAATCAAATGTGGCATAGGAAGAAACTGGTAAAATATTGGTAGGGAATCAATATGATGGATTAAAATAGCGTTCAATAAAAATGTTTGAGAAGACAATATATTTATATATGTGTTTCTAAATAACTATGTATTGAATTAAATTGGTTCACACTTTACTATTCCTAATAAAAGGAAATATTCATACCGTGGGAATTTCTGGGTAAAGGAAATTTACCGATTTTTTTTTTGGTTGTAGTAGAATTTAAAAAGTTTGAAATTATTTTAATTCTGTTAATTTGACTACAGATAAAAAAACTGTCAATAGATCCGAAACGTTGCATTACAGACCCCTATTTATAGTAAGAGAGTTCATATTAGCCCAGGAAAAATGCGACATTCTGTATAAATAAAAAACAAAATAAAATCAAACTTTAAAAAAACAAAGAAATATTTGTGTTTAAATTTTTCCTCTATCTTTTATAGTTTTCTAGATAAAGGGATAGGACATCTTATTTTAGACACCCTGTACAGTATATATACAAGTTATGTCTTTCATAACCTTAATAAATTGAAGAGTTCTTTACGAGAGAAGTATCGGGTGAAGCCGATTTTTTAAATAATCAACAATAAAAATATAATAGCCTTACCACATCTTCTTGAATCCTTGTTGATATACAAGCACAAATTAAACTCCATTTAAAACTGTCAATGTTCTCACTTAACACTTGACTATTTTTCATTCGAGACTAATCATAACGTACAATGGAAAATAATATACCGGTAACTGTACTCCATGCGGGTGCTAGCTACATAAAATTTTACCTCTTATCTGGTCGTGAACGCACTGAAGTTTTTATGAAAACCAATGCTAATATTTTATACTGTACTAGTACATATAATATACTAGGGGAAAGACGGGCATAATGATTTTCTACATAACTTAATTATTTGAAAAGCTATCTCTCTCTTATTAGATTCCCATTAGATACAGTGTATCCCAGATTCTCTTCTCTATATAGGGATATCGGCTCCTATTATACCTACTGCAAAGGTTAAATGATAAAAGTTTTAGAGGAAACTTAGCGCATTTAGTTTTTCGCCAGTAAATCCAAAACGGTATATGTGACAGCTGTCAAAATGTGGCAATATTGGGCCACTTTTTTAAGACGAATAAGACGGCATGTCCATCGTCTTTTGTTATCCCGCAACCCGCCCCAACTTTCGTTTTTCTTATGGCCGCCATATTGGATTTTTCGATTTTTAGAAAGGGCGTAAAATTTCCGCACTAATGATGTGTCACAAGTGCATAAAAGATTTGAATATCAACGAAATATCACACTTCCTAAAGTTAGGTCTCAATTTTTTTGTAAGGCAGCGCTGATTTATTTGTAACAAAAGTGGGCTTTGACTTTTTTTCTCAATAAAATTATAAATCTGACACACAAATTGGTGAGATGTGTTGAAAATGGCCGTTATTCCCTATTCAAATGAAGAAAAGTTTAACATTTTAACGCTATACTTGCAGAAACGCCGATATTACCTCAGCAAGGTATTTGGAGATGTACCCCGTATGCCCGTAACGATGGCAGCCTTATAAAACCCAAGTTAGAAAAATAGTAGTTAATTTAATTAACCATGGGGCCTTCGAACAACCTAGAAGCGGATACAATATTGAAAATGAAAATCGAGACACAAACACTTTACAAGCTATCAGCGAAAACCCTGGTGCATCGGTAAGAACTGTAGAACAGGAAATTTATGTACCAAAATCAACGGTAAAGAGAGTGTTAAAAAAGAATAAGTACCACCCATACAAACCCGTAATAGTTTAAGGGCTTGAGGAAACTGATTTTCCAAGACAACAACGCTTCTGTGAGCAGTGGCGGTTCGTGGTTGGTGAATTATGTTGGGAGGTGTATAACAAATTTAAAAATAGGCATACTTAAAACAAAAATAAATATCTTATCTTTAAATTCTCTTGAAGTTCAGGTCTACTCTTCGTTCTTTAGAATTGTAAAAATGCTGAATGACACGTTCGTTAAAATTGCACGTACATTCCTTTTATAAACGATTTCTCGATACTTAACATTGCTAAAGCGGCTAGCCTATCTTGGCCCAACTCCTCAGCAAAACGTATAAGCCCTCGAAAAATCCCTGGATTTTCATACAAAGCCGTTTCATCATGGCCACGTAGTGCCAGCTCGAATGCCCCACAAAATTTTACACAATTTATAATTTTGTTTAAAATATAACGATTTTTGGATACATTTTCATTAAAATCTCTAAGCGATTTTCTATAAGCTGTGTCTAGCTGAGTGCGAATATCAACAGTTCCGACCGTAGGATAGTTCACCGAATATTTCATGTGACCTGCAGAAAACGCATGATTTTTTATTTTTTCTTTTAAGTGTTTTAAGTCTTTAATACCGGTTTTGCACCATAATGAGTCCGACGAGTCCTTAGAAAACCACAAAGAAACATAACAGTAAAATGAGTTAGAGACTTCACAACCACATACCCTGTTAGCTAAATCGTACATACTTTTGCGAAAGTTTCGATGAACTTCTTTATTTTTGTCTTTACTAGTTTATCGTATACTAAGTTCTGGCAAATTGCGACCACTTACCTTGAATTCGGTTATTTTCTCAAAATTAAGTTTGTTAGCACTCTTTAGTTGTTTAATTTTTTGCACTACCGACATTTTATTTCATCTACATTCACAACTCAAACATAGACCACCTTGAAATTGATTATGCCGCGGCCGATCGATCGAATTATGAGAAGAGACCGGGTGATGACCCAAATCGCGATTTCATATTCCATTTGCTATCACGTTCGGCTGCCGCTCGGTAGCTGTGAAATTTTCGGGTACTTTCGTCAAGCTTTAAGGTAATCAGGGCAATTCGGACTGGAAAAGCCGCCACTGTCTGTGAGTGGTATACTAGGAAGTGTAATGCAAATCCCGATTTTGTAAATCATGTCTTGTGGTCCGATCAGAGTAGGTTTACGAATTGTGGGGTTTTTAATAGGCACACAGTCATCATTGGGCTGTGGAAAACCCTCACGAAGTGGCAGAGAGACGCCTACAGGCCAAATTTGGAAGTAACATTTGGTGTGGGATCATTGGTAATTTAATCTAACTTACCTTTTTTAACTGGGTACCTATTTATAAAGTATTAATCTTTTGAGGAAATCGACTTATAAGACTATTTTTGTTTGACTACAACCTAAACGGACAGAAATACCTAGAGCTTTTGCAAATCCAGGTTGTGCCGGCTTTATGAGCTACTCTAACAGAAGATGAGTTTAGAAGAACCTGGTTTCAACAAGATGGATGCCGGCTTACAGCAACATTCAAATCAGGAACTTCTTAAGAGAGCAATTTGACGAAAGAATTATTTCCTGAAATGGTCCAATATCTTGGCCTCCTAGATCCCTGACCTCTCACCCTTGGATTTCTACCTCTGGGGTAATACGAAGCATGAGGTCTATGAATTTGATCCCCCTGCGACCATAGAAATCCTGAGACCAAGAGTTTTGGACACATTTAGAGAAATATTAACGGAAATACGCTTGCCAGGGTTGTTGCAAATCTGTGAATTAATGTTACCCAGATACGAAGTAGTTAAGAACTTATTTAGTTTTTTTTTGTGTTTATTTCCGTTCATATTGTATTGTATGTATATGCGTTTAATACATTACTTATTAACGTAATCTTGTGACAAATAAATCATGGCCTCCTTAGAAAAAATTGAGACCTAACTTTAGGAAGTGTGATATTTTGATGACACTCAAATCTTTAATGCACTTCTAGAAATCGAAAAATCGAATATGGCGGCCATAAGAAAAATGAAAGTTGAGGCGGGTTACGGGATAACAAAAGACGATGAAGACATGTCGTATACGCCATTTTATTCGTCTTAAAAAAGTGTCCCAATAATGTCAGACTTTGACAGCTGTCAAATTTACCGTTTTGGATTTACTGGCGAAAAACGAAATCCGCCATTTTCGGTTTTTCGCCGATATTTCCAAAACCAATTGATCGACCGTAAATCTGAAGCCGGATATCGAATGCAATAAGTTTCCTCTAAAACTTTTCCCATTTAACCTTTGCTGTAGGTATAATAGGAGCCGAGATCCCTATATAGAGAAGCGAATCTGGGACACTCTGTATATGACTTTCGATCTTTGTCCACTGATTTATTTTTTTATGGAATAACCAAAACTTTTAATTTCTTAGTAGGATCTAATGGCAGACAGCGTCGGAGGCTTTTACCAGATCCAAAAACATGCATTCCTAATTATTATCTGAACAGTTATTAATGTCAGAAGAAAGCCTAACAAATGTATTTTCTTACCCAAATCTATAGTGCGTTAGCTCATTTGGTGATTTTTAGGAGAGTGGTTAAAGATAAGTGTTCCTATATGCATTTTGATACCATCTTTTGCATTTTCAGCGCACTTATAAAAGACGATAACTTCTAAATGGTTGTTATACTAGACAAAACAGATTATTTTAAAAGAGTAGACAATCTGATTCAAACTGGTCCTAAAATGATAACAGAATTAAAAAGTTTTAAAACAGTGTAAAAACCTTGTGTCCGATAAACTAAAATTCAAACTAACACATAGTAACCCAGTTATCTAAACTGTATTTAAAATCCATAAACCTGGGAAGTCCATGAGACCTATTGTTTCAGCTGTTGGATCACCAAAATATTTCAAAATGGTTAGTAGAAGAATTTTAAATATCTCGTATGATAACTTTGAGGTTACTGACTCGTTAGAATTCTTAGATAAAATTAAGAGGGTTCACTTAAAAGAAGGTGAAATTTTAATATCTTTTGATGTAAGCTCATTGTTTCCTAGTGTACCCATACCACTAGCTTTAGAGTACCTAAAGGTACTTGAAATCAATAATTTGAAGAAAGAAATTATTGATGAATATTTACTTCTCACAAAATTATGTATGAATCAAAATTTTTTTCAGTTCAACAATAAATATTATAAACAACTTGAGGGAACTGCGATGGGCAATTACTTATCTCCGTTCCTTGCAAATTTGTTTATGGGCAGATTAGAAACCCAATTCAAAAAAGAACTCAGGGTGTGGTATAGATAAGACGATATATTTGCTATTTTTGATATTTTGGACACTTTCTTAGAAACATTAAACAATAAATATCCTTCCATTAATTTTACGTACGAAAAGGAGAACAATGGACAATAACCTTTTCTCGACACGTTAGTTATTAGAAATAACGATAAATTAGAATTTGATATTTATAGGAAATTTACTAATACTAATAGGTATATAACATCCGACTCATTTCATTACCGTCAACACAAAATGGCAGCATTCCATTTCTTAACTCACAGGTTCGTCAATTTTCCATTAAGTAAAGAACGTTTTAACAATGAAATGAATCGGATTAAAAATATAGCTAAAAGTAATAGATATAATGATAATTTTGTACATAAATTAGTAAATAGACATGAGCATAAGAAAATGTTAAAAGATGCCACTACTCTTCAAACACCTGAGGCTTCCAATAAATTCATAGTAATCCCATATGATCCCAGATATACAAGAGGTCTAGAAAAAGTATTTAAAAACGTAGGTTTTAGAGTAGCCTACAAAACGGAGAACAGTTTGAAAAATCTCCTTGGAAACCCCAAATACAAAGTCGACTTGAGGGAGAGGAGTGGCATCTATGAAATTAGCTGTAATGACTGCGATCTAAAATATGTTGGGCAAACTAAACGCTTCATAAACATTCGTTTTAAATAACACATGGCACATTTAAGATACGGAAGAACAGAAAAGTCAAGCGTTGCCCAACATGCTTTGGAAAACAATCACCGATTAGGAATTAAAAATGTATTTAATAATAGATTATTGGATGTATTTGAGAGTATAGAAATAGTTAAATGTGGTAAAAAAGCACTAAATAAAGACAGAAGGCCTATTCCCTATAGTCCTATCTATTGTTTACTTGACAACGGTGCAGTCGGGTGCAACCAAGTGTGACCACATTTACCTATAAATAGTCTCGGTTAGGATAAGTTACTTTAGTTTATGTCATCTGCTGATGATGCTAACTTGGTTAGCGAAACGCACGTCCAGAACGTAACAAATTGTGGTGTGGTGTGGTTAGAACTCTTGTATTTTGATCTATCCTTTTCTTCTTAATCTGAATATGCTGGTATTTATACCAATAATTGGTAATATTTTATTGTGGCATTTGCGAAAAAGGTAATATATTTCAAGAAGTTTCAAATGCAGCAACTCATAAAGAAAACTGGCCTCGTCAGTAAATTCTTACAGATTCCTTTGTGTCTCTAGCTAAAAAATTACGAATAATAATTCTTTTGTTCGACTTGGGTGAAACATTAGTTGCAAGCAGTATTCCGTTCAATAAACTTAACAATCCCACTTTGAAATGATTCTTGGAAAAGTACTATACAAAGTCAAAAAATTTTGAATGAGTGGACGTTATATGAAAACTACTTAACCGTTATTTACCCCTGTGTTCTGGAAGAAATAAGTAATAACTAAATTTAAATTTCCGCCGATGAAACTACGAATTCATGTGGCCGCTACTTAGTTAATTTAATAGTTAGAAAGTTAAGCTCTTAAACTTTTTTCACCTTGCTAACTTGCCTGCAAAATTCTCGAAAAAACTACCCCTTCCAATTGCTAAATGTGTGAATAATTCTATAAAAAAAATTTCCGGATTCCTTCATCTATGGATGAAAGGGTCTCTGTTTTTGTTTGATATAGCTCTATACTGGAGGCTACGCAGGCCTTTCATTTTTTTCCCTATTTAATTGTCACCATCTTTCTTTATATTTCAGATACTGTTACAAAAATAAATGTTATCATTAATAAAGACTTGAATTTTCATGTATATATATATCGAATATTTTTGAAAATGTAAAACATTTTTAGGCTTATATATAGCTTGGAAGCCACATATAGAATATTTAAGAACACACATAATTGGAATTTATTGCTTTCGTTTATTCAAAATTGCAGTATGTGATATCAGGATGGAGCTCTGTATGTAAAAAATAATAAAACCATTAGAAAAATTACAAAATAAGTCAATAAAATGTATTTACCGTTTACCATATCTGGAGCCCACCATTAACATATATATGCTTAAAAATATTTTAAAAATTTCTATAGAAGACAAATTAATTGTTTTTCACCATTAAACTTAAAAGTAATTTTCTAATTTAATTATTACAATAATTTACCAAAACGATTAAACATTATTAACGAAATTGATGTCTTTAAAAAACAATTACAGAATAAATATCTTTCACATTTGATATTTCACATTATATATATAGTTTTTTAATGTTTACAGTTTTTATTTTCTTTTTAACTCATAATACTGTTTACACCTTTATATGTTTTATATTAATTGTTAATTAGTATTAATTTCTGAGTTCGTTAAAGCCATTCAAGATGCTTTAATAAAAAACGTTGCTCTTAATAAAACACATGTTTCACACATACCTGAAGCCATTAAAAACTGAAATAAAAAATTTGCCCTTAATTGGCGACAAGGATCTTTTAGGCCTATCCGCCGAGCTTAAGTAATGGAAAATATGAAGGTAACAATAAATACTCATATTCCATATGAAAGAAACTTGTCAGTTGAAAGAAAAATTAACAGAATGCTAAAAAACCTCGTCTTTCAAGCTTTATATCAGATAAATTAATACATACATTTTCCTGCATATTTCCCTTCTTTTATTTTGCATATTTCAATATATTTTAGTTATTTTATAGCATTTAATACGGTCTTTAGTTATATCATAAAATCAGCAATATAACATATAAAGGGCGTTTTTGAAAATAATGCATTTCCAGGCACCGCTTGTATCCCAGCTATCTGATAACTTATCAACAAGGCGAAAATTGTTGCTTATATAAATTTTTCCGCAGAATTCAGTCCCGTTTTCGAAAAAGTTATCGAAATCGAACTCTACTTTATTGTTTGAAATGGATCACCCTGTATATTATTCTTAATATTTATTATGAATAATGTGGGCTTATACATGTATGCAGTTATTTAGAAAAACAAGCTCAAAATTCGAGACTTTCAAAACATTTTTGGAATTTAAGAATATGGAATGGGGAAAATGAAAGTTTTTTTAAAAATGTATTTAAATATCGATGATTTTATTAAAAAAAATACTTTTATTCTCACAGCCTCTTACTAAAAGTCAAAATGTTTTTTAAAAAACATTTTCAGAAAAAAAAAAATACACCAAACGACTATCTTGATTTTTTAAAAATAACTGTTTAAGCTGCCTCACTTTATGTTGGATAAACATATACCTTATTTTCCTCGTCTTTCCCCTACATATCTACTGTTTTGCACGACAAGCGATAACCGATTAATTATAGAGAAGTTTTAATAAACTGTTATAATATAATTTAAATTCTTCTTCATGGTCTGTCAAGTTTATCATTATTTCGTTTTGTGATTGCCGCGAATATATGGCATTGCGTTTTTCTTTTGGCCTAGAAAGGTTTTTTGCTGAGTATATTTCCTGATAAGGCTTTCTCAGCAATGTACTTGATACATGAAATTATTTTTATTAATTTATTAAAGTGTTTTTTGTCACTGGCTTTATTCCTATAAAGACAATGTTTTAGTTATTTATTTAACTGCTGAAGCGGCAATTTAGTCTGTTCGTTTAAAAATTATTTGTTTGCTTCTCGAGAAATGTTTTACGGCCTCTTTAGCAATTAGTTTATTTTTGAAAATCGTTCGTTAGAACCACTTGTCTTTCACGCGCCTATAATTCGTGGTATACCCAGATAACTGTATACAGTAGCGTGTAGCGTTTTAACTTTAAAACCTTGCCATTTATTTATTTTTCGTCTTCTTTACCAGAATATAAATTTAGATTTTAATTTGCACTCCTAATTGACTTTATTAGGTCACACTTTCAACCCTGACTCCGGTTTGTTGCCATCAGTTAGGCAACTAACAAATCAGAAGTAATTAATCAGATACATCTTACAATGTTGACAATTCCCTTCCCTAAAATCTCATGAGTCATTTAATTTGTCTCCAATGCATTTCATTAAAAAATCAAATTTTCTGTATCATGGCTTGGCCGATGTCAGCTGGAAAACAAATGAACAAGGGGACGCCTAAGGTCTTCTGGCTGTGAAGAGACGCGAAAAGGGCGCGATGCTTTTTATTCATGTATTTTGTGAAAAATGTATATTTTTGAATTAATTTATTACTTCCTGTGGCATAAATGCACGAAGCAACATAATGTTCCGGCGAAATTTACGGCATCCCTTTAGTTAAGGTAAGCGATTTGCTGTTAACTTAAAGTTTTTTTTTGTTGAAAGCCACTTTTTTGCACATTTTTCTAGTTTTGAAAAAGATGCGTAGTTAACATAACCTATTTTTTAAGAAATCATGGTTCTTGAGATTAGACCGTGTCAAAAATGGAAACACTTTCCGACGTTTCGCCTTCGATTGAACGAGGCATCTTTAGGGATCTTTATTTCACGAAATTAGAACAATGAATGATTATTCCACGGTTTAAATGGAGAACGTTATCTAAATTTACTAAATTACGAAATCCAAGATCTTATTAATAGACTGCCAGGGCACCTAAAACAGGAAATAATATTCCAACAGTATAGCGCTCCGTATCATACTGTGAGACCAGTAATCAATTTTTAAAATGGTAGATTTAATTCATTGATGGGAAAACACGGGACAGTACCATGGCTTGCAAGGAATCCTGACTTGACACAACTGCATTTTTATGGGAAAATCTAAAGTAATTAGGTTATAAAGATAGAACCAACAATGTCGAACATTAAGACAAAAAAAATTAATCAAACGAACGCTGTAAGAAATTCTATAATAGCAAAAATTAAAATTATTTACACCATATGTATTGTCAAGGAAGACGGATATGTTGAGAACGTTGTGTAATATATAATATATAATATAAAATTAAATATTGATATTTGGTATCGTTTATACTTAATTTTAAATAATATATCATAAAATACGGAATAAGAATCAATTAAATGTCAATACCGTCTAAACTATTCGTTATAGGTATAGGATATGTACAGGGTGTCCCATTTTCGTAGGTTTTACGGGGTTTCCAGCTTATGAGTAGAGATAGAGAGATGCGGTTTTCGCGACACCTTGCTACTTTTCGATGAAACTAAAGAGGCCGCAAACAGATTTGCCCTAACCATTTTAGTTTCCGTGCTACAGGGTGATTTTGAAAATTTGACATTTTCGGACACCCCCTGTAACTCAGCTATC
Source organism: Kuschelorhynchus macadamiae (assembly GCA_030620095.1). Lineage (NCBI taxonomy): Eukaryota > Metazoa > Arthropoda > Insecta > Coleoptera > Curculionidae > Kuschelorhynchus > Kuschelorhynchus macadamiae. The sequence continues at coordinate 313,471 of JAUTXW010005202.1, read as the reverse complement.
GTAAAATATATTTAAAATGTTTCAACTGGTATTTATAGATTTTTTCACGTAGAATTCAGTGGCGTACTCAGATTTTTGCTGAGAGTCATAGTTTTTGACATATTGGCATAACCTACTATTTTTTAAATGGGACACCCTATATATTATTTTTTCATCTTATTCTTCGTGTCGAGAGCTTTTCAAAAACATACCATAAGTCATATTTATTTTCATAAATAACATGAAAAAATGCATTTTTCTTTAAACGGATTTATGGCATAGCAGATCAATCGAAATAAGAGAAGGTGGCTATGGTAGCCATGGCAACGCCAACAAAAATATGATCAGGCAGCCATTACTGCTGTCATTTTTGGCATTATTGCGTTTAAATTTTTCTTGACGTCTATTATAATTATTGTTTTTAATATGGCTCAGAATCAAAAATTTGAATATTTTGAGAAATATGATATGAACGCGTGTTTTATATTGTCTAATGAAGATGCAGATCAGGCGGCAGAGCTTTATCTGAACAGGTTAGTTCTTTTTTATCTTCCTGCATTTTGACTTTATTGGTTCGCTTTATTTTATCTTAGATATCCCGAGAGAAGACAACCAGAAAAAAGAATTTTTCAAAAAATTAAAAATAATCTTTGCCAATATGGATCTTTTAACAAGCCTCGATCGCGAACTTACAATAAAGACAACGAAGAATCTGAGGTCAACGTTTTAGCCCTCGTTCAGACAGCTCCTGAAACATCTTGCAGGAAAATAGACGAAGAGGCGGGTGTACCGAAAACCAAAGTGCAGAAAATTTTGAAAAAGCACAAATTCAAACCCTATAAATACAAACTTGTGCATCATCTGCATCCTGGTGATGCAGAGCGCAGATTGGAGTTCTGCAATTGGTTTATAAATATGAAGGCAGAAGATATCGATTTTGAAAAAAAGATTATTTGGTCAGACGAGGCACATTTTACTAGTTCAGGGATTTTAAATAGACACAACACGCGATTTTGGAGTCAAGAAAACAACCATGTTATTTTTCCTAGGGAGCGTCAGGGCAGATTTGGATTCAATGTCTCCTGTTTTATTTTCAACCGAAAAATAGTTTACCAAATATATGAAGGAAATCTGAATTCGATTGGTTACGTGCGAATCCTAGAAGACGCATTAGGAATTTTGGATGATGTTCCCTTGGCTCAACTAAATAGGATTTATTTCCAGCAAGACGGAGCTCCAGCCCACAATGCCAGAATAAGTCAAAACTGGCTTAACGACCATTTTCCTGGAAGATGGATAGGAACACACGGACCTGTTCGATGGCCACCACGATCCCCTGACCTCTCAGTTTTAGATTTCTTTTTGTGGGGTTATTTAGAAAACAAGGTTTATGTAAGGCGATACGAAAACTTAGAACAACTAAGAATGGCCACCGAAAACGCTTTTGCAGAGTTACAAAGACAGACATTTACAATAGAAAATGCATTAAAAAGAATTTTTAAAGTTTGTCACACTTGTAGGACACATAATGGTCTACAATTTGAACAATATTTGTAGTTTTAATGAAATTATAATTATTACCTTTTACCTACTTCCTAATTTTTTCTGATGCTGTTACTTTGTTATTTCGTTAATAAATATTTGTTAACTTTTTCCATGGCCCCACAGCCACCTTCTCTTATTTCGATTGATCTGCTATGCCATAAATCCGTTTAAAGAAAAATGCATTTTTTCATGTTATTTATGAAAATAAATATGACTTATGGTATGTTTTTGAAAAGCTCTCGACACGAAGAATAAGATGAAAAAATAATATATAGGGTGTTCCATTTAAAAAATAGTAGGTTATGCCAATATGTCAAAAACTATGACTCTCAGCAAAAATCTGAGTACGCCACTGAATTCTACGTGAAAAAATATATAAATACCAGTTCAAACATTTTAAATATATTTTACGATAGCTGAGTTACAGGGGGTGTCCGAAAATGACAAATTTTCAAAATCACCCTGTAGCACGGAAACTAAAATGGTTAGGGCAAATCTGTTTGCGGCCTCTTTAGTTTCATCGAAAAGTAGCACGGTGTCGCAAAAACCGCATCTCTCTATCTCTACTCATAAGCTGGAAACCCCGTAAAACCTACGAAAATGGGACACCCTGTACTCTTATTAGTGAATATAGAGGGTTTCGCGACATGGTGCTATTTTTATGTGAAACGAAAGTTGACCCAAACAAAATTTTCATAGCCTTCTTCGTTTTTAAGATACAGTGTGAAATTGAATATATTGCATTTTTGGGCCCCCTCGTATTTCGGTTGTTGTTTAACTTATCCAAAAGATAAAAAACTGGCTCTGATACAGTTTTTCACATAGAATCCACTGGCGTAGTCGGATTTTTTATGTGAGCTGTCGTTTTTGAAATATAACACAAACTTATAATTTTTTTAAAGGAACATCCCGTATATTTTTATATTATATTATTCAGTTCACAATAGGCTTCTCGAAAATATATAATAGTATATACTTTTCTATTCGAATCTCCCAGTAGTTTGCATTTTTTAGAGATAGACTCAGTTTTTGGTAGGGATTGCCTCAACAAAACAAAAGAAAATTGTTGTCATGTAAAATAAATTACTTGTCAAAACCCTCTGGTTCGTTTTGAAGCTGCAACAATTATTTTAAATTTTATAATAAAAAATTTCTAGAAACCAAACGTTTTCTAATGAAGAAAAATACGACATGTTGCTCTGCTTTGCACAATCTAATGAAGATGTTAACGAGCCTTCGGAACTATATTTATTAAGGTATGTTTAGCATTCGTCGTATTTTATAATAAGTACATTTTTATGAAGCTGTTGGCGTTTTAAACATAGGTATACAGAACGAAGATAACCCTGTGATATTACATTTCTTAGAATAAAAAGAAATCTAGTTGATTTCGGATCTTTCAATAAGCCGCGAAGCAAAACCTATAACAAGGAAAACGAGAAAGACGTAGTTACTGTTCTGTCGTGCATTGATGTAGATCAGCCATATCAAACTCAAAGTCACTGGTGAGCCAAAAGCATGAAAACCATCGACTAGGTGGGCCGCAAAACCTTATCTTAAAGAAGACAAACTACTGAACAAACTGAGAAAAAGTACTATTATAGGACAAGTCTGTTTATTAAATTTCCAATAAAAGGACATTACAAAAAACTATAAACCTTAAATGCTTTTGCCAGGTATTTGACATCTTTTGTCTTTAATTAAGTTGTCCATTTGTGGCGCGAATTTATCGGCGGAAATAACTTTTAAAACTGCGTCCAAGTGTACTTCCGTCAATCGCGATCTTGCGGGAGATTTGTTTCCTTTAATCAAAGAAAATAGTTGTTCACACTTATAGGTACTTCCAAACATTGGAAGGATTTTACAGGCAAATTTTCTTATTTCTTGGTATTGAGCAGGCAAGTACTTATAAAATTCGAATGTACCAACACTATCAAATTTTTGTTTTAAATGGGTCTGACACTGAATCTCAATTACTTCCATTTACAATTGAGGGGGAACTTTATCAATATCGATAGTGAAAAGACCAATAGATAGAGAAAAATTGTTTTATTGGGTCTTAAAATCCTGAAAACGCTTCTCTAATTCTGCCAGAAGGCTTCTCTTTTCTCTGATTAAATTTTGTATGATATTGGGACACTTGTGCTATCCTGATATGCCTTACAAGTCAGAAAATGTTACAGATTATCCTCTGCTAACTGTTTTTCCCACAACATCATCTTACACTTGAAAGCTTTCACATGATCATGCATATCTGTAATAACTTGACGTGGTCCTTGCCATTTCGTATTTAAGTCCGACAAGTGTTTTGTGATATGTACTATAAATGAAAGATCTTGTAAAAAAGGTACATCGCATAATAAGCTGTCATCTTCTCCTTTTGTTTCCACGAAAACGCGTATTTCTTCTTTGAGTTTCTAAAACCCACTTTCTAAATCACGTAAAAATGCAGAAAACTGTTGCTGATTAAGGCCTCGTGACTTTATGAAGTTTATAATTTTTTTCACTGACTTTAAAACACTTTCCAACATTATCACTTTTGAGTATAAAACTTCTTGGTGGATTATACAATGAATATGATGATCTCCAGGCATTGAAGGAGCTCCGTCTGTCGCAACGGAAGACAGTTTCGACAAATCTAAATTCAATTCCATAAACAGCATTGAAAATATCCTTCCCAGTTGTTGTATCATGCAATGGTACTAATTCGAGGGAGTTCTTCGTACATATTGATATCTGTATCAACCGCACGAAGAAAATTAAACACCCTATAAAAATTTTGAGCAACAAAAACTTTAAACATCTATAATTACAGAATATTTAATGTGTTTAATTTAGGTAAACTAAAAGTAACATGGAAAGCAAAAAAAAACTTTTTAAGGAAAAAAAAAATCTTAAACATTTCCAAAACCTTTTAGAATTCGTATATACAGCCTGTCCTGAAAAGTTCTTAACAAATGGAAACTAAATTGTTACTCTTCATAAAAAGTTCTGCTTCCTCTGAAAATATTATTGGAATTATAAAACTTAAAAAATATTGTACATTGCCAAAAACTTAGAACAACTAAAATTGCCTTAAGAGAAAACTACCCCTAAGTTTAGGTTTAGAGCAAAATTCCATAAGATAATTATTCTGCGTATTCCGTACGTACTTTTCTAGTAGCAAAAAATGTAATATTTTGCCCTTACGCTAATTACTAAAAAAACTGAGTAGGCTGAAAACAAATTGAACATGCTGTTGTTACAGAAACATAATCTTGCATTGTATTGGCAGTAGCTAATTGAAGTGTTTGGTTATTACATTGAATATTTTTCTGTTATTCTCATCATGGTAGTTAAATTAACAAAACAGGAAAAAATTGAAATTGTGTTAATTGTTGGATATCATTATAAAACATGTCGTGAAGCGGCTGAAATTTTTAATACTAGACATCTAGATAAACAAAAAAGCTATGTTACTGCAAATGTCATATCCAAGTTTAAATCCACTGGGTCTATTGATAATACGTCTAAAAGAAAACACCAAGCCTGGTCTACTACCGCAGGAAATCAAATGCAAGTTTTGCAAGCAGTCGTTGAAAACCCTAAGGTCTCGGTGAGGGAAATATAAAAATCACTTCCGGGTAACATAACAAAGTCAACCGTCTGTACGATTTTACGAGCAAATAAATTCTATCCTTACAAATATAGATATATCTATACACTTTCACCTAGGGATTTTGAAGTTCGTTTTCTGTTCAGTGCATGGTTCCAAGGAGAAGCTATAGATGATTCTTTCTTCGCCAAAAAAATATTAGTTACCGATGAGGCGACATTTACGTTAGACGGAGTATGCTCACAGAACTGCCGCTGGTGGTGTGACGAACATCCAGAGTGTCACAATGAATATACTATACATTTGAAACAAATGTTTAGTGCGGTATTTTGGATAACCAAATAGTAGGGCCGTGTTTCTTTCGTGAAAATTTGACAAGCCCAAATTTACTTGAATTTTTTAAATACTCAATTGTTTGAATTTGTTGAAGAATTGCCATTAAATATCAGGCGTTCACTTGGTATCAACACGACGGAGCACCATGTCATAGGACACAGATAGTTTCCAATTTTTTACAAAGGACTTTTTCAAATCGCTGGATAGGAAGGTATTCTGCAATCCCGTGGCCAGCTAGGTCTCCTGACCTAACCCCGTTGGAATTTTTCCTTTGGGGACTGTTAAAAGAAAAGGTTTATCTTCACAGGCCATTACAAAACGTCGATCACCTGGAAACAGTCTTAAGGCAGTGTGTTCAAGAAATAACGCCAGCTATGGTAAGAGCGGCAATAGCAGAGTTCGTAGAAGAAGCATATTTTGTTCATTATTCATTCTTATTTGATTTTTTATACGATATTGTTAATAAATAAAACTTTTTGTAAGCCCCGTAGAATCAGATTTGAATTTCTTTATAAAATTTAGTATTTTATCACACCTCGGAATATTCGGAATAATTCTATTATGGCATTTTCCTCTAAAACTAAACTTATCGGTAGTTTTCTGTTCAGGTAATTTTAGATTTTCTAAGTTTTTGGCAATCTTGTACAATATTTTTTAAGTTTTATAATTCCAATAATATTTTCGGAGGAAGCAGAACTTTTTATGAACAGTAACTTTTTTCATAAAATGAAAAATAAAAAAAAATCCATTTGTTAAGAACTTTTTAGGACACACTGTATATGTAATAAGATAAAACACTCATTAAAAAGTGTAGAATAAAAAAAATAGATAATATATAGAAAGTCTTGTTTAAAATAAAAAATTAATAGTCGCCACGTCTAAATGACTCACCCCGTATATATAAAAAGTATATAAAGTAAACATTTGATTTACACAATACAACTTTAATACTGAACTCTTTTTCGTGACTTGCACAGATTTCGAGATAAGGTACAGGGTCACTTTACGTGAACCACTCTGTACCGGGTGGTCGAAATTGGTCTGTTTTAACAGAGTAAACCTATTTCCTGACTAGATAGAGCAAAACTGACTTAGGTGTCATGGGCTCGATTTCTGAGAAATGTTTAATGGCAAAAACCGCCTGCCGATATTTTCACTGCCAACTGAGATATAGGGCGTTTTTCAATTTTCGGCCATTTTGAAAATTGTCCATAACTTTTTTATTTTGCGGAATATTAACATTCTGCAAAGACCTTCTAAAGGCACTTTTTTATGTGCAATCCAGTGGCGTACTCAGATTTTTTCTATAGTTGTCCGTTTTATCATAAATAGGCAAAACTTTTTTTTTTCAAATGGAAATCATAGTTGGCTATAAATTATAAAAAATGCTCGCGTTTAGCCCTTTTCAGTGATATAAAGTTGTAGGTACTTATTTTCAAAAATAACGAAAATATTAGGTGTTTTTGGTTTACATCGAAGTAGGCCTTGGAATAATGACGCGCGTTCAATATTTTGAATATATTGCTGTCAGATTACTGTAGTCTGGTGTAATTATTGCGTTTTGGTGTTATCTTTATAAAGTTGTGTTAAGTTGCTGACAAAATATGTTTGAGAATTATGAAAAGTATGATATGTTAAAATGTTACATATTATCTAACGAAGTTCCTGAAGCAGCTAGTGAATTATATTTTAATACATTTCCCGAGCGACGTCAACCGGATAACCGAATTTATCAAACATTAAAAAGTAATTTAGTAAATTACGGAAGTTTTAAAAAGTTAAGAACAAGACATTATGAACTAAAGGAAGAAAAGGAAATCCAGCAGCTAAATATAATTGGTGAGGTATTAGATCATCCTGGCACCTCCTCTCGAACATTGGCTAATATAACGAATGTTCCAAAGACCACCGTTTTAAAAATACTCAAAAAACATAAATTCAAACCGTACAGAACGAGAAGAGTTCATCAACTCCGTGAAGGGGACGCCGCTAGAAGATTGAGATTTTGTCAGTGGTATGAGCAAAAATTCATGGAGAATGAGAATTTTCCATTAAATATTATTTGGAGTGATGAATCCAGAGTAGATACTTCTGGTATATTTAATAGATATAATTCATATCACTGGTCCACTGAAAATCCACACGTAGTTGTGCAACAAGACCGGCAAGGTCGGTGTGGATTCAATATATGGGTGGGGATATTCCGAGGAAGATTTGTGGGACCTTATTTTTACGATGGAAATTTAACTGCAGATGATTATGTAAATATTTTGCGCACATATATTGTCCCTTTGTTGGAAGACATACCTTTAGCTGATGCCAGAAATATCTACTATCAACAAGATGGTTGTCCCCCGCACAATGCAAGGATCACAACTGATCTTTTAAACTTCGAATTTCGAGAAAATTGGATTGGTACGTGGGGCCCCATACCTTGGCCTGCTAGGTCCTGTGACTTAACTCCCTTAGATTTTTTTTTGTGGGGAAGATTGAAGGACTTGATATTTAAAGGAAGAACCTTTCACACAAAAGAAGAATTGCAAGAGGCCACTAGGCAAGCTTTTGCATCTATTAGCCCAGTTGAACTAATAAATAGTTGCAACTCGGTACGCAAAAGATGCTTAGTTTGTATTCAACAGGGAGGGGCTCAATTTAAACAACTTCTCTAAATATATTTATCAGAAACCTATCTAACTAAATACATAGATTTTCATAATTATTTTTTATTTTCACTTGTAGCTGTAGATAGTAGTTTAGTTTGTTAATTTTGTTCAACTTTGCTATGTAAACAATAAAAAATAAAAAAAATTAATAATAAATAATTAAAATAACGTTAGCTAGTGTTATTTAAAGTTGTGTTTAAGTTGCTAACAAACTATAAATCTTAACAATACATAATTGAGATATTGTCATCACAAATCAAAGCCTACTTCGATGTAAACCAAAAACACCTAATATTTTCGTTATTTTTGAAAATAAGTACCTACAACTTTATATCACTGAAAAGGGCTAAATGCGAGCATTTTTTATAATTTATAGCCAACTATGATTTCCATTTGAAAAAAAAAAGTTTTGCCTATTTATGATAAAACGGACAACTATAGAAAAAATCTGAGTACGCCACTGGATTGCACATAAAAAAGTGCCTTTAGAATGTCTTTGCAGAATGTTAATATTCCGCAAAATAAAAAAGTTATGGACAATTTTCAAAATGGCCGAAAATTGAAAAACGCCCTATATCTCAGTTGGCAGTGAAAATATCGGCAGGCGGTTTTTGCCATTAAACATTTCTCAGAAATCGAGCCCATGACACCTAAGTCAGTTTTGCTCTATCTAGTCAGGAAATAGGTTTTCTCTGTTAAAACAGACCAATTTCGACCACCCTGTACATATTCATATACATTGAATTCCTTGATCAAGGAAGCGGTATCTGAATTATTTAATAAATACGGTGAAGTTTAATATTGAATTAAATTATTTTTTGATACTTACTGCTAAAATTGTAATTTATTTATCATATGGATAACGTTATAAATTAAAAAAAAAAGCAGAAAAAAGGTAAAGTAAACAGATTGAGACTTATTTCAAGTGTTTTTATTATCAATTAATTTCAGTCGGGTCTCTCAGCTTCAGCAGTTTTCAAGTGGAAGTATTCCTAGCTTACTTCCTACTATTGTTACCTGATAAACAGCTGCCCTTCGGACAATAGCAGCTATTTTAAGGGAAATTCATTTACCCTTCAATAGCACAAAATACAGGTGTCAGTGGCGGAGAGTGGTTTTGGGGGACCCTAGGCTAATTAAAATTTTGGGATACCCCCATGATTTTAAAATAACTTAATCAATCAAACTTTGTATTTTTATAGACGGTAAAAACAATCGCATTTAATGAAATAATATTATACAGTGTGTTCCTTTTATAATAACGACATCGATGCTCAACTTTTTTACTTTCCAACTGTTTTTTGTTTATTTTGTTGACAGATTCTGATGGTTCAGGAAAAACCAAATAAATTTATATTCAACATCCAGCGGAGGTGTCAATATATGAGGAAAAACCATGTAGATAATTTAAAATTATTTTTAAATGGTGAATATAAACCCTTTAAAAACATCTGCATCTCTAAAATTAATTAGCTGACCCTAAACGACTGTGACTGTGTGACTAACTGTATGTAAAATAAATTTGCCTAATTTTTAAATAAAGCTAGCCTTACCTTTTGCTGTTTTGCCATTTTTAGAACAAGAGCTTGTATCTAGTGCCCATACCTTGGAGGGGTCCTCAAAAGCATCTTCCTGTAAAAAACATATATATATTTTTAAAATTTTAAAAGTAGAATATTGAAGGGAGGAAAGTTAAAATAGGCACTAATCAAAAATAGAAAGTAAAAGAAAATTAAATAAAATATGTATGAAAAAACATCAGTTCACAGGGGCTTTCGACTGTTAGAAGGCGATTAAATTGGCTGACAGAGACTCGAAGGTAATGCGTCGGACCTTTTTCAATGTTCGACTAAACTTATAGGATAAAACTGTACTGCTAAGAAAGGACCGCAAATCATTTAATTATATTTATTTTTTCTAAATGGTTCAAAATAATAATTTAAAAAGTGTTAGGTTCTAGTTAAGCATAACGGGACTTGTTTTCGTGTCATTATTATTTTTATATTTAAACAGTGAGAAAGATATCGACATAACCCTTATTTAATTCTTTAAAATGTTCAACGCCACTGATTATACTTATTTTTTATAAAGAGTATGGTTTCGAAATAACAACAACTTGGAGTTTTATGCAACGCAATAATATATAATAAACTTTTCTAAACCAAAATTTCAAATTGATGATATTTCGAAAATGGCAGCTTATTGTAAAAAAATCTGTAAATTTCTTTATCCCGAACTTCCCTGGTTATGATTTTTTGTCCATTTGTTAGGAATAGCCCATACTGAAATAAACCCAGTTTAGTTCAATACATATCGACGTGTGTTACATGAGTTGTCCATTTCCAAAACCCCCTAAATGTAACATAAACGGTTTTGAGAAAATTGAAGAAAACTTATAACTCGGTATTGAATGAAGTTAGAAATTTCAGTTTTTTTTAATAAATTGTTAATAAAATTAGAGTTTTGAGATGACCAAATGTGAAAATGAGATGATATAATTAAAAAAGATATCAGATGAAAAAAAAACTATATAGGGGGTTTTGGAACTAAACATGTCTCTTAGTGGGGTTTGAAACAGTAACTTATCTTTTTTGCATTACCTACCTTTTGTAAGTTGCTATGGAACTAATTTTCTTCTATTTTTTAATGTTTTTTAAAGTGTTGATTTTTTTCTGAAAAATTTTAAAAATAAAAAAAGACTTATTAAGAGAAAAACATTTTTATTTTACAAACATAATTATAGTTATTAAAATAAATTTGGAAATTCTTCTGGAATTTCGTCTGCATCATCTTCCTCTGATTGCTCGTGCTCTTCATTGTTTGGATATTGCATTTCCATCACTTCCTTATAAAATTGTAGTTGTGCATCATTTTTCCAATTTTCTCCGAAATGCTTTTCAAGTAAAAAATTTAAATCCTTAATTTTTGCTTCTTTTAGTGGTTTTCCCCGTGCAATTCTCTCTGGTTTCATTGACATAAAAGTTTTACCCCGTTTACAAACTGACTTTGCTTCTCCCACATTCATCATGTAATTAGGTTCACCTTGTATCAGAGCAGATGTATTAGCCTTAGAACGAGTAACGATAAATCTTTTACAAGCATTAAATTTGAAGTGCCATAATCCGGGCTTTTTCATAATTTCTGCGCATTCCTTTTTAAAATCGAGTACTTGACAATCTGAGTCAAGTTTAATTATTGAAGAATACTTTGCAATTACCTCAACATACTCTTTTGGAGTGAGAATTGTTGTTTTTTTCTTAATATCTCTTTCAATCAAACCAAACGTTCGATCCGGGGGCATAAAAGAATGACCCACTACGGGGAATATTATTTGCAATTCTGTAACTTCTTTTGAAGCTTTTTGTACCATCCAAAAGCATAGCATTGCAAGTAATGTTGAATTTTTATTTTGTCCGCCGCATCCATCGGCGAACAATACTATTTTTTGGGTATTGGTGAAGTCTGTTTCCTGCAAACGATGATATACTGCAGATGCTATCAGATTGGATGCTTTGGCGAATTCATGTTCAAGCCAAATGTAAGCAAATGTATTGGTTATGTTCTGTTTTGATTTAGAGTGCCCCTCACAGATAGTAAAATTATATAAATACGTTTGGCGTGTATAATATGCTGCCTGATCCGGCAATTTAGGAAGAATTAAATTTTTTTGACAATCAAAACTTAGTATCTTAGTGCCTTCCTCATTTCTCTTTAAAAGTGTAAAGAAGCAAGCAGCTCTTTTTTTGTGAATAGTAAGCTCTAACCTAGCCTCGTTTTTTTGAGCATCTTCTTTAAGATTTTTAATTTTTTCTTTTAGACATAGACAGGTCGAGCACACATCTGTTTCTGGACTTCCAAAACTTATATTGCAATCCGTAACAAAAATGTGACGGAAGTATTCGTATTTTACTTTAACATTTTCGTTTTTCTCATTGTATATTTCGTATATTTTTTTTATATTCGAGTCACTGCTTAAATACTGACGGGTAGCGCTTTTATCTCTAGAGTAGTGACTTTCAATTGCCTTTATAGACTCTATAAAAATTTTAACAGCTTTTTTCTTATCTTTATAATTCATGCTCCTTTTGTCTCCTCCACGTTTATCACGAACAAAGTCACCTGTCTCCAAGAATCGTCTACAGAGTAGTTGCAATCTGTCTTTCTTAATACCCAAGGTCTTCATAAAAAATTCTCTGCATACCCTTTTTTGTGAAACAACGCCATCTTTTCTTGCTGGAAGAAAATAGGTAGTGGTAACACCCCTTTTTGTTTCTGCATCTTCTTCAGCAACATTATATCTTCTTGGGCTGCACACACCAACATATTTTAATATGAATTGATTTTGAGTTGCCTTACTAGAATTAGCATAAAAACGTGCATGCATTCTACGTATGTCTTGCATTGATACATCTTTACACTCAAAACACTTCGCTTGATGTTTACAATTATTTTTGGTAGGCAAGCCTGTGGGCAGACACCTGAAAAACCGAAAAAAAGACACGTTTAATAATCAGCTGCCGATTTAAAAAGGTCGCAGCTATAGTCCTCAATTTAGGATCGATTTGATAAGAGAAAAATCCAGAACGCGACGACGCCTGGTTTTGATGTGTCCTAATTATAAATATTCTATCAAATCCAAGATTAAATCCTAGGCTTTCCAAAATTAACTTAAATTTAACCCAAATTTTTAATAGAACTTCCTCAAACTTAACTTTTTTTTTACTTAGAACAACTAAAAAAAAAGTCAAATGCAGGCTTGCACCATTACTGTACCGAGCTTTTCGATTTAATCTGAAATATACGCATATCATTACTTAATAGGTACCCACCAATGAACATATTTTTAAATAGGAGACAATATTTAAAACTAAATAAATTGCTCTGATAATTAATTTGGAATAACCTATTTTGGTTGAACTTTTGTGAATTTTGTCCCACTGTGCGATAGAAACCGGCTCGTGAGCCACGTCGGCGCGGCGTCGGCCTTTGATATCAAAACTATGGTCATGGAAAAATGCTATGCGACAGTATCAAGTATTTTTTTGTTGTTCTACTCAATTGAATTTAATGGGCCTGTTTCTCAAGTCATAAAAAAATTGGCTTACCTCTGACGTTTTTTTCGATTCTTTTCCCAATTTTCAGGATCTGCCTTTTTCTTGCGCCCTTTTTCAGGCAGTGATGGTCTTATAGCAACAGACTGTAACTCTTGATCAACTTCGTCCGTTTATGTTCAATTTTTTTTTTTTTAACAAACTCGGCAAACAAACGTGCAAAATACTTTGACTTGTTGATTTATCAGCCACGCTTACACTTCTGGCGGTTAAATGTATTAAAACAAAATGCTTTAGAAGCGATTATACCAACCAAAATAATTTAAAGACACTAAAATTACCAATTTTGTAAATAGCGGGATTTGGAACTAAACTTGAAAACACAACGTATTTTAAATTACACTTAGTGAATTTTGCTACAAAATAATTCTCTCAAAACATGGCGGGTTTTGGAACAGTATTCACCATACACAGAGGGGTTTTGGAAACAAACACGAACTTTAATGCTGTTTTTTTATACATTTTAGTGGGTTTACGAACAAAATAAATACAGGAATCCATTCCACCTACATTTCTAATGCAGATCCCACCAAAATCTCAATTTTGTTAAAAAATGCACTTAGGGGGTTTTGGAAATGGACGACTCACATATACTGTCTTTCCATTTTTATTTGTTTCATCATATTGGATTTCTACCAATATTATACCATTTTCTTTCTCCCTATGCCACACTTGACTTGGCATAACTTAAAATAAATTCAATAAGTAGTTTTTACATTGACACACACCGCCATTTTGCTACGTCATGTTGAATTCGTACCAGTTTATCCCATTTTTACATCTAATTTTTCTGCAAAATTTAAAGTCAATTGAACAAAATTTTTTTACGTTGATACTTAAAAATTTTATTTTATTTGGCGGCCATTTTGTTTCGCCATCTTAAATTGAAACCCATATTATCAGTATCTACCTACTCCGTTGGTCCGCAAATACTTCTCAGATATTAATTTCTAACTGGTTTTCGTTCACGCTCCTCTTGTTATGTTAAAGTGATGTATTATTTGGGGTTAGGATCCAGTAAAAAAACAAAAGCCCTTTTTTAAATTGTCGACGTTTCGCAACTTTATATTCTACATCAAACCCATATTATCAGTCTTTAGCTACTCCGTTGGTCTGCAGATATTTCCTAACCCCTAATAATACACCACTCTAAGAACAAGAAGATAAACCATTGAGAAACTTAGTATCTGGGAAATATTTCGAACCAACGGAGTAGGTAAAGACTGATAATATGGGTTTCATGCAGGATATAAAATATAAATATATGTGTCCTGAGGATGTAACAATAAAGTTGCGCAACATCGAGAATTTAAAAAAGACTTTAGTTTTTTTTTACTGGATCCTAACCACAAATAATACACCACTCACCACTCTAACATAAATACAACAAACATTGTTCCGCCATATTGGATTTTTACCAATATATTACCAGGTCATCCCCATACAATCCTTAATTTTTTACCAAAATTTGAAGTCAATCGGGTAAGCAGTCTTTATTCTATGTCGCGAACTGACATACAGACAGACAGACAGAAAGACCGACAGACGGACCGACGGAGTTGATAAAACATATTCTTTGGCATCTAGCGATTTCAAAACGTAAAGATGTGTAAAACTGAGAGCCATTTGTTCGGCCATCTTGAATTAGTACCACTATTTTACTAGTTAATCCCTATACTACAATTAATTATGGCACACATTTTGAAATCAAACCATTAACAAGCTTTTTCAGGCTGAATTTGTTGAAAATGTTACCAGTTGATTCCAACATTATACTTGATGTTTTTACAAAATTTGAGATAAATTGAGTGAGTAGTTTTTTAATAATAAGATCTTATTGGCTGGAACGCCAAAGACGCACCCTAAGCTTTAATTAATAGATAGCTCATAGGTGTCGCCTAAAGTTCTACTTAGTGAGAATTGTACTAAACTGACATATCCATCCGAATGAAATAAAAGTATATTTTACATAAATGTCTAAAATTTAAACTAACTTATCAGCGTTCTGGATCAAAAAGACCATGTAATTTTTCAAACGCTTCTCTATTATAAAATATCTTATTGTATTTTTAACATATCAAATTGACAATTCATTATAATTTAATCGAACCAAATGAAATGTTTCATTTATTTTTAGTTTTAACTTAAATGAAACGGGGCAAAGAAAGCTTCCCACGAGAAAGTGCCGTAAGATAATCTTAGACTATTAAAGGGGATGTATCGTCGAGTGCAACTTGACGGGATTATACAGGGTGTTTGTCGTGGATATATTTCAGGGGGTGATAGTACTCGACAAAATAGGAAAAAAATGCTAATATATATATACATGGTCAAAAACGCACCATTTTCGTTATACACGGTGTCAAAGTTTCAATTTTTTTCTCGTTTTTTGCGTTTTTTTCCAGTTCCTTCTGAGACAATTAGTTCAAATTTAGAACATATATTATTTTTAAGAACCTCTACGATAAAATATCAAAATCCTGGATGGTAGTATACAGGGTGTTACTTTTTGCACCACCAACAAGTTTATCTTGCGGAACTTTTTTTTGAAGTACCCTGTATGAATTCTGATATAAAAATCTCTTTCCTATTTTGCATTATTCTCGTATCTATCACAGTTTTCGACTTATTTGCAATAATCGATGCATTGCATCGATGGCACGTAGGCGAAATTAAGCAAAAAATTAAAAAACGGGTTTTATTTTAAATCAACCGACATGATAATGAACAATCAGATAAAATTATTACAGTTAAATTAAAAATGAAACAAAATTATAAGAGTTGTTGAAAATGTCCCCTTCTTGCTAGAATGCAAGAATCAAGTCTTCGCCTCATGGACTGACGAACTCTGTCAAATATTCCAGGAGTACTGCGAATGATGTCGCATGAAGTTGTTATTCTGTTTCTTAAATCTTCTTCTGTCTGAATTGGAGTCTGATACACCAGTGTCTTCAGGTGTCCCCAGAAAAAGAAATCCGGGTTATTCAGATCTGGAGATCTAGGGGGCCATGGCTGAGGTCCCCTTCGCCCTATCCAACGGTTGTTAAAATTATTATTTAGGAACTTTCTCACCTCTATGTTGAAACGTGCTGGTGCACCATCGTGCATGAACCACATTTGATTTCTAAAAAGAATTGGCACGTCTTCTAGCAATACCGGGAGTTCGCCTTCGAGAAATTGACGATAATATCGTCCGTTTAGCCTTGCTGGCAGGAAAAATGGACCTATCAAATAATCTCCAATAATGCCGGCCCACACAATTACTGAAAATTGTTGCTGGAAATTATTTTCATGTATCGAATGCGGATTCTCTTCTGCCCAAAAATGATGGTTAAGAAAATTACGTATGGCATTCCTAGAAAAAATTACCTCATCGCTAAATAAAATCGTGTTTCCAAATAATGAAGAAGTAAGAACCACTGCCAAAGATTTAAACGGAGTAGAAAGTCACGTGGGAGAAGAGCTTGAACCCTTTGGATGTGGTAAGGATACATTAAGTTGTCTAATAAAATTTTCCATACAAGCACAAATGAAATGTTGTGTTGCTGCAATTTTCCTCGTGCTGGTTCATTCGGGATCATTTTCTACTGCATTTAGGACTGCTTCCTCGACTTCAGGAGTCCTAACCGTTCTATTTGCTCCTGCTAATTGAGGTGATTTCTTGAATGATCCATTTTCACATAGCCGATTATGTACAGGGAGGTCCACTTAAGATGCTCCTATACTTTATCTCAATAAATAAGACACTGAGAAAAAAATGTTAAATACAAAAAGTATTTGACCCTAATTTAATTTTTTTATAATATCTTTATGTATACAGGGTGTTCCATTGTACCAGGACAGTAAACAACTTTTTTCTTTTTAATGAAATGGTATGAATATTTTTAGACATTCTAATTCTACGCTCGATTTTGAGTATTTTTGTCATTACATAGCATACTAAACTAAATTTTGAGTAGTTTTTGAGAAAAATTAACTTTTCAAATTTTTTTCGGAAAAACAGGTTTTTGGAAAAATGTGATTTTTTCACACCTGAAGACTAAAATTGTGAATTTTGGATCCATGGGAGTGGTTAATATTTAATACTCTGACCTATCAAGAGCGAAAATCCATTATACAGGGTGGTCACAAATGACCATCAAAAAAAAATGTTTTTGCAACTAAAAAAACTTAATTATTTAAATGGAACACTCTGTATTTAGCACTTTTATTGTGTTTGGGATTTAATTCTGCATCATTCCATATATATATATATATATATATATATATATATATATATATATATATATATAGTTTATATTCCAAAAATTAGTAGTTTAGAAGTTATGACCAATTTTCTGTAATAATTCGGGTTTTTTTTCTTAAAAATCTAACTCCTCCAGGCTCCTCGCTGGGTTTCATACCGACCAATCCAAATTGGAAACCGTTGATTCAAACAATTTCTAACAGGCACTACAGTGTGATATGGAGCACTATCTTGTTGATAAACAAGCCCTATATCGTCGTTGTCAATTAACGGAAATATTTCGTTCTCCAACAAATTTAAATACCTCTCACCATTCAGAACAAAGTCATAAAATACTGGACCTATTATTCGATCACGGATAATACCACACCACACATAAACACTTCTCCGACCCTGTTTTTTTATTTCTTTTACACGATATTCATTTGAGTTACACCAGTAATGAGTATTTTTTCGGTTGAACATGCAGGCCGTATCGAAAATTGCCTCATCGGTAAATAAAATAATTTTAAAAATGTCAGTTTCAAAATGGTGGTCCATCATGAGAGAACAATAAAAAAGCCTTGTTTGAAAGTCCTGTTGGAATAATTCCTGAACTAGTAAAAATTTGAACGGATGGTAGTTATTATCAGTTAAAGTCCTTTGAACACTAGTCTTACTAATTCCCGGTAGATCTCGGGATGCATCTCTTTGCGAATTTTCGTTGTTTTCTTCAAAATACAGGAGAATTTCTAACTGCTTTTCTTCTGTTAGGACAATTTCTGGACGCCGTTTTTGTTTATTGATTACCACTCCACGTTCAATATCACGAACAATCGTGAAAAAATATCTTTCGTGGGTCAGGATACAACAGCCGATACTCCCACAGGGCTAATGCTGAACTCTTATTATTTCTTATGTAACATTCATGAAGATTTAAAGAGTTAGACGCAACTAAATGTCAAATAAAAACTGTGTATTTATTGGTGTCCAGGCAACAATTTTACTAGTTTTGCTTTTCCATGGATATCTTGTAAAATTAAGACGCGTTTAGAAATGCTATTATTGCGAAAATTAAAACCGTAACCGTAATATTATACTACTTGTATTGCCAAAGACGGGGGGTATGTCGAAAATGTTTTGTAATAAGTAATTAGTTACTTTCTTTTTTGCATTACTTGTTGATTTAATGTTAAATTTAATTATAATGTTAAAAAAAACTTAGAATAGGATATTATTGAGGTTTAGTTAGATTTTTAACAAAAATACCCGAATTATTATAGAAAATTGGTCATAACTTCTAAACTACTAATTTTTGGAATATAAACTATATATATATGGAATGATGCGGAATTAAATCCTAAACACAATAAAAGTGCTAAATACAGGGTGTTCCATTTAAAGAAATTAAGTTTTTTTAGTTACAAAAACATTTTTTTGATGGTCATTTTTGACCACCCTGTATAACGGATTTTCGCTCTTGATAGGTCAGAATATTAAATATTAACCACTCCCATGGATCCATAACCAAAATTCACAATTTTAGTTCTTCAACTGTGAAAAAAACACATTTTTCCAAAAACCCGTTTTTCCGAAAAAAATTAGAAATGTTAATTTTTCTCAAAAACTACTCAAAATTTCGTATGTTATGTAATGACAAGAATTACTCAAAATCAAGCGTAGAATTAGAATTTCTAAAAATATTCATACCATTTCATTAAAAAGAAAAAAGTTGGTTACTGTCCTGGCACAATGGAACACCCTGTATACATAAAAATATTATAAACAAAATTAAATTAGCGTCGAATACTTTTTGTATTTAATTTTTTTTCTCAGTGTCTTATTTATTGAGATAAAGTATAGGAGCATCTTCAGTGGACCACCCTGTACCTTTGCAAATGTTTGTCTATTGGGCACCATGCGATTTGGATATTTCTGTTCATAGAGTCGTCTGACTTCATAACAATTGCCGTTGGCAAGTCCATAAATGGAATGAATTTCTGCTTAATCCTGATTTGTGAATTCAACCATCATTAAACAACTCGAAACAACAACGGAAACGTCAAACAAAAAAAATGTTTCTTACAAAATGTCAGATTAAAGAACAGAATTAACAAATGACCTGCCTCAGCCTACTACGTTTTTTTCCAGTTTCATTATTTAGTCTACACTTAATTTGCATCTATGGCAATTATTGCAAATAAGTCGAGGTGCTGCAAAAAAAAGTTCCGCAAGATAAATTTGTAGATGGTGCAAAAAATGTAATATCCTGTATACTACCATCCACGATTTTAATATTTTATCATAGAAGTTCTTAAAAATAATACATGTTCTAAATTTGAACTAACTGTCTCAGAAGGAACTAGAAAAAAACGCAAAAAACGAGAAAAAAATTGAAACTTTGACACCCTGTATAACGAAAATGGTGCGTTTTTGACCATGTATATACTGGCATTTTTTTCCTATTTTGTCGAGTACTATCTCCCCCTGAAATATGTCCACGACATTAATTAACACCCTGTATAAGTCTGCAAAATCTAAAAGATAGCGTTTGAGATAAGTGTTATTCAATATTGTGTTTAGCTTTTAAAAATTCTCAAAACTAATATTAGATAGCTTTACTTTAACGACTTCTTTGAAATACTCTGAAATATGTTTAGCATTTGTCATGAGAAACCCACTATAAGAGAAAATGTCGTTTTAAAATAAATTAAAAATGTATATGCTCTATTCCATTGATATAGTCTATTTCCGTTACAAGATGGCAAAGCAAAACGGCGGTTTAATAAAATATATAAAAATCAACCTGAAAAAACTGCTTTTTAGATTCATTTCAAATTGTGTGCAAGCACTAAGTGCGATATACAGAACAAAAGGAGCCCAAATAAAATGTTTTAAAAATCAACTTAAATATTCGATTGACTTTTGGACAACCTGTGTAAATAAGGCAGATTCTAACATTAGTTTCCGAAGTTTCGAGGCAAGCAAAACTTTTTATGAAGATTAATTTTTTTTTCTAAAATGCAAAATATTATCCTTTACAGGTATAGTTAGGTCCATTCGCGGTCACATTGTATATATAAAATTGAGTATGTTAAGCTGAAATCGTTCAATGTAATTAGTGCCATGTCTTTTAATTAATAGATCACTTTTAGAAAGGTTTTTAATCATACATGATTTACCTGTATCGGAAATGGAAGTTCACGAAACTTTACCTTGATCTATATTTCAGGAATGGCAGTAATTGCACGCTTTTCCGTCTGGATATTAACACAGAATACATTGACTTGCATGTGTAGCCATCAAACAAGGGCAAATAAATATCGAAATATTATTATGGATCAATACTGAAGAAACGTATAACTTAAAAGTAGTGACAAAGCTTCCTTCATATCTAAAAAATATTTAATATGTTAAATAAAATTAAAGATTGATTGATAAATAAATATAATCAATACAAAATTGTATTCTAAAAGCAATAATTAATATTTTAACTTAATAAATGTTTAAAGGAAGTTTAAACATAATTTTTTTAAGCACATATATTTGTTTCTAGAGTTCATATATTTAATATTAACCTTTATAGATACATAAGTACATTTTTTACAGTTTCTATTGATTTGAGATTATGTCACAAATTCAGACAGTGTTTATACCCAGACCAATGAGAATGGCATTTTTTATTAATCCATCACTTATTCCCGAGAAACGACATTGTTTATAGTAGGGAACTACTTAACAATTAATATAAAAATATATAAACTTATAAATATTATTATACATTACAAATAAATTAAAAACTGTAAATATTAAAAAAATTTTTTTATTCTTTAAGTGTTTTCTAAAACTATCAATTTTGTTAATATCTTTTAGTCGTTTTGGTAGATAATCAAGATTTTTCTAACACAGGCCAGCTCATTATTTTCACAATGGAAATACCCTCCCAATAATAAAAAAAATATTCGGAAAGCCTTAATACGTACCATTTTTTAATAGCCTAATTAGAACCTTTTATATTGGCAGGTAAACAATTTTATTGTGGGGCGGCTAAAATGGGTCCATTTTACAACGGAAAAATTACCTAGACTGGGTTGTTTACAACATTAGACATAAAATAAACGTTAAACATCACTCTTCTGTTGAGTTTCGAATTGAGTGGTTCTCTGTGTATCGATAAGCAAGTGTATGTGAAGACGAGAATGTTGAGTCAAAAGCGCCGAAGTTGCAAAATTTCTCCTGATAAACTTTGTTATATTTGTGGAGAATTTCTGGTGAAATCACAAGCCAGGCCGTTTTCCGAAAATGTAAAAAACACCTACTTTAAATATTTTGGTGTGTTAATTGGGAATCAAGATAAGCGATAGGCTCCCCATGTGTGCTGTGTTAGTTGTAGTGTATGCCTTTTGCAGTTCCAATGGTATGGTGAGAACCCACCAATCATTCTGACGATTGTTATTTTTGCCTGACAAAGGCTGAAGGTTATTCCAAAAAGGGAAAGCACAATATAGAATATCCAAATTTGCAATCTGTCATATGACCTGTTCCTCATAATGCAAATTTGCCAGTGCCGATTGGGCCTTTAAATTGGCAAGCTATTGATTTGAGAAATAATGGAGATAACGCATCATCAGAAGAACAGTGCACCGATCCCACTTTTACCACAGGTCCCAGTTCCGGCCAGCCACATTTGATTGTTCAAAGTAAATTAAACGATTTAGTACGTGATGTGGGGTTATCCAAGCAACAGTCAGAACTTCGGGGTTCCCGTTTTCAGGAATGGAACCTATTGGCCAAAGAAACAAAAATTACGAATTTCAGAAAAAGAAATGCTATGATTTCTGAATTCTACAGTATGGAAAATTCGTTGTGCGCGTGTACTGATATAGACAGTTTAATGCAGGAACTTGATATTGAATATTCTCCACGTGAGTGGCGCTTATTCATAGACTCATCTAAAGATAGCTTAAAAGCTGTGTTATTGAATAATGGAAATTTAAAACTCTCTATCCCAGTTGCTCATTCAGTTGCAATGAAAGAAAATTATGAAAATATGCGCACGATTTTGGATAAAATAAACTAAAATAGGTATAAATGGCAGACTTCAGGGGTGATTTACAAAATATTGCTATTTTCTTTGTTTATGAGACAGTCGTGCAATAAATCAGCATTATGTAACAAATATTTGACCAGAAAGAAGCGAATTTCGACCGGGATCTCAAAATGTGTGAAACTTCGTGAAGGCTTTGAATAAAAATGGTGATGGATTTAAATACCTAAGACAAGTCTTTCCCCAGTTAAGTGATGCCAAATTAAAAGAAGGCATTTTTATTGGGCCACAAATCAGAAAATTGCTAGATGATGTCAATTTTACGGAAAGGCTTACCAGGCAGCAACTCAGAGCATGGAATTCATTTGTTAATGTAGTAAGAGGATTTTTACGCAGCAATATGGATGAAAATTATGAACAATTAGTTAATGAACTCTTAGATGCCTATAAAGCGCTTGGTGCCAGAATGTCATTAAAAATTCACTGCCTCCATTCCCATCTGTCATTTTTTCCTAAAAATTTGGGAGCTGTTAGTGACGAGCAGGGTGAAAGGTTTCACCAAGATATCAGAACGATGGAAATTCGGTACCAAGGACGATGGGATCCAGCCATGATGGGTGACTACTGTTGGTTTTTGAAGAGAGAAGATAGGACACCTCATAAACGGAAAAAATAAAGTTTAATTAGTGTTTTATGTTAATATTTTTCTCGTTTGCTTTTTCTTAGATGTATGGTAAGTTTAATAGGCGAAAACTGTAAAAATAGTCAATAAACAGGGTTAAGAATTTTCTGAAATCATTTTTTCTATAGATATTAGGTATCGTAACATTCGATATGGTTCTACAACTCTAACAAGAAAACCCTACGTGCTACAACTTTCTATTTGTCATTTTCGTATTTGGATTCTATTATATTGTGCTATTCTGATTTGTGTTACAACAATTTTTTTTTGTCGGCTAGTGTAATTGTAATAAAAACCCACTGTGTAATATACAGTGTTTGCCAAAATTACTTTTAAATTTTATGATGGAAAAACAATCAGTTTGTCTTGTATAATGGTCATGAATGTTTTTATTTCTAATAAAATATAAAATCGTGTTTTTTAAATTTTAGCTGATGAATGAATGAATAAAAATACACATTCAGTTTTATATATCATAAAGATGTTTAAAATATTTTTAGGCTTATATAGGTTAATTTTGAAAAACTAAGAAATTAATCATTATATCTTTGATTTCCAATCAACTAATAAAGTTTATTACAGGGAATTAATAAATTATAACAATAAATCAGTTACAAATGTAAAAAAAAAGCTTTTTTGCATAGTATTGCTTAGCTTTTTAAAGCACCCGGGAAATTGTTGTATATTTTAATGCGCTTATGTAAAATACTTTTTTTTGCAAAAGTTTTTTTTTTTGTAATCAAATTTTATATTAAAATTCTTTGTTACATTTTTTATGGAATGAATCAAAATACATGTTTTTAATTTATGTAAATTTTCATTGTCAAAATAGTTTTAAGGTTTGTCAAAGATCTACTAGGGACTCCAAAAAAGGCAGTCCGTTGTTTTATACTTTACTACTTTATTTTGCAATATTTTTTAGTGGTTTTAGTCTTGCAGAACATGCAGAACCATAAACTGATATAAGATAATGTAACTTTTTTCTTTCTTTACTGATAAGAAAACTGGCATTTTAAAACTTTATTAATTATCAACTTACCACAGAAAAATTACCAAGCGATATAGGCTTTAACGCAAACAACCGACACATCAACATTATGACTACATTACGACATTAAAATATTGCTAACAAAATGGTAAAATATGGATTCGTCTAAGGAATCATGTTCTGCACTATTTTCTATTATTATAATTTCTGACACTGGCGAATTTTCCAGGCTAATCGATAGTCCGGTAGTTATGGTGCCGTAGACTTTTTGATATCGCATGTTCAACAGTTGCGGTGACGTCAATATTTATAATTTATTTAGGTGACAGGATTGGCTTGGGACATATTCCCAAGTACAAAGATATTTATTAAGCGGTATCATAGGCGCAGTAGAGAGGAGGAGATAGGGTTTTGAACAAATATGAAAATATTTATTGACATTGTGAGTTGATCCGTCTATTAAATTGATATAGTACTACTACTAATAATAATACTAATAATAAAGTATATTTACGAAACACTTTACAAGACGTTTTTTAATTTCCTACGTACGGTTAATTATCAGAGTATTAGTAAATAAGCAAAAATCTACAGAAATTGTTTATGTATATCACAATGTACTTTTACTAGGAGCATAAAAATAAATTATGATTTAATCTATATTTAATATATCGTAAATTTATCACTTCGGTTTAAATGATCATTATTTTAAATATAAGTAGCATTTGCTGCTTGCATTTTGTTAAATATAAATCAAATTATTAAAAAAATAAAGCATTTAAAAAAGAAGCGGCAATAAACTAATTAAATGAGAAATTGCTTACTGACTTCAACACTAACGAAAATTAATTTCGATCTAAAAATCATTGTGCTGCAATAATTAAACTGACATTATATTATGAAGGTACCTAATGGGGAGAGTTTTCGCATATTGTTCACTTTCCGGTCACTTCCGGTTTACCGGAAATGACTCCAGTGTCAATTTTTTAAATCGAACACGTCTTTACATTTTTGGATTCCTGAGACCGTATGTTTTTACATTTTTGGATTCCTGAGACAATTCTGAAATAGAATGTGACATTTTAAAAACTTTTTACGCCTACTTGATTTTTTATAGCCATTTTTAAAATTGCATTTAGGTGGCCATGACCGAACGCAAATTAATCTAAGGACCTGAACTGATGATAGAATAATACAATCGCTAAGTTTTATTGTTTTTTGTTTAGTGTTTTTATTTACGATTAGTCTGATAGCCAGGAACAAGAGAAATTGATAAAATGAAATTTTTGTGTCTAACTATTTTTTTTTTCAAATGGCTATCCTTTTTAGACAAGCACTTTTTGAAAAGAGGAACTTTTTTGCGATTGCATTAAAAAAAGCTCAAAAATTAAATATTACTAAGAAAAATACTAGATAATCAATTATTTACTTTTAAGATTACTTACGTTGGATCTAACTATGTATCATGTCACGAAAAAAAAATCACATATTATATTTAAAAAATCTAATACTTTACATAATCACGATACAAGACATTGCTTACAATTACAGACCATTGCAATAAAAAGTAACTTTGGGAAAAAATCAATTCTGCACGATGATGGTTTAAAAATATATAATAACTTACCAGAGACTAATTAATTAGTTAGAGAAAAATCGGTGAATTTCTTTACTTGGAACTTCCCTCGTTATGAATTATTACTTTTATTGGGAAGAGTGAAGTGTGATCCAAGTTAGTTCAGTACATAGTCACACTATATATACCGGGTGTCAACGATATCGTTTTACACGATGCCATTCATTTGCTTTTTAGGTTAGGATATTTATATTTGGGTTAACGAAATATGGTATTAAGACACATATTTTTCATGAAAAAACAATTGAATATTACTGTCAGTTTTTCCGATATCAGAACCAAGTTAAGAATTTCAAATGGAACCCTGTATATTATTTTACATAGTTTGATAGAGCTTAGAATTACCTTTTCAATGACATATCACAAGTTATATTTTTTTTCAAAATGGCGGACCAGGAAGCGCTTTTTCAAAATTCAATAAGGCGGTCGTTTCCCGATACCGATGAAATTTTGTTTAACAAATTATTAAAATATTAAACAAAATGGGGTTTTCAATGGCTTTTAATCAAATTTAAAATCAAATTTTTAATTTATCACAAAATGGGATAAGTTTAATTTTTTCTTTAAAATGTTAATTTTTTCTTAAATTTTCTCAAAGATTTTAAATAGAAAGTTGTATTTATTAAATATTAGTATTAAAGTATATCTTATTAGCTACACGAAACCGCATAACAAGCCGTATTTTTGCTTTTTGTTTCAGAAAAAATTGACAAAACCTTGCCGATACACATTTTTCCTAATACATAACATGAAACAAACACACACATATTATTAATCAGAAAATCCTGGAATATTTTTTATTGTTTATTGATAAGTAATTTTGTATTATTTTGACATTTTATGAGTGTTGTCTTATTTTAGGAAAGCGAGAAAAAATCACAAGTAGTATTAATTTTATTTTACCAGTAGATACGGTGCAGTAACATGAAAGATGACTTAACTAAGATAAGTAGGTCTTGGAAACAATTGCATAGGGATGCCATTATAATTTTCATTAGATTTAACCAGAAACGTCAAAAGTACTGTTTTGTATCGACATTTCTGATAGCTTTCGTTACATTTTTACACTGAGAAAAACAAAAAACAAAAACAAAACCGCATAACAAACCGTATTTTTGCTTTTTGTTTGAGAAAAAATTAACGAAACTGTGCTGATATACATTTTTCGTAATACATAACATGAAACACACACACCCACACACACATATTATTAATCAGTAAATTTCGGAATATTTTTTATTGATAAGCAGTTTTGTATTATTTTGACATTTTATGATTTTTGCTGTCTTATTTTAGGAAATGGAGAAAAATTTACAAGTAGTATTAATTTTATTTTACCGGTAGGCTTTCGGTTTTTCCGGAAATACCTAGACCTAAGTCAAGAAGTTTAAAAAGAACCCTGTATATTTTTTCACACAGTTTGATAGAACTTAGAATTCCCTTTACATTGACATATCACAAGTTGATTTTTTTTCGAAATGGAGGACCAGGAAGCTTTTGTTCAAAATTCAATATGACGGCCATTTTCTAACACCGAAGATATTTTTGAATTATAGGTAGAAATAATAAACAAATATGGGGGTTTTTATTGGGTTTAATGCTAATTTAAAATCAAACTTTCACAATTAATACAAAAGTCACTCAATTAAATGTTCTATGCGCTGTCCGCCTTGTTCTTGGCATAGTGTAACTCTCTCAACATTTTACGCGAGCAGGTTTCGTAAATGCTGTTCTGAGATACTCTCAACGGCTCGTCTTATTCTATTTTCTAACATTTCCAACGATATTACAGGAGTTGCATACACTTTTTCTTTCAGATGACCCCATATAGAAAAATCAAGCGGGGTTAGGTCAGGCGACCTCGCTGGCCATCGAATTGGTCCATTGGTTCCCAACCAGTTCTCACCAAATCGTTCATTCAAGTAATTTGCAATAATTCTTGAATTATGAGCAGGGGCGCCATCTTGTTGGTAAACTAGATCATCATTTTGCTGCAAATTATTTATAAAATGTTCAATTTCATTTTCGAGAAAGTCCAAATACATCTCGCCAGTTAAAGGCTGATGGAATAATATTGGACCAATAACGCTTAGTCCTACAACGCCTAACCAAACATTAACTCCAAAACGTTCCTGGAAGGCACCTTCTCTTACTAATCTTTGATTTTCCTTTGCCCAATAACGAAAATTATTTCTATTAAACATCCCTAGATTAGTAACCTTGATTCGTCCGAAAAAATAATCTTATGATGAAACACAGGACTTATTCTATAATTATCTAAAAACCAATTGCAATAAATAAGTCGTCTTTGGAAGTCATTTTCAAATAGGTGGTGGTGAATTTGATACTTAAATGATTTAAACCCGTGTTTCTTTAAAATTTTTCTGGCGCTTTCATGGGACGTATTGCACTGGTTGCCTAATTCACGAAGGGAAGCTGTACGGTCATACTCGATGTACGCTAAAACGTTTGTTTCCACTTCTTCGCTTACTACGAAACCATCATTGCCATTAGCATGGACACCATCATTATTTTCATTTTTTAAATGTTGTACTAGCCAAGGATAATATGCATGTGAAGGAGCGTCACGATTCGGAAAGCGTTCCTGGTATAATCTCTCTGTGTCCCTTGAATTTTTGCGACATTCCCCATAAATAAGGAGCATGTCAATTTGATGTTCTCTTGAATTAACCATAATATTTATTTTTAAAACTAACTGGAACCACTTCTCAGTGTAAAAATGTAACGAAAGTTATCAGAAATGTCGATACAAAACAGTACTTTTGACGTTTCTGGTTAAATCTAATGAAAATTATAATGGCATCTCTATGCAATTGTTTCCAAGGCCTACTTATCTTAGTTAAGTCATCTTTCATGTTACTGCACCGTATCTACCGGTAAAATAAAATTAATACTACTTGTGATTTTTTCTCGCTTTCCTAAAATAAGACAACAGTCATAAAATGTCAAAATAATACAAAATTACTTATCAATAAACAATAAAAAATATTCCAGGATTTTCTGATTAATAATATGTGTGTGTTTGTTTCATGTTATGTATTAGGAAAAATGTATATCGGCAAGGTTTTGTCAATTTTTTCTGAAACAAAAAGCAAAAATACGGCTTGTTATGCGGTTTCGTGTAGCTAATAAGATATACTTTAATACTAATATTTAATAAATACAACTTTCTATTTAAAATCTTTGAGAAAATTTATGAAAAAGTTCACATTTTAGAGAAAAAATTAAACTTATCCCATTTTGTGATAAATTAAAAATTTGATTTTAAATTTTATTAAAATCCATTGAAAACCCGATTTTGTTTAATATTTTAATAATTTGTTAAACAAAAATTTCATCGGTATCGGGAAACGACCGTCATATTTAATTTTGAAAAAGCGCTTCCTGGTCCGCCATTTTGAAAAAAATATAACGTGTGATATGTCATTGAAAAGGTAATTCTAAGCTCTATCAAACTATGTAAAATAGTATACAGGGTTCCATTTGAAATTCTTAACTTGGTTCTGATATCGGAAAAACTGGCAGTAATATTCAATTGTTTTTTCATGAAAAATATGTGTCTTAATACCATATTTCGTTAACCCAAATAAAAAAATCCTAACCTAAAAAGCAATTGAATGGCATCGTGTAAAACGATATCGTTGACACCCGGTATATATGGGTTACATATACTTCATGCTTATTGGGCGCCATTTTGTTCCATCATATTGGATTACTACAATATATTTACCATTTCCTTTCTACCTATGCCACACTTGACTTTTGGGCATAACTTAAAATAAATTCAATAAGTATCCCATATTCACATTTAATATTTCTGCAAAATTTAAAATCACTTAAACACGATTTTTTTACGTTAATTTTTTAAAAATTTTATTTGGCCGTCATTTTGTTTCGCCATCTTAAATGGAAACCAATATTATCAGTCTTTACCTACTCCGTTGGTCCGCATATATTTCCCAGATATTAAGTTTCTAAATGGTTCATTAAAAATCTTGTTGTTGTTTTGGTAGGGTGGTGTATTATTTGGGGTTAGGATCTAGTAAACAAAACAAAGGCCCTTTTCTAAATTGCCGGTGTTTGGCCAATTTATTGTTGCATCCTCATGACACATAGATTTTATATTCTGCGTGAAACCTATTTTAGTGTCTACCTATTCCATTGGTCCGCAGATATTTCCTAACCTCAAATAATACGCCACTCTAATATAACAACAAGAAGATCGTTAACAAAAGCCATTTTGAAATGTAATATCTGGACAATATCTGCGAACCAACGGAGTAGGTAAAGACTGATAATATGGGTATCATGCAAGATATAAAATTTATGTGTTCTGAGGATGAAACAATAAAGTTGCAAAACGTCGATCGTTAACGAAAATCATTTAGAAACAATATCTGGGAAATATCTGCGGTCCAACGTGGTAGGTAAAAACTGAAAACATGTGTTTCGTGCAGGATATAGAATCTATATATGTGTCCTGAGGATGTAACAATAAAGTTTCGTAACGTCGACTATTTAAAAAAAAAGTCTTTTGTTTTTTTACTGGATCCTAACCCCAAATAATACACCATTTTAAAATAAAAACAAGAGGATCGTTAACGAAAAACATTTACTAACTTAATATCTGAGAAATATCTGCGGACAAACGGAATATGTAAAGACTGACAATATGGATTTCATGCTGGATATAGAATCTACATATGTATCCTGAAGATGCAACAATAAAGTTCCGAAACGTCGACTATTTAAAAATGGTCTTTTGTTTTTTTTTACTGGATCCTAACCCCCAAATAATACACCACTCTAACATAACAACAAAAGGATTAAGAAATCATGGTTCTTGTGATTAAACCGTGTCAAAATGGAATCACTTTCCGACGTTTCGCCTCGATTGTACGAGGCATCTTCAGGGATACTCACTTCACGAGATCGGAGCACTGAATTCAGTGCTCTGAATTTTATTATACCGCCAATTTGCTCCGCCATCATGGATTCGTACCAAAATTTTACCAGATGATTCCAACATAATACTTGATGTTTATGTAAAATTTGAAATAGACAAGACATACAACAAAGTTATCAATATTTAAAAAACAATTAAAAATGAATTTTTTACAAAAATAAGAATGAATAGATTTTTAAAAAATATTTATTTCAACTTAGTTTTTATATTATATTGAATTATGGAGAGGAGTATATAGGAGTATTATATAGGAGTTTTTTCATTTATTACAACTTTATTGTTATTATTTTCTATTGTTATATGTTACATTCCATGTAATAAACTTGTAAAGTTGGTTTGGAATAAAACAGTTTAAAGTAAAGTCTGCCCAGGCTATCTCTGTTGGTGAAAAGAATTCACGCCTATGCGTTTAACGCTCGGAACAGCATTTTTTATACAGTTTTCTGCTGCCCCTCTTCAGATATCGTCAACAAATTTAGGCGTGCAAATCTGTATCTTTGGCTAACAAATAGTTCAGAGTATTAAACAAAAATATAACTTTAATAACGCTGTAAAATGTAAAAACACAATACATATTCGAGTTCATTGTATTGTTCAAAGTGCATTCCTCCTTGTTCACGACCCATTTCCGCTCCTTCAATTGCTTCTCTCAACACGTTGTGCGGCATTTGAGGCGTAATACTTCTAAATACACGTACAATCCTTTCTTCTAAGATTTCAAGAGTGGCTGGGGCTGTTACATAAACTCTTTCTTTAACATATCTCCAAATAAGGAAATCGAAAACAGTGAGATCCGGTGAACGAGCGGGCCACCGTGTTGGGCCATTGGTTGTGATAACTTTATTATTATAATGTTCAATTAAATAATTAAGAACTACTCTCTGGTAATGTGAGGCGGTGCTCCATCTTGCTGGAAGTAAATTCGGGGTAAAACTTCTAAAGGTAGATCATTAAGATGTTGCTCAATTTCATTTTGGAGAAAGCCTAAGTACCTAACCCCTGTTAATTGACTGAGAAATAAAATTGTCCCAATTATTCTATTACCAACGACACCAGCCGCCCAGACATTGACACCAAACCTTTCTTGAAAACATCCTACTCTCATTTCATGTTGATTTTGTTGGGCCCAATAACTTGCTTGTTCAACATACCTTTCTTAATAAATTTGGATTCGTCAGAAAATAAGATAAAGTTGATAAAATTTGAGTCACTTCTACAATTTTGGAGCAACCAATCACAAAACAATACCCGTCTATCGCCATCGTCAGGATACAAATGTTGGTGTAACTGGTACTTAAAAGCTCGATATCCCTGTTTCTTGATTATTTTTCTAGCTGATTCATGACTTAAACCCAGTTCGTGATTAATTTTTCCTAAAGAAACAGTTTTATCAACTTCAACCATAGCAAGAACTTAATCTCCATTTCTTTATTTATAATAAATCTTCCTTCCGCCACTTGCTTTTCTTCTTGATGCCTAAAACGATTCTCCAGATATGGAAAATACTGATGGATTGGATGTTGTCGGTCGGGGTATCTCTGAGCATACCACTCAGCAGCATTCCTTGAATGTTTATGACATTCTCCAAATATTAATAACATATCGACTTTTTCATTTTGAGTATACATTATTTTGACTTTTAAAAACAAAAATAATACTGAAAATCAAGAAAAATAAGGAAATCTTATGTCTACTCAGAAAGAATAGGTAAGTGTCACTGTCAAAACAAAAACTCCTACTTAATATCCAGCATAGCTGTCCATGGCACACTTGATAAAAGTAAATAATTGATTATGAAGTAATTTTATTAGTAACATTAATTTTTGAGCTTATTTTTAATCCAGTCACAAAAAAGTTATTACCGTTAGATTCGCAAAAAAATCCTCTATTCAAAAAATGCTTGACTAAAAAGGGTCGCCATTTGAAAAACAATAGTTAGACACAACAATTTGATTTTATCAACTTCTCTTGTTCCTAGTTATCTAAACTAATCACTAAAACTTAGCCGTGGTATTATTCTGTCATCATTTCAGGTCCTTAGATTAATTTGCGGTCATGGCCACCTAGATGCAATTTTAAAAATGGCTATAAAAATCAAGTAGGCGTAAAAAGTTTTTAAAATGTCACATTCTGATTTAGAATTGTCTCAGGAATCCAAAAATGTAAAAATATACAGAGTATTCTATTTAAAAAATCGAAACTGGAGTCATTTCCGGTGAAAAGTGAAAAATATGCGAAAACTCTCCTCTTTATGTACCATTTACCTATTCGAAATTTCGTTTTGATACATCAAATACTTTAAAAGTTATGGCCTGTCTAATAGATTCGTTGACACCCGGTATATGCCATTAAATCTCTAAAATTTTTGAACAAAAATTTAAATATTTTAGCCCTGAAATTAACATCCACCTATTAAAAATGTTAAAATAGGCACTATCCGATCCTTTCTAGCGTTTTCGCGCACTTTTAATATTACTAGATATTACATTAAGTTAGGATAGTTGTATGCCAGCCCGCGAAGGATTCTGAATGGGAATAGGATCGGGGACAAGACCAGGATCGGGAATCTGAAGATATACATGGAATAAGTGTCCGATATTTTATAGAACAATTCCTCAAGTATATTAAAGATAAAACGTTCATTTACAGATGTGAAAAGTGCTCCGTTTCCAAGACAGAGGTTGTTAAAGTTCTAATTTTTCTTATTCTTTCTTTTTTCTTTTTATCAACCGTGTATATTTCTCGAGATAATTTATTCAAATTTGGCACACAATATAGGGTGACCAATGCCTACAAAATAAGCATAATACATTTTCAAAAAATCTGCAGTGTGTTAGTTTTTTACGGTCGTGACCCAAAACACAAATACTTTCTTTGTCTCAGTTGCAACGCATGCCGGGTATTTCCTACTAATATGAAAAACTTATTCTAAAAAAAATAGTTTAATTATATTATTCTATATTTTAGTGCACAAATAATAATTTTTAAAAGGATTCAATGTTTAAAAATTTAATATATTTTGCTTAACTTTTTATTATAATGTAAGATTAAATTTTAACTATTTCTACACTTATTTATTGGGAGGTCCATCATATTTTAATGCGCATAACATTAATTTGATTGCTAAAAGTATTTATAATAATACGCACTTAATTCACACCCTAAACTTATTATATACAATAGTTCTTTGATGAATGCTGTGAGTGTTTTTATCCAGGTCCAGATCAAGTAAATTGTCAAAGCCGAGTGAGTTGTGTGTGTGTGTGTCAAACACGGGTAAGTAGTCTGTGCCTGTGGCCTGTGGTAAAATATGTCCGAATATTCTCTAGACTATAAAAACCAAACATTTTAACTGTTATTTTTCGATTACTCGATGTTTAATAAATTCAGAAAGAGATTAAGAGCTGTTTGTATCCATAGTTTAATTTTATAAGGTTGTCGAATTAGATATATTACTTCCCTCGTAAAAAAGAAGTACCTATTGTAATAATGAAAAAATTACTCTCTCAGATTTTTTTAAATCTTCACGTTTCAAGGTCTCTAGATGGCGAAAAAACATGTTTTCTCCAATTCCGTCAATCTGTCTGTCTATTCGCGGCATAACTAAAAAACCACTCACTTAAACTTTTAAAAAATCAGTTACTAACTAGCTTTGATCACACTTCACTATTCCTAATAAAAAGAGAAACTCCTAACGACTTATGTTCCAGGTAAAAGAAATTTGCCGTTTTTTTTATTTCTATTGGTAGGAATATGAACCATTGGTGCTAGATAAAAATAGTTTCTTTGCTCTATCGTTTTGTCACACTTAGGATTTTTGATCACCAATTTGTTTCTTTTTGTCGCGTTTTTCCAGTTTCTCTAATAGTATTTTATGGCTTACCGTATCAAAAGCTGTAGCAAGATCTACGAAAACACTTAATGATGGAGTCTTTTATCAGCCCCTTTATAGACTAATGACGTCATTAGTCTACGTACTGGCGTGGGGTTTCCTTATATGGTTGCCTTTCCACAATATGGGCTTAAGTTTAATTTTCCGAAGAAATTTTCTTCAGAGAAAGGAGGGAACATTTAACTGGAATTATTTACGTAACTTGGAGACTATTTATGATTGGAGAGAACAGTTTAACTCTTTAAAGTTATTTTTTCGACTCCGTACCTTTTCGTAATATCAATTTGATCTGTGTTAAAGTAAAGTTATAATGTGGTACGCTTTTACAAGTCCGTCAAACATAAATTCAACCGATTTCGAGAAAATAGTGTCTCAAAATTGTCAATCAATCTGTCCACTTCGAACCCTCTAATGACCAAATAAACGTAAAATTAAAATGACTTGCACTTACCTGTCTTGGCTTCTTAAAATGAAAATTCGAAGTCGAATAAATCAGTTTTACGAGAAAACAGTTTTTCCATATTAAGTATGGATAGTTTTCAACTTATATAATTTATTTCTTTTAAATGTTAACCTGTATTTTACTTAAGATCAGGGGGCATAGAATTGGAGAGAAACCTTCCTAGTTTCAAATTATCATTACTCACTAAAATTAGTGTTTAATAAAGTAATGTAACAAAAAGAGTTGTATAGTATGATATAAAACTGGAGGACCATTTTTTAGAGGTAAGAAGTTCTTTGGAGACAGAAGGCCTAAGTACTAGGAACCGTGGTTGCTTTAAGTGAAGAGAGTGGGCATTTTAAAGACCTACAGATTGGGAGAAAAGGAAAAGGCCTTTTCTGCTAACACATTCCATAATCGGGACAATCTGAGGATAAATAAGCGAACAAAGTGAGAGCTCCTTGATCTTTGAAGTCGGACGGTGAAGGGATGATGTGGATCGATGCCCGTGTTTCCCTGGTAGAAATGGCTAACGGGGGCATAATGGATGATAATTCATCAGAAGATAATACGTAGTAGGATCTGTAAAGCCGATCAGGCCAATGGCTCTTCCTTGGACAGATTCAAGATTGATAGAGGCTGATCCCCATATATGCGAACAATACTCAAGGCTGGGTCTAACTTGCGAAGTGTAATAGGGAAAAGTTTTGGATCCCTTTTTGGGAACTGGCTATACACGATCAGATTTCTATATTCTTGCCATAAGACACTTGGCATAACGTGGTAATGATAGGGATCAATTCGGAAGAACTATGGCAGGAATATCGTCTAGGCCAGAAGATTTTTAGATATTACGTGTTTTGAAAATATGTCGTACCTTCTTAACTATGAAGCTAATTAAGTGCTACTTGTATGGTAATGCTTGAAGAAGGAAGTGAATATACGGCGAAATGTTTTGCAAAAAGCTCAGATTTTCCTTTAGATGTGCAGACGATTTCATTACCAGGAGCTAAACGTGGAAAGACACTTTTGCAGAAGTTTTGATTAAAGCTACCAAAGGGATTGGCTACCATTTTGGCAACAAAGAACATTCCCTTTTATGCGTGTGTTAAAGGCATTTTTGGTGATGAAAATGGCGCGAATGTAATAATTGCGTGCCTCATTTTTAGCCAGTAGGTTTTTTGAAGTAGAGTTCTTAAAGAAATTATTATAGGTTCATATTTTCACTAGAATGCCATTATCGCAGGACGTTGAAAACCAAGATTTATTGTTGGGAGGTTTTGAAGTCTTAACATAATGTAGTATAAAGGTTTCTACGTCCGAGATTTATGAACAAATTTTGGGAGGATCGCTGGAAGGCAAAAAACATTATTTGAAGGGAAGGAAGACTGGAAGCCAGCCCAGACAGCGGAATTATAGTACCAAATAGTACGAGGTGGCATGGATTCTACAACTTGTTGTATTAGACCGCGGTTAGAAGAATCCAAGGAAGAAGAAAAACAAGGCTCTGTGTGAGTGGTGAGAAAGAAGCCCAATGGGTTTTGGTTATGTGTCATGATGCAGTACTTTCTCTGACGAGGTTGGTAAGAGAATGATTAATTGCGTAGGCCTATCTTGAACTATACAATATCAATGAAGAATATATTGTTAATATATGGGCATACCTGTCCAGAACTCCGATATATCTCAGGGGTCAATGGGTATTTATAGAAATTATGTACCTTGAATAATAAATGCAATCAGGTTGTTTAACTACAGTTCTTCTATGTAAGAAGATCTAATTTAATTAGATTTATTAATTTTTTTAAGTGGCATTAGACATTAAGTTCTCAACAAGTAGCACAAAATGTTTTATCTACGTCGGCTATGGAAACACTCAAAAAAAATGTATCAAACAGAACCTGAAAAAAACAGCATTCTTCTTGTTTGCTTCGTACCGTACATCGATATTTCCACAGTAAAAAAAAAAACAACAAATATCGCAAAACCCTTGGTTAAGTAAGCTATGGTGACCGTTCGTTTGTTTTTCTAAGTCTATCAAAAATATTTTTTATTTTCTTAGTTCCCGCCAATGTTTAGTAGGAATGTCATGTAAAAAATGGAAAGTGGCAGAGAATTCGAGTGTATCTAAATGCATATATGTAGTTGCCTAACAGTGTGACATAAATTTATCCTGAGTGAGTGTTTAATATTTTACCTCTGTTCTTCAACGTAATATTGATTAATATTTAAGAAAGTTATTAAATCAATTTTACTAAAATTTTCGGATTTCGTTGATGGTTAATAGTAAATACACAAGTGGTTCAGTGAGTGTTATTTGTTGGCCATGAGACTTACCTCATAGGATTCAGACAGTTGTTTCACTAAAGTGGATCCACTGTTGAACTGATTTTCATGTCTAGAATTATGCACCCAATAATTTACAGATGGAGTGCTTGATGATGCCGATGATAAAGGTGAGGAGGAAGAAACGTTGACATTTTTCAGAACGGCGCCAGATATCCAGTCAGATTCGCTTTGTTCTGTAGGAGATGAATATCGTATGGATCCATCGAGGTCAACTGTAGGTAACTGTTTTCTTGACAATCTAATCACAAAATATAATAATAGGCCAGGTAGGAAACATTAGTATTTAAGCACATATTTTACACTAGGATGCCTTTCTACAACATAGAAAACTTCTTATTTACTTAAAATATTGTTATTATGATAATAAAATGTATACAGGGCGATTTCAATATTATGGTAATTTTTAAAACCTTTAATACATTGATTCCATTTAAATACCGTTACAGAACATATATATATATATATATATATAGTTCAGCAGTTATATATATATATATATATATATATATATATATATATATATATATATATATATTGATATAATGATATTATATAAAGAATGTTTTACCTAAAACTCCAAACGCCGCCTTTCTCAAGAATTAACAATTATGGAAAAAGGTAATAAAAATGGTGTATTTGTTGAGGTAAAATGCAATTGTTTTCGACTGAAATGAAATCGGCGCTGTCATCAGCATAGGCGTCGCTACGCCAAGGAGAAACTAAACACACATCACAATTTGATTATTATACTGATTACTGAGGTATACAGGTTTTGTTCGATTCCTCGAGTTCATCAGTAGGTATACGCGTCGGGACGCCAAGAAAAAACAAAGCAACCGCAGAAACTTTAGAGGTCTTGATTGCTACACTGGTTTCTGAGATGCAGCAGGTTTTTTAGTAGAATAATAAAAATTTTTAATGGCTTGTTTTGGAACATATTTTTAACATACCTAGTAACAATATTGTTTTACTTTTATTCTCTTTTCACTTATAATATCCTGCTTGCTTTGCTTGAATTATTACCGAATATTCCACTCATGTACAAATTTTCCCGTAAGACTGGTTGTGTTTTCGAAAAATTATAGCGGAAATACCACGTCGTCTAGGAAACATGGTGTTTCCACTTACCTGGTTAGGTGTGGTTACATACCTAACCAAAAAATGAAATCTTGACAATATGAAACATGCTTTTGAGAGACGCTAGAGTCCCTAGAAACTGACTTTTAAAACAACAAATCAAACAAACATTTTTGGAAAGTTGTCAATATGAATAATCGCTTTGGGTTAGTTCAAGAAAAGCAAATTGATGAAAATATAATTGGAAGCAAACCAAGAAACACCGTTAAATCAAAGAAGAGCATCTGAAGACAGTTTATGTCATTCTACGATGAAAAAAACTATACGTTTGACCAAGATACTCCAGTATCCCAACTAGCAATGATTTTGAAAAGCTGGGCCTACAATATGCGAAAAATGAACGGGAGGAATATAAAGAAGGCACGGTAAAAATTATTTGGAATGTGACGGCGAAATTATTGATGGAAAGGTATTTCAATGAATACAAAATTAAAATAAATCCCTTCGAGCAGATCGAATTCAAATCGGCCCGAGACGCAAAAAATGCCAAAAGGAGACATTTGCAAGGTATTGAAGGCAAATGCAGAGAATCGGCCGTTTTTTTAATATACAATGAATTAAAAAATCTAATCGAAGGTTGTAATGAATCAACTCCAGAGGGTTTACAAAAGAAGTGTTTTTTCCTGTTGTCCTATCAATTAGCCTGGAGAGGAGGAGAAGGTGCAAGAGCTAAAACAACTTTTTTCAAAGAAGAAACTGACAACGTCAGAGGAAAAACAGGTAGAATTCAATACAACCCTGTTTTTTCTAAAACATGTCAAGGTGGTGGCCGAAAACTCGCCGATTCGAAGTGGTTGGTGAGAAACGAGAGAAGTCCCAGCTTTTGCCCAGTAAGAATTTATAAAGAATTACAAGAGAAAAGGAAAATTATCTCCAACACTCGACTATTTTTGACGCCAAACCCCCATTGGAAAATTTCCGGAAAATGGTTCAAAAACAGCCCAGTAGGAGAAAACGAGATTTCAACTTGGACAAAAAAACAAACACAGAAATCAGGCCTCAATACCACAAAAAAATTTACCAACCATTCCCTCAGAGCTACTGCCGTGTCCAAGCTGGCCAATAGCGGAGTGTCGGATCAAAACTTGATAAAAATTACAGGTCATTCGAATGCGAAATCCCTATCAAGTTATTTGCAAATGGATCCAGATCACCACAAAAAAATTATTGAAAAAATGAGGGAACCTGGAAAAGAACCACCTCAACAGCACGTACATCCAGCCCCTATAGCAGCATCACCCAGCACAAGTACAAGTAGTGGTCTGACAGCATCTTCTACGTCGTCGCAAAACAACAATGTGGTTAATAATTATCAGAACTGTCCCTTTTATTATACAATCAATAATTAAAATTAAATATTTAGATTTATATTAAGTACTTTTCAATATTTAGACAAATCATTTTATTAGTATATTATTATTCAACTTGTTACAAAATTCAAATTTCTGAACTTGAAATAGGTATGTATTTAATATTCAGTTAATAAAGCTTAGTTTCCCTGTATTTGATTTGTGGAATATTCCTCCTAAATACCATTCGTGCTTAAAAATTAACCAGATCATTTTTAAGCACTCGTGGTATTATCCCCGAAAATTTTTTCGAGATCACGAATTTTTTTCGAAAATTATCCCGAATCGAAGACGAGAGATTTTCAGCAAAAATTGGTCGAGTACAGATCGTCGAGATTCGGTAAGAAAATTTCATACAAGATGGAAAGAAAAGCATTAAAGTCCCAAATGACTATAATTAACTATTATTATTAAAAGCTACAACTACCAACTTTAGTACAATAATATAATGATATATATTTCAAGGAAGCTATTGTCACCTCTCGGGTTGACTGCGAGCGATTTCACTTGGGGATAAGCGTAAACTCAGATAGATTTTCTTAATTGATATTTCTTT
Source organism: Kuschelorhynchus macadamiae (assembly GCA_030620095.1). NCBI lineage: Eukaryota > Metazoa > Arthropoda > Insecta > Coleoptera > Curculionidae > Kuschelorhynchus > Kuschelorhynchus macadamiae. The sequence continues at coordinate 272,952 of JAUTXW010005202.1, read as the reverse complement.
TAATTAGTCTTTACTTTGTCAGTACGATATGTTTCTTTGGCAATAAAGAGTTTTTACGAATCTTGAGTTTTTTTGGATTTGAAATAAAGAACAAGGTTGGTTCATAAAAATGACGTGTGGTTATATTATTCAGAATAGTCTTATACAATTACCATAGTAATAGGATGCACATTCTCTTCACTCGAAAGATACCGAGCCCTTTAACGTAGCCCCTTTTAATATTATTAGATAATTACAGAACAAATATTGGCAAGAAGTACCCCTTAATCTTATGAAAGCCTGATGGGCTTTAGATAATTACTATTCACTTGTTAAACCTTAAGGGTTGTAATTTAGAAGGTAGGGTGCTTTCTCCAGACTAGGAGGTTCGCTAGCCCTTAGGGGTTGTAATTTAGAAAGGTAGTGTGCTTTCTCCAGACCAGGAGATTCGCTAGCCCTTAGGGGTTGTAATTTAGAAAGTTAGGGTGCTTTCTCCAGACGAGGAGGTTCGCTAGCCCTTAAGTTGAGGCCAGATCAAGTCTGCCGCTGCAATGATTTGCACCGATATTTATATTAGAAAAAGTGCTTACAATCTGCAGTTTCCAGCACAGGTTCAAGTTTAATTACTTTGTTTAAAATAAACTGTTTATAATTTCTAGTAAAAATTAGTAGTATAAGCGAATAATGAATCGAATTTACTATAGTCTGGGCTGGTTGTGGAACTACATTTGTTTATATATAGTGGATTTCAAATCACTAAAAGTAGTGGAAAACTTGGTTTTTCCATTTGTTTTTCCCAAAGAAGAATTATCTCTTAATTCAGATTTAAGTATAATAATTTAGTCAGAAATGTACAGAAAGAACGAGGTATTTTCTTTTATTTTTGATTCATTCGAAATTACTAAGATTGGTGGAATTGATATATTCTTAATTTTAATTATACAGGGTTATTCACGCAACCCGTTCATTAAAAGTTTTTGATGATGCCATTTAGATAAAAATTTCAAATTGGGGTTAAGGTAAGGTCAAGGGGTACTTCTTTTTTGAAATGTTTTCAACTTCCTGTCACTTCCGGTTTATCAACTTGCTTATTTTAAATGGAACACCCTGTATTTTATGATATTTTTGGATTCTACGGAGAATTTTAATGCTATTTTATGTAGCATGTCCTATACCTAGCGTTCAAGCGTTCTTAAGATACTTGACCTTGAACCAAAAATAGCCTTCGGGGTACCAAATTTTAAAATCTCATATTTTTGTAAGTTTTGAAGATATAATCTTCATATTTTGCAGACGATCGGTAAATAATCTTAGGTTTCTATTTTTTGTATTGAATTTGTCTATTTTTATATAGGGTGTCCTAATTCAGCTTCACATTTTCAAAGCCGCTAAAGTTCGTTTTTTTAAATGGGACACCCTATAACTTTATGCACTATCAAATGTAGAATTTAATTTTCTATCGAACTGTATTAAAGTTCCCTATACCTATTCGTAACCATTTTCGAAATAATCAGGTTTTTATTAAACTATCATATGAATTTGCTAAATGCTTACACCTTCCCGCAGTAAGCCATGGAAAAGCAATTGTTGTGCTTTTCTATTCAACATGACAGCTGATTTGAAACTTTTAAATTAAAATAAAATAACACTCAAAAGCTGATATTCTCAATTTATTTTATATTCGCGGAGAATGTTACAAAATATTGGAGAGAACGTGCCATGTTTTTAATGAAAAACATCCTCATTTATCGCCAATGAACAAGAGAAAATTGAAGATGATTGAAATGAAATATAATATATAATACTAAGTTCGAGACTGTTCTAAACTTGTTTTAGTGAACTTAAAAATTATAGCAATCTAACAATCAACAATAAATAAATAAAATAATAAAATTAAATTATAACAAATGTTCTATATGCTGTCCGTTCATTTGAAGACACATTTCATTTCTTCTTTGTACAGTTGCTGTGGCCCGTTGAATTTGTCCGTTTTCTAATTCGGCTAAGCTGTTCGTATCCTGTCCAGTAAATCTTGTTGGTTATTTACTGGGGAAGCATAGACTTTACCTTTGATAAATCCTCATAAATAAAAGTCTAGGGGTATTAAATCAAGCGATCGCGGGGGCGATCTCCAAGGGCCATTGGCACCAATCCAGCGATCTTCAAAAATTCGAGATAATTGGAGATAAACTGCAGCGGAATTATGTGCTGCTGCCCCATCTAATTGATACCAATAATTTTGCAGCTCACCAATAGGAATTTCTTCTATAAATTCAGAAACCGTCCCTCGTAGAATTTCCAAATACTTATCACTGTTTAAATTATCTTCATAAATACAGTACCGCACCTGATCATTTAATACTATACCGAAAACATTGAAGCTAAACCTCTCTTGAGAACGCGTTTCGCGTAAAGCGTGCGGATTTTCTGCTACCCAGAAATGTTCGTTTCTTCTATTTGTTATTCCTTCTCTAGAAAATTTCGCTTCATCGGTCCAAAATATTTTTGAAATGAATTGAAAGTCCTCTTAAATTTTCAAAAACATGAATTCGCAAAATTCTACTCGTCGGACGTCATCGTTTTGGAAGGAATAAGGGTGCATATGATGTTCGCTCAAAATTCTTTGGACAGATGAAGAAGAAATTCTCAAATCGTTTTCTGCAGACGGTATTGAACTTTGCGTGTTTGCGTGGAAATAAGCTAATGTGTTTATTACGTTATCCTCGGCATTTGTCACTGGTTTCGGAACATTTTTTGTAACTTTAACCTTGCCAAAACGCAAAAAGTTCGTTTCAATCCTCTTGAATTTTGACTTGTTCATTGGCGGAAATCAGGGTGGCGTTCATTAAACACACGACACGTTCTCTCCAAAATTTTATAACATTCTCCATGAATTTAAAATTGATTGAGAATATCAGCTTTTGAGTATTCTTCCATTTCGATTTAGAAGATTTAGTTTATCACTGACAGCTTTCGATAAATAACGCATACTAATCATCTGTCATATTTGATATTGGATTTTAATTGTTTTTCTATGGCTCAACATTGGAACATGTAAACATTTAAGCAAATACACACGATATTTTTATAAAACCCAATTATTTCGAAAATGGTTACGAATAGGCATTTGATAGTGCATAAAGTTATAGGGTGTCCCATTTAAAAAAACGGAGAATGTTTGCAGCTGAATTTAGGACACCCTGTATAAAAATAGACAAATTCAATAAAAAAAATAGAAACCTAAGATTATTTACCGATCGTCTGCAAAATATGAAGATTATATCTTCAAAACTTACAAAACTATGAGATTTTAAAATTTGGTACCCCGAAGGCTCATTTTCGGTTCAAGGTCAAATATCTTAAGAACGCTTGAACCTAGGTATAGGACATGCTACATAAAATAGCATTAAAATTCTGGTTAGAATCCTTGACCTTACCTTAACTCCAAAATTTGAAATTTTTATCTAAATGGCATCATCAAAAACTTTTAATGAACGGGTTGCGTGAATAACCCTGTATATCTCGGTAAATGAAAGTATGTAACTTAAAACAAGAGGATAATTATATCTAGAAAGCTATGGAATTTTGTGTGTATTTTGTGCCTGTCAAACGACTATAAACAAACCTTTCAGATCAAACCAATCAATAAAGCTCCGAGTTAGAAATTGCAGAAATATACTTATAAGTTATTTAAAATGGAAAAATTTCAAAAATATGGTTTATGTGCATATTGCAAAGAAGTGGACCATATTAAAATGTATAATCGTTATCTGAAATATCTTACTGATCTAATTGAAAATTGTCACATTCAAATCATGGAAGTTTAGTTTAGAAGAATACTAATAACAGAATGGTGGGAAAATATTATATCTACTTCATAAAACACCGACACCTATTAAGGGCTAGTTCTTCAACCACTGCTAGTCTTAATTATTCACAGTTACAAAGAGAAGAAGTCGAGAAATTAAATAAAATTCAAGTCTGCCTACATAAGTATATCTTTTTGTTATTTTGAAAATCTGCTTAAAATAAATGAATAGGAGAAAAATGTATTAATTTATTATAAGGTATGTGACATATTCTTACAATTTTTATTACTAAAAAGAGTCATGTCGCAAGGCGTTGACATTTTATTATATGTCAAAAAATTTCCACTTATTAATTTCAGTCAGGTCGACGAAAATTTCTGGAAATTTTGCTGGTTGCTGTGGTAACGAGTAAACGGCGGTATGAAATTTTCTTTAAAATTTTATCTTAATATAAATTAAAAGTATCTTAAAATTGTTATTATGTATTTAAAAAACAAGTTTCAAAACAAATATCTGATTGACAAAATCATTATTCTTCAATAAATCCTGCATATATTTAGCAGATATAGCAATCAAGTTGTGCAAAAAGTCTAAGACATAGACGTATAATTAAAACTTAAACTTTGAAGTTTCTGCAAGTGTTTTGTTTTTTCTTGTTGTTGTGACGCCTGTGCTGACGTCGATTTTATTTTAACTTTAAATAATTCCATTTTACTCAACTAAGAAACTGCTATTCACCAAATTTTGATTTTCCCGTTAAGTTTCGAGTATTTGGAGTTTGAGCCAAGCACCCTGTATATATCAGTAATCAGTATAGTAAAGAAGTTGAGGCAAGTTACAAAAATGTATCAGAAAGAGACGTAAAATCAGAGAGTACACAATTAGAAATAGAGATATTTACGAGAATAGATTAAAAAACGTTCCCGGTAGACCACTCTCAGAAGCAGATGTTTAGTGTCTTATCGAATGATGGTTTGTCGAAGCATTTGTTTATTTCAACGCCAATTATTGACAAATATGTCATATATAATTTGTTTAAAATGATCAGTTATTGTTGTTTAAATAACAATTTATAAGAGGACGTTCCTGTTTTTCCCATGTTTAAGATAATAAGGTAGTATAAGTTTCTATAATATTGTACAAACTTTATTCAAATTCAAGATTAAACGGAATATTTTAAATACGTGTTAGTTTCTTAATCCTAGCGGCACCTAGGGATTTTTAAAGCCAATAAATTCTACCGTGAACCCATACTTTATACGACCAATAGAATGCCTTTAGGACATGGCATGATGGTCTTAAGAAGTTAAGTTTTGATATTACGTAAGAAACTTAAAGTATGTCTGTATCTGTATCAAAAATCAAGTAAGTTCAGTTGTTCTTAATTTCTTCTTTTTGATGGTGTTATTTTCGGAGTTATTTCGTATACAGAGGGTTTACAAAGTTGAGGGCTCATCAACGAAACTTTATTTGTTTCTTAGTAATTATTTGAGGAGTAATTACATACGGTCTGGTATATAGGGTTAATCACGTGCTTGGTTTCTATTATGTACAGGCTATAAAATGTCATAATACATTAAATTTCAACCTAACATAAAATTAAACTATCAATGGGTTGCTCTAAAATCTAACCGTCTTCTTGAAGTGCTGTATCCATAGTCGGGTATTGCCCCCTCCCTGAAAAATTGCAAATATTTTACATTAGTGATTTATAATACTTCTTCAATACAATTACTTTTTACCCTCCATCGATAAAATCTTGTGAGTGCCTATGATTATACTAGGAAATGTGTTCAACGCACTGGTTTCCCGTTGCTTTCTATGCATACGCGCCGACTCCATGAGGGCTCTGAGTGCTCAATCACTGAGAAAAATTTCTAACAACCTTGTTAAATTTGTGTTCCAAATAAAAACATTTAATTTAAACATCTTGAAAACTGTTCGTTTATTTCGTTTTTCTTTTGTTGTTTCACTGAAGCAAGATAGAACTCGGTTTAATCTTTTGCCCAAACCAAGTCTTGCCCTGCCTCACCCCAGCTTTAGCTATTTTATTGCGACGCTTATGTGATTATGGGACCGAGTTTTAGTATTTTTTGTTTTGTTCTTTTGTTATGTTCTGTTCTTTACAGTTATTCAAGATTACTAAAGTTGCAATTGGAGTTTTTTCCAGTTTTTTGTTTTTCCTAAAATTTTAGGACTAATTAAAATAAGAGATGAAAATAATTTCCACTTTGCCATTGTCACTTGTTCTCCTCTACCAAACGGCAAGGTTAGTCTTCCAATACGACGTTTCGGATTCAAGAGATCATGATCAACAATGCAGACTTGGACTTTTTATTTTACTATTCAGTGCCCTTCACAACTACCAAATAAACTGTGATATAAAAGTCTTAGTGTACCATTTAATTTTTTTAGAGAAAATTCGCATTGCACAATTCCGAAACAACGCCATCTTTTGCCCACTAACAAAGTCATTATAGTAAAGTTTAAAATGTTTGACCTCCCCCATCACTTTCTTTTGGAAAATAGACAAAAATGGCCTAAAGCAAAGAAATGAGTAATTGGTTGAAGAATATAAGGTTTATATTTTCAACATACCTCAATTAGGAAAATTTAAAAGAAAATTGGCACTTATACTTTTGTGTTGCTGTTACGCCCCCTAGCGGGCAACTGCCGGACTTAAAAATAATTTACAGTGATTTTTCTTGGCCGATTTACCTCTAAATATTTTTTTTAAGTTCTGTCTATTATTGGACCATCCTCTACAGAATTTGGGTCGCGGTACGCCCCTCGGTCAGCTCTAATGGGATGAAACAGTTTTCTGAAAATCGGTTTCCGAAGTTGTTACATATTTTAATAAAAATATGTATTTAAAGGATTTATTTTCAGAATATTTTAACCTACTTAAAATCTTTCTTATTCCGTCAACATCGTGTACAGGGTTTTCCCGTATATTTTTCCACCCACCTAGAGAGTTTATTTGAATAGATACGGAAATGTCGTAAATATAAAAGTTGTTGGGTTTTTTGTGAAGATTTAGAATATTATATCATTAGTGCGAAAATATTATTGGACATGTCAAATTTTGACAGGTTGTCAGTTTTTTAAATGAAACACCCTGTACATTAAATCATATTCTTGAAGATCTTTTTTTTTTAATTTCAAATATATATACTTTTAATATATTCTGTCAATTAGTTTTGGATATATAAGCGTTTAAACATTAAAGAAATGGTAAATTTGCGCTAAAACATAATGAGCCATGGTCAAGACAATTGCAATAAACGACGCCTTTTTGACGTTTATCGGTCAGAAGTATATATTTACGATGGGTTATTCGGAAGAAGAGAAACTCGACATGATAGAATTATTTTATTTACATGGGAAAAATGCATCGATAGCTCGTAACGAATATCATAGACGGTTTCCAGATAGACCAACACCGGCTCGTAGCATAATATTAAACATCGTTAAAAAACTGAATGAAAGAAAAACACTTAAGCTAAAAGTTAGAATAGTGGAAAGAAATACCATAAAAAATCAATAATATAAAGTAGGTAAATAATAATATTAGCTTAAATAACTAAGTTTTGGTTTTCTATATAGCTCCCTTGGTTTATAATGCATTTCTGAATATTTTTTCTAAATTTTTTGTGTATGGATGCGTAAATAAAATGAGGTGATTGGGTGTTTAAATCGTCGATTGTTTGGACTATATTTTGTTCTAAAGCTTGGATGGTTCTTGGCCTTTTATAGTGCATCTTGTTTTTTAGATAACCCCACAAAAATATGTCCAATGGAGAGAGATCGGGACTGTTTGCTGGCCATCTTAATGGTCCATGTCTTTTAATCCAAGATGGATACCTATCATTAAAAAAATTGGTGACCGGCTGGACATTATGAGGAGGGGCACCATCTTGTTGCCATATCAAATTAAGATCAGTTCAGAGATTCAATTGTATAGCGATGTTTAATATTGTCCTACAAGTCGGTGTTGGTCTATCTGGAAACCGTCTATGATATTCGTTACGAGCTATCGATGCATTTTTACCATGTAAACAAAATAATTCTATCATGTCGAGTTTCTCTTCTTCCGAATAACATCGTCCAACGTATTAGATATTAAAAAGGCTCGTAAATAGATACTCCTGACCGATAAACGTCAAAAAGGCGTCGTGCATTGTAATTGTCTTGACCATGGCTCACTATGTTTTAGCGCAAATTACCTTACCAATTCTTTAATGTTTAAACGCTTTTATATCCAAAATTAATTGACAGAATATATTAAAAGTATATATATTTGAAATTAGAAAAAAAATATCTTCAAGAATATGATTTAATATACAGGGTGTTTCATTTAAAAAAACTGACAACCTGACAAAATTTGACATTTCCAATAATATTTTGTCACTTATGATATAATATTCTAAATCTTCATAAAAACCCACTTTTGTTTTTACGACATTTCCGTATCTATTCAAATAAACTCTCTAGGTGGGTGGAAAAATATACGGGAAAACCCTGTACTTCAGAAAGAAGTTTTTCAAATTTGCGACGGGTTAAAACATTTCTCAGAACAACCATGACGCAGTCGCGGTTAAACAACTACATTATTTTAAATGTCTACAAAGACGTGGTCAGGCAAATAGATAATACCAAAATTGTAAATGTTTTTAACCAAGAGAAAAATATCCAAAGGCGTCAGACTTTTTCGTTATTAGAATTTTTTATAAAAAGCTAGTAGAAGTGACACGTTTTTATTTAGAATTTTGCTACGTAATACTTACAATAATCAACTATTATTCATACATTAAATAAAAAATATTCTTTAAGCGTTCTTCTGAAACCTTATTCTTATGAAATATTTAATTTTTGCTGCAATTTTTGAAATTATATTTTCATATTGAATAAAACATTTTATTTTAAATCTAAAAGTAATCCTAAACATTTAAACGAATTTACAAGTTCCAACTTATCATCATCGACAAAAATATTAACATTTTTTGTTGGGTATTTAATCCTAAAAACCAATTTGACAAAACATTTAGATCTAAATTTAGGACCCTTGAAGTTTCCAAAATATTTTTACACTTTATATAAACCAAAGTGTCATCAGCAAACAACTGAACTTTACAATTTTGCAAAATTAATGGCATATCATTTATAAACAGGACACCTGTTTTTATTTTTGATTCTAAACATTTTTTGTGAACGTGGTGTAGTATTATTTCAAGGTAGAACATGGTCACTTACTTTGGGTACTTTTATAACACTTGCATGCAAACTATGTTTGTTTGTTATTACACGATCTAGCATTTTTTTTTGTTTAATTTGTTGTTCATGTAAAAAATTAGTTATTTTAAACCATTCAAATTTATTCACAAAAATGTGATTTAAAAAATGTATATTGAACACATATGTATAACTCCATTTTGCAAAAAAGACATTTTTGCTTTGACAATAAAATTACATTTTTAAACAATTTTCTCATTAGTGTTATTTTTCATCCCTCACCCCCCAATTCCCCAGCTGCTATTTAACCACTACGCTACCGAAAAGGCAATACCTAACCTTACTCGGCCTCTAAGTCATTTTACAGCATTTTAGGATTGATGTTAATAGTCAAATGCCATTCCCACCTCGTGATATGATTGGCATCTGACAGTGCAAGATATTTAAGTAAAGAGTACTTGATACCAAACATCCGGTCTAATCTTTCCATTAGTAGTCTTTGGAGAAACCTAAGTGCATAAAGCTAGAACAATGCTGAAAATTAATTACAATGTTATTCGTAAAATTTGTTTACCTAGTCCTGACAACTTGAAGCACTTCTTCGAAATCTGAAAAATCTTTTACAGTAGTTTCCACAATTCGCAGAACTTCATGGACCGACGAGAGCTGAGCAGCCGCTGCTAATGTTTCAAGTGTAGCATGTCTCACACGCCTTCTTCTGTCTCTGAGAGCCAATGAAGCGAACTCCGTGATTTTGGCAACTTCTACGTCTGACCGAGGATACAGTCTTAAACAAGCCATAAGAATTTGCAAGGCACCTGTAAATAATAAATGTATAAACAATTGCATGTTTCTTCAAGAGTAGTATGAATGTCCGATGATTATTATCAATTAGTTTCATAAATTCGTCACATGAATCGCGGTTAATCATAATATGCAGCCAGATATGGTACGGTATTGCCAGTAGCGTGATTGATATCTATAGACAGTCAAATCAAGGTCGATCCAGCTGGCCGCCCTTGGCTGGCAACCTTGGCCATGGAAATCTCTCGATGGACTTCAAGTCTATTGAAAGAGAGCAAAGTTTTTATGGGATCTTTTATTTTCTATTTGTTGGATTGTCTATTCGGAGTATATTCGGTTTTGGGTAATATAACAACTGCAAATAAGACTTTCTCAAAATATCGATAAAAGTGTTGATAACTCATTTATAATAAAATTCAAAAAAAATCGAAGAATAAGGGTTCTCTTCGACTCTAATGATACGCGAGTAATTTTTGTCAAAGAACAATATACAAATTACACAAAGTGACAGAAGTGAAAACAAGTTGTTCACTTACGAATAAAGAATGTAGAACTAAAGAATATATGCCTAAATAAGCACATATCTCCAAATTAGTACAACGTATAGTATGTAATTTGTCTTGGCACAGGCCGGTGATGGATCGTCCATTAACTTTTTTATTCAAGATAGAAAAAAATAGCAAATACAAAAATTATTAATGCATTATTTTTTGAATAAAAACACACTAGTCATAGTATATCTCCATCAAATAGGTATCTTCTATGTAAATATAAATGTGCTAACTTTGATACCATTATCATTAATTACCATTTAGAAAAGTGAGAAAAAAAGAGAAACCTTGTCATAAGGGACAATATTCTGACCCCAACATATTGTTTTAGAATGTAATCTCCTTTCAAAAACACATTTCCTCTTACGGCAGGGGTTTTGCTATTTTTCAGTTGTTTTTTAGGATAAACGTAATAAACCTAGAATCTGATAATCGACAAGAAATTTTTATTTTCGTGGATGTACAGGGTGTCCCAAATTCGAGGCGTATCATTGAGATCTCGGAAACTATAAGAGATACAAAGTCGGTTAAATTAGGGCAAAGTTGAAGTGATATGATGAAATAAATTCCACATTATCATTGATGCCTTTTCTGCTTTACAAGATGACGCTGCTAGATTTTCAATCCGGCGTTTCGTTTCTTCGCAACCATTACCAACTTTGTTTTTTAAATAGGCAAAAAAATCCATTTTATGCTTAATTAACTTTAAATTCTAAATTCAATGACCTAACACACTTGACATATCCGACATTTCGAGCCGAAAATCCATCATTAGTGCTAGTTGCTCATGATGGCGATGGAACGAAACGTCTGATCAAAAGCCTGATGACCCCATCTTGAAGACTATGAAAAAGAAAAATTAATTTTAATCTGTTTTAGTAATATTAGAAAAAAATCATTTGTGAGAATTTATGTTTGTAATTGCCAGAACTTAATATGAGAATTTATCAAAAAAAAAATAGATTAAAACAAACTTCAATTTCTGCTCCCCTACATGATGACGCCATTAGATTTACAATCCGACGCCGATGTTACTTTTTTTAAGTTATCCTAGTGTTCTTCTACAATAGCAATAGTTGCATAGTGTCCTTATCCATCATACTTAGCTATGGAATTTTCTTTTGTTTCAAAATGAGTATTTTGAAACAAAAACCATTTATTCTTTACTTATTCGAGTCTTGATTATTCTCGGTTTGTGTTATCAATAAAAATGCCTTTTTTCCTATTTTACAAGACTTGACAAAAATTTAGAAGAGCATGGAAAAAGAGATACGGCAGACGAATGGATCAGGAAAAAGAAGCGCGTATTTTAGATGCTGTAACTTAATATAGCGTACTAAAAGGTAACTAATTATTTACTAATTTCTATATTAAAAGTTGAAAATGCACCTAGACTATCTCTTAGGGCAAATGAAGATGATTTGGAAATACCACACATGAGAATTTGGCGATCTCTTAAATCGCATGGGTACAAGCCATTCAAAATACACGTGAGTCAAACTTTAAGACCTGGAGATTCTTAAAGGCGTCTAGAGTTTTGTCGTTGGATGCAAAATAAATTAGAAGAAGATGGTAATTTTTTGAATAAAATAATTTGGACGGACGAGTGCACTTTTTCCACGTCCTGAATATCTAAGCGACACAATGAACATTATTCATTATCGAGGAAGGGAATTGTTTAGTGTATGGGTGAGTATGTGGCATTTTTTTTGGATGGTCACCTTACATCTCAAAAATATATAGATTTGATAGAGCAAGAAAGAATGGATGCCTTATCGAACGAACCATTAGAAGTATTAGAAATCTATGGTGGCAGCAAGATGGTGCTCCTCCCTATAACGGAAGAGATGTGACAGATTCTCAGTCTCTTATTTCCTGGTAAATGGATTGGGAATCAAGGGGTTGTACGCTGGCCAGAAAGGAGCCCAGACTTAAACTCCTTAGATTACTACGTCTGGGATTTTTTGCAAAATCGATTTTATCAGAATTGATTTTTTAATCGGACGTTTCGTTCCATCGATATCACCAGCAACTAGCATTGATGGTGGATTTTCGGCTCGAAACGTCGCATATGTCAAGTGTGTTATGTCATTGAACTTAGAATTTAGATTAAAGTTAATTAAGTATAAAATGGATTTTTTTGCCTGTTTAGAAAACCAAGTTGATGATGGTTGCGAAGAAACGAAACGTCGGATTAAAAATCTAACAGCGCCATCTTGTAAAGCAGAGAAAGTGACAACGAGAATGTGGAATTTATTTTGCCGTATTACTTCAAATCGAGTCACAAAAATTAAAACGGAATCACAGATATTCGTTTTTTTTCGAATATCTTCGGAAGCATTTGGAATTTTCAAACTTTTAAGGCGGCATTTTGATTAACATGAAATTGTACAACTTTGCCCTAATTTAACCGACTTTGTTGACTTTGACTTATAGTTTCCGAAATCCCAATGATACGCCTCGAATTTGGGACACCCTGTACACACGATTTCCTAAATTAATTATACACGAAATATCTTCGCACTGGAACATGAAAAAAAGTTTAAGGCAAAAATGTCTTGGCTGGAAGAACTACTTTTAATAGCAGTACCTTTATGTATGCAAGTTATCTCAAAAGTATAACTGCTTTGTTTTTTAAATAAGGCCCCCTCTATAATATTGTTTTTATAGAGATGCGAAGAATGATTTGAAGTTGTAGCAATAGTAGCCTAACCGCTTAGTCATTTTTAATGTTCAAGAGATCAAAATGATCCAAATAACAAAGATAGTATGCTTAGTTACCATGATTTGTATAACATAAAAAAGAAATATATTTTTGTATGGAAGGACGTAGCCAATGCACGCATATATATATATATATATATATATATATATATATTCTATATGGTACGGATTCGTAAACAAGGTCAAAATAAAAAAGTCAAAATCGAGAGACTCAATAAAAACAGTAACTACATCAAACATTTAAAATAGAAAAAAAAATTGATACACAAATACACATTTACAGACAAAAGAAAATTACAAAGGAATACATAAATCCATATGAATACGAAGTGTAAAAAACCTCACAAAGGCAATCCATTTAGCTGCCTTTTTAGCTGCAAAGTGCTAAGTCTAAAGATTCATATTCTGCGAAATGACGATTGTAATTACACACTAGTCGGTCAATAAATGCGCCAGACCCATAATTTGTACGGTGGTATCTTTCAAAGAATAGCTGAGGTTGTCTTGTTCTCCTAATAGGTACCAAAAATGAGACCGACCCCAACAATATTTCACAATCAATGTCTCCATTTATTAGCTTGTGTAGAAAAACAAGAAGTGCCTTACATCTCCGAAACTCAAGGGTTTGAAGGCCGCATAGAAGAGCTCTAGTGTTATACGATAGATCCTGATATGGAAAATTAAATTTATATAAGAGGTATTTCGCAAATCTATTTTGTACTTTTTCAACTCTATCGTTATGGCACTGGTATGATGGACTCCATATTGTTGAACAATACTCCAAAACACTCCGTACCAGTGAGTAATACAGACAGACAATTGCTTTGGTGTCCGTCACATGCCTTGTATTCCTTTTTATAAAGCCCAACAATCTAAAACCCTTGAGTACAATGCTGTCAATGTGCAGATTAAATGTTAGTTTGTCATCAAAAATAACACCTAGGTCAGTGTAAGAACTAACAACCTCTAGTGTTACATCATTTATGAAGTAGGAGGAGAGAACAGGATTAATGCGTTTATGAAAACGGAGCACTTTACAATTGGATATGTTAAGATGGAGATAATTAGTGCTGCACCAGTTGACGATCCTTCCAATGTCAGATTGCAGTGCATTTGAGTCAGTGTAAACGGGAGCAAAAAATTTTAAATCGTCTGCATACAAAAGACATTTGGACGCTCTAAAGCAAGATACTATGTCATTTATAAAAAGTAGAAAGAGCACTGGACCAATATGTGAACCCTGTGGGACACCCGATGTCACAATAACCTCCCTAGAAACTGAACCACAAATGTTGACCTGTTGTCGACGATTAAACAAATAAGATCTGATCCACTCCAAATAACTTCCAGAACGACCAATTTGCTGCAATTTTAATAATAAAAGCTGATGACAAACACTATCAAAAGCCTTGGATATGTCCGTGTAAACAGCATCAATCTGTTGGCCAGCTTCGACAGATGTAATTAAGTAATTTTGGAACATCGCAAGATTTGTAGTAGTTGAGCGACCGCGATAAAAACCATGTTGCATACTCGTAATGTAGTGTTTCAAAGACTCAAATAAATGATCAGTGATAATTGCCTCAAACAGCTTTGGGAAATGTGAAAGCAAAGAGATACCTCTGTAGTTCTTTATATCGCTTTTATCACCGGATTTAAAGATCGGCATCAGTGTAAAAAATTTCCAAATATCAGGAAATGAACCTAGATTAAAAGATCTTTGAAAAATTACACATAGTGGTTGAGACAACGACTGACAGCACCTTTTCAAAAAGATAGTGGGAATTCCATCAGGACCAGCCCTCTTAGAAACATCAAGGCCATCTATTTTAGTGCAGATTTCTGCCTCTGTAAAATAATATGTTGCTAGTAGTTTCCCTGAAGAACTTACGGGACGGATCTGACTAAAATCTAAAATTTCATGGTGTGAATAGCAGGACTGAAAATGGGCTGCAAAGGCATTAGCGATGTGATTTGAACCCATAATTTCTTCACCGTCATAATTCATAACACTAGGCATACCAGAGTCTCTTCTTAAGTTACGAACAAATGACCAAAAGTGCTTGATATTTTCCGGAATAAGTAATTCAGTTTGCGTGACATATGTAAGATAGCACATGTCAGTTCTAAACTTTACTTCACGTCGTATGTCCGAATAGGCCAGATAGTCAGCTTGTTGTTCAGTCCTTTTATACCTCTTATATAGGCGATTCTTTTGTCCAATAAGCCTTCCCAATGGGAGGTCAAACCATTTTGGGTACTTGCAGTCAACCATGGTTTTCTTGGGAACATGAATATCGATTCCCCGAAGCAAAACCTCATAGAAGGTTTCAACGATCCTGTTGATGTCAGGAGATGATAAGAAAGACCAATCCGATTGCTTATAAAAAAGATTGAGTTCATGGAAATTTGCTTGATGAAATTGATATACACTTACTTGATTGTAACTTTTTATTGGAGGAACATATTCAATTTTATACATCAATTCAATCGCAGGATGGTAAGGGTCAATATTTACTAGGGGTAAATTAGGAGATGAAATGCGAACATTAACAAAGTCATCAGCAAAAATCAAGTCTAAAGTTCTACCCATGTGATTGCATAAAGAATTAATTTGTTGCAATTCTAGAAAGTTCATTGACACAATAAGAGTTTCAGAGGCCAACGATGTTAAAGACCTTGGAACAAGGGTATCGTCTTCATAGATCCATTCCACTGAAGAAAGGTTAAAATCCCCAGAAATTAAAAATGTATGACTGTCAAAACTATTTCTCAGCGACTCGCAGGTATTGCAGAATGACTGATAATACTCCAGGCTAGAATTGGGTGGGAAATATACACATCCTAGGACTAATTTTGTGTCGCCAGCCTTCACCTGAACCCAAACATCGTCAAACTCTAGATGAATAGGAGTAATAATCAAGGATGCCTGAAAACAACAAGAAACTGCAATCAACACGCCTCCGCCGCGCTGGCATCCCAGTTCTTCATAACTCCTATCTTTACGGAAAACCATATATTTATGTTTAAACATTTCGTAGCTACTAATATCGCCATTAAGCCACGTCTCGGTAAGAGAAATTACTTCATAGTCGCAAGACAAAATGCTTAGAGAAATCTCGTCAGTCTTTGTGCGTAGTCCCCTGACATTTTGATAAAACATAAAAAGATTGTCAAAGATATATATATATATATATATATATATATATATATATATATATATATATATATATCCTGCTGTTTTTTAAATAAGGAACTCTTTAAATTTTACATCCAATTTATAGGTCTCTTTTTCCACATTCTAAATATATTTGATATACCGGATGTCTCAGTAACCCTATTCCAGTGGAAAATCTCATCCAAATGAAAAGATACAAATTTTAGTTTCTCAGGTTAGGATACAGATATAAAGATCTTTAAACTTGATCTAGTATCCATTTGATACCCACTTCCGGTTTAACGGGAAGTCATCACAATTTTTTTTTATTGCAGCTTGTGTATTTTTTCGATATTGGTAATCTGCGTGAAATTTCATTTTTAATGATGTTTGTCAAATTAAGTTTTTAGTATTAAACAAAATTAGTTACCACAGAAACAACCCTCAATAATATGTTATAATTTAAACGTTAATTCTTTAATCCAATTTGTCCATTAAAATTAAAAATATATAGTTTACAATTGCTCAAAAATTAGATATGATATTAATTTATTGAGAGCGTAAAAGAAATAGACGAGCCCTATGTTTTGTTCCCGCCTAGCATCCAGATTAGCCCCTAGTGGGTCATTCGTTAAAAAAAGGGGTAATTCTAAACCAAAATTCTCATACATCCACCTGTAAAAACGAAAAATAAACCAAAATTTCACGTCCTTCCATCCAGCCAATTTTAAGAAATGCTTTTAGGGCTTACAAAATTTACCTTCATATTAGCTCCAGGAGATTACAATAGACGACTTGAATTTGTGGCATGGTTACCAGTCGCGCGAGAAGAAGGAATTTTAAATTAAATTTAATGGTCAGATGAAACGGCAGGGTAAATTGGCATCTGTCAATATTGGGCTGCAGAAAACCCGCATTGGATACGGGAAAAAACATTTTAAAAATATCTGGGGAATAAACAACTGGCGTGGCATTGTAGATATTTACATTATTAGTTCAAAATGTTTTGAGGATCTTGTTCAAAATTTGCACATGTACCTCCAAAATACTCCTTTTTGTGGTTGTGTCTTGATATATATTTTCAGTTGACGAGTGATAACTGAATATCTTTTCTTGGACAATGGATAAGAACAAATGGATCACTTAGGTGGCCACCTATACCTCCAGATCTTACCGGATTAGATTACTTTTTGTGGGAACATTTGAAGGAGCTATTCTATGAAACACCACTAACTGACATAGAAGATTTAAAAAGAAGAAGTACAAATTAATGTAAAGCTGTTAACGCTGCGGTATTAAGAACTGTCACTTCTCGTCAACTATATTATCGAACGAAAGGTTGCATCGATGTTAACGGACATCTCTTTGGACATTTCATAAAATAATGAAGTTAAATTTAAGTTATTTTTTTAACTAAATAATATTTAATAAAGCAGCATAGACACACAAAATATTAGCAGTTTGCTCATGATCAAATAATTTTGTTTCAAGTCCATAACTATAATTTAAAATTAACTATCATTATTTTGACGCGATTTCAAAAAAACCTGAACTTTTGATACATTGTCAAAAAGGAAATTTAACGTAGATTATCAATAAAAAAAGTCATTTTGATAACTCCCGGTGAAACCGGAAGTGGAATCAAGCGAGTACTAGGTCAAGTTCATGCTGCTTACGGATTTAACGCAGCAGAAGTGGAAGCGGATCTTGCAGCCTATGGATCCTACATATCTTCGGAGAGATCGATTCATCTTCAGAGGACCAGAGAATGCCATAAAAACTATTTTACCAGCAATTCTCCCAAAAAAAATTTTTAGAAAACACGACGTGTCCTGAGGAACTAGATTCCTCAAAACTTCCTGTTGTTACTAGTCTTAATATGGTTCTAATTAATATTGCTTCTCTAAGAAATAAAACTGACGAGTTGTATCTATTTCTGGAAGAATTGGAGTTCCCCCAACTTGTTGCAATTACTGAGCACTGGCTGAATCTAAACGAACCCTTTTATATTGAGGGGTATACCACAGTAGCTAGATATGATAGAAAAAACTCAGCTCATGGGGGAACACTGATTCTATCCCTAAATGGAGATTTCATGTCGGTATCTAAATATGATCATTTGTTAGCGGATAGCTCTTTTGAATTCTCTATAGTATATAATCAAAACCTTGATCTTTATGTAATTTGTATTTATAGATCACCAAACTCTGATGTACAATCATTTTTAAATAGCCTGGTAAGTTTGCTAGACAGCACCGATTAAAGGTAAAAAAATTCTATGCGGGGACTTTAATATTGACTATGCTACTGTTTGTGCCATCCAGAAATATCTAATTTCTATATTCGACTCTTTCGGTCTTTCAATGCATGTATCCTCGCCAACTAGAATTTCAAAAAACTCTTCTTCTATCATCGATTACATGGCGTCTGATTTTTCTCCATCAGAGGTGCAATCACAGGTCTATAACTCAGGTCTTTCCGATATATATATATATATATATATATATATATATATATATATATATATATTTCATAATATTTGCTTTAACACCAATTGGAATTTTGAATCTGATAATGTCAACACAAACTTCAGAACTTTTTTAAATAAAACTTTAAGTGCTTTTAACAAGGCCTTTCCGCTTAAGAATATCAAACCTAAGCGGCATAAACCGTGGACCACGAAAGGAATACGAGTTTCTGCTAAAAATATGCGCTCGCTCTCATATATAAAAAAATTCACCGACTCCTTTCTTATTCTCGACTATATCTCTAATTATAGGAGGATCTACACTACTCTTATAAAGTCAGCAAAAAAATTACACTACCGAAAACGTCTAACAAACTCTAATAACGTTTCAAAAGAAACCTGGTCCATCATCAATAACCTCAGAAACAAATCAAACCCTGTGACTCAGATCTTGCCAGGGGCTAATGATCTAAATGATTATTCTATTAATGTAAGCAAAAATGTTACCTTAGTATCTCGCCAAGTTTGGACCCTCTTTCGTTTCTCCCTCCTTCAAAAAATTTAGCTGATAGCTTTTTCTTAAGTCCCGTTAGCAACACTGAACTATTGAAGGTAATACATAATATCAAAAGTAAATCTTCGTGTAGCACTGATGGCCTATCAATTAGAATATTCCTGAACTTGCCACTCCCAGTCATAGAGGCCCTTACAACATTAATAAATGAGTCCTTTATAAAAGGTGTATTCCCTGATTGCCTTAAAACAGCTATAATTATTCCACTTCATTAAGGCGGCGAAAAAACTAACTCTTGCAATTATCGCCCAATTGCACTACTACCAGTGCTATCAAAAATTATCGAAAGGCTACTGAAGAACCGTCTTATGCCATTTCTCCTGAAACATCAGATAATATCCCCGGAGCAGTTCGGATTTCTACCCAACAAGTGCACCAATGACGCCATGTTTACGTTGCTTAGAGGCGTCTACTTATCTCTCAATAACAACCACCCAACTGCCTCAGTTTTTTGTGACTATGCGAAAGCCTTTGATTGTGTTAGTCATGAAATTCTGATAAACAAACTAAATTTTTATGGAATTCGTGGTACTTCTTTAAATTGGTTCAAATCTTATCTTGGAAAAAGGCAACAACTTGTATGGGCTAATGGTTCCGATTCTGATTGTAAGTTGATTACAAGTGGAGTCCCTCAAGGTTCAGTCTTGGGACCTATTCTTTTTTTGTTATACATTAATGATATCACGAACCTTAAAATTAATGGAAGAATCTCCCTTTTTGCTGATGACACAAGCATAACATGGAGTGATTTTGATACAACGTCTTTACACTCTAGTATCTCCAAAGACTTGGTTATAATTAAGGCTTGGTCCGATTCCAATATGCTTTGTTTTAACGTCGATAAAACGGTGGCGTTATCTTATAAGGGAACTTTACAACCACTTCAGGTACATAACAGCAATATTGAATACGTAGAGTCGGTTAAATTCCTGGGTTTAAATATAAATAGCAACCTAAAATGGTCTAATCATATTGACACCTTAACTAAAAAACTTTCTACTGCCTGCTTCGCCATTCGATCAGTTTCAAAAGAACTAGACGTTCCTTCTGCCAGACTTACTTATTTCTCTTTATTTGAATCCCACCTCCGCTATGGCCTTCCCTTTTGGGGCTGCTGTACCACCGAGCAATTTCGTAGTATTTTTATGCTTCAAAAGAGAGCCATTCGTTATTTGTTTGGTCTAAATAATAGAGCTCACTGCCAATATATTTCAAAAAACATGAAATATTAACACTTCCTGCATTATTTATTTTGGAAACGGTATGTTTGCTGAGAAAACATATAAACACCCTCCCAGAAAGGCCACAACATGTATACCCTACCAGAAACTCTAGGTATGATATTTATCTTCCCATTCCTTCCACAGAATTAATAAAAAAATCAATTATTTACAACGCCATAAAACTTTACAACAATCTGCCAGTACATTTAAAATCTATCCCTATGCTTGCACAATTTCGAAAAAACACCAAAGCATACCTCATTGAGAGACCATTTTACAGCGTTAATGATTTTTTTTTCAGTGAGTAAGTCTCTTTAAATTGTCACTAATCTCGCTTGTTTACTTAAATCTTTTGTGAGTCATGTCCTAACTCGTAGCATAGAATTTTGTAAATCATTATATAGGGAAAAGAACTGTCGAACATTCACTTAAAACTTAACTATTTTTGTTAGGTATTGGATTAAAAACAATTTAATTCTTTTTGTATACTACATTCTACACTAGTTCAATATACCTTCTGTTTAACATCACAATTATTTGTATAACTATAATAACATAGAGTTTAAGGTCGCATAGTTGCAATTTTGATTTCAATGTCATCGAAATTATTCACCTCGTACATGTGTGTTTGTTTACTTTTATAAGGTTATCATGATTCATTTACTGTTTGCAATGTTATGTTATATTCTAACGTGTGTTTTACGATTTGGTAAATTGATAATTTACATTTTTAAAAAAAAAAGCACTAACCTGTCGAAATTATTTTCGATTAATGTTTTGATATGTCTTATTTTTAGGTATATTTTGCTTTGTCCATAAAATTGTAAAATTTTTCTGCGGCAATAAAGCATACTTTTGTTTGTTTGTTTGTTTGTTTGTTAAGTACTCTGGTCTCTATCCTATCCCGAGAAACCCAAATTTCTATCCTACTATTTGACAGAAACATTCCACCAGAACAGGGTTACTGAGACACCTGTATATCTGTATATCTTTATCTTTAAAAATAAACGATAAAATGGAGAAAACCTTTGCTTGAAAATAAAAGTGGTGAATAGAGAAAGAGCATTTTTGTTACATACATTAATCTTATGGGGCCGCTTTATATTCAGAATCAGAAAAAAGAGGCCATCTATTGAAAGTAAAATTTGCAGGTTCTGTCGTTTAAAAAAATTATATTATGTTTATATGTTTTTAATAGTACAAAATCTCGGTAACTAGATATATATATATATGCTTGTGTGCATGATGTGAATTTGATAGTGAAAGTATTCACAGAAAAAATACTAAACCTGTTTGAATTGCATGTTCCCGTGAAGAGGCAGCCATCTAGGTTGTATCCGCCTTGGTTTAACTCTAATATAATTTATAAAATAAAAAGAAATGATAAGTTAAAAAACAAATTGAAGAAAACCAAAAAACTAAAAGGTCCACATGCTAAGTATGTTCGCAACATAGAATAAAATATGTCAGAGGATCCCAATAGAGTCTGGTCTTATTTACACGTAAAAAATAAATAATAGAAAGTAATTCCACAAACTTTAACGTATAATAACGAAGTAATACAAGGTCTGCAAACGATTGCCGACAGTTTTGGGGACTTTTCCTCTCGGGCGTTTCAGGACGGTGGTGCGTCTTTGGTTTCGGATAGCTTGCTGGCGGATAATCCAGGGCTCTGCCAATATCCTACCTGTATTTTAACCTCTATTAAGGAACAAGACATTAAAATGGCTGGTCGTAAGTTAAAGCCTAATATGACTATGGGCCCTGATCGTGTTCCTGCATTCATAATTAAAGATTGTCATTTCCGTATTTCTTAAACCACTAACTAAGAGATTTAACGCGGTGATTTCAACGTCATGCTTTCTAGATTCTTGGAAAGCATCACGTATTTGTCCGGTTTTTAAGAAGGGAGAGCGCAGCGATGTAGATAACTATAGACCAGTGGCTAGTGTGTGCAATTTCAGCAAACTATTCGAGATCATGTTGCATAAATATATGGCCGCGCACACCTCGGGGCACACCTGTCTGATGAACAGCATGGTTTTTAATCCGGTAAATCAACAGTTACTAACCTTGTGTGTGCTACCCAATACATCTCTGAGAAACAAAGTCAGGTAGATGTGATCTATACAGATCTTTCTAAAGCTTCTGACAGGCTTGTTCATGGAATTTTACTAAAGAAACTCCTTAGCATTTGGTATTTGAGGCTATTAATTGAAGCAACGGCTTCAATTAATAAAATCCTATTTATCAAATAGATATCAATATGTACAGTTCCTTGGACACAGGTCTGAGAGATTTGTACAGTCATCGGGGGTACCACAAGGGTCAGTGCTGGGACCACTTTTCTTTAATATGTTCATTAATGACATTATCTCTGGATTGGAGGTCGAATGTTTGCTGTATGCAGACGAGTTTAAAATATTTTGTGAGATTGGCTCTCCTGACGATGCTTATAGACTACAAAACTGTTTAGACTTGGTTGGTAGGTGGTGTACTGAAAATAAACTTCCGTTAAATCCTTTAAAATGTAATGTCATGTCTTTTTCGAGAAAATCACAACCAATTGAGCATAATTATGCCATTGATAATGTTGTGCTAGCAAGATCTATTGTGATTAAGGACCTTGGAGTAATTTTCGACTAAAAATTTACATTTATTAACCATATTGAAGACACAGTCATAAATGCATCAAAAGGAATGAACTTTATTTTGCGTAATTCAAGGGAGTTTCAACAGCCCACTACACTGCTTTCTCGTTACTCGACCTTTGTAAGATTAATTGTATCCGTCTGCTCTATTGTATTAGATTTAGAGTGCCTAGATTAGAAGCAAGAAGCTTGAGCTTTATTCAAACCCCAGCTTCATGAACAAACCTTATATCGTCTCCAGTATACCAGATTTTAAAAAAACTACAATACAATTCAGAATAGTATTGAAATATTACACTGCAGCATTCAACAGACTAGAAGGATGTTTGTTTAACTTCATTTTTAATTTTCATTTTCAACCCCTTTTTTATTTACATTCTAATTTTAACCGTTACTTTTTCTTGCCCAAAAAGTGTAAATTTTGTCATTATGTGTTGTACTGTTATTGTTGCTATATATTTTATATCGCATGTATAGTGTGTTTATCTTTTTCATTATCCTGTAATTAGCTAGCCTGTTGGATATTGCATTTAAAATAAATAAATACATAAATATAATTTGTTTTTTGGATCATTTCGATATCGTCAAAAATAAGAATGTTATACGAGAATAAAATGTGGACTGGTTAAAATAACCATTCTGTTTAGAAGTATAGACTACTAAAATATTTATATATATTTACCTTCTCTTGTTCTGTGACCAAATCCCTTTGATAATATTTCCGACTGCAGCTTCTTCGGAGGTATTTTTTTCATTACTGCTAAAGCACATCGGACACCTGAAGACGATCCCATTTTGCAAATACTCATTGCCAAACGGGAAAGACATTGCTCTAATACTTCGCTCCGAAGTCCTTGTATTATGATAGTTAATGCGTCCTAAAAAAAGGATAAAAAATCGGGAAATTTCTTAGACAGTCGATAAAAAGCTTACTCTAGTTTATTCTCAGTGGTTTGAAAAACGTTCAATAACACTCTCACGATGATAATTTAGATTGTAAAAATATTACATTGATTGTGCCCCATATATGACGTCACATAATACACATTATAAATCTTTGTATCACAAATCATACAGTAGAAAATAGTGAATATTTTTCCCGTGGCAAAAAATAATAATCCTTGAGTGTCACTTGAGACTTACTAGCTTATTACTTAAAACCGTAGGTAAAATTATGAATTAGTTAACTTGGTCTGATATCTGTATACAACATGTTACCACTACAGCCCTTTTAAAAGTGACAGATGACGGAAAACAAACTTGTATACTCTTGCTCGACTTTAGTAAGGCTTTTGATAGCTTAGATCATGTTATTCTATATGCGAATCTTCGCTATTTTGAGGTGGATATACAACTGCTGTTCATTGTCTTAAAATCTTTTTTCATGATAGGCCACAGAAAGTACTGTTGGGTAAATCTTTCTATACCGCCAAGGCAGTATACTTGGCTCTTTGCTGTTATGAACCTTAGATTTCTGTACTTATTTAAAATACTTAAAATCACAGCAGTGCGCAGATGGTCTTCAGTTATATTCATTTTAAGAATGTAAGGGACGCCGAAAATTAAACTGCTGGCCGCTTGAAACAGTTCACCTGCGTTTTTTGGTAAAATTTAAGTCTGAATATTTTTAAAACGAGACGAGATACTGAGGTGTGCGTTTTAGTTGTAACTTTTATTACATATACCCGATGTTAGGCGTAAAACTTACCTAAGCTAAAAAGTTATTTATACAGGGAGTTAAACAAGACTGCAAATTTTTCAATTTTTTATTTGTTCCGAAAATTTACAAAAACAATTTCGTAATTCCAATTGTTAGATTAGCGTAATCCTTAGTGAAATTGTAAAAAACAATTTCAAACTTTTTTTTAAATTTTTAATATTTTTTGAAATATGAATTTTTTTATCAAAAAATTTAATTTTTCTACATAATAAGCTGTAACTTTTTATTAGCCATTTGATGTAAAGTTTTCTTGCTAGAGGGCCCTTAAGTCATATTTTTATCATGTACGTATATTTCAACACCCTGTAGCATAAAAAAGAATTCTAATTTAAAAGTTTTTACTTAAGTTTTAAGTGGTAGTGAATATTTTCTCCAAACGGTTTTTTAATTTTCTCTCTAACTTCATGATTTTAACAAATACAAGTGTTGATTTTACAGCCAAATTAACCAACATGATTTCTATAAAAAAATAATTAAGTTACCTCCGCTTTAACCGGAAGTAACCCTCTACTTTTTTATTTTAAATAGGACCCTGTATATTTAACGGACTATCGTATTCAGCTTAAAATGTGATTTTTAACGATATATCACAAGCTAAGTTTTGTTTTCAAAATGGCGGCTGGACAGCCATTTTTTCAAAATTCAACGTTGGCCTGTCATGATAAAAATGCAGTCATTTTTTACAAAATACCTGTTTTAAGCATTGAAAAAATATTATTTCCCATATTTGATATTTTTAAAACTAAAAAGGTGGCAGTCTGCTACATGTCTATTGTGTTACCCGATGTTGACAACTTTGGCTGTAAAATCAACACCTGTATTATTTAAAATAATAAAGTTATTTTGAGAATATTAAAAAACCGTTTGGAGAAAATACTCGGTACTCCTTAAAACTTAAGTAAAACGTTTTTAACCAATTTTGCTACATTTTCACACCCTGTATATTTTCTGGGTAGTGCAGACCGTGCACATTATAAAAAAATATGACTTAAGGGCCCCCTAGCAAGAAAATTTTACATCAAAAGGCTAATAAAAAGTTACAGCTTATTATGTATATTTATGTATTATTAAATTTTTTGCCAAAAAAAATATTAAAAATTTAAAAAAAGGTTGAAATTGTTTCTTTTTTTTTTAGAATTTCGCCAATGATTTAGCTGAAAACCGCACTTCAGTTTTTCGTCTCGTTTTAAAAATTTATAAACTCTTATTAAATTAATCTAAAACGCAGCTTTTATTATACGGTAAATGTAAGGTTTTATCTCACCACCTTGGTGTTAAAATCTGAATCTTGTAAACACTTTTATATGTTTATATATGTTTTTTATATTATATTTCGTACCTCAAAAAAACTATACTAAACTAAGAACAGTATTTAAAAATATTCTTTTAACACAGTGGCACAACTAGGGGGAACTAGGGGGAGCTTAGCCCCCCCGACCCCAAAATTAGCCTCCCCCGCCAGGCGATTGGCGAGTGCCAACTAAAACAAACTCCATTTTGTTTGTAAAAATGGGTAAAAAGGTATTCTTCCGTACCATAGTTTATTTTTGTCTTGCATCTTCCGTTTTTTAGTTAAGAAATAAATAGGTTTTTTTCTAATTTAGCATCTTGTATACTTTTGACCAATTTAATTGGACACTATCTGGGCTTACGAAAACGTAAAGCAGCGCTTATTTTGAAGCTATGGATCATAAAAGTTTGAGAAATAGTGAAAAGTGTAAGCGATATTTTTTAAGGGGCTTAAAAGAGTAAAAAAAATCATATTTTGATTACGCAAAACCGATAACAGTCAAACTGAAAACAGAAATAGGTGGGGTAAATGTTCTAACATTGAAAAATCATGGAAGTCACTCAAGTAGATACTTAATCTTTTTCGACTATACATATTTAAAATAAAATTGAGGTGATATTATAAAAAACGGCGAAACTTTTGTTATTTACTTTTTTGTATCAAAACCATGTTCGTGTCCCAAGTAGCACAAATTAGCTGATGAGCTTTTTTGCCTAATAGTTATCCATAAAAATACATAAACACGAGAGATTTGTCAAATTTTGGCAAATGATTCTTGATTTGTTTTCTAGCAGTTTTTAATGTAGATTGTATGATAGATGTAGATAGCATAATTACTTCGCCAAAAAATAAAATTTATTAACATTTTACACTTTTTACGAAATATAATTTTCTTCGTTTTATTAAATGAAAGTAGATACAATTTTGTACAATATTCTTGTTATTAATTCATATAAATATACTCGATGTTTTATCGTAGGACGCCTCGTTTGATAACTTTAATATCTCGTGTTTTAATATGAATCTTTACTACACTTATATTGTAAATAGCTATTATCTTCCGGCGAGTCATAATAACCTCGTTTTGATCGTAATTTTTAGTATCAAATTTCGGTCCTTAATGGATTCATTACAGACCTGAGACAAAAAACTCAGCATTGAGAAAACGATGCAAAAATGTGCACAATGTTTGACTCAATTGACGCCAGAAAATAAAGTTTTTTTTATCTCACTCAGATCGAAAATAATCACTATGAGACACACCGTAGCATCAGCCTCGGCTCACGCCTCGTTAAGTAATATTCATACCGATGTTCCGGCATAGAGAGTGACGTAACTACAAATTTTGGGCCTCCCAGCAGTATTCGACAAGCAAAAAAGAACATTTATGGTTTTTGCAGAGCGAGCAAATAGCTGATGACTAAAAAAGGTCATCAATAGTTTTTCTTGGGCTCCATTGCACATTATCGCTGGGCCCCTAGCATTAGTGCCCCCCTTCCCCCGCGCATTGCGTAGCTAGGCCACTGAAGACAGAGATTTGCGTTATAGAGATCTATTCTCTGTCCCTAAATAAAAAACTGTTCCTTTTCGGCGTTCCTTTAGATACTATGCTGTTGTATATTTTATTCCCGTTCTTACCGATGCCCATGTAAAAATGCTCAAGGTACAGGGTGGTCCACTTAAGATGCTCCTATACTTTATCTCAATAAATAAGACACTGAGAAAAAAAAAGTTAAATACAAAAAGTATTTGACCCTAATTTAATTTGTTTTATAAAATTTTTATGTATACAGGGTGTTCCATTGTGCCAGGACAGTAACCAACTTTTTTCTTTTTAAACAAATGGTATGAATATTTTTAGAAATTTTAATTCTACGCTTGATTTTGACTATTTTTTGTCATTACATAGCACACGAAATTTTGAGTCGTTTTTGAGAAAAATTAACTTTTCTAATTTTTTTCGGAAAAACATGTTTTTGGAAAAATGTGATTTTTTCACACTTGAAGATTAAAATTTTGAATTTTGGTTATGGATCCATGGGAGTGGTTATTATTTAATACTTTGACCTATCAAGAGCGAAAATCCATTATACAGGGTGGTCACAAATGACCATAAAAAATGTTTTTGTAACTAAAAAAACTTAATTTTTTTAAATGGAACACCCTGTATTTAGCACTTTTGTTGTGTTTAGGATTTAATTCTACATCATTCCATATATATATATATATATATATATATATATATATATATATATATATATATATATATTATATTATATTCCAAAAATTAGTAGTTTAGAAGTTATGACCAATTTTCTATAATAATTCAGGTATTTTTGTTAAAAATCTGACTAAACCTAAATAATATCCTATTCTAAGTTTTTTTTTAACATTATAATTAAATTTAACATTAATCAACAAGTAATGCAAGAAAGAAAGTAACTAATTACTTATTACAAAACATTTTCGACATAACCCCCGTCTTTGGCAATACAAATAATATAATATTACGGTTACGATTTTAATTTTCGCAATAATAGCATTTCTAAACGCGTCTTAATTTTACAAGATATCCATGGAAAAACAAAACTAGTAAAATTGTTGCCTGGAAACCAATAAATACACAGTTTTTATTTGACATTTAGTTGCTTTTAACTCTTTTTAAAGGAAAAATGGCTTTATACAGTGTCCAAGAGCATTTAAATCTTCATGAATGTTACATAAAAAATAATAAGAGTCCAGCATTAGCCCTGCGGGAGTATCGGTTGTTGTATCCTGCAAGACGGGTACCCACGAAACATATTTTTTCACGTGATCTTGAACGTGGAGTGGTAATCAATAAACAAAAACGGCTCCCAAAAATTGTCCTAACAGAAGAAAAGCAATTAGAAATTCTCCTGTATTTTGAAGAAAACAACGAAAATTCGTAAAGAGATGCATCCCGAGATCTACAGGGAATTAGTAAGACTAGTGTTCAAGGGACTTTAACTGATAATAACTACCATCCGTTCAAATTTTTACCAGTTCCGGAATTATCCCAACAGGACTTTCAAACAACGCTTTTTTATTGTTCTCTCATGATGGACCACCATTTTGAAACTGACATTTTTAAAATTATTTTATTTACCGATAAGGCAATTTTCGATACGGCCTGCATGTTCAACCGAAAAAATACTCATTACTGGTGTAACTCAAATGAATATCGTGTAAAAGAAATAAAAAAAACAGGGTCGGAGAAGTGTTTATGTGTGGTGTGGTATTATCCGTGATCGAATAATAGGTCCAGTATTTTATGACTTTGTTCTGAATGGTGAGAGGTATTTAAATTTGTTGGAGAACGAAATATTTCCCTTAATTGACAATCTGCCGAACGATATTAAAGAAGGGCTTGTTTATCAACAAGATAGTGCTCCATATCACACTGTAGTGCCTGTTAGAAATTGTTTGATTCAACGGTTTCCATTTTGGATTGGTCGGTACGGGACCACAGATTGGCCAGCGAGGAGCCCCGACTTAACACCCCTTGATTTTTTTTATGGGGCAACCTAAAAAACGAGGTGTATAAAAATAGGTGTAATACTGTTCAAGATTTAAAAAGGAGAATTAGGCAAGAGGTAAAAAGACTTAATGCAACAGACGCGGTTAGAAATGCTATTGGGAGAATTGAAACCATGTATACTACTTGTATTGTTAAAGACGGGGGTTATGTCGAAAATGTTTTGTAAT
Organism: Kuschelorhynchus macadamiae; assembly: GCA_030620095.1. Lineage (NCBI taxonomy): Eukaryota > Metazoa > Arthropoda > Insecta > Coleoptera > Curculionidae > Kuschelorhynchus > Kuschelorhynchus macadamiae. The sequence goes on along the minus strand of JAUTXW010005202.1, from coordinate 243,044 downwards.
AAGTAATTAGTTATTTTCTTTCTTGCATTACTTGTTGATTTAATGTTAAATTTAAATATAATGTTAAAAAAAACTTTGAATAGGATATTATTTAGGTTTAGTTAGATTTTTAACAAAAATACCCGAATTATTATAGAAAATTGGTCATAACTTCTAAACTACTAATTTCTGGAATATAAACTATATATATGGAATGATGCAGAAATAAATCCTGAACATAATAAAAGTGCTAAATACAGGGTGTTCCATTTAAAAAAATTAAGTTTTTTTAGTTACAAAAACATTTTTTTTTATGGTCATTTGTGACCACCCTGTATAATGGATTTTCGCTCTTGATAGGTCAGAGTATTAAATATTAACCACTCCCATGGATCCATAACCAAAATTCACAATTTTAGTCTTCAGGTGTGAAAAAATCACATTTTTCCAAAAACCCGTTTTTCCGAAAAAAATTAGAAAAGTTAATTTTTCTCATAAACTACTCATAATTTCGTATGCTATTTAATGACAAAAAATACTTAAAATCAAGCGTAGAATTAGAATTTCTAAAAATATTCATACCATTTCATTAAAAAGAAAAAAGTTGGTTACTGTCCTGGCACAATGGAACACCCTGTATACATAAAAATATTATAAAAAAATTAAATTAGGGCAAATACTTTTTGTATTTAACTTTTTTTTCTCAGTGTCTTATTTATTGAGATAAAGTATAGGAGCATCTTAAGTGGACCACCCGGTACGTTTAAATGGAAACCATACTTTTATATTCATCTTTATAATTTACTAAATAACTGATTACTAATATTTAATTATTTATATTTATAGTCACTATATTTTTCTTTTATTTTCATTCAGTTGTTGGCTGGCTTCAATCAAGAACCCTGATCGCAATACCATGGTATAATAATGTTGAATTTCTTATGAATTTATAAAATAAAGGCTATTTATTATTATTTATTAACTAAAACTACATACTTATATACTTACATCTGCTAGATTATGAAGCCTATCCCTGTGATGGCAAGCGAACAGGGCTTCGAACAATAATGCAGCTGGTCCTGCCTCCAGAGTCTCACAGACACCTGGTTCCTTAAGCATTTTTACTAAGCTTTCCAAAGCTTCCGATTTTGCCCATATTTCATCCTAGAAGGAATAAGTTTATTCTATGATATAGATCTTTATGTATACGTTCGTTAGTCAACCAGGTGGTAGGATGTAAGCAGGGGCGTGCAGTCCATGGAAATAAGGGAAGCAGTGCTTCCCCAAAAAAAATTACAAAACATCTTCTAAAATGTAATTTTTGAAATAGGAAACTATTAATTTAGTTTATATTAAAAACACTAAAATATTATCTTAATTATCAAGCCCATAATAAATGCGGCCTTGACTCCGACCCAGCCACAATAGAATATCGAATAGAACCTATGCGGGTCGCTAGCTTCTCTGCAGCCAGGACCTGTATGCTTGATTTCCAGGGAATGGAGCCAGAGGTTATTGACCTATCCACCGGCTGTTTGCAATTTTTGCATTTCAGTCACGTGCTTTAAGTGGGGGGCGGAAGCTATCGTTGGAGTAGGTTCTCTGTTTGAACGTCTATCCGTGTGTTGTGTGATACGTACGTCGCGTCGTGCATGGTGAGATATGGAAGACAATAATACGGACGTGGATACGCAAATATGTGGTGTGTGTCTTAATAATAATTTTCAACATTAAACTTCGCTGATAAGCTTCAAATAATTTCCAAAGGACAAAACCGCCTATGGAAAATTTAACCACAAAAATGAAAAACTGTATTAGACATTTTTATCCGGAAAAACAATACAAACAATTTAAATGGCTAACAGGGTGTGAAAATATAAGTAAATTATTTTGTTGGCCGTGTTTATTTTCTGAAAATGAAAACGGTCTCTGGAATAAAACTGGTTTTTCCGATTTAAACAATTTTTATAAAGCTGTAAAAAGACACATTATGTCCAAAGCGCATTTAGAGGCCGTCATAAAAGAAAAAGTCTTCGGCAAAACCAGAGTTGAACACGCCCTTAATAAACAGTTGGAAATTAGTCACCGCCAACACAATGAACTAGTCGATAAAAATAGGCAAATATTAAGAAGACTTATCGATGTTGTTTGTTTTCTCGGACAGCACGAATTGGGATTTAGAGGTCATGACGAAATAAGGGTTTCTTCAAATAGAGGAAATTTTCAAGATTTACTTAGTTTAATGGCTAAATATAATGATTGCTTAAAAAATTATTTAGAGCAGTCTAGCGTTTTTCGCGGAACGTCGAATCGAATCCAGAATGATTTAGTTTCCGCTGTTGCAACCATTATTCTAAAAAGAATTAAGCAGGAGACTGGCGAGGCGCGGTTTATTACTATTTTTCTGGAAACAACTGATATCACTAATTTTAGCCAATTATCTATAGTAATACGCTACGTTAAAACAGACGAAAGTATTCAAGAGCGATTTTTAGGTTTTAAGAATGTGTCCTAAAATCGTTAATAACGAATAACGTTACTAAAGAAATTAATGGAGAGAAAAAATTAGTTACTCAACGCTATGATGGAGCTGCAGTGATGGCAGGACAATTAGGGGGTCTGCAAGCTAAAGCTCGAGAAACTTTCCCAAGTGCTGTGTTTGTCCATTGTTTTGGTCATAAATTAAATTTAGTTTTATCCCAGTCCATCAATCACATTAAATAGTGTAAAGTATTTTTCGTTACTTTAAGTAGCATGGCTGCTTTTTTTTCCAAGTCAACAAAACGTACACAAGCTTTGGACTCCATTGCCCACAAACGATTGCCCAAAGTAGCTCCTACTAGGTGGAACTATAATGGAAGACTTGTGTTAACAGTATCTGAAAATCGTGAATCACTGACTGAACTATTTGGGAATATAATAAAAAATAATTTAACGTGGGACTCAGAAGCAACAAATAGTTTGAGGGGGTTTTTGGATGCTTGAAACGAGATTTTAATTTTAATTATTTGTTGAACATATTTTCAGAAATATTTCCATTCTCGGACAATGTTTTTAATATATTACAAACTAAAAAAAATTATATTGCTTTTTGCCTAAAAAAAGTGGATGATTTTAAGTCCATGTTAAGCTAAAAAAGAGATGACTTTGACCTATTTTGGGAGAAAACGATGACGTTAAATGTAAAGCCACAACCCAAGCGTCTTCGAACAGACAAGATGGGAAATGTTCAAAAATCATACAGACGCCACTTTTATGAAATAATCGATCAAATTCAGCAACAAATAAACTATAGATTTAACGGTTTAACTCTTTCAGGGGCAAGAATTCTTAAAATATTTTTTCTCTATTTGGGCAAAATTTTTTTTTTAATATTTTTGTTTTTTTTTTAATGAAACATGTTTGTGGGGGTAAAAAAAGGTCATATGTGTGTTTATTTTTTATTTATATAACTCATTAAACATATTAATGCTAATAAACAAATGGTGCCATAAATGTACCAGTGCCCGGTAGCTACTTATTTTTATGAAAGTCTTGGAAACAAGTTTTATTTTTGGTTAAGCACAGAGGCACTTTACAAATGCTGCAAATCCATTCCGTTCTTACTTGCGATTGTGCCGTGCTACAGTTACTACAGCGACGGCGGGTACTGCGTTGGGGTTGATGAGCTGAACCTTCAAACCTCACTTCGTCAGGTACATATGGTTTATTTTTTTTTATAGCTATTGGTTCAGTTACTTCTGAAAGTGGCCTCTTAATTCCATATACCAACTGTTGTGCAACAAGACCTTGTACTACACTTCTTCTAAATTCTTTCATTGAAAGCGATGAAACATGTAAGTTTTTGAATAATATGAAGGCATTGACTACAGAGGCGTCCAAAAAGTAAAAAAAAATTCGGTGCCACCATTTATGGCTTTTGCGATCTATCTTGTAAGTTGACAAGTTTTGGTCAAACTTGTCAACGAAATTCATATTTGCATTGTAATCGGCAAGGGCTTGTGGACAGGGTACCTTAGTAATTGTTCCATCTCTTTCTTTTCGGTTAACCTCAATCATATTACGTGGATCATGGAAGTTGGACAACAGATGAACAGACCTTTTATCTTTCCATTTAATAGCAGATAAACCAGAATTACTTGTAAACCACTGCACCTCGCCCCTTTTCATACTTTTATCTACTTTAAAAGTTGGAAGATATCGCCTTGAAGAATTAACAGTTCCACATGCATGTATTTGCTTCTTTTTTAAATCTTCCATGAGCTGTACACTATTGAAGAAGTTATCAAAATAGAGTATATGATTTTTACTTTCCAATCCTTCACATAACTGAGTTACGACTCTGGCACCTAAGTTTTTTTCAGCATCATTGCTAAATTTTCCAGTATATATATCAAATTTAAGGCAGTACCCATCTTTATTGGCTAGGATCCACACTTTATATCCACGTTTTGTGGGTTTTTTCGGCATGTATTGTTTGAGGGTACTTCGGCCTTTAAATTTAATCATTGACTCGTCTATAGCCACCTCACAACTTGGCAACATGCATTGTTCAAATTTCTCCGACAAGGTATTTAATAATGGCCTGATTTTATATAATTTATCATAATTAGCATCCCCTTTATTTGGCATAAGTGAGTTATCATTCAAATGAATATTGCTAAGCAACCAACTAAACCTCTTTACTGTCATAAGGTTAGCCACATATGGATCGTGAAGATCTGGAGCACTGGACCAATGATCGCGATAACTTGGAAGGCGTTTTATGCCCATAAGTAAATTCACCCCAAGAAATGTTTTCATTTCACAAAGATCCGTTTGTTTATGCTGGCTGAATGTTTGCTGAGCATATAAATTTGTACCAAATACAATACTTTCTATGAAATTGTCGGAAAAAAATAATTGAAATAATTTATAGGGTATTGGATCTATCATATTTGTTACAACGTCAGCTAAGCCAGACCGTGCAGTAAAAGCTGTAGGCGAAATAGGAGTGTCTATATTGGACCAAATTGGAGCAGGTCTTGATACCGGTTTTAATCTCCTAGCAATGGTAGCTAGTGGTATGTCATCCTCGGAGTCGCTGCTTGAAGACAATATTACATTATCCTCATTAGTTTCTATAACATCTTGGTCATCATTAGCTATATTACTTACTAACGATTCCGAATCAGAAGGAATTTCTGCTGCGTTTATGGGATCCTCTTCCAGTTCTGCATAAATATTTTCGATTTCTTCATCTAAATCACTTTTCTTTCAACCCACTAACTTAAATGACAAGTCGGACATCTTGATGCTGAAAAAAAAACCTAATCAGAAATAAAGCAGAATACCCTATCCTACCCTTTTTACCATTTCCCCTTATTTTCCAGTCAAACATCAAATAGGTGTTATAATTAAAATATGCATGTCTAAAAACCCATAAAAAGACATATTACTCGATTTTTTAAATACATTTTCATTTTAACCCCCTCCCTTATTTATCTTTAGTAATTATTTTTCGGTAAAACGTCAAACAGGTGCTATAATTGAAATTCGCATGCCCAAAAACCCATAAAAAGACAGTTTACTCGATTTTTATAAAAGAAATGGAAAATGCGCGAAGGTACAAATAATGTACCACCTAAAAATCCAATATTACGAACCCATTTTTCTAAATATTTAATATCTAGCATAAAAGCACAACTCACAAGACACTCTTAAACAATTTACGTAATATTTTAATAAGAAAATACTTACATTTTTACTATTTTATAGCACCACAGTTCGATCACCTTGTTCGAGCACAAACATAACCTAAATTTACTAAAAAGAGCGGGATAATATTCGGCCGCATGGTCCGCCTGCTATACACTGCTTCACAGAACAGTTTAAATACGTTCTACATATAGGGTACAACGTCTAAACCACGGACCACTATCAGAAACAAAAGTATTAAGGTGGTGCTAAATATGTACCGTCGCCTAAATGAAGCGTAAAATAGGGTGGTCCATTTTAGATACCAGTGCCCCTGAAAGAGTTAAATGATTTTAGATTCCTCGAGCTCTGCAATTTTGATGCATTTAAAGGAAAAACTTTTCCAGAAGTTGCGTTTAGATCTCTTCTTTTTCATTATGGCCAGTTCTTCGAACTAGTGTTACTGCGATCTGAACTAAAACTGATTTACAAACTCATGACATCAGCCCAAAAAATAACGCTAAGGGACTAATGCAGTTTTTAAAAGACAAGGAGTGTCGAAATTGTGTGAATTAGTATTCACAATACCTGCCACAAGTTCATCAGTAGAACGCAATTTTTCAACACTTAAACGTATACAAAATTTCGTGAGAAATTCAACGGGGCAGGAGGGACTTTCGCATACATCGCTGTTGTCCATTGAAAATAAACTTCTCCAAAATATGTCGGAGCATCAACGTTTTTATAATGACGTTATTGACGAATTTGCGAAAAATTATCGAAGAATCGAATTAAATTACAAATAGGTAAGTTTCTAAAAATTGTTTCCCTTTCTTAAAATTTCACCGCACGCCCCTGCCTAACCCAGTAGTGCTGCTAGTAACTGTAAACGTTATTGGCATTCCGAGTACTCTTAACTTAAAAAATTAACTGTAAAAATATTTTCCAGTTTATTCGAAAAAAAAACTTGTGATATTGTTAGCATTTTATGCTAGGTTGCGAGTATATAGTTGTTGAATAAGGATGTGATTTATCTCTTTTTAAGTGTTGTTTCTGAAAAGTAATACATTTCGCATATATTTACGTATTCAGTTGATAGCTATCGTGAGGAATTCTGGACTGAGAATAAATTATGTGATTTTTTATGTGATTAATTTAATTGTGAAAAGCATTTATTTTTTGAAATTCTAGCAATGTCTATATTGTTTATGTCGACAACGTTTCGACTACTACGTACCTCCAATCGTTATCAAACTCTCAAAGAACTTCTTTTTTATTGTTTCATGTACATTTTCACCAAAGTGTTTTCTTATAGTGTGACTTCTTTGACTGTAGCTTTTTATTCATGAAAATGATTTATTCATATGGTTAATTTAATTATAAAAAGGTCTTACTGTTTTCTAGAATCTCTATGTTGTTTATGTCTCCACAAGGTTGCGAATTTCTAATCGTTACAAAGTCCTCAAACGGGCCCTCTTTTATTGTCTTATGAAACTTACACAAAAATGTTACCTTATAATGAGACCTCTTTGATTGTAGCTTTTTATTCATACTACTCTTTCCACCATTTAGCATTTTTAGGGAAAATATTCTGTGTTTTTATAGTTATAAACTGTGTACATTGTCTAACACGTTAACGTCTATTTATACGATGATTTACTGTTTATTGATTATGATAGTTCTGTGGCTTCTTTTATCGACATTAATCCTGGAAGGATTAATTATTACATCGCAAAAAAATCTCTCTTGGAACACATACTGAAGGAAAACGATATCTATTATTAAGTTTGTATGCGTTCAATTAAAATAATTCCTGGGGTATATTAAAATCGAAATGTTAAATATTAAACATTAATGTAAAACTAATTATTCAAATTAGTCTTTAACTAGCTGTTAATTAAAGCCAATTAGTTTCTTCCGTAACACGTTGCAATGAATATATAATTAGGAGACGTATGGTAAAATCGGCACCTATAATTTCATTCATATAGGGTCGGTTATCGAACTCAAAATGTTTGTTTAGCCTCAATTTTTCCTGTAAAAGGAAGGGCCAGTAATAATATTCTATCAATATGTAATGCTACACTTGTGTTTGTTCAAAGAAACAATAAAATCAACAAAATAAATGTGCAATAGTTTTTACGTCCGTCGGAAAAAAGAAAAGTGATAAAATCACTCTCCGAGATTTTTCAGATGACGAAAAACGTTGCGTCGCTTTGTCTGTCTATCTGTCGGTCTATCGATTCGTGGCATTGCTAAAAAACGACTTACCAGATTGACTTGTAACATTGTGGTAATGTTCCAATATGGCAAAATAAAATGGTGACTTAGCGAAATGTAAAAAAAAATAATTATTAAAAACTACTATGTCAAACTTTGAACAAAAAGCAAGTATTATGTAGGAATCAACTCGTAAAATTTTGGTATGAATCCAAGATGGCGAAACAAAATGGTGGGTTAATAAAATATTTATAAATTTAGCCTGAACAAATTATGTGCGAGAACTAATTGTGGTATAGAGATGAACTAGTAAAATTGTGGCTGTATATGTTTTATCGATTCCTTCGGTCCGTCTGTGTGTTTGCCTGTCTGTCTGTCATTTCACGGCGCTAAACTGAAACTACCTGTCAGATTTACTTCAAATTTTAGTCAAAGATTAAAGGTTATATAGGGATGATCTAGTAATATTTTGGTAAAAATCCAATATGCCGAAACAAGATGGCGACCAGTAAAACGTTAAAAAAATTATTACTGTAAGATAGCAAAACAATATGGCGGCCTAATAAAATTTTTAAAAAATCAGCCTGAGAAAGAAGATTAATTTCAAATTTTGTGCAACTACTAGTGTGATACAGAGATAAAACTAGTTGTGGTACGAAGTACTAATTTAAGATTGCGGAACAAAATGGCTTCCAAATAAAATTTTAAAAAATTCAACGTAAAAATTTGTAGGAATCCAATATGATGGAAAAATGGTGCCTAATAAATATGTTTGAAAAGACAGTAGATATGTGTTACTAAATGACAATGTACTGAACTAAATTGGGTCACACTTCACTTTCCTAATAAAAAAAAGGTTCATAAGCAGGGAAGTTCCGGGTAAAGCAAATCTACCGATTTTTTAGTAAAATAATTCAGCATTCGCAATGATAATTTAAAATGAATAGATAGAAAATTACACAGCTTATAGAAAATAATTTTTATGTATACACGATATTTAAAAAAATGTGTTGCAGACGCAACGTGGACGATTTATACTGGAACACCCTGTATATTATGTGCCCGTCTGATGGGACCCCTATACAGGATGTTCCAAAAATAAGGGTTAATAATTTTAGAGAATAATCTATGTATTTAAAAAAGACTAAATTGTCTTGTAAATATAAATCGAAAGTTGCTTCATTAGTATCTACAGCCCCGAGGATGAGTCACTCTGAAGATGGTTTTTCTTAAATACTTTCAAAACCTTTAAAGATTAGATTATGAAATTTGGATATTTTTGAATCCTGAGCTTAAAAATTTTGATACTAAATCAGTGGTATCTTGAGTGGAAGGAGGAGAGGATAAAGTCATTATAACTTTTTTCTGAGTAGATTTTTTGTACCGACAATTCCAAATAATAAAAAAATATTTTTATAATTCTATCCTCGTGACGCTTCTGATTTAATATTGACATTTTTGAGCTCACGTTCGACTCGTAAAAAAATTAACACCCACACCCTAATTTTATAATCTAGTCTTTAAATGTATCGAAAATATTTTGGAAAAATCATCTTCAAAGGGGCTCTTTCTCGGGACTAGAGCACCTTAATGAAGCAAGAGGTAAAGAACTTTCCTAATAGAACGGATAATTGGAATTGGGGCGTTAAAGAGGGTCGTAACCTCAAAAAAAATCCCTGTAGATTATTCCAAATGCCAATGATACTGTTTTATAGGTAACTCAAAAATTAACATGTACACATATTTTCATTCAATTATCTTTAAAAATGTAGAATATGAATTTAAAGAAACTAAAAAATATATAAATTTACCTCCTTGTTTCTTAAAAGATAGACAATTTTGGATATTTGTTTTCCTTAAAGTTAGTAAAAAATCACATTTTGAATTAAAAGCATTCAATAAAAAAAGGACATTATTGAATGTGAACTTTTGGCAATGGTTTTCAAAAATCGATTGTAATATATTTTTACCAGATCTCAATGGCGTAACCAGGTTTTTAGCTTGGGGGCTGAACAGCGACGGTTAAATCTTCCTTGAAAGTTAATACATACATGTATATATACCGAGTGACAGTGAAAGTACTACCGAGGGCGCCATTTGACAACGGCTAAAGATAAAAATATGGAATTTGATGTGTTGATAGTGTTGAATATTGTGAACATTTCTAACATAAAGACAATTGAATATCGTTTCCGGTTTCCCCAGAAATGACCGCGACTTCGTTATTTTAAATAGAACACCCTATATATTTTATGTTTTTTGAACTCTCTTAGTAATTCTAAACAACTTATATATAACATAACCTATGTCTAAAATGAATAGTTTTCCAAATAAAGCCACTTAAAAATGCGCCATAATCCCCAGTTAACTGCATTTTATGGAAAAACGGAGTAGGCCAGGATAAAAACAATGACGGTTATTTACTCTTTATTCAAATCTTCATCCAACAAAATGTCAAAAAAAATGTGTTTTTCGCAAATCGATTTTTCAAGTTTTGATCAGACCCTGCAACATAACGGGTCAACTGACTGTTTTTCACCTTAACATCATAAAAATAGGGTACTTAATTTTCAATTTTGCAGTGGTTTATGAAAGTTAAGTTAATGATAACCTAGTTTGATAACTATCTATAAACAAAGTTTTGCTAAAATTAAAATAATCATATTAGCCTTGACAGAGGTTGCTATGGTTTTTAAAAACAATTGAATTTTGACAAGTAACTTTTATCACTTGTGGGCTTGGCAGATTATTGGTTGCACTGTTTGTAAATTTTTGTGCTTTATTTAGTGTCTCTATTGGTGTAGACTAAAAGTTCTTTGTAATCTCTTTAACCTTTAACTGGTGAGGTGAAAAATTCTGACACAACCGGTGACCCTGGGTCACATTGACCCGCTACAGGTTTCTTATCGGTAGCGAACACAATTCTATTTTTTTTTTTAATTTTTTTATTGTTATATATTTAAGTACGAATCAAACATACATATTTCAGTTTATCTGTAATCAAACACATAAACACTAATTAGTGTTTTATATTAAAACGTAAACAAAAGACAAACATTCTTATTATGTACTAAATTATAGACAAAAAAAACATATTTCGAAAAAATACGTGGGTATTATGAAAAATAATACATCGTGTTTTAGTATAAAAAATAGAAAAATATTTTGACTTAAATAATAATAAGAACTACAACCTATCTCTAGATGCATTTTTTTACAAGTTCGCTTTGCAGTTTTGGCACATTTGTACCATACAACTGGCACAAACTGGTTTATGGCAAGACCCACAATTTGTACTTGTTTTTTTATCCTTTTTAGAAGGACAAAAGCACAACGTTTCCTTTTACTGGCACTTACTCGCTCCTTTGGGCCTTCTTGTTCACCAGGACTAGGAATGGGCTTTTGCAGAACTTTTGAAATAACTAATCGTAATTCCCGAGGCAAAAAATTATTTACCAATCTTTGGTTCCGACGCGCACTGCACAATCCTTTGGCAAGTTGCTTTACAAAGTCAAATCTAGAAACAGATGCATTCTTTGAAAATGATTGAAACACTATGTATGAATTGACAGAAGCTATGTCCAGTACGGCATAAAAAATTGCCATTGGCCAACGCCTAGTTCGTCGACTGGTATTATAATTAGCACATTTTTTGTCTAATTCATCTACCCCACCTTTGGTACAATTATAAAAATCAATAATTTCTGGTTTCCCTGTTTCTTTGGAGGTTGATTCTGAATGATGCATACTATATACCAATAACACTGCTCTGTTCTTCTTTGGTACGAAGGACACAAGAGAGATTTCTTTTGTAAATCCATAAACAGAGGACCCAGCTTCCCTTGATTTATTAGGCAAAAATGACGGGGGTATTTCTCTCTTGTTTTTCCTTATAGTTCCAACGTATGTCAAACCTCTTTTTCGAAGCTCTTGGACAAGCTCTATGGAAGTAAACCAATTATCCGCCGTGATATTCCTATTTGTATTTTCTATTGGTTTGCACAATCGCAAAACCGATTGAGCTGGAATAGAAAATCGACGAAGTTCTTCTACAGACAACGTTTTTCCATCACTTCCTTTTCCAGTGTAAACATAACCATTGTAAAAATAATTTGTTCGTGCATCTGTCAAGGCCTGTATCTTTAAACCGTATTTTCGAGGTTTACTTTTCATATACATTCTAAATTTACAGTGCCCACGGAATCCCAACATCTCGTCAATGCTATACCAAACAGTATAGTTTTTTTGACAATTCTCGGTAAATTGATTGAAAATTGATGATATCGGAGCTAAAGGATCTTCTTGCTTTCTCTCATTTCTAGTAGTCACATCATCGAACCTCAAGACTGTAAGAATAACCAACATTCTTTTTAGTGACATTGTGGCTCTAAAATTATCCCTTCCGTATCCATCAGTTGCAAAAAGGGAACTTAGGTCTTCGTGATTTGATTTAAAAATTGAGGACGCGTACAAGAGTCCAAAGAAGGCTTCTAATTCGGTAATAATCAAGTCCTGAAGTTCAGGCCTAGTTTGGTCCCCATAACGAGACCTAACGGTAGATAACTTATTATTGGTATGAGTTATTATCTCCTGCAACATCTCTTCAGTTATAAATAGCTCCCATATTTCATGCGGTAACATATTTTGGCATTTTACTCGTAAGTCTCCTTTTAAACCGGGAAGATGAGATATTAAATTATGATGAGGTGTACGCCTAACAACTGGTGCATCTTTGGCCCATTTAAAACGGTTCTTTCCGTAGTAGGCTCTAGCATGAGTACCTAAAAAGATAAAAAAAAATGAATACATTTGTTTTTTTTTGCAACAAAAGAAATCACCTACCTGAATCTTCGTTTTCACTTTCCTCGTTTTCATTTTCCTGTTCCCCCGTGATGGAATCGGATTCAGATATCTCAATTTCAGAGTCTGTATTGTGATCACTTTCGACCAAATCGTTTTCGGCATCACTAAAATCACTCTCTATTTCTTGATTCCAAGTTTCTAAAGTCTTCTCAAAATCTGGATCACCAAATTTGACTGTTTTACGACTAGAAGCCATTTCTGGAATATTCAACGTAACTGGGACGAACGCTAATTTATCGTAAGTTATAAAACACACAAAACGCGCACACTGCTGACTATACCGTCTAACGGTCGAAGGTGTACTGGCACTAATATACGTAGGGTATTAAAATTCTAATACGTGCGGCTGCGGTGGGAGGGGGGAAATAAATATTGGCGGGTCATTCTGACCCAGGGTCACCAGTTAAAGGTTAAAATGGCAAATTTTACAAGGGCTCAACAAATAGATGTGCTTCTCTTTATGGCGAGTGCTTGCAAAATAAAAGGCAGGCTCAAACGCTCTACGCAGAACGATACCCCGACAGAAACCAACCGTGCTATGCCTATTTTCCGTGGCTAGTACAACATTTGAAAACAGTTCCCCCATGAAGGAAAGTCCATTATTAGTGAAGAAGTTGAAATAAACGTTCTGGCACGTGTGAATGCTAATCCTAGTATTTTTACTCGCCAAATTGAAAGTGAAGTCGGAGTTCGAAGAAGGCTTTGGTGTTAATGTGTGGCTAGGTGTTTTAGGAACGAGAATTGTGGGCCCAATATTTTTGAATGAGCTCCTTACAGCACAAACGTATTTGGACTTTTTAGAAACAACAGCTACCAATTTTTTGGGCAATTTACCTCTTGCAGAAATTTCCAACATCTTCTTTCAACAAACTGATGCACCGGCCCATAATGCTCGAATTTATGTAAATTATCTAAATGACAGGTTTGGGGATAAATGGATAGGAACGAATGGACCTGTAAGGTGGCCAGAACGTTCACCTGATTTAACATCTCTAGTTTTTTTCTTTTGGGGTCATATCAAAGAAAAAAATCTATTTAACTCAATCTGAAAATTTAGACATTTTAAGAAATCAATTTATTAGTGCTATTAATAATATTAGTATAACTCAAAAAGAAAATGTATTACGGAAAATTGTTGAAAAATATGAGACTGTATTGAACAAGAAGGTCGTATTTTTGAAATTCTTAATTATGATTAAGTACGTTCTTTTTTCTATTTATTTTATTATTAGTTAATATTAATCAACTCTAGGTATAATAAAGTTCATTTGTTTTCACCTTATCATATTCGCTTCTTTTTTGAAATTTATATGAATTAAAAGAGGATTCCTTTGAACAGTAGATTATTTTGAATCCATGGACAACTTTGCCGGTGGTATAATTAAATAAGTGCTATTAATATTGATCTTGGCTTTAAATGAGCAATAACAACATGAAAATAGGGTATCAAATTTTTAGGTTTGGAGCGGCCTATGGAAGTTGAATTTGTCAAATGTGGATAAAGGATAAAAAAGTAAGATTGGGTAGTGAAGCTTTGTTCCAGTCAGTTGACCCGTTATGGTACAGGGTCTGATCAAAACAATTTGCGAAAAACACGTTTTTTTAACTCTGAACATTTTCTTTTTTGACATTTTGTTGGATGAAGGCTTGAATAAAGAGTAAATAACCATGATTGTTTTTATCCTGTCCTACTCCATTTTTCCATAAAAGACAAATAACTGGGAATTATGGCACATTTTTAAGTGACTTTATTTGGAAAACTATACATTTTAGACATAGGTTATGTTATACAAAAGTTGTTTAGAATTGTTAAGAAAGTTCAAAAAAACAGAAACATACGATATTTAATTGTTTTGCCTGCCTCTTCTCATCATCATAGAAATTAAACTTTTTGAGTTTTAATGCTTTCTAAATAAAAAAAATTCAGAACAGTTCTTAGATGATTCGATGATGCCAATAGCCAAAAGCGCTTTTCTATTTTTATTTTAACTACATCTGGAAGAACACTTCACCTTTTTTCCTACCTGAAGCGAACAATACTTCCTTATCTTATTGTTTTTAACAATATATTTGTATCGAAACCTAAGGCGTTAAGAAACATGTATTTCAACTATAATAAATATTACTCTAATTTTCTCTCTATAGTTTAGCTTTCTTTCGCCTCATACATTACACGTGATCAATGCGTGGAGTCAAAATTACCGTATCCAGGTCAGTTTCCGAAAATTGACTTTCTCAGCACGGCATTTTAATGCAAATGTTTACCATGATAGAACGCTACGACATGCAACTTCAACACGAAGAACAACGTTTAAAAATTTAAACGGGTTTAAAAATGGTGGTAACTTTATGTGGATCAAATTTCCTTTATTACTGTTAAACTTATAAAATCAGAGATCTACTTAGATATATCGATGCCTTAATTTTTAGCAAAACATAAATCGCGTTTCTTTTGAGTTTTTGGCCTTAAACCTCCATCTGTCAGAACACTTTCATTTAAACTTACAGCACAAAGGAAATATCTATTTAGTAATACTGCGTAGGTATTACCATTTTAGACAAAACTATTCTAACTCGTATTTTATCCGAAAATTTTGCTTTAGTTACTTGTGTTACAAATCAGTCAACGACATTTCTCTATATTAAGTTTTATAACCTCATCTGACATCAACGCACCTACTACTTTTTTAATCAACAACTTAATATATCTAAAATTATAATTTTTAAAATGTGCCAAACAAAAAATTCATATCTCGACTAATATAAAACAGAAACAAAAATATAATATAATTATGAACAGCAAATCTTTTAATAATATATATCTTCGATATATCCTCCATTCTATTCAAAACAGGCCTAATGCCCCCTTTTCGGTATTTCCATATATCTTATAATATTTTAATCCTGGTTAACTTGACTAATTTCATGACGCGTGTCAAGCGGCCTAGCAGGGGGGGCTTTAACCCTTAAAAAATATATCAAACAAACCGAAAACACTCATACGCACACATAAACCTTTCGGTTCTCGGGCTGCTTACATTTCAATATACAAAATTTTTAATTTATTATTTAAACCAAACGGAATAGTCGCCAAAGTAAAATCTTACAAAAATAACAGTTTAGACCTTCGAACATTGAAATATATAGAATTAACACCAAACTTTTTGTTTGTATCCAATTAAAGTACAAGATTGAAGAGCGTATGTACTCTCTGAGTCGCAACATTGTTGGTAGAGAAAAACTTTTCATATCCTTTACGTAATTAACATATTTTACGACATAATTATACTGTATACTATTTTATAGATTTTCATTTTAGTATTTAAATTGAAAAGAAACGAATGATTTCAAAGAATCAGTTTTTCTTCTTTGTTGTTAAATTAGAAAGTCTTAGAGAACATTTTGAAATTGTGTATCAGTTATCAATTTCAACCGGGAAATCTTGGAATATTGAGCCTTAAGGGGGAACTGCATGCACTATTATGGATCATTTGCAAGCCTTCCGCCGCTGCAATATTATGTTAAAGCTGTAAGAGATATTTATTAGCTTCAATGTAATTTAATTAGAGAAATATATATAGTTGGGCGCTAAATTCGAATTTTTATAAAAAAATCAAATCTAGAATTATAAAATAGAAGTAGGTTTTTTGGCGCAAATACCGTCGCATATAATTTTTTTTCCACAAAATGGCTCTTTATCGCCTTGCATTGATCCTACATAACTGCAAAGTTTGAAATGGTGAATCGTATTCAAGTCTTTGTATTTCTGCAGCGCGTGAACCCTTTTAAACTTATTTTGAACCGAAATGAAATTTAAATTACTTATACAAGGTTATTCACGCAACCCGTTCATTAAAAGTTTTTGATGATGCCATTTAGATAAAAATTTCAAATTTTGGAATTAAGATAAGGTCAAGGGGTACTTCTTTTTTGAAATATTTTCAACTTCCTGTCACTTCCGGTTGAACCGGAAATTGGTATCAACTTGCTTATTTTAAATGGAACACCCTGTATTTTATGATATTTTTGGATTCTACGGAGAAGTTTAATGCTATTTTATGTAGCATGTCCTATACCTAGGTTCAAGCGTTCTTAAGATATTTGACCTTGAACCGAAAATGAGCCTTCGGGGTACCAAAAAATACCAAAATCTCATATTTTTGTAAGTTTTGAAGATATAATCTTCATCTTTTGCAGACGATCGGTAAATAATCTTAGGTTTCTATTTTTTTTATTGAATTTGTCTATTTTTATACAGGGTGTCCTAAATTCAGCGGCAAACATTCACATTTTCAAAGCCGCTAAAGTCCGTTTTTATAAATGGGACACCCTATAACTTTATGCACTATCAAATGTAGAATTTCATTTCCTATCGAACTGTATTAAGGTTCCCTATACCTATTCGTAACCATTTTCGAAATAATTGGGTTTTATAAAAATATCGTATGTACGTATAAATGTTTACATGTTCCAATGGTGAGCCATGGAAAAACAATTGAGATCCAATATCCAATATGACAGATGATTAGTATGCGTTATTTATCGAAAGCTGACAGTGATAAACTAAATCTTCTAAATCGAAATGGAAGAATACTCAAAACGCTGATATTCTCAATCTATTTTATATTCATGGAGAATGTTATAAAATTTTGGAGAGAACGTGTCGTGTGTTTAATGAACGCCACCCTGATTTGCCGCCAATGAACAAGTCAAAATTCAAGGGGATTGAAACGAACTTTTTGTGTTTTGGCAAAGTTAAAGTTACAAAAAATGTTCCGAAACCAGTGACAAATGCCGAGGATAACGTAATAAACACATTAGCTTATTTCCACGCAAACCCGCAAAGTTCAATACCGTCTGCAGAAAACGATTTGGGAATTTCTTCTTCATCTGTACAAAGAATCTTGAGCGAACATCATATTCACCCTTATTCCTTCCTAAACGTGCAAACCTTGAGACCTGGTGATGACGTCCGACGAGTAGAATTTTGCGAATTCATGTTTTTGAAAATTCAAGAGGACCCTCAATTCCTTTCAAAAATATTTTAGACCGAAGAAGCGAAATTATCTAGATAAGGAATAACAAATAGAAGAAACGAACATTTCTGGGCAGCAGAAAATCCGCACGCTTTACGCGAAACGCGTTCTCAAGAGAGGTTTAGCTTCAATGTTTTCGGTATAGTATTAAATGATCAGGTGCGGTACTTTATTTATGAAGACAATTTAAACAGTCATAAGTATTTAGAAATTCTACGAAGGACGGTTTCTGAATTTATAGAAGAAATTCCTATTGGTGAGCTACAAAATTATTGGTATCAATTAGATGGGGCACCAGCACATAATTCCGTTGCAGTTTATCTCCAATTATCTCAAATTTTTGAAGATCGCCGGATTGGTCCCAATGGCCCTTGGAGATGGCCCCCGCGATCGCCTGATTTAACACCACGAGATTTTTATTTATGGGGATTTATCAAAGGTAAAGTCTATGCTTCCACAGTAAATAACCAACAAGATTTACTGGACAGGATACGAACAGCTTTTGTCGAATTAGAAAACGGACAAATTCAACGGGCCCCAGCAACTGTACAAAGAAAAAATGAAAGGTGTCTTCAAATGAACGGACAGCATATAGAACATTTGTTATAATTCAATTTTATTATTTTATTTATTTATTGTTGATTGTTAGATTGCTATAATTTTTAAGTTCACTAAAACAAGTTTAGAACAGTCTCGAACTTAGTAGATATGGTTAAAAATAATGTAAACAATTTATTACATTTTTTATAACTTTAACTTTTCCGAAACGAAAAAATTTCGATCAAATCCTCTTCAATTTTCTCTTGTTCATTGGCGATAAATTGTTTTTCATTAAAAACATATTCTCTCCAATATTTTGTAACATTCTCCGAGAATGTAAAATAAATTGAGAATATCAGTTTTTGAGTGTTATTTTATTTTAATTTAAAAGTTTCAAATCAGCTGTCAATAGAAAAGCACAACAATTGTTTTTCCATGGCTTACTACGGGAAGGTGTAAGCATTTAGCAAATACATAAGATAGTTTAATAAAAACCTGATTATTTCGAAAATGGTTACGAATAGGTATAGGGAACCTTAACACAGTTCGATAGAAAATTAAATTCTACATTTGATAGTGCATAAAGTTATAGGGTGTCCCATTTAAAAAAAGGGACTTTAGCGGCTTTGAAAATGTGAATGTTTGCCGCTGAATTTAGGACACCCTGTATAAAAATAGACAAATTCAATAAAAAAAATAGAAACCTAAGATTATTTACCGATCGTCTGCAAAATATGAAGATTATATCTTCAAAACTTACAAAAATATGAGATTTTAAAATTTGGTACCCCGAAGGCTCATTTTTGGTTCAAGGTCAAGTATCTTAAGAACGCTTGAACCTAGGTATAGGACATGCTACATAAAATAGCATTAAAATCCTCCGTAGAATCCATAAATATCATAAAATATAGGGTATTCCATTTAAAATAAGCAAGTTGATACCAACTTAAACCGGTTAAACCGGAAGTGACAGGAAGTTGAAAATATTTCAAAAAAGAAGTACCCCTTGACCTTACCTTAATCCCAAAATTTGAAATTTTTATTTAAATGGCATCATCAAAAACTCTTAATGAACGTGTTGCGTGATTAACCCTGTATATAATACATTTTTTTAAGGTCGGACGTGCAGGAAGTTTTTTCTAATACGTAGGTATCTTTTCATCTTACTTTGAACTTGACTAGACCTTGCCGCTGATTTTCCACTTTTTGCGTGCAGTTCTCCCTTAATTGAAAACCAAAAGAGTTCACAAAATCAAAACATTTTTTGATGAGATAGCAGCTGATGAGCCAATTAAAAATCATAAAAATCGTTTAAAGGTAACAGTTTTTTATGCTTGTTTGGTTATAATATCAATTTAGAATCAATTTGAATTTGAAATTGTAATCTCACAAACAATGTTAAAGGCACAAGAATCTGATTTTTTACCTAATCTTACCGCCTCGTCTGATAATGTTCGCGGCTAGTCTCATAATGATCGTTATTTCTATCCTTATAACATAACTAATTATTGCGTATCTCGAGCATTTTTTCCATTTTTACTTCCCTTATAAAAGGGAAGTATTGTAATCGTGAAAAAATCACCCTCCGAGATTTTTTCAGATCTTTACGTTTCGGGATCCCTAGATGACGAAAAATATGTTTTCTCGATTCCGTCGGTATGTCTGTGTGTCTGTTTGTCTGACTTCAAATTTTAGTCAAAAATTAAGGCTCATATGGGAATGACCTGATAAAATTTTGGTTAAAATCCAATATGCCGGCATAGTGAAACGTTAACGAAAAAACTGATTATCTAGTTAATCTCAAATTTTGTACAAAAATCGAGTATTATGAAGGAACTGGTAAATTTTGGTATGAATCCAAGATGGTGGAACAAAAGGGCGG
Organism: Kuschelorhynchus macadamiae; assembly: GCA_030620095.1. NCBI lineage: Eukaryota > Metazoa > Arthropoda > Insecta > Coleoptera > Curculionidae > Kuschelorhynchus > Kuschelorhynchus macadamiae. Next base: position 222,848 of record JAUTXW010005202.1, on the reverse strand, counting down.
TTTAATAAAATATTTAAACATTCAGCTTGAAAAAACTACTTAATGAACTGATTTCAAATTGTGTGCCATAACTAATTGTAGTATAGAGATGAACCAGTAAAACTGTCGTATGAATTAAAGATGGTGGAGCAAAATGGCGGCCAAATCAAAACTTCGCGTTTTAGCGTCCCTAGATGCCAAAAAATATGTTTTATAAATTCCATAGGTCCGTCTGTCTGTTTGTACTCATTGATTCAAATTTTAGTCAAAAATTAAAAAAAACTAATTATCCAATTTACCTCAAATTTTGCAAAATAATCAAGTGTTACATAAGAATGAACTAGTAACATTTTGGTATGAATATAAGATAGCAAAACACAATGGCGACCTTATAAAATATTTAAAAAATCAGTCTGAAAAAGCTACTTATTAGATTTATTTCAAATCTTGTGCAAGCATTAAGTGCGATGTAGACATAACCGGGTAAAGTTGTGTTACGAATTCAAGATATTGGAACAAAATGGCGTCCAAAAAAAATGTTTGAAAAACCAGTATATATGTATTCCTAAAATAACTATGTACTGAACTAAATTGGTTCACACTGCACTATTTCTAATAAAAATATAAATATTCATATAATGAGGGAAAAGGAAATTTACCGATTTTTGTAAAATAATTTTACAATTTGTAGTCATCTAATTAATTTAACGTTAAATCAACTCTCATTCGTTGAAAGTAAAAAACTTTATTACAATTTTAAACTCTGATCTTTTTCTTGCTCGTAATGACATTTAAGTACCGGCAACGACTGTACAGGGTGCCTGTGTGGGATTTGGTTGCAAAAGCAGGGTATCTCGCTTATTTTTAAAGATAGAACCTTGCGGTTTTCACGAACCTGAGCTAATTTTTTGTGAAACTCATGAAGCCTAAACAAAATTTTCATAGCTTTCTTCGTTTATGAGATACAGAGCGAAATAGAAAATTTTGCATTTTGGGACCCCCCTCGTATCTCGGTTATCCTTTAACTTAACGCAAAGGGAAAAATTGCTGCTTATGCAGTTTTTTATGCTGGATCCAGTGGCGTAGTCATATTTTTCATTTGAGTTGTTATTTTTTAGATATGACCCAAAGTTGTGTTTTTTTAAATGGGACACCCTGTATATTTGTTCAGAAATTGATTTGTCATTTTAAAAGCTTCTCAAAAATATATACTAGTATGGGTCTATTTTAATAAACAACAACAAAAATCCTAATTTTTATAATTATCATCCCAAATTTTGCAGTAGGCCATGCAAAACAATGCTGCCTTTTATTTAAAGTCGTTAACAATATCTACATCCTAACAATAAATCAAAATAAATGTGTAATTAAATCTATTTATCAAAATATGTATTGATAATTTCGCACCAAAAAAGTACCACCTACCTAGATTTATGTAACACAAGAACAAAACAATAATAAATTATTATGTAACAAGCCTTTCAGCAAAAATCAACTGTCGTATAAGAACTACAGTAACCAAGGAAATCAAAAGAACTGTTCAAACTGATTTCTATTTTGTTCTACGCATGCTTCGCACAATTTTCGTATTCGTTTTAGGGAATTAAGCAAAATAACGGGATGATTTTGTAAATAGCGAAAATTTTCTCCTATTGCATTTTCTAAATCTTGGACATTATCATAGTGGTCTTTGTAAATTCTATTTTTCAGATGTCCCCATAGAAAGAAATCTAAAATCGACAAATCTGGGGACCTAGGGGGCCATTTTATAGGTCTATTTGTTCCGATCCATGGATTGGTAAAATTATTGTCCAGAAATAATCCCGTCATTCCAGAATTGTGTGCACGAGCACCGTCCTGTTGAAAATAAATTTCGTTAATTTGCGCTAGAGGAACATCGTCAAGTAATTCAGGTATAGCTGCCTCTAAAATTTCTATATAGCAATTGGCTGTTAGATTTCCCTCAAATATATAAGAATTACTGAAATGTGCTTCGTCTGACCATATAACCTTCCTTTCAAAATCTCTAACCATATCGCATCTTTCTCGAAACCAATTGCAGAAGACTACCCGACGCTCTGCATCCCCTGACTGTAAGTGCTGCACGAGCCTAAATTTGTGAGTGGTATTTGTGCTTTTTTAGAATTTCTTGAACTCTAGTTTTTGGAATCCCTATGCCATTTTCACTGGCCCTACAAGAGTTTGTAGGGTAAGCTTCTGCATTAGCCAAAACCGCAATTTTCTCAGCCTCCCGATTTTCTTTATTATATGTTTTCGTACGAGGTTTTATAAATGATCCGTGATTAAGTAAATTCTTTTTTATCCGATAAAAAGTGGATATATTAGTTTCTGGATATCTAAATATTAAGCAATAGTATGTCAACATACCTAAAAATTAACTATTTACCTGTTAAAATATATCTCAGAAGCCGCTTCAACATTTTCAGTACTTAATATAAAACAAGCTAACATATCGTACTTTTCATAATGTTCGAAAGTTTGGTTTTCTTCCATAATAATACAAATATATTTTTACACAACAAATAAATACAAAAAACTAGCGCTATATTTTATATACGCGTACAAAGAAGTACCAAGAAAACAAAAGAAAACGGCATTGTTTTGCATGGCCTACGCTAAAAGCTTTTAAAAGGAAAATTTCTGGACAAATATACAGATTTAAAAAAACACAACTTTGGGTCATATCTAAAAAATAACAACTCAAATGAAAAATATAACTAAAAAAAAAACTGCATAAGCAGCAATTTTTGTTGTTGTAACCGAGATTATTGCAAAATTTTCTATTTCTCCCTGTATCTCATAAACGAAGAAGGCTATGAAATATATTTTTCATGAAAAGCTTTTAAAACCGCAAGGACAAAAATTAGCGAGATAACCTGTTTTTGCAACCAAATCCGGACACCCTGTACAGGTAGCGGTGTAAATATTAGTGTATTTTCCCACGGTAGATGAATATTTTCCCCAATTTAAAGGGCCACTTTTTTAAAATAAAATATATCACTTTAGATCAAAAAATATTCATTCACGTCATTTTCAGATTCAACGTAAAGAAATATAATTTTTCCAAATCAAAACATTCAAATGAAAAATTTTTTATATTGCTATATATGATGTGTTAAATGCAAAGCCTTCTAGAAAGAAAAGAAACTAATTTATGAAAATTAAGTTCCATTCGCTAAAAAGGGTGCATTTAGGTTTTCAAGGACAGCAATAAAAACTTTCATCACTTTGCGTTAAAACAAAGCCGGTCTAACAAACGTGAAAACATTTATCATAACTTTTGCATGGTCATTAAGGCCAGTCATGGATTTCTAAATTGAGCCCACTTTTATTCGAATTCTAGAAAAGAAAGTAGGTCAATTTTATTCCAAATAAATTAAGGGCTATTTTAACAATCCCATGTTATGCATTCATTTAATAAATTGATAGGTAAATGTTTTTATTTATATTTAGGCTAATTCTTTTGATTTATTACTTTGTGTTTTATTACTTCAGGTAAAAATATTTCTATTTTATTTATTTTAAAGTAAAATTACTTGAAAAAACCTTGAAATGTACAGTAGAGTATCTAGTCCAACAATAGGAGGGGCACTACCAAAATAGGATCGACGGTTTAATTTTTTCTGAAAAATAAACATTTTTCAAAAAAATTTACTTTACGACAGGAAACTGATTGTTTTATGTGTTCTGAACTTAGTAGTGTAGTTTAAATTAGGTACATAACTTTAATTGTGATTTAGTGTTAAACGCATATTTTTAAGGCACGGATGGGAAAATTTGCAAAATGCACTGTTGTGGTTTTTGCTTGACTCGGAAGAACATATAGAAGGAAACGGTGGTTGCATCGATTCATTTAAAGATATACAGTGAAACCTCTCAACAACTGACAGTAGCCGTACCACAGAAACTGTCCGTTGTATAGTGTAGAAATCAAATACCAATGTAATTTTATTTAAAAAAGTATTTTATTTTTAAGTGAAAAAATAATATGTTTAGTACAAATGATTAATACAATTGTTACTACGTATACACCAACATCTTTTACATACATATATGCATACAATAAAAATGTTTTCCCTAATATAAAATATTATACTACCTACATATACAGTTTGATATTTTATAAAAAGTAAAGTGTTGTTTGTCTTAAACTAATTAATTTATTTTTAATAACTTTTTAAAATAAAATATATTTTCAATATGTCTTAACATTTTATATGCTTCCTTATTGTTCTTAATATTGAAAGAAATAATTTCTTCATCATCACTGTCAGATAAAATCTGACCGTTTTTGACCTATTTTAAAATTCACTAATGCACTCTCGTAAAGAAATATAATTTTTCCACACTCAAAACATTCATGGCATCATCAGCAGATGATATAAACTCTTATCCTAACCGAGACTTGTAAATGTGGTCACACTTCACCCGACTGCATTTTTTAAAGGGTTGTTTTTATTTAACTATATATGATGTGTTAAATGCAAATTATTTATTCCTTTCTGATTGTTTTCCAAAGCAAAGAAACTAATTTATTTAAAACGAATGTTTATGGAGCGTTTAGTTCCATTTTAGATCACAATCAAATTGTATAGGGTCTTTGGGGTTTCCAAGGTTTTTTAAACTTGTTTTGTAGGCTACTCTAAAACCTACGTTTTTAAATACTTTTTCTAGACCTCTCGTATATCTGGGATCATATGGGATTACTATAATAAAAACTTAACATTTTCTTATGCTTATGTCTATTTACTAGTTTATGTACAAAATTAATTATATCCATTACTTTTAGCTATATTTTTAATCCAATTCATTTCACAAAAAATTGACGTGAAAACATTTATCATAACTTTTATATCTCATTTAGTAAATTTCCTATAAATATCAAATTCTAATTTATCGATTTCTAATAACTAACGTTGAGCCCCATTGTTCTTTTTCTTCGAAAATTAATGGAAGGATATTTATTGAAATGTAGGTCAATTTTATTCAAAAATAAATATATCGTCTAGGGCTATTTTAACAATCCCATGTTATGCATTCATTTAATAAATTGATACGTAAATGTTTTTATTTATATTTAGGCTAATTCCTTTGATTTATTACTTTGTGTTTTATTACTTCAGGTAAAAATATTTCTATTTAATTTGCCGATTTGAATTTAGAATTTGAACAGTGGTTTAAAATTTTACTTGAAAAAACCTTTCTCGAAATTTGTTTTTGTGGTTTCAACTTTCTCAGTTTGTTTTTAAGTGAACACATTTTCTTCAAAAATTTGGCATCGATAACTACGAACATTTTTCTTTGGAAATCTAACCACTGTTCAAATAAATTACTAAGGTGAGTTTTTTTTAAATAATCCGTATGCTTCAATTTCAAGCATACTTCGTTTGCTATACAGATCAGGAAACTGATTGTTTTATGTCTTTTGATAATAGAGAAATAGCCCTTTTGAATAAAGGTGTAGTTTAAATTAGTTTACCAACTAACTTTAATTGTGAGAGGCTTGCATTTAGTGTTAAAACAAGCATATTTTTAAAAACACTGGTTATCCAGGGACTGAAGAAAAAGGAATGTTTTTATTTAAAAGCTGACAAATGAAATAAGGTTGTGTTGTGGATTATTTTGAAAGAGTTTTGATTCAAACTGGTCCTTATGATTTAATTGAGAAAAACCCGTTATCAAAAATGATAACAGAAGGAAAAACAGTGGTTGATAAACTAAAATTCAAACTTACACATAGTATATCTAAACTGTATTGCCTTCCCAAAATTCATAAACTGGGAAGTCCATGACAGTATTGTTTCAGCTGTTGGATCACCAACGTAGAAATTTCAAAATGGTTAGTAGAAGAATTCGGCAAATTAAATATCTCGTATGATAACTTTGAGGTTACTAACTCGTTAGAATTCTTAAAAAATTAAAATGTTCACTTAAAAGAAGGTGAAATTTTAATATCTTTTGATGTAAGCTCATTGTTTCCTAGTGTACCCATACCACTAGCTTTAGAGTACAAATCAATAATTTGAAGAAAGAAATTAATTTTATGTATGAATCAAAATTTTTTTCATTAAATAAAAAAATATTTTATTTTTAAGATAAAAAAAAAAAAGAACTATGTTTAGTACATATATTATTAATACAATTGTTACTACGTATACACCAACATATTTTACATACATATATGCATACAATAAAAATGTATATTTATAGGAAATACCTAATATAAAATATTATACTACCAAAATACATATACAGTTTGATACTTTAACAATAAAAAGTTTATAGCTAAAAGTTTAAAAAATTTTGTATAAACTAGTAAATAGTGTTGTTTGTCTTTCAAACTAATTAATTTATTTTTAATAACTTGAAATTCGATTTTAGACGCAACTTCTGATGAAATTTTTTCCCCTAAAAACTGTTGGGCAGAATCTCCATTCAACATACAAGAGTTTAAGATCAAGAACATCCCGTTGCCCAACATTTTATATGCTTCCTTATTGTTCTTAATATTGAAAGAAATAATTTCTTCATCATCACTGTCAGATAAAATCTGACCGTTTTTGAACTATTTTGAAATTCACTAATGCACTCTCGTACACTTATGTTAGGATTTTCCGTGAATAAACTTTCATTAATTTCTGAATATGAAGTTAAGACGGAAGAGACTACATTGACGTTTCTACATAATTCCGATAACGGCACATCATCTTCACTATCGTAGTCAACGTTTTCCTCGAGAATTTCGTTGAATCCAGCTTTGCGGAAGCAGTTATTGATGGTGTTGGATTCGACTTTTTTCCATGCAGCAGCAATCCAAATCAAGGCACTTACAACATTTCTGGATTTCTCCAATTGTTCGGTAGATTCCGAATACTCCATGGATGACAAAAGTCGCTTGATTAAAAACTTTCTGTAGTGTTGAATAACGCCCTGGTCCAATGGCTGGCAATGTGATGACGTATTGGGCGGTAAAAAATTATTTTAACATTTTTTAACTCCAGTTTTGAGTGAGATGCAGCATTATCCAAAAATAAAAGTACACTTCTGTTTTGCCTTTGCATTTTTCGGTCAAATTTCATCAACCAATCCGACATTATATGCTTTGTCATCCATGCTTTCTTGTTATAGTACCATTCAAGTGGCAATTTTTCCACGCTTGATCCTTTAAAACAATGGGGTTTTTTACTTTTTTCAATCACCAGTGCATTTTTTTTTCACATGTTTCGCCTTTTAAAGAAAACGTTTTATTTGGCAAGGCGCGGAAAAAGAGTCCCGTTTCATCGGCGTAATAAATGTCTCTCGGTGCATAGTTTTTGATAAAAGCACATAATTTCTTCCGCCAATCAGTTACCTGAATCAAGTCTACAGCCGCTGCTTTGCCACAGATGGATTTGAAAGAGATATTAGGACGTTCACAGAACTTCTCCAACCATCCATTTGATGATCTTCTAGATTCTTCGCAATTTCTTCTGCTTTTTCCTTTATTATTGTACCGGATATTAGAATGTTTTTGGAGCGTACTTTACAAAACCAGTCGTAGATAATTTGGTCTATAGCAGCACCCCCAGTTTTCGCAAATTTCTTTTTCTCTTTCATGTTCCCGGTCTCGGCTAATCACTTGTTTCTCAAAATATCACTAACTTGAGATTTTCCTACACAAAATTTTTTGGCTAATACTCTAACACTAAATTTGTTTTTTTCCGCGTACTGGATTATTACAACTTTTTATTGAAGACTCAAAAACTGTCTTTTGTTTGAACACATATTGATCGCACCAGAGTAACATCAAAACTAAGATATTCTATTGATGAAGACTACATTTTATAAAATAATAATATTTATTATGCAATTCACCGCAATTTACCTACAAGCCAGACAGCATAAGCCAGCCTATTGTTAAACTAGTGCTATTAACAATAGGTAGGCGCCGCGCCGCTTATTAGCATAGATCTAAATATTGCCCATAATGTGCAATAAAAATACCGGCATTAAATGTGGGTTTTTCAAAAATTATCTGAACATCTGTACGTTCTAAGGAGGTAAATTTTACTGTTTTTATTAAAAATGTTCCAAATTTTATTGTCCGTGTCCATTGTTGAGAGTGTCCGTCGTCAAGAGAGTTTAATACACAGTGACTTCAACATTGTCCGTTCAGCAGAAGTGTCCATTGTTCGGAGGTGTCCGTTAAGGGAGGTTTCACTGTAGATGAAGTGGTCAATCGAGATGCCTTGAATTTGTTGCCCAGAAAATCTCAAATGCAATATTAGATTGCTTACGATAAGTTTGTGAAATGGTGAAATAGCAAATTTTGCCATGTTAACACTGAGCTTAAGGGGTGATTCTTTATATTCAATATTTCCGCTAGGCTACTATTTTAACAGAAGGGATAACCTTCCGCGGCTAGGCTAAGTTATCGAAGTCGATTAAATAATTTCCAATATTAGGGAAGAGGAGGGGGAGGAGGAGGAGGGGCTTCTTTCCTTAAATAACTACTGTCGAACTATTAATTTTTTTATTTTTAAAACATTGACCATCTGGTATGATTCTTAATGATTTTTGAAGACCTTAAGCATGAGCCATTTCCTTGACGTTAAGATATACAGGGTGTTTCATTTAAAATTAGTGAGATTTTTCAAATTATAAAATATAAATCTTTAATTTCCATAAAAAAAACTTATAGGTTACGGTATTCGATCAAAACCACCTGCGCGGTTTTTTAACTATAACCGTTTAGAAATTATCAACCTTAAAAATCGATCACTCTCGGCTGGGACACCCTGTATTGTATCGTCATCAGGTTTAAGTATATATACCAAACTTTAATCAATTCCGATAACGGGAACCGTTTCAAAAGTTATTTGCAAAATTTCACCCAAACATACATTCCCACTGATTAAGATGGGAGTGAAGTGAAATAAAAGCCTTTAGAAAACAACTACATTTTGCTAATAAAAATGATTACTTACATCACTTGTGAGCGAAGATAGAGACTGCTGTAAAGAAGGTTTTTTGCTGTTTGTAGGTACATTCAGCTGCTCCTTCTCAGTAATTTCCTCTATGATCACCGAATTTTCTGCCGGTTTTGGCACCACATGAACATGTTCATCCTCATACACCGAAAAGCTGTTATACGTTTTGGTTTCGTGAAACGTATTTTGAACTTCCTGATTGATTTTTACTATTTGATTAATATTTCCAGCTTCTGCGTCATTATTCGAATACTTTACTACCGCATTTTGAATGGCATTATCATTACTCAACTTATTTTGATCGTGTTTATTGGGAAATTCATCAAGCTTTGGTACAGCCGAATTTCTTCTTGACCTTTCTGGGCTCCTGGTCAAATTATGAAACACTTCTATCTCGTTGTGAACTGGAATTGGAGAGAAAACGTCCTCACCTCGGCCGTGTCTTACTATGCGTGGTTTAAGATTATTTTCTTTTCCATCCTTATCCATTCTCTTATCTTGTTCTCTTTTATGGAAGTGATCGGACATGTTATAATCAGAACTATTTTCGCAAGGGTCGACTGAAAATAAAATGCAAACATCTGAAAAGCTGTGAGAAAAAGGTTTGTTTTCATTTTTGAATTTAAAAAAATTGCGATATTCTTATAATTTAACAGATACAGGGTCTTCCAAAAAGCAAGGCAAGTACTATCTTTGTTTTTACTTCCCTCATAAAAGGGAAGTACTGTAATCGTAAAAAAATCACTCTCAGAGATTTTTTCAGATCTACATATTTTAGGGTGCCGAAAAACATGTTTTCTCAATTCAGTCTGTCTGTCTGGCTGTCTCTCTGTTCACGGCATAGCTAAGAAACTACTTACCCGACTAACACACTTTGGGGATGGCCCGGTAACATTTTGGTAAAAATTCAGTATGGCAAAACAAAATGGCGGCCTAGTGAATTGTAAAAAAATATTATATATATATTGCATAAAAATCAAGTATTATGTAGGAATTAACTGGTAAAATTTTGGTACAAATCCAAGATGGCGGAACAAAATGGCGGCTTAAAAAAAATATTTAAAAATTCAGCCTGAAAAAACTACATAATGGATTGATTTCAAATTTTGTGCAATAATTAACTATGGTATAGAGATGAACTGTTAAAAATGTCGTACGAATTCAAGATGGCAGAACAAAATGGCGGCCGAATAAAATGTTTGTAATCATAAAAAAATCAGTCATATATCTTTACATTTTAGCGTTGCTAGATGCCAAAAAATATGTTTTTTCAATTCCGTCGGTCTGTTTATTGTTTTTCTCTCGGTCTGCCAGTTCGCGGCAAGCTTCAAAACTAGGGGTTATATAGGGACGACCTAGTAACATTTTGCCAGATTAACGTGAAATTTTAGTCAAAAATTAAGGGTCATATTGGGTTGACCTGGTATTATTTTGATAATTCAATATGTCGGAACAAGATGGCGGCCTAGTAATACGTTAAAAAAATATTACTAAAAAAATTGATCGATTTACCTATTTATATTTTTTCAAATTTAGTCACAAAAATAACGGTCACATGGGAATGAACTGGTAACATTTTGATATGAGTCCACCCAGTGTAGTGATACACGATTTACAAGTCCAATAAAATATTTAGAAAATCAGATCCAGTGAAAAATTTCTTATTTTAATTTATGCAAATTTTGTGCAAGCATTAAGTGTGATATAGAGATAAAGTGGCCGCCTTGTGGTTTGTCATATTTTTTAAAAAATCCGTAAAGAAAGTACCATACAAGGCGTTTCCACTTGTAGCTGATGTTAAAGGGGGTGTTTTTATGTCCTAAAAGTCTTAACTTTTGAGATACAGGATGGTAAAGTTTAAAAAGAAAACATTTTTTTTTCATCCCAATTCTGATGCTATTGTAAATAACTGCATGAAATTTGATATATGTTTCTGTGCATTAAAGCATACATATATTACTCAGGTTAATAACATTTTCACGACTGGTAAATATTTCAAAAATTGATTGTTAATAAAAAATTTTGTTGCTTTTATACATAAAAGACGTGTATCACACAGTTATTTATCTATAATAGCAACAGAATTACGATTTAAAAAAAATGTTTTTTTAAAACCCTGTATTTCCAAAGTTAAGACTTTTAAGGTTCATATTAAACTTTTTTTCTTAAAAAGGTCCAAGAATCACCTCCTTTAACATTAGCACGCAATTAGGAAACGCCCTGTATAGTACTTCACAATGACGCCCCCTGTACAAAGTAATATGACAGACGGAGACAAACGGTCACTTTTGGCATACCCGAATAGCCCAAAGTCGACCTGCATAAGTTAAAATTTTGTTAAATCTTGTTCACTGGAATCAATGCTGGCTCCCCTACTATGACTACATTGATGTGTTAATTTTGGAAAAATATGAGTTCTGTAGTTTTTCAAATAATAATTGCAATATTAGATATTTTTTGACACCCGGTATTGATCAGAAAATTAATTATTTTGAAGCAGTTTATTGACAGCTACTTTATGAACAATTTTACAAAATATATGAAAAAAACTATGCTATTTTTGAGGTTGACGGCTGTGATTCTAATGGTTCGATTCCTTCTAAATCGTTGTCTTCCTCTAAAAATGATGAGGTTTCGGCGTCACTACTTGAAGATCCCAGTGTGATAACTAAATCATCAATAACCGTTTCAATTTTGCCATCTACTTCCCAGTATTTATCTTCAATAGAATGAACATGTTTAACATACGATTTCCAATTTTCAGCCGATATTGAGTCAATCGCTTCTAATGTTATTTTATTTAAATCTTTAATTGAAAGTTCACCGGTGTTGCGCTCTCGAATATATTTTTTTACTCCTGCCCATGCAAGTTCAATAGGGTTGAGGTCGCACATGTATGGAGGCAGCCTTAAAGGTGTATGACCGAGGTTACGTAAAAGACTGTCAATTTTATACTTTTTTTCTTTAGGCTTGTTGGCTGATATTACTTCATATAATTGATATTTTCGCCGTAATGGATCACATACAAGATTGTTCGATTTAAGCCACAATATCATATGAGCTTTTGTAGAGTATTTAGTTGGCACTTATCTTCTACGTGAGAATGATAAGACGCATTATTCATTACCACGACTGATTTGGGAAGAATGTTAGGTAGAAGCTTCTCGAGCAACCACTTTTCAAAATTATCTCTATTCATGTGTCCATGATAGTCTCCAGTTGTTAGTCCCGAGCGAAAAACTAAAGCCGCACCTGGAACAAATCCGGCTTCTGAACCAGCATGAACTATGATAAAGCGAACACTAGAGCGGATTCCCCGAACAACACCTGTAACACTGTCACTTTGCCAGCATTTGTTCACTGTCATATCATTATCTACCCAGGTTTCGTCTAGATACACAATACTGCATCCTTCTTGCCTATATTGCCTTACAGTTGATAGATATTTCACCCCTCAGTGAAAAATATTTGGTCTCTCAATGAGCAATTTTCGTTCATTTTGGCACTTGCGCCAAACAAAACCATTTGATCGTAAAAACCGATTTAAGGTTTTATATCCGGACGGAAAATCTATTTTGTTCTTTACAGCACGAAGTAGAGGTTTGCAGGTCGGAACCTTCTACCAAGTTTATATAAAAATCCTCTATTGTTCGTCGAATTACTTGAAAATCACCATCGTCAATTTTATCTTTGTATCATACACGGGCTCTTTTTTTACCAGGAGATTTTAAACGTGAAGTAGAACATGAGCGATCATTATGTTCTCTTTGAATTTTTCTTACACTACTTTCCGAAACACCAGTGTAAAATGCAGCGCGTTCTGTTCGATTTTGAATTGGAATAGTCAAACTATTATTTTCAGCTTCTCTAGTACAGACCTCTATAACTCTCGCAATAACTTTACGTGCACCGCTTCGAATTGTTTTTCCTCTTTTGCTCGCCATCGTTACTTCGAAATAATAATTCCAATTCAACGCAACGCATTTATATAGAAATGAAAACAAATGCTCGAAATGTAGAGGCGCCACTGGAAATAGCTAGAACCTTCTATCGGCAAGTGCATGGAGACTCTAGGCACATCCCAATTACAAGTGGACCAGTGCGAAATTTACTAAATACCGCTTAGCTGGCGCACTTTATAGGTGAAGCGGCAAACTATTACAACACATGAAATAACATAAAATTTATTTGCGTACACAAATTTTACTTTTCCGCTTGCTTAAGACTATGAACCTTTATTTTAAGGACCGCCCGGTTTTCTTTCGTGTCCCGCACTTTACTTTCGGTATTTTCAATCAAAGATGCTTGCCAACAATCTTAAAATCTAACAAAATTAATAAGTGTCTTCATAGCCCGTCATCAAATATTTGTTAAAACAAATAAAATATGCAAATAAGTTTATTTTTTAAATCCTGTATATTTTTTTTGTGCTCAAGCAGGTAAAGATAATATGTGTTAGTGAATGTCAGAGGAAATTCGATTAATGTAACATGAAGGTGTATGTCACTTTAATTTTATCAATAAAAAAGAAAGGATAAATATTACCGCATAGAAACCTTAATAATGAAAATATTTAAAAAATGTCCAAATTGTTTTTCCAATATACCCCCCATACAATTTTTATTCTTTTATATATTTCTCTGTATAAATAAATTGCAGAATAAGCGACCAAAATAAGACTTAACTCATTAGCTCTGAAGAAAATTTGCTAAAGCTCTCGAAATTAGCATTTCAATATCTTATGTCATTTTGAAAATAATTCAAAGTTTTTTTCGTGGTAAACATTTTTTTTCCATTATAGAAGTTTATTACCTCGCCTAAACCGTTTCGTATGCATGTCAGATATCGATATTAAAATTATAACTAACTATAATTATTTCGAACACTTATTGCTTGATTGATGAGCATATTTACCGAACTCAAATTGTAATTCTCTCTCTCGTTCAAGTAATTGAAAGAAAAGCAATACGTTGGCTGATTTGTTTGCTTTATATGAAAAGGTATAGAAGAGTACGCTAACCTCTTATTATTTTTATATTGAAATGCAAAGGGTGGCCTTTATATATTATATGTTGCTTCTGTATAAATATGTAAAATGTTTATTAGAGTTACGATAAGGACGCATATTAGCTGTTCCAAATTTAAGCTGATGTTTTCATAATAACCACCTGGGCAGCCGTATAGATCTAATTTATTAGTATTTCTATTTTAACATATTTATTCGAAATTAGGCAATGGTATAGAGGGTCCTCGGTACGAGGAAATGTCTTCAGAACTGTATATTGGATTTAGTCCAATGTTGGGGGTGCGGGGATGAGGATGTTGCAAACACGATAGTAGCATTGGCAATATTGTCACATTTTCAGTTTTCAAGTAAACAGAAGCCTTTTATTTTTTTGTTATGGAAGATCCTGTATATTATCAGTGCCATGAATGGATCTCTTGTTGCTGATTTGAAATATACTAGATTTGATGCCTTTATCTTTAAAGACAACCGAGAAAATTGACACTAACCCTACCATAAGAGGCAGTGATATGACGTTCTACTACAAAGTAGAGTCACGTTCTCGTCACGTTTCTCGGTTGTATTAAAATATAAAGGTATCAAACTTGGTATATTTATGATCAGCAAGAAGAGATGCATTTAATGCTACAAGAATATACATGTTTTTGCATAAGGAGAAATTAAAGGTATTTTCTTTGTTGGAAAACTACTGATCTAACAACATAGTTAGGGCTACTCTAGTGTTTGCAACATAGTCATTCTTCGTACCTCCAATATTGGAGACAATAAAACCGAGACTTTTGCCTCATCCTGTATGATTGACCCAGCGTCAGGTTTTCTTGATTCAAACAATTCACTTTCGCACTAATTTAACTGGGGGCACTATCAATACTTAGAGGTATGTTTATCAATCTATGAAGAACGGTTTATTTATAGATCATAATAGCTTGTTTAATTTTTTTAAAAATACCAGTTCGTCTTGTAATAGCCTAAAGGCTGTTTTACTAAATTAAAACCTATTTACGAAAAAAAATAAGACAAAAAAAAATTTCATCCCTTTTGAGGTTTCTATTGGCTGTTTTTCTTTCGCAAGTTTACAGTTTATTTTATATTTAAATTTTTGTCTTGGTTAAACGAATTTTGTCAAATTTCATAACTTGTTTATTATACATAAAGTTTTCAAATTTATCATAACAGTTATAATTAGTTTTAATCCCGTTTTAACTTTACCACGATTTGCCTTTTGTTTTGAAAGCGCTCTGCTGTAATTTTGGAATTATACAGACAGACATTTTTAATTCATTATCTTCGCAGGTTTACTCAGTCCTTCAAGTTTTCAATATAAATTTATATTGTTTTATTGCAAACTATATTTATATTATCGAATTAACTGAGAATAACTTTAACCTTTAAATGTATCGATCGTTAACTGTAAACTTGAAGTCCAAAGACAAGTTATTGCTCTCAGTCTAGCGTTTCTTATTATATGGCTATAGGTCATGCAAAATTTAACTGTCATATTTCAGCCTCATTAAAATAATCAATTTTATGAATACGTTTACATATTTTAAGCAAAACGGAAGTTTGCAAAAAACATAAAGCCATGTCGCACTAAAGGTTACGGTAGGTATAATCAAAGGGAGGTATAGTATGTCAGCCATTAGCGGTGTTTAAAAGCTCAACATTCCACATAACGATTGAACATGTTAAAAACCATCGAACTAAGTCATATTTTTTTTGGATCAATATTTTTTAAATTAGGTTTGTAGCTGATACTTCTTTCAGTTGGACTCGTACAAATTAGGAAATAATTGGAAACGGTATTACTGAAAAATTTCACATTTATTTCATAAATTGGATACTTCAAAGTCTTACGTAATCATTCTATGACTGATGGAGTGACAGCTTGCCACAAAATACCGTTTTTTTTTCTTTTCCTACATAATTTTAAGTAAACATCATTGTATTAGTCATCGATGATGAGGCAACGATATACATGGTGAACGGAAAATGACTACAAATATACAGATAATTTAGAGCAAATAACTCTTATATGACAAGGATACAGTTAAAGCTTAATGATCTAAAAAATATATTAAAAAGCAAAAAGAGGCAAATGGAAAAAAAGGACAAACAGGAAAGAAAAATCCAGCTTCTGGGGAGTGTTCCGAACACAAAATAACATAGTTAAGGAATGAATATACAGGGTGGGCCAACGAAAACTTTACACCTCGATTTTCTGGCTTCAAAATGAAAGTCTGGAAAACGCTTGGACCCGTTGATTTTTGATTTGACGGGAACTATTTTTCCCCGTAGCTTTAACTCCCTAGCTGGGGGGAGAACAACCCCCGAAATTTGAATAGGTAACAGGGGTCGTGCCATACCTCTTGTTAAAGGCCTTATCGAGTTCTTTATGAATCTGTAATTTTTCTTTATCATTTTCAACAACGGGGGGAAGCACATCCTCCTGGTTTTGAATAGGGGTGATGCAATATGAAGATCTCATCGAATACTAGCTGACCTTAAAATGTCGCATCGCAAATTTTGAAATGAAAGCTAAAATAGTGAAAGAGGCAATGTAGAATTTACCTCGACGGATTATTATTTTCAGAGTAGCATTTGATGTGTGTTTATTTATTATTTGTTATTTTTTTGTCAAAAAAAGTTTGTGAATGCACAAACGTGTAACATTTTACATACATATACAGAAGTAAAATATAATATATAAAAGCCAACATTTGCATTTCAGTATAAAAATAATAAGAGGTTAGCGTACTCTTCTATAACCCTTTCATAATAAAGCAAACAAATCAGCCAACGTTTTGCTTTTCTTTCAATTATTTGTACGAGAGAGAGAATTATAATTTGACTTCGGTAAATATGCTCATCAATCAAGTTATAAGTGTTTGAAATAATTAGTATTAGTTATTATTTTAATATCGATATCTGACATGCATACGAAACGGTCTAGGCGAGGTAATCATGAAATGCCAGTACGTCAAAAATACGGTTTTCTCATCGAATTAAACTTCTATAATGCAAAACAAATGTTTACCACAAAAAAAAGTTTGGAATATTTTCAAAATGACATAAGATATTGAAATGCTAATTTCAAGAGCTTTAGCAAATTTTCTTCAAAATGAATCAGTTAAGTTTTATTTTGGTCGTTTATTCAGCAATTTATTTATACAAAGAGATATATAAAAGTATACAAATTGTCTGTGGGGTGTATTGGAAAAAACAATTTGGAAATATTTTAAATATTTTCATTATTAAGGTTTTTATGCGGTATTATTTATCCTTTCTTTTTTATTGATAAAATTATAGTGGCATACAACTTCATATTACATTAACCAAATTTCGTCTGACATTCATTAACGCATATTAACCTTTACCTGCTTGAGCACAACAAACACGAAAATTATAAAGGGTTTAAATATTTGATGAAGGACTATGAAGGCATTAATTTTATTAGATTTTAAGATTGTTGGTGAGCATCTTTGATTGAAAATACCGAAACGGCAAACAAAATAAAAAGGAAATTAATAGGACCTATACATTAATGCAAGGAAATACGGTATTACGGAGTCTTTTACTACCTTCCCTCTCTAAAATAAAACTAACGCAACGGTTTTTTATACATATAAAAAAAAACGGTTAATTTAACGAAAAAATGTAAAATACCAGTTTTTTAAAGAATAAAATGAAAAAAATAACTAAAAATAAAAAGAAAAATCATTCGTTTTTTTTTTTTAATTTAGCTCTACAACATCTTGGTATAAATACAAATATAATCTAATTTTTTTTCGGGGTTTTCTGGAAAAAAACACATTTTTATATAACTCTGTATAGATTTGTAAAAACTACAATTAACTCATTTATTCTGAAGAGAATTTTTTGAAAAGATCATTGCGTGGATTTTTTTTTGTTATTTATGACCTGCAGTTCATATTGTGAATATAAATATAACTTTTACTTACCTAGGTTCAGCTTCGTATTCATTTTATTTTGAAAATCTTGCATAGTTCTTTTTCTCAAAGGGATTTTGGAAGAGCTAGTTGTCAAATTTGGTGCTGATTTATGATGTTTTCTACAAGATTTCTGATACAGCAAACTTTTTTTTGGCGTAGATGGGAGGGAAGATATACGAACTAAAACCATACCCTGTAGGTTAAATTCTAGGAAGAAACAAAAATTACTATATGGTGTTTTTTGGGACGTTTTGTAAATCGACCATTATTTTCGACGTAACTTTTAGTAATATAACTATAGTTAGAATACAGGGTGTAAATCCATGTTTAAAACTCGGGAAGATGATTTATTTATATTTATATATTGTTGTTAAGAATATGATTATTATTTATTTATTTATCATAGATGATGAATATGATTAAAAAATTGATACAAATAGAAGTTCCAAGCCTTTCGTTTTTAAGATCCAGGGTGTTAATATGTTAATATTTTTAAGTTTCTTTTAATACATCTCAAAACAAAATACTCATGGCACGAAAACATCGAAGAATTGAACAAACAGATCATGGAATCAGTTGCCGAAGCAGTTAATAAATGCTGCTCAAGACAGAAGAGAGAAAGCAAAATCACTCAGCAGATAAGACAACTAATAGAAGACCGGAGAAACCTACAAAAACAAGAGAATATCGATATCCATCAAATAAGTCTAAGAAGCAAAGAAGTCTCAAAAATCAGAAAAGACTTAAGATACTATAACAATGAGCAAATTAGAAACACCATAGAAAATAACAGAAGTTTAAAAGTCCTGAAAAGAAAGCTTGTAAATGGTAAAAACTCGTGAATAAAAACGAAAAGGAATGAGGTACTTCAAATCGTAGAAGAAATTTATGAAAATCTCTACAAAAGGAGCAAAAAGTTGGAAAAATCACCTAAACAAATAAAAAGAGCCCACGGAATCGTAAATCAAGTGTCAGTAGAACTACCTGTTTTACCGTAATTGAAATTAAATCAGCAATGACACAAATGAAAAACAACCCTGCCTTTGTTCCCGAAAACTGGAACGTTTCAAGGACCCTGACCTATAAAAAAGGTGACCGACATAGGCAATTACAGACTTAATTACAATCACATTTATTCAAACTGTTCTTTAAGATAATTAGCAAAAGGTTGGAGCGAAAACTCGACTTCTACCAGCCAGTCGAACAAGCTGGTTCCGATCAGGTTTTGAAACAAACGACCACCTTCTGACTTTAAAGTTACTAAATGAAAAGATACTTGAGTATAACAGACCTCTGACCACATAGATTTATCGTTTTAATCGACTTTCAAAAAGCTTTCGATACGATTGAAAGGCAGTCTATCCTGGAGGCTCTTCAATAACGTCGCATCGATTGTAGATATACCCGTCTAATACACAACGTTTACAATAACTCAACAGCAAACATAAAACTCCACAAAGATAGTAATAAAATTCGTATAGAAAGAGGTGGCCGACAAGGCGACACCTTGTCTCCTAAATTATTTACAACTGTGCTTGAGTATGAAGACAGGGGTATTAACATAAATGGGAAAAATGAACAACTTGCGTTTTGCAGACGACATAGCACTCATAACGGATAACTTTAAAGAAGCAGCTGGAATGATCGAAGAACACAAGAAGCAAAAGTAGGGCTTTGCATGAGTAGATAGGAAACGAAAATCATGACAAATTTAGTACTCGGGAAAACCATTATATTAGAAAACGACATCACAGAAGAAGTCAGAGAATACAAGTACCTAGGACAGAATAAGCAGAGACAATCAAACACATGAACTGAAAAGAAAAATTAGTCTAAATTGGGCAGCATATGGAAACCTAAGACGTGTATTTAACATTGACATACCAATAAGCCTGAAGAGGAAATTATTCGATCAGTGTGTTTTACCATTGTTAACATACGGAGCAGAAATCCTAACACTAATCAAAGATACTATCCATAAGGTGGAGTTGGCCCAAAAAAAAATGGAAACAGCCATGTTGGGAATAAAATTGCAGGACCGGATAAGAAACATAGATATACGACAAAGAATAAACACTCAGGGACGACAGATACTCAATAAGAATATTAAACTGGGAACCCAGAGCTGACAAAAGAAGCCAAGAAGACCACCAACTAGCTGGAGTGACGACATTAAAAGAGTCGCGGTCACTGGATTAGAGGAGCTCAAGACAGAGCTAATTGGATGAGTTTAAGGGAGGTCTATGTTCAGTAATGGACTCAACAGGCTGGATGGTGATGATGATTTAATACATCTCATACATTTCTAGAAATTATTAAATCAAATTTAGGACGAGTTATACGATGACTAATGCCTGTAAAAAGTTTTAGAAAAATCTGCGCGGTGATATTTTTTCCAGATCGTAACCCCTCTGACTCTCTTGCTTTTTTACTGCGACGTCACTAGTTAAAGCTTAAGTAAAATTTTTGATCCTGTTTTGTAAATTTTTTTGCATGATTTTTTTATTAACTATGAGAAGACCCTGAAGTATTAGGTACCGCGGTTGCTTAATGTGAAGGGAAGGAAAATGTATGATCCTGTATTTAAATATTGTCACATTTGAAGAAAAGGGAAAGGTCTTAACTGGTAACATATTCCTCCACATAATTGGAACACTCTGGGAAAATTCTGAAAAATAATACCAAATGCGCCAAAGGAATCTTTGGCATCAAACATTTGATTATTCATTCGAATGGTGTGAGTATTGAGAGATAATTTGGGGGAAAGTAAACATGATAAACATGATTGTCTCTTAGTGGCGTAAAACTGGACCTTGTTACCAATTCTACGATTTGAATGAGGCCCTCGGTTAGGGATAAAGTCATCACTTTCAGCCTTGGAAACATATTTGATAAATTGGATGTTTGGTGTGGGGTGTACTATCATGTAAATAGGACTGCTGGTAGACGAAAGCAGACCATTGATGTGCAGGAGAAATAGTAATAGTTATCAACAACGAAACCTGTGAAACGCCTGCGTTAATTTAATAGATTAATTGCCATCACCCACCCAAACTACACATTTTTGGAGGAAGTCGTTGTGTCTCTGTAAGTTACGAAGTTAAACAAATTAACTGCGGATATTTGGTGGCGGAAACCGTACGGCTTGTGATGGATAAGGTTATACCTTTCAAGGTAAGTTAAAATATTAATATTGATATATTTACTACTTGCCTTACTTGTAATTGGGATCAGGGATATGAGTCTGTAGTTAGAGGGAAGAGTTTTTTCCATGTCCACCTACATTTATGGCCTTCAAAGTTTTGAAAACACATCGGCTGAATAATTTTTAAATGGTTATGAAGGTTGAAAAGTCTGAGAGATCAAAAAATTACTGAACTGAATAAGGAATTTGACTTTGTTGACAAAGCAGTGATATTGTGGTAAAAGTTCAAAATGGCTGAAAGGATCTCGACCTGGAAAAAACAATAACCTGTAGATTTCCTTAAACGTAATTAGTAGCATTGTTGAAATAAGAGTATGCTCTGTTTGGAATTTAATTGAATTGAATAGAAAATAGAAAAAAAAAACCTTTTTATAGGATAAATCACCTATCAAAATTTTGAACTTTAATTACTTTACACCCTGCGTAGTAAGCTTCGTATACAGTTTGAACATCTAACATGGAATAAATTCTGTAATATCACTTTTGTAAATGTTTCTAAAAATAGCATGAACAGAGAACTATTATTTTTCCTTACGCATTTTATGAACTAAGTACGTGCATAGAGGATGAGCCAAAAAATAGTTATCATCACTAACTTTTTTCATGGAAACTACGTTTGTTTGGTCATATTTTTATAGAACGCCGAAAGAGGCATACTGGTACCGATTTTCACTTTTCCGCCTTTAACCATTTGTTATACAAAGCAGGTAAAAGATGAGCTACAATTCAAAAATATTTTGAATACAATTATGTGTGTTTTAAAAGGTGTTGAAAATGTTAACCGTTATTGTACCGACCAGGTTGCTGACACTAAATGAATGATCAACATCTTATAAAATGAATGTAACACATTTTATTACAAATATTTAAACAAAGGAGGGAAACTTAGCTAGACTTTAAGAAAGTTTTGTTTTATGTTTATATTTATTAAAGTTACAGCTGTTTTCGGATAACAGTTTTGTGGATAGATTTAAAATATTATAAAATTTGGAAGTAAAAAATGTTATGTTTCTTTGCAGATGAGCTCTGTTGAAAAAAGATATTTGCATATCTAGCAAGAAAAATCAATAACAAAAAAAACATTTATCTAAACGAGTTTAAAAAAAATCTTCTAAAGTGATTATTCAAATTTATTCCCTGTTAGATGTTCACACTGTATAAAATTTCACATTCCTAAAGCAAGAAATCCATTAGAGATATAAACAAAATCAAATAAGATATATTTAATGCTAAACTACCCAGATTAATATTTTTCCTTAAAATAAAGTGAAACATTTCTAAAAAATAGGCCTTTTAAAGTTATGTTACTAGGATACAAAGTCATGAACTTACTATAATGCCAGCACTATTTTTGTTGTGTAAAGCATGGTTAATATCTATTATTAATGTTATTAATTAATATCATTATAATCCTTATAATTTATATTTTTTCTTACTTGGAATAAGACTTTTTCTGGTCCTTATGGAAATGGCGTCAGTAACAGTGATTTTGATAGTGGAGCAATCGTTGTCATCGTCTTCAGCCTGTTGACTGCTATCACTTTCTGGTGTTCGTAATTTCACGATCTCACCCCCAAATCGAACTTTCCTTGGGGTTCTTGGAGTTTTTCTCGCTTCGTCGTAATAGTCGCTTTCACTGTCATCGTTTAAGACTTTTATTACACCCTGTTTCCTAAAATTCAAGCAGTCTTTAGAAAAAAAAGTTTAACCAGCTTAAGAAAATAAACTGCTCACAGAAAGATCAACCCTTTTAATTTTTAGTCGTCTCTTCAAATTGATTTAATTTTTCTAAAAATCAACTTTTTCCGATTCGGATTTCAGTCTTTTCTAGATTTTCGGGAACGAACTGGATTATCAAAAAGTTTAATATATCTATGTCAAAAACAAATTTTACGCATTTCAATATTGAGCTGAAGCCCTGTCGATCTTTATAATTGATCAAAAAGTGCCCTTTTGAAAAAGTAGTCCTTTGTCTTTCCCTTTGGCAGTTCCGAAAGTCTAGGAAGCATTCTCATTTGTTGAAATCTCCCAGCTGATTACAACTTTGCCATGTCGAATTGAACAACTCAAGGATAGGGAGAAAACAATATAATAAATATTTGCTGTCAATTGGTTGGAAAAATTCACTCGAGAAAGACGTTTGGCAACAATGGGATCCCTACAAAACAACGCATAGAATGTCGGACACTGAGACGCTCACACATAACAAACAATTACAAATGTCATAACATAATAATAATCGGAAATAGATAATTAATAATTTTCCCAAAACCTGGTCGTAAATAGACCTGTGAGACCAGCATTTATTGTGGGGTTCAAGATATGATAAATTATTAAAAAATACTAACGGCTGATGGAATAATCAATTCGAGGAACAGGCTACTGGATTTGTTTAGGTAAGTCATCCATATTTTCCAAGCTGGAAAGTATAATATAAAATACATATTATATTGCAATTATAAAGTTATATTAATGATAGAAATCTTCTAGGTATACACAAAACTCTGGAAACAAATACGTTAAGGCAATATATAGTTCAAATCAGCCCTGAATTTTAAAAATGGTGAAATGCCGTTTTTTCATTGTACAACTGGTCGACGATTAAAGGTACATGAATTATCAATTTGTATGCCAAATACAGATCCAAAACTAGTGAGCTATCCCATGTGTTTCCATGATAATGTTTTTTATTTTAATTTAAAAATAATGTGGGAATTCAGCACCTTATTGCAAAAGAATCCAACAATTTCTGTTAAAATAATTTGTTATTTATATATTCTTATTGAATATCATCAGAATTTTTATTATTAATTTATTTAAATGTTCTCGCATAATTTAAAAACATTTTGTAGACTTGTCTATGAAATTGCGTCCAAAATACACTCCTGTGCAAATTATGTATACAATTACTAATAATGAAACATTTATTATAATATTTTACATATTAACTTCTTTTTCTAAAATTAATAATAATTAAAATAGAAAGTTGTTTTTGTTTTATTTTACTCGTTTATTTCAGTTCTTGTAGAGTTGAATACACTTGTATATTTTTTCTATACTTTGACATTACTTACTTGCTATCCTCTTCGCTTTCCACTGTTCCACTGACAGCGCTATTAGACCGACTTTCTTCGTGTATTTTCATAGTAATATTGGGTCCTGTTCTTAAGGTAATCTCGGTTTCCAAAATAACTTTATCCTCATCCACTGTTTCCTGAGAATTCCACAGTAACTGATCATCGTTGGCTTCATCGCCACTGTAATTTACTGGGCATGTATACATATCGCACATTTTAGCGGACCGCTTTCAATTCAAAGGTCTGAAAAATTTATAAATATTTACGGAATATTAAAAAATGCAATAAGGAAAGTGCTCAACAAAAGTTTGAGCAACCGATCTTTAAAAGCCTGATACTTTATCTCTAATTTGTGCAAGAGAGTTGGTTCACCCTTTATAGACTAATAGAGAGGCTATTATTCAAGGTGTTTCAAGTTAATGCAAGTTGGTCCAATTTAACTTAAGTTTTCTAACTTATCCAACCGATGATTTTTCCCTTGTAAAAGGGAAGTATTGTAATCGTGAAGAAGATTATTTCAGATGCCGAAAAACATGTTTTCTCAATTTCGTCGATTTGTCTGCCTGTCTGTCTGTTTTCGGTCTGGCTGTTCGCTAAAAAACTAATTACCCGATTGACTTCAAATTTTGGTCAAAAATTAAGGGTCATGTGGGGATGACCTGGGAACATTTTGGTAAAAATCCAACATGGCGAAACAAAATGGCGGTCTAGTGATTTGTTAAAAAAATTATTACTAAAAAGCTACTTACCCAATTTTAAATTTTGCACAAAAATGAAGTATTATGCCATAATTAATTGTGGTATAGAAATAAACAAATAGAACTGGGGTATTAATTCAAGATAGGGGAACAAAATGGCCCTCCCAAGTTTTACATATCTTGTTTTATCAATTCCGTCGGTCTCTCTGTCGTTCTGTCAGTCTGTCTACCAGTTCGTATCATAGCTTAAAAACTACTTACCAGATTAACTTCAAATTTTAGTCAAAAATTAAGCGTCATATGAGGATGACCTAGTAACATTTTGGTAAATATTCAATATGGCGAAACAAAATGACGGTCTAGTAAAATGTTTAAAAAAATTATTTCTAAAAAATTACTTACCCTAGTTTATCTTAAATTTTGCATAAAAATCAAGTAAGCACTATGAAGGAAACAACTAATACAATTTTGGTAGGAATCCAAGATGGTGAAACAAAATGGCGGCTTAAAATTATTAAAAATTCAGCCCGAAAAACTGCTTAGTGGACTGATTTTTAATTGTTTTTAATAACTCATTGTGGTATAGAAATGAAATAATAAAATTGAGGTTTTAGTTCAAGATGGCGGAACAAAATGGCGACCAAATAAAATGTTTGTAACCACAGACAAAAATCACTCTATAAGCTTTTACATATTCTCACGTTTTAGCGTCCCTACACGCCAAAAAATGTGTTTTAACAATTCGACCAGTCTGTCTGTCGTTTTATCTATCTGTCAAAAATTAAGGGTCATATGGGGATGACCTGATAATATTTTGGTAAAAATCCAATATGTCGGAACAAAATGGCGGCTTAGTGTAACGCTAAACTGAAAATCTGATTATTCAATTTGCATTGGTGTTACAGAAGGATGAACTGTTGACATTTTCGTATTGATACAAGATAGCAAAAGAAAATGGCGGCCTAATAAAATATTTAAAAAATCAGCCTGACTACTTACTAGACTAATTTCAAATTTTGTGCAAGCATTAAGTGTGATATAGAGATAAAATGGTAAAGTTGTGTTACGAGCTCAAGATGGCCGAACCAAATGGCAGCCAAATAAAGTTTTTATAAAATGAACGTAGAAAAATTTTATTCAATTGACTTTTCTGCAGAAAAATTAAATGTGATAAAAGGATAAACTGGTACGAAATCAACATGGCGTGAGAAAGTCGGGTGTCAATGTAAAAACTATTTATTGAATTTATTTTATATTATACTCAATAATCAAATGTGGCACATTGAAATATTATTAGGAATCAAATATGAAGAAAGAAAATGGCGCTCAACTAAAATGTTTGAAAATACATTATACATGTGTTCCTAAATAACTATTTATTGAACTAAATTGAGTCACACTTCTTTATTCTTAACAAAAGGAAATGTTGATAACGAGGGAAGTTCAATGTAAAGGAAATTTGCCGATTTTTTTTTTGGTATATTTTTTATTCGCTAGGTCGAGGTTTGACCTCGACTCGTTTTGACGATTTTCAAGTTTTATGATTTTTCTAAAAAAAATATATAATAAAAATAAAAATAAGAATATAATTTTGTCAAAGTGGTGCATTTTAATTCCTTGTATTTGCATTTGATGCTTCTGAAATGTTATTCTCATGGCAAGTGGAGTATCAGTCGAGCTCTAATTTGAGGACTAAAAAATATAAATTATAAAAGATGAAAGACTTTTATAATTTGAATAAAAATAATTTCTATATTAAAATTTGCGTAACAAATAAACATGCAACAAACAAATATCCTATGTTTCATTCTTTTATCTTTAAATTAAGAAAAACCCTGCTTTAAGAAAAATTGTGTTAGAGAAGTCATACATAGTAAAATACCTTGCTAGGGGTCTTTAAAAATTAAGGTACATATCAAACCCGTGAATGAATTTCGAGTGTAAGAAGAACGTAATCGGTGTCCAATGTTAAAAACAGAACTAGTTATTTATTCAAATTTTCCGTATACTTGTTTGGATATATAAATACATATAAAAAATAAAAGACCATTCGAGACAGCAAAATCATACCAAAAATATAATTGGATAGCAAATATGCAGGTGTTAATAATGTTTATTTATGTAAAATGGCCCAGAAAGTAAATAAAAAAGTGCTATAAAGAACAAGGTACTACGAAGGTACTATATCTACAATGTATATAATATAATATCAATTCTCTATGACACATTGATTCTCACGGCACTATTTTCGTTGATTTTCTCGGTCATTTTTTAAACTAGGTATTCAAACCCGGGTATATTTATGATCAGAAAAACAAGAACTATAAAACAGGCATATAATATACAGGGCGCTTTATTAAAAACAACACAAGTTGGTATTTTTACAGCTTTTTTATGACTACCTGGGTATCTAAATATAAAACTTTGTTGGAATTACAAAAAAAAATAATAAAATTAAACCTAATATTTGAAGATATGCTTCTAAAAATCCCACGAATACAATTCGACTATATTACACAATTTCAGAAAGCCATTTTGAGTTACAGGCTTAAGCGTTTTTAAATTAAACGAGATTTGTAGAGTTGTTACTTATGGCATTAAGATAGAGTACCTGACCCACACGACCTGAAATGTTCAAGTCAATCAATCAATCACTTATTGAAAAAGCCAAGTTCTTGTCATTTTTTTTAAACTAAAAAAAATAGTAATAATAAATATAATACACATTTCAAAATGCGAACCATCAAGGAAGAGAAAAGAAATATGATTAATATAATACCTAATTTAAGGCAAAGAAATGTAAACAATCCAAATACCCGCCCAAAAACAAATAAGTCAGTCTTTAGTACATGTACTGTGTTCCTTCATAGAATAGTGTACACATTTAATCAATGTATCCTTCATTAATTTATAAAATCTCAGGCTATCAAGCTGCCTTCTTCTGAGGGGCATCTCATTATTTAAGTACTTCTCATAGTAAAATGATCTATTCTTAGAAGTTGTGCTTTGTGTCGGAAGAACATTTAATGTCTGGCTCTGGTAGGGCACTATGTATGTAGGCTCTTTCTCTCTTCTCTTTTGCCACTTTAAATTTTGGTAAACATTTAAGTTTGGTAACTTTCTGTATTATTTGATGCTAAACTTTTAGTGAAAATGAGTGGTGTTTAATAAAAACTATAAGTATGCGTTAAAAATATTTAAGGCTAGTTTATTTTTGTCGAAGCAATTTTATTTATTAAGACCTTTAAATATAAAAAAGAATGCAAATCTGTGTCTTGTAGCGAAAATATACAATTTTTAATATAATTAATTTTATCTCAGGAGGTACCGATACTATATACGATAAAGAAAAGCCAAACAACGTCAAGAATTCGTGCACGCTACAATTCAAAGATTTCTCAAAATTCACCACTAACCCTCATCTGATTTTCACACCAGTTTCTAGATGATATAAAGACGTTCCTTTGAGTATTTACTTGATGCACCTAGGACTAATGAAGCATATGCTACAGGGCCAAACGTAAAACCATAGGGAAATATATGAAATCAAAATTTCAACTTTATTTCTAAATGGTTCGCCCTGTAAAAACCGGAATTTTGGTGATGTGGTTTTTTTTTCGCCCCTGGTTACTCTTGTCGAAGAAAAATAGGGAAACCGTTTTGTTTTTTAGTTTTTTTGCCAGTTAAGTTTAAGGCTAGCTTATTTTTGTCGAAGCAATTTTATTTATTAAGACCTCTAAAGCTTCCTGATTAAACAAATTGCGGTAACATCCGCAAACAGGATAATTTTACCGCTTATATTACATTTTATTGTATCATTAATACGCCACACGAATAGTACTGGACCCAACACTGACCTTTTGATGTTATTTCCATTCCATTACTATCCGTGACCTGAACTGCTTGTTGTCTGTTTAATAAATAAGATTTAAGTAATTCATAGAAAGTTTATTGAAACACAATGCCTATTAGTGTTTGACACAGCATTGCCTAGTAGTGTTTGACACAATCGAGAACCTTGGTCAAGTCACAAAAAACCACTACAGTAATGTTCTGGTTATTGTCATTTAAGTCAGCAATCAACTTCCTCAAAATTTCCACATGGCTGTATATTAAGTTCATTTGAAAAGTCAAGGTAGTTCAAAAGGCTGCCAAGAACTCGGGCGTTCAAGCGATATTAAAAAACGGATTTTATTTTCTTGAATAAAAAACAGAACTTACATCACACATTCTCGTTTATTGCGACCGTAATATTAGTAAGTCAAACAAGTACAAGATATAATACCAGAAATGGTAATTTTTCTTTCTTTAGTAGCTGAAATAAACTATGCAATTATTTATATTCACGTTATTGCCCTCGCGTGCGAAGAATACTGAAAAAAATCAATATGGAAATCCAAGCTTAAGAATTTACTTACATTGTTTTTGCAAATGTTCGAGCTAATTTCCTATATCAATTGATGTACTAAATGGAATAATATTTGTGATTTGGGATGTTCAATTCTCTTCAGCTATTATTTTTACATTTTTCATAGTCTAGTTTATACGTAGACGTATAAGTTTTACTTAAGAAATGATGGTTCTTGAATTAGACTGAATCCAACTGGAATTACGGTCCACTGTTCAGCCTACTATTGTACGAGTTATTTCCAGGGATCATCAGTGCAAAAGATCAAATTAATCAAGGAAGTGTGACTCACTGAAATGATTGTTTTTATTTCATTATGTAGCACGTATCACTAGAAACCCGTGCTAAAGTTTCTTCATGATTTTAATAGATTCGCTAATCTTCTGAAACTGATGCAAGAACATCATTCATGTTCCTTAAGTGTGGTAGACCAACACCTCTTACAAGACAAGATGAAATTTTTTAGTTATATCACGTTCCGTAGTCATACGTCCATTCTTTGCCATTCGTCTAACATCGGTAGTTCTCGGTTCACATTCCTCTTCAGCCATTTTTAGCTTGTTAGTTTGAAACCACGTTGTGAAACTAGACCAAAACTCTGATTTTAAGAAACTTGAGAAAATATTTTTTTTTTCGTAAAAAGTTTATAAATATCTCAAATTCATTATTAATTCATGGAGAAAATAATTTTACAGAAGTATTCCATTGGGGCTATTGCTTCATGCTAATAGTTACAGACTTTTTCAGAAAGCAATGTTAAACGGGTGTAAGGCTCGAGGTCTTTTGCAGGTACTATATCGCTTCTCGACAATGCGTTCAACGAAGGTATAGTTCTTGTCCATTCATATACTTTATATTTTTATTTTGGAGTCAAAATTAACAGTAAGAATAATAATTATTCTGAATCCCCCATTAAATAAAGTGAAACAGGAAACTCGATCTGGCATCGTTGCTTCGTGCCATATCCCCCCGTGACGTCAGACCATACATCCGAATGTCGGGGTTGCCGTTCTATAACAATTGTACTGTAATAGATCTATTTATTACTACTGTGAAGGATCTATTACTCTATTAACTAATAGACCAAATCTAATAATATAAAAGACAAGAGCTACATATATTTTAGAGTTGCGTTTATAAACGTAGCCACAATATTTGTTTAATCCTACAATATAGCTAGTTATTGGTTATTATCATTATCTGTTATAATTTTTGCCCCGTTGTTTAATTTTATGGTTTTGGCCATCTGTGTTTTACACTATGGTTTTTAAATTTTGGATGTATTATTTACCGTATAACTTGTAACTAGGAGCCACGTTAACCCAGGTAAACTTTGTCGGCTTTGCCTGTTCCCACTTTTAGCTTAAGTAAAGATAAGCACAACATTAAAAAATTAGAGCACAAATAAATTTTAAGCAAACTATGATCTGTTAGTATTTTTGAAAATCCAGTACGTTTTTACTAAACAATCTATTACTTTAAACCAAAACGCTATAGCTGTGGCAACACTGTTGTTTTGTTCAGATTAAACGGGATAATAGACGTTCGTGTCAATAAACTCGATATTATTGATTTTCTTATATTTAGGGAAAATACTCGGTTTTTGATACATTTATAAGTGTTTTATATCCTTTCAAAATGACTTACAGATGTTGTGTACACGGTTGTAAAGGTAATTACCTGAACCGTTCAACAGTGCGAGGTTTCGTTTTCTAAGGACGCCGATTAAAATGGCAAAGTGCCATTTATCGCGAAGAATTTGTTCCTAGTGATAGCAGCCGAGTGTGTGAGTGTCATTATGAAAAAAAAGATTTTATTTGGCAGATATGCCAGCAGGACTCCAAAATGGGTCAGATCGTTTCTGTAAACTCCAATATACCAAGATTGAAAGAACACAGCCTACCATCTAAATTTCCTAATTGTCCAAAATACTTATCGAAAGCGATAAGTACATATTTATATGGACAACCAGTAAGTGTACAAATTGATAAACAGAAAACGCCCTTTTTTTCAAGTAGTTCGTAGGAATTACGAAATTTAATTAATAGCATTGATTGTTCGATGAATGTTCTTTCTTTAGAGACCGAACAAGACAATGACCGAGATCCTGAATTTGAGAACCGGAAAAATAGCAACGATTTATCACAAATAAATCTAGTTCTCTATCTCTATCTCTAACTTTATTTCAGAATAGCTAAAAAATTTAAAAGTAGACGATGCTAACGCATGCTAACGTTTGCAATTTATTTCGGGACAAATAAAATTAAGAATTTTGCTAAAAGAACGATACCGATATTCATGTACAACTATGGTATTTTGTTCAATTGTATATACAAATATTTAAGAAGTCATTGGCCAATAATTTTACCCCATCCTGATATCATCAAGGGTGTGTGTAATAATTTTTTAACCAATCCCCATATTGATGAGAAAAGAGTAATTTTGACTTATGCTCAAAATATTTTTAGATATTTAAATGACCAAGACAAATATATTTCTCTGTTAATGGATGAAATTCATACCGATCCCTATCTCGACTATAAGGGTGGAAATGTGGTTGGGGCATCAGTGAACAATGAAGAAATATATGTTCAGATGTTAAAGAAGTTGTTCACATTGCCCCTATATCAAAAATTAATCATGAATTGCTTTTCTATTTTGTCAAAACGATAATTACTCACGTAAGATATAAAAAAAACAACTATTTTTTACAAAACACTTCCACTATATTATTTTGTAAAAAATAGTTGTTTTTTACATCTTACATAATTATTATTATTATGGATTTCCACCGAGTATCGGCTGACACGTTTTGAGGCTACAGGATATACAGTCTTTCGTATACTCAGTGACAACAATTCAATTAATGGAAAAGAAATGTCTAATTTTTCCCCAAAAAAAAGAATTTAATATAGTGTATCCACATCCTGTCGATCCAAAAAGGCCATTATTTTATTTGTTTGATCCTGTACACCTTTTAAAATGCATTTTCAATAACTGGCTAAACTCAAAACCTGCTCAAACATTTATATGTCCAGACTTTTACAGCGGCGAAAAAAAAACTGCTTTTCAGCTCTCAAATTTCTATTTATTGTATTGTCAGTATTGATTCTACCAATACTGACACTAAAATGTTGTAAATTTTGGGACTTATCTATAGAGACATTCTAAGAATTCCTGAATGTGACGAACAGGGCAGTGTTGGAGACTGTTCAAATGAAATTGAGGAAATACTAAAAACTACCTCTATTGAAAAATCTGATATTGACAACTTAAATCCTCAAATGCCCGTGATTACTTATCTAAGAGGCTATTGTAGCCACATTGCTTTAAAGAGACTAAAATGCAATTATTGCAAAACTTCTTTGATATGGGATAAAAACCTTATTGTTGATGATAATTTTAATCTCATAGCTAACCTAAGCAGAGAGGCACTACAATATCCTCGAGATTCTGTAATTGAAATAGTTGTGATGTTTTATATTTTATTCCAGAAAATACTAAGTGATTGTGAGAATAAATTCTTGAATATTTTTTCTCAAAAATCATTCCTGACTAAACTCATATTTACTTATATCGTTAAAGAAGAATTTTTAGTTTATTTCGAAGGCTGCAATACGCACTCAGCAAAAACAATTATTGAAATTGTACTCAGCAGTATTGCCAATACTTTGATTAAAAATTACTGCAGCAAAAAAATAATATATTAGGCACAGGTCGTAAAAAGAAATTAAATACATATTCAAAATAAAGGCCTTAATATATTAACTTCAACTAAATAGTGACTAAGTAATCCAATGATGAAATGCAGAGACATTCTGGTATCTGAGGATGCACATTATCTAGACTCGTATTTAGGATGTTATGGATTATTATAAGAGTATTTTTCTGCTTGTCGTTTCACTGGGTCAAAACGGCTTTGGGTAGGTACCTATTTATTTCGAAAAACTACAATAGAACATCGTATAAAAATAACACTGGCCAACAAGATTTTTCTAACACAGGCCAGCTCATTATTTTCACAATGAAAATACCCTCCCAATAATAAAAAAATATTCGGAAACCCCTAATACGTACCATTTTTTAATAGCCTAATTAGAATCTTTTATATTGGCAGGTAAACAATTTTATTTTGGGGCGGCTAAAATGGGTCCATTACCTAGACTGGGTTGTTTACAACATTAGACATATAATAAACGTTAAACATCACTCTTCTGTTGAGTTTCGAATTGAGCGGTTCTCTTTGTATCGATAAGCAAGTGTATGTGAAGACGAGAATATCGAGTCAAACGCGCCGAAGTTGCAAAATTTCTCCTGACAAATTTTGTTATATGTGTGGAGAATTTCTGGTGAAATCACAAGCCAGGCCATTTTCCGAAAATGTAAAAAAAGCCTACTTTAAATATTTTGGTGTGTTAATTAGGGATCAAGATAAGCGGTGGGCTCCCCATGTATGTTGTGTTAGTTGTAGTGTATCATTGGTGCAGTGGATGAAAGGAAAGAGAAAAAGTATATCTTTTGCAGTTCCAATGGTATGGAGAGAACCCACCAATCATTCTGACGATTGTTATTTTTGCCTGACAAAGACTGAAGGTTATTCCAAAAAGGGGAAGCATAATATAGAATATCCAAATTTGCAATCTGCCATACGACCTGTACCTCATAATGCAAATTTGCCAGTGCCGATTGCGCCTTTAAATTGGCAAGCTATTGATTTGGGAGATAATGGAGATAACCAATCATCAGGCAGCTCAGAAGAACAGTGCACCGATCCCACTTTTACCACAGGTCCCAGTTCCGGCGAGCCACATTTGATTGTTCAAAGTAAATTAAATGATTTAGTACGTGATTTGGGGTTATCCAAGCACCAGTCAGAACTTCTGGGTTCCCAGCTTAAGGAATGGAACCAATTGGCCAAAGAAACAATATTTACGAATTTCAGAAAAAGAAATGTCAGGTTTTTTGATTTCTACAGTATGGAAAATTCGTTGCGCGTGTACTGATATAGACAGTTTAATGCAGGACTGATATTGAACATTCTCCCCGTGAGTGGCGCTACTTTATAGACATATCTAAATATAGCTTAAAAGTTGTGTTATTGCATAATGGAAATTTAAAACCCTCTATACCAATTGCCCATTCAGTTGCAATGAAACAAAATTATGAAAATATGCGCACGATTTTGGATAAAATAAACTACAACAGGTATAAATGGCAGATATGTGGGGACTTAAAAGTTATAGCGATTTTAGTGAGACTTCAGGGGGGATTTACAAAATATTGCTGTTTTCTTTGTTTATGGGATAGTCGTGCAATAAATCAGAATCAAAATTTCAACCGGAATCTCAAAATGTTAAATTTATACCTCTTGTTGATCTCAAAAATATCCTTTTGCCTCCTCTTCACATTAAACTTGGGCTGATGAAAAACTTTGTGAAGGCTTTGAATAAAGATAATGATGGATTTAAATACCTAAGACAAGTCTTTCCTCAGTTAAGTGATGCCAAATTAAAAGAAGGCATTTTTATTGGGCCACAAATCCTTAAAGCTTACCAAGCAGGAACTCAGAGCATGGAATTCGTTTGCTAATGTAGTAAGAGGATTTTTAGCCAACAATATGGATGAAAATTATGAACACTTAGTTAATAAACTGTTAGATGCCTATGAAGCGCTTGGTGCAAGAATGTCATTAAAAATTTACTTCCCCCATTCCCATCTGTCATTTTTTCCTAAACTTTTGGGAGCTGTTAGTGACGAGCAGGGTGAAAGGTTTCACCAAGATATCAGAACAATGGAAATTTGGTACCAAGGATGATAGGATCCAGCCATGATGGGTGACTACTGTTGGTTTTTGAAGAGAGAAGATAGGGCACCTCATAAACGGAAAAAATAAAGTTTAATTAGTGTTTTAAGTTAATATTTTCCTCGTTTGCTTTTCTCTTAGATGTATCGTATGTTTAATAGGCGAAAACTGTAAACATAGTCGCTAAACAGGATTAAGAATTTTCTGAAATCATTTTTTCTATAGATATTAAGTATCGTAACATTCGATATGGTTCTACAACTCTAACAAGAAAACCCTACGTGCTACAAGTCTTTATTTGTCATTTGGATAGGTCCATTCTATTAGATTATGCTATTTTGATTTGTGTTACCACAAAAACATTTTTTTTTGTCAGCCAGTGTAATTGTAAACAAAAAACTCAGGACATTTG
The DNA here is from genome assembly GCA_030620095.1 of Kuschelorhynchus macadamiae. Taxonomy (NCBI): domain Eukaryota; kingdom Metazoa; phylum Arthropoda; class Insecta; order Coleoptera; family Curculionidae; genus Kuschelorhynchus; species Kuschelorhynchus macadamiae. Next base: position 187,300 of record JAUTXW010005202.1, on the reverse strand, counting down.
CCTTGGAATTTAAATGTTCAATCACATATCGAGAGATCTCTAAAGAATAATAAACTGACAACCGATTTGACAGAACGAAAACTTTCAAAGTTGTGGTCGATTAAGAAATCATAGTTCTGAAGATTAGACCGTGCCAATATGGACGTTTCGCTTTCGAATGCATGAGGCATCTTCAGGGATTTTTATTTCACGAGATCGGAACACTGATTGAGCTCGGAGAGACTTAGGCCGGGTATTTAATATATAAATAAAAACGGCTAAAAACATCACAAAACTAATTCGGTTAACTGCCTTTTTAGCTGCATAGTGCTTAGTCTGGAAATGTCATATTTTGAGAACTGACGATTGTAATTGTAAACTAACAGCTGTGATTGTGTTGTTCTGCTAATAGGATCCAAAAACGGAACAGATCCCAGCAACACTTCACAGTCAATCGCCAATCGACCAATTTGTGCAAAAAGACCAGAAGTGCTCTCTTTCTTCTAAATTCAAGGGTTTGAAGGCCGCAAAAAGAACTTTAGCATTAGATGACAGACTTTGATATGGGAAATGAAATGTATATAAGAGGTAATTTGAAAACCTATTTTGCACCCTTTCAATTCTGTTGATGTGACATTGTATGACGGACTCCATATTGTACAACAATATTCTAGCACACTACGAACCAATGAGTTATAGAGACACCCAATTGCTTTGGTATCGTATGTCGTTTTATAAAACGCAGTAGTCTAAAACCCTTAAATACAATATTATCAATATGTAGATTAAAATAACATGTCACACTTTAAAATACAGCAGAAAAAAATTATATGTGTACTTAGTAAAAAGCGAGACACCTTCGAAACCTTTTTAAATAATTTATATAGACACTTTCATTTTTGACAATCAAAATTGTCTTACGATATTTGATAAATTTTCGAAATACGGTCAATGGTATATATAATATAAAAACGCTAAGTCAGTATGCTAACGACATATAAACTATTTTTCATTTTTTGGATGTCCAGAAACAATTGTTAGTGACAATTTAATAATGAATTAGTAAAAGAATTATTAAAAGCCCAAATAATAAATATTCACTTTTACAACCCCAGAACATCAGGAATCTAACTCGCCTGTCGAACGTTAATAGATATAATATAGTTTCCATTCTTTTCCAGAACACTTAAGACTTCTAAAAAGTAAACACAAAAATAAGCCAATCTCTGAATTATTACCTTATGCAATTATAGCGGATAATAGTTGAAATCATAGTACAACTAAATATACACCTCATGAATTAGTTCTAGGAGATAGAAATTCGCGTGACACTTTTGATTTAATATCAACTATATATTATTCAGATTACGTTTTATCTCATAAACAAAAAATAGACGCGATCTATAATACAGTTACAGAGAACGCTGAAACTCAAAAAGAAACTATGCTTGTAAAAACCAACCCTAAAGGTGATAAACCCTACGAATCTAAGCTTAATCAAAAAGTATCTAAAAAACTATCCCCAAGAAATAAAAATCAAGCTAAATTTAGTGGACCTGTGGATTATACATATAAAAGAACTAAAACGACCTCTTGTTACAGATGGTCCTACACCCAAGGATACAAAATACCACGAATTAAACCAAAACCTTGGCATCTTACCCTACAAACTAGGACATGTCCAAAAAACAAACTGGACAACATCACTGGACATTTATTCAAATATTTGATCTAAAAGGTATAATTGAAGAGTACAGATCTTTAAGTTTAAAACATAATATGTTAAAATTACATTTGAAAAATAAAACTGACTATAATACGGATTATTACAATTCTTATATAATTATTGAAAATCAAAAACAAAAAATATTAGGTCAGATAAACGAAATATTACCACCTAAACAAACTAGACATAAACGTGGTTTAATTGATGGACTAGGAAGTATAATTGAAAGCATAACCGGAACATGATGCACCATTAATAAATAATGAAATAAATATCTTAAAACAAAATCAAAATAATATTAAATTGTCAATGGATAAACAAATTTCCTTACTTAGCAATTCGATAAAAATTCCTAAAAATATATCTCACAATCAAAATATTTTAGAATTCAGAGTAAATCAAACTATATAAGTATAAAAAAAATTGAATTAGAAGAAATATCATATTTTGACTATTACTGAACTCAAATGATTCTAACCCAAATATATATGTTATATCAAAACATTTATGATATATTAGGAAATCTAGAAGTCGCTATATGTTTTGCCAAACTGAATAATTTCCACGATCCTATAATTCAACCTCAAGAATTGTTATCAGAAATTAATCTAATTAAAAAACACTTAAATTCAGAAAAATGCCATTAGAACCAAATTTGACATTTTAGACATAAAGGGCTATGTAATGAATAACGAAGTTACTTTTATTATAGAAATCCCTTTAGTCGACAATCATCTATTTCCTATACCAACACCTAATGGTCAATACCATAAAAAATAATACCTAAATTTAAATATCTTATAGTAAGTGAGAAGAATTTTGGATATTCAAACAATCCATGTAAAAAGATCACAGGAAACAAATTTTTGTGCAACCATATACACTCCGAAAATATATTTAAAACATTACCTTGAGAAATGCAGCTATTAAGATATTATCATAATATTACGATTTGTAAGCAAATTCCAGTAAAGATAGATTGTTTAGAAATTTAAAACATTGACGGAGGTAAATGGGTCTTAGCAACCAATAAAGTTATTACGCCAACAGAAAGCTGTAAAAATACCCAATTTTGTTAAATGGAACTTATTTAGTTGAATTAAGTTCTGCATGTAGTCTTAAAATAAATAATGTAATACTTAAGAGTTATGAAAATTCAAGAAACGAATATTTAAATGTACCAATACCCATAAATTAAATTCCACAAATAAAGATGTCTATAATAATATAAGATTTTTGAAAACTAATTCCATAAAAATTGGATGATTTAGAAAATGAAATAAATAAACAAAAAATTGAAAACTCTAAACTTTTAAGTAACATTTTATATTAATCATAAGACAAGTTTGTGGACTATTCTACTATATGTAATTTTAATAACTATAATATTATATATTTTGTACAAGTAGGGTAAATATTAAACAACCCAAAAGTAGAGACCAAAGAAATGACATAGTAATTTAAAAATTAATTAATTGAATATTCTTAAATAATTTTAGGTCATAAAAACTTCCAGTTTATATGCCCATCAAGGGATGGAGGAGTTACATCCCCTATAATGCTAAGCATTGAATTTATATTTAAAGATAACGATATATTATAAATAGAGGCAAAGGACGGTGTTGAATCACTTGTTAGTCCGCTCTCGTTCTGTTTTTTTTTTTCAGCAAACAACGTAATTCGTGAAAGAACTAACAACTTCAAGACTTACGTTATCTAGGAAGTAGGTGGAGCGTATGTGATTAATACGTTTGTGAAAACGGAGCACTTTACATTTCATGATGTTAAGAGAGAGATAATTAGTTCTGCACCATTTGACGAGCCTTTCAATGTCAGACTTCAGAGGATTGGAGTCTGAGGACACTGGTAAAAAAATTTTTAAATCGTCTGCATATAAAAGACATTCACAGATTTATACATGGAACCCCAGACAAGATTGCAAGGTTACTTCGCCGGTCCAGCATACGTACAATCTTCAACACACACAAACAAATTGGAAAATGTTTGCGATCGCCAAAGGATATTATTCCTTTCCAAACGGAAGAAATATATGTAATTGTATATTTAAAGGGCGGTTATTTAATATAAATAACAGTTTTCAGGTTATTTTTAGGTGAGCAAATAAATTCAAAATCAAAGAAAAACTGCCTTTTGTGGTTATTTTTTTTTCTACATACCCTTTGAATATATAGACCACCGCACGGATCTTGCGCTACCACGTCTGAAAGGACCGGGCGGTAAAACGCATAAAAACAAAAAACACATCGCTTTGTATGTTGTTGCACTCGATATATTTGCCGGTTTATTCGACTCGTCGGAACCTTTAAATTTGTAATATTTTTTGTCCGCATAGTTTCCCTAGCCCACGACTGGTGCTTCAGACTTTACTTCTAAAGTTCTAATTTGTAGACACATTAATTATTGGTAGATTGAAAATGTATAAATGTTATTTTTCAATACGCTTGCCATTTTCTGACTTAATTTTGCCAGTTATTCTACTTTTATCAATATTAAATTAAATTTTTTAAGTAGAAACGCCAAAGCTTTTAAAAAATCTTCTTTTGTTATAAAATTAAAGTTAGACCTTTACTAAAAACCGTATTTAAAAAAATATTTATTTAAATATTTAAATCTTTAAAATATTTTTTTGTGATTTTACTTTGTTATTACTGTATGTGATTGGTATACAGTTTAATAAATAAATATTGCAGTTTTTAAAAAGATAATTGACTGATAAACACAGGGAAAACTTTAGTTTTGTTCTTTGAGCATTTTTTATACGGGACCGAATTCTTTGATTTGGAACATAATAAAGGCTTAGCTAAGATAATTATTACATTTATCTCGAGAAAATTCGATCCGATCGACTGAATCGGAGAGCTTTAGTCAAACTTGTTTATATCAAAATACATTTAATATATTTTAGTAAAGCCTCTTCTGTTCATTAAAAAAGGAGGACAAAAGAACTATTTAAAAGAAAAGAGATAAGCAAACCATCGCCTATTTCAATTACCGGCAAATAACTAATAATGAAACAAATACTAAAAACAGAAAAGAATCATGAGAAGTATTTATGTGTCGAATGTTTAGATTGTGTTGATAAAAACTACTTAAGTGCACTTGTTTTCTTCAACACATTGATTGGTTGAAGTGAAACCACAAATATAATAATTGCCTTTTGCTGTTGAGGTCGTAAACTAAATTGTGTATTTTTTTTTTAAATATTCTTATGCTCCTGTTTATATTTTTAAAATTTTGTGCAATTTTAAATAAGTCAATATTTTCTTTTGTTTGGAAGACAACAAAGACAATTTCTTGTCACACTCCATTTTCGGCATTTTAAAACGTAAAATTATTGTTTTTCTTTCGAACGAATTGATAATTTAATTTAGTCAAATGAAGGATATGATTTTTGAAATAAGTATTAAACTACTTATTTATTAAAAACTTTATTAATTCTCTTTAGTACAAACAAACAAATTATTAAGTTCCCGTAAATGAATTTTCTCTTGGGAAATTAACAAGTTTTTCAAAAAATTCATTATAGCATTATTTCTTTCAGCAAGGGATCACAACCAGATTTTTAGTATAAGTTTAGAAAAACGTTTTTTTATTAACTATATATTTAATTTTAAAATGTGTTCAGATTATTTGTTGCGTTTAGATTGACAAACAAAAATATTTTTTTGGCTTTTTCGCAAACTGAAAAAGATAAATACTAATATATAAATAATTCTGTAAATTATTAACTAAACTAGTAACAATAATTGTACGAAGTGCACTTGTAAGATAAATGTGGTTTTAATTAGGTTATAAAAAAATATTGCTATGTTTCTGTAGTGTAAAGCTTACTACTAAATAGTCAAAAATCATTTACCTCGACCTCCATGGGTGGTCATAAATATATTGTCAGCAAAACGTCTGAATAAGTTTTCCCGCCAAAACCGAAACATCAATTCCCAACAGTAACACTTCATGTTAACTATACCATAAAGTTATATTTACAGTTAATGAACTTAATTCGAATTATTTAAATTATAAAAACGATTTAGGTTGTGTCCTAAATTGGAAGTCCAACAATGTGCGTGTTAATATGGCGGACTGGAAATATACCGAAAGCACGTAAGTCTATTTCAAAGTGCTCGAAAATACTAAGCAATCACCACCGCTGACTAGCTAACTGACGCCGAGACTTTAAGTGACGCCAGTACAGGGTTGGGCCCATGAAAAAGGTGGTAATTTAATTTGCGAATGCAGTACTGGATTTATAAAAAATATGTTAAATATTCCTCTTATTTTTGCGTAGTTTATTTTTTTTCTCCTTTTTGCCATTTTTGACTTTAGTAATTATCTTATTTCTTAACTATTTCTTATTATTTATATTTTCATTTTTTTGTAAACAGATTGCAAACAACTGGCAGTCTGGCACACCGGTCGGAAACATGATTGTTTGAATATAGGGATCCTAAAAATTCAATATATAATAAAAAAGAAATTTCTGCAAAAAAAATAAAACTTTAAAAAAGCTATTCTAAATGTATTACTCACTATACAATTATCGTTAAGGTCAAGGGCGGATTCAAGGGGGGGTGATGGGGATGATCACCTCCTCCCCAAAGGGCAAGAAAAAATGCATATCAATAAAATTCCTCACCTGGCTTTTCAGCCCCCTTTTTAGGACTGGGAACGTGGGACATCAAATAAATAGTCATTAATTAAGCTAGTAATGTGCAAAAAAAAATGTTGAAAGAAATAAATGTATTAGGCGATTTCAATTAGCGTTGTAAAATGTTTTATTAATATTTTTCACTGTATTATAAAATTATCGAGAATTGGGGTGGATAACTCGAAAAAAAATTCATAAGGTTTCTGAATCCCAGATGTAAGTATCTATTTATGCGATTTTTATAGATATACGGGGATTTATGTGATATTTTACTAAGATTTTGGGAATTACATACATCCTCGGAGAATTATACAGATTTTTACTGATGTATGAATATCTCTGCAGATGTTCGTGTCGTGTATTTATGGAATTAACTGAATTTATGAAGATTTTTGACTTCTCTTTTCTCATTTATCCGGAATTGGAATGTGGTTACTAGTTTGTGTGTTTTCTGATAAATTTTTGCTACATTATTTAATGAATATATTTAGTATTAAAATAGGTTGAAGTGCTTTAATACTAATGAAATATTTTATTATTTAAGTAGGCCCAAAAATATATAGGTTTAATGCCGCGGGGGTAACATCTATAGAGTGGACAACATTTTGGTTGGAATTTCAATTTTTGTTTTTTGGCAAACTACTATTTTTAGTATTTATTTCGTACCCTGTATATAAAATGACATTTATATACAGGATACATATACAAACACAAATAATTGGGGTAAATGTTGGAAAAAGTGTAGAATCATTGGCGCAGATACTTGATTTTTATCTATTTATTACATAACACATCAAGTATATGTTCTTTTTGGTATGATTTTTTTCACTATACTGGGTAGCGCTAAAGTAATGAGGCAGCCCACTGAAAACGAAAACAAAACATTTCAGATGACGGTGAAACGCGTCAAATATATTTTATCTATTTGGATATTAAAACTTTTTTTCAACTATAATACTTATAGTAGTTAATTTATTTTTTATTTTATAAACAAAAAAAAATTTTACTAGATATACAGGGTAGCCCTAGGAGAGGATGAAATAACCCACTAAAAAATAATTTCAAAAGATTTTAGCTTTTTTAAATTTAAACCAACCAAAGTAGGCGCTAGAAGCTAAAAACAGGACTATCAAACCTATTAAAAAAAAATTGACATGCCAAGTACAAACCCCCGGCGCCTCTTCTCACATCACCCCCTCCCCCGACGCAACTCCTCTGGATCCGCCCTTGGTTAAGGTAGCAGTTTGGACTCTTGTTGTACTGGGTGTCCCATCTAAAGGTATCATATTATATTGCTGAATAACTCAAAAACTAAGAAAGGTTTGCCAAATCTCCAAATTCATTGTGGTATTTTTTTGAAATAAGTATTTATTTTATTGCTTATTACTCGATAATTTTAAATAGAACATCCTATATATTTTATCACCAGAGTAATGCGCGAACTTTCTACTTTTCAAAAATGTATACATTGTTTTAATTTATTATTACCTAGTTTAATTTATTATCAATTATAATTAACTTAAATAAATTAAATAGCATAAACTAACTAAACTTAAGAGCACAAATTAATAAATTATTTGTTGGAAGTGCCCACCATTAACATTTATGCACTCATTTAAAATTACAGTCCGATTATCAAATGCATTTCGCAGCATATCTTCAGGAATATTTTCTAAGGTAAATGTATCTTTCACCGACTACCTAAGCTTTTTCCTCAGAAAAAGGTTAATATTGAGCTGTGTAAGTAAAAACTAAATTTTCTAATATTTTTAGTTTGAAATTTGAAATGTTTTTAAAAAAATAGAGAGTAAAAAATAACGGAAAAATTTTTATTGACAATAAAAATAAATATTTTTTTTATCTGAAACTTCTGATATGTACACTTTACCGACCGTTCCTGTGGGATGTTCTTATTACCTACCATTTTGGCTCTTATTACCGACTGCCATTTTTTATGCAGAATATCACTGATACTTACCTTGATTTTTTAGTTGTTTTTATAGTTTATGTTAGTATAATAAAGATATTATAATAAATCCCTTTATAAAAAAAAACAAAAAAACGCTTATGCTATATGCCAATGGGAACAAATTGCTTTTTTAACCCCTCTTAAGCTCTTCAATTTTAGGTACCCAATAAATGCCTCGGCGGTTAATTAACTTTGGTGGATTTATTTTGCATACAATTTCATTTGAGCTGTATGAAAGTATATCATCCTTCTCGGGCCATTTCCAATTCACACCACTCCTTGCTATTGTTTTAATATTATATATTCGAAGGATCAAACCAGGAAAATATTCTTCTTCATATATCACAATGACACGCTTTACCTCGCTATCAGTCATTTGTTTTATTATTTGTGCCATTATTACTTATCGTCATATCTGATTTAGAATTGTCAGCTTTTCTGATTTTTTTCGTTTGTTACTTTGGTTGTTCTTATTCTCGATTTTTTCTTTTTTTCGCCCTCTCTGATTTTTCTTTTTCTATCTTTTTTTTTCTCCGCATCTATCTTTTTCTAGCATTCTATATATTCTTCCGATGTAGCAACTGCAGGTTTTTTTTGTTCCAAATCAATAAAGTTGTCAAAAGGACTTAAAGGTAAGTATTGAATTGTGTTGGAAGGTACAAGAGCTTCTGGAGTTTTAAAATTAGTTTTTTCTATAGTGTTTGACATAGATATTTCTTCAAGCGCATTAGTTGGCTCTTTAAAGCCTTTGCCCTTCGTGGTTGACTTACAGGCATCAAGAATTTTATTGTCAATGAACGTTCTATCTAAAAATAGAGGATAATAAATAAATGAAAACAATTGATTTCATATATTTTGGGACATGATTGACACATAACACTTACTAATTATAAGTACTTACTAATAAGAGTACATTGGTGATCGCTAATAGTATTGCCCAGTATGTTTCTATAAAATATTACTTGATGCAGTGAGATTATGAATCCATATTTTAGCATCCGGTTGTCCAACGGGTTCGAATTTCAGAATTTCAATTTTTCCATGATTTTGTGGTATAGGTGCCGTTAGATCAGGATCATCGATTAACTCTTCGTTTTCCATGTCCATCTACAAATTTTCGGAATAATTCAAGCCTAGATCTAAGGAATCTTCATACAGAAGTGGTAAATTATTGATTACCATAGTGTCGTGAGCAGTAATTTTCCAAAAATAGAATAAATCTTTCAAATACACCAATAGCAACCACTGAATCTTTCATATGAAACAACCTCTATGTCGCCCATTTCTTTAAATCGTCTAAACATTGGCAGTGCGCATTCACATGTCCATTCCCTTTCTCACTCTCATTCAAACCTAAGTAATTCGTTCTTTAATCCACAGAACAACATCAAAATAACATTTTATTATCAGAATGTGCGAGGCCTCAGAACTAAAACGGGTGACTTGCTGAATTCGATTTTGGCTGCCGATTTTGATGTACTCTGAATGTACTGAATAAGCAAAAGACCACTAACATTTTTTATAACTTTAAAAAGGCTTATTTTATAAATCTTTACTCGCATATGACTAATATTATCTGGGACTTTTTGTGCAGCGCCAATGACGTAAATTTTTTTTTAATTTATTTTAAAATTTATGAAATTTTGGACCTTTTTGTTCCAAAAACACGAAAGCGTCGCAGAAACTATCCACCTTGGTTCAATTCTCAAATAATACGAAAAATTAGACAAAAATTCAGGGCATGGAAGAGGTTTAAAAGAACTAAGAATGTTACTGATTGGCAGGCATTTAGGGAACTTAGGCCTCAGGTTAAACTGTACATAGGTAATGCTTATAAATATTACTGCCAAGGTATCGAAAATGATATTACGACTAATCCCTCAAAATTTTGGCAATTAATTAACAGTAAGAAGAATAATAAGCAGTTTCCAGAAATAATGACATTAGGCGAAGACAGTTTTAAAGATCACACATCTATTGCAAATGCATTTGCCAATTTTTTCCGGTCCTCGTATATTGTGCCTGAGAGTGATGGACTAAATCTTCAGAGAATCAGCGGTATTGTGGACACCGTTTTTATAAATTGTGCTACTGAGGACGATATTTTACACTGTTTAAAAAAAATGAAACCGAAAGGGACGGTAGGTCCAGATAAAATACAATCATTTTTATTACGTGACTGTGCATATCTTCTTGCAAAGCTTCTTACAATACTTTTTAATTTATCAATTAAAACATCGCAGTTTTCAGATTCTTAGAAATTATCTAAAATAATTCCCGTTTTTAAAAAAGGAGATAAAAATAAAATCGAAAACTATCGTCCAGGAAGTATAATTAACAACTTTTCTAGATGTTTTGAAATATTTCCGAATAGGAATTTGTACTTTCAGCATGGTTTTGTCAAGGGAAAGTCAACAGTCTCCAACCTTGTTTGTGTTACGCAATTTACAGCAGAAGCTTTTGATAATAATTGCCAAGTTGACGTAATATATACAGATTTTTCGAAAGCTTTCGACAGGCTTGACCACAATATTTTGCTAGATAAACTTAATTCGCTTGGCTTTTCTGACAGTCTGATTGGGTTTTTCCAATCTTATCTAACCGGTAGAACGCAAATAGTGGAATGCTGTGGTCAATCATCCGTGCAGTTGGAGGCTACTTCAGGGGTGCCAAAAGGGTCTATTTTGGGTCCTTTAATCATCAATAGCATAATTAATAATCTGGATAATCACACGCTTCTTTACGCAGATGATATGAAGATTTATGCCCGTATAAAAAGCTCAGAAGATTGTAATACTTTGCAGTTGTCAATTGACAAAATTTTTGATTGGTGTAATAAAAATAAATTACCCGTAAATATAAAAAAATGTAGTATAATGACAGTCTCTTTAAAGCATAGTACTATACTGAATGGTTATAAAATTAATAACGAAATGTTTAAGAGTTAGTCCAGGTTTAGTTGCCATGGTAGTTAAAACCATTAGTTCGCCTGTTATGTTCCGCTTATGTCACTTTCATTTTGTAATTATGACATATGGAAAAATTATTTGTTCAATTGTTGAAAATGTCATCTTAAACCTATAACTGGCCAAGTTAGACCTAGTCTAAATTTAAACCTTTTTAGTGAATACGGGTGTAAGAGTTTTAAGTACCATGGCAACTAGACCTGGACTAACCCTTAAACCCTCTTTGTGAATTCCGGTTTTTATGTTTATCCACAAAATTGGACCCTACGAGAACATTAACCTTTACCCCGTCAAAGACCGCCAAAAATATAAAAATAAGGCTTTTTAGGAGCCTTTTAAATTATAATCTCTTTAACAAAGGAATTCAAAAGACAGGAACTTAAAACATGTCTTTATTAATATTAAATAATATAATATATTAAAATAAAAAGTTTAAATATTAAATTAGTTGCCAACATATTCGTTGCAATAAGGAATTATTATGTTCCGGACAAGAATAGCTTGAATAAAACATAGTTTGTATAAGTTGATCACGAAAGCCGTTTAAATTTTCTTATTTCTAGCTTACTAAGTACACAATGTTAAGCAATTCTTGTGGTGACAAAATAAACAAAAATGCCAGTAAAAGAAACGTTTATATGAACCTAAACTCGAAGAAAAATACAACAAACCATACCTACCTAGCTTTTATAGATATTGCTTCAGAAAAATTCTAAAAGTTTAAGCATTTTACATATATTTTATTATGATTTTCTCGCCGAATATAGGATTTTAAGATTCCAATAATTTTAATAATTTGTTCGAGAAAAATAACCTGGAGTAGGCAGTTCAATATCGAGGAGGTAAAAACAACACTACAGTGTCGACTATTTAAAGGTCCTATCTTGAATTTCTAAATAGATTTATGATTTTAATTTCCACATTGAGATAATATTAGTAAAAATGTAAACTTTCTACCCTAGGATTAGTCAAAACTAATCCTATAGTTGCATTTTGTAACTTTTATGACGAATAAAAGTTATTTTATTCTGTTTCATTTGGTTTGATTATTATCTAAAATTAAAGCAGATTTTCATTTGGTGGCTTTCATTACAATTGTAAAGGGATAATTTTTAAATTTTAATTCTTCTACTTCTTGTGCCATGTGCTTGGCCGCACGTCAGCGATCGTCTGTCCTCTCTATGTCATATGCAGGGTACAGGACTCTGCTCTGCGAAAAATAGTGGCAGCACCTTACATCGCACCATTCCCTAATTGTTCCGGAGCCATAAATGTTGTTTGAGCCTCGGACCAAGAACCTTAAACCACACAGGATAGTTACATCGGCGATTTATTTCCATCAGTTTAGCACGAACGAGCCTTGCTGCAGTGACGTCACCTGGCCCGCTCGAAACAAGTTTCAAGCGTTATTTCTATAGGAGGATAATAAGGTTTAGCCTTTTGAAGCTGTTATTTTGATTTTTAATGCAATAAATTATGACACATTTTATATTAAACTAATAGAGCAACATTACGATATGAATTTCGGTCAATATGCAATGGTCAATTACTCATCAAAATGTTTTAGAAATTCATATTTGGACCTAAAAATAAATGATTAGGAAATACTTTAAACATTATGTCAAGACAAAAATATATTATTATGAGTGCCTTCTTAATTCATGACATTTTGTTATATTATGTACTTTTATGACAGGATGCTCCAAATCGTTACATAGAAATAAGCACTTTTCCGTAATTTAGGTACTTAATGTATTAATTTAAAAAGCAAGTAGGTAAAATGATTCTCAAATAGGAAAGTAAAAAACATGAAATTACGACTTTTTTATAATTGTTGTTATTGTCATACATATTTTTTTCAAAATTAAAAAATAATCTATTCTAGAGATTACAAAAAATACCTTAATATAACCACTTTTACAACGAAAATGGAAACAAAAACCCCAATAACTACAGAGGCTTCTGATACCTAAGTATAAATAACTTTTAGATTAATTAACAAGGTTGAGATTTGCATTAATACTAAAAAAGCAACAATCCAGAGTGAAAATTAAAATTAAAAGTACCTGCTATAACTTGCCTGAAAAATTAATAACAAAATAATAAAAAACCAAATATATCTGTAGCTAACATTTTTCTACTGCAACGGTGTACACATTGTGTCTTCATAATAAATAATTGTGGAAATCTATGAAAAGTTACACCTGGCAAGTGATTTTTGTAACTATTTTTGCAGAAGTAAATATATCAGTTATAAAAAAAGTTTAAATTCTTTCCTTGGCTAATTACGTTTCACTATGCACGAAGAATACATTTTCAAACATGTGTGACCTATTACCACTCGTAAAAACGAAGGTATATTGAAAAAATAATGCTTAAAAGGCAAATTTCTCTTACAGAGCAGTGTAACTAATACTAAATCTTTAGACTGAGAAGGCCGGAATACGTCACTCACCTGGTCATTGACCTTTGCGGTCGGCGAGAAACGGCGAGCGTTACGCTCACCAGAAGTAACTATCCTGTGTGGTTTAGGGTTTATGGCCCCGGATCCTCTACGTCTCTCGATTTTACCCTGTAGATAGAGTTTAGGGATGGAGTATTTAGCGCCGCTGAGATTGGATTTTTCTTTCTTTGACGATGTTACGATTCAAACCAGCCAACTTCAGAACTTCCTCGTTTGTGATGTTCGCGTGACCGAGTCTCTGCTCCATATAGTAGAATAGGCCACACGTAGCATTTTATGAGTCTAATTCATAGACAGAGCGAAAGGCATAGTGTCAGAAGAACATTCTTCAATTTAAAAAATGTGACCTTCGCATAGGTTGCTCTTAGTTTAACCTCTTCATCACAATCCCATCTTTCATTTATTGTGGAGCCCAGATATTTGAATCTCGGCACCCGTTCTATGGCCTCGCCATCAATACTTAAGTTGCCATTTATTCTTACTTATTATGAGTTTGGTTTCATTGGTGTTGATACTGAGCTCAAAACGCCTGCCAACGTTATTCAAATAGTCAAACATATGTTGAAGATCTTCCAAATTGGAAGCTAAGATGGCAGTATCATCCGCATATGTGATTATAGAGACGCCATTTAGTTTAATACCTCTGTTTTTCCTTCTAAGGATAATTGGAAGATCTTTTCTACATATATATTAAATAGGATTGGCGACAGTATGCAGCCTTGATGCACTCCCTTACTCACGTCAAATGCATCTGTAGTTACCTTTGTGTCACTCTTACCTCGGCAGTCTGCTTCCAGTAAAGCTCCTCGATAATACTGATATTCTTCGAGTCATTTCCTATTTCCTCTAGTCTACTAAGATGTTGATTGTACTTAATATTGTCGAATGCCTTCTGATAATTGATGAAGCATATGAAGACATCCTGCCGTTAGTCGAGGCATTTCTGCATGAGTAGCTTCACTGAATCTCTTCACATTTTGGATATATCCTAGTATGGATGACACATAGAAAAGCACGACTTAACAATGTAATAAGTTTATAATCTCCACATTCTTAAACGAAATCTTTTTGGGTATGGTTACAAAGGTAGACCTCAACCAGTCAGATGAAATTTTGCCCCGGTCATATATTCTGTTAAGCAAGTACGTTAGATATTTCACTTCAAATAATTTTAACGTTTCTACACAGGTGTTGTCATGGCCAGGGCTTTTATGGTTCTTTATCGTTTTCAAGACTTATTGAACTTCAACCTCTAGGATTTCGGAACCAGTCATTTCATATACGTGGCTCATTGGTCTAGGCTTTCTCTTCTTCAAGTGCCGTACCCATATTCGGGCGTTGGCGATGGTCAGTGAGTGCCTTGAAACCTATCTAATATCAAGATGTATATGGTTTCTTGAATGCACTACACTAGACCATTATACTAGGGAATGTGTTCTACGTAGTGGTTTCCCGTTGCCTTCTACGCAGTTGTGTCGTGTAGTGTATGTGTTGAGTAAGAGGCCTTGTTACTGTTCGCAGTCGACCCCAAGTCTACGAATAGAGTCGTTAATGTATTATCCCAACGACCAAAGGCACCTCGGGAAGGTACCGGACCAGGCATATCGAGCACTCTTTATTTTTAAAAAGTGCCGGCTACGCCAAGTCTCGAACCCGCGCCTTCCGGGTGGAAGCCGGCTCTCTTACCACTGAGCCACCGAGGCTTTCTCAGATCTTCAAAAAGTGACTCTGCATATGTCTTACAAGTGTTTCATAGGATGTTAGGCTTGAGTATCAGTTTTCCATTTTGCCTTAAGAAAGGTATCGGAGCATGTTTGGTAGAACCGGTAATATGTTTTATTTGCCTCTCTATATTTTTGCTTGATAAGCCTATGTATTTCCGCATATTTTTGGTCTTGTTGATGTGCTTTTGCAATCCTACGATTTTATATCATATTCAATATATCGTCGGTCATCCATTCTTTGGTTTTCTCTATTTTCTGTTTCTCAATGATGATACTAGACGCAGCCTCGATGTTTCCTTTTATATTATTCCATATTTCATCTGGGTTATTGCTACTACATGGATTATTAACTCCGCAGAGTTTTTCTAGGTTTGGTTTTAAATTATCTGCAATCTCTCGCTCCTTAAGTTCTCCTAAATTATACTTTGATGGGTTTCCTCCTGATTAAAATTGCCAGCACTTTTAGCTTCAAGCTAAAATTGGCGATTAAGGGGTTATGATTAGAGCCTATATCGGCTTCCGGGTATGCAGCCAATCTCGTGATTTGAGCCATCTTGTCTCCCATCTCCATGTATATAGTCGCCTGAATGTAAGTTAAACTATGTATTTTTGATAACTAGCTCGGGCTTGTTTACAGAATTCAAGTAATAATTCTCTAAGTCTCCTCGATTGTTTCTCTCGCGTAGTCCATATTACCCGTTACATCGCCTACAACGTTTCTTCCAATCTTAGCTTTCAAGTTACCAAGTATTATTTTGATTCAGCCTCTGTGACTAGTATATCCGTTCTTGATGTCTTCTTTATTGGAAAGTCTCTCGCCATTTTCGTGACGGGCGTCATTATTACCAGAATAAAAGAATGTCATTCCACTCTTCTCGCACAATCCGTTGTCCGGCCATCGCGTCTCACTGATTCCGAGAATGTCCAAGTCGATTCTACGGATCTATTTTATCGCGTGATCTAATTTTCCTGAGGTGAACAATAAACAGGGTGGCCCACGTAAGGTAACCCTGTACCTTATCTCAAAAGCTATCAGATATATTTGAAAAAGTTAAATACAAAAGTTTCTTGGATTGAATTATATTCTTTTATTTATTTTTGTATATACGGGCTGTGTATTTTACGTGGCTACATATTGATATGGATTTGAATATCTATCTCAAAGACCAATTCGATGATGCATACTAGTATGGGTCTATGACGTAACGTTTTGGATTTATTGGCGATTATCTTCAATTTTTCATGAGCAGAAAAAAACATAAATTTAAGCACTATTTAACCTCTAGTGAAAATATTTTTTAATTGAAAAAATCTTACAGTGTTGTCATTTTTTGCACATCATCAATTTTATCTTTTTTTTTAATATAACCCCCTCTATATCATATCGAAACCAAATAGAGCATTGAAAGGCAATTTCAACGATATATCACAACATATGTCTTTAAGTCACGGTTTCGGACTTATTGGGGATTGTCTTCAGAATCAATTATAATACTGGAGAATTATTAATAATTACTGGCAACAAGGGATTCAATACAGAGGAACATATTTTTGCAATAATTATTATTCAAAGCTAGCAAACAATATTGGATAATATTAACTCGTATTTTTCTTCAGTATATGAATTTAACTCTGAAGATAATAAATTTCTAATAAGTCCGAAAAACATATTGTTATAATAATATAATGTCAATACAAAATCCAGACAAATGTCAAGTTTTATTCTTTAAATAAAACAGCTTATTTTCTTTTTGAGTTTTGGATTATCCTCAAGAATCTAAACATTTTTCAAGGAGTATATCTTATACTGAGGTCCGTATTGCTTAAAAACTGATAATCTTAGTTTTTGAAAGGCTGTAAAAATCCTACCTTACGTCGCGTCGGTGAGTCCGCAATACCTTGAGACATTTTTGACAAAAATCAGATTTTTGTCAAAAATCAGATTTTTGTCAAAAATCGCCATTTATTTCTATGTACCTTGATGCACATAACTGTAAAACCTTGTATACTTTAATGAAATAGTTTCTGAAATATAGTTTAAAAATTCGTATGAGCCTGTATTTCCATTAAGTGATTGCAGGGTTGAGTCGCGCTCTTGAAAAAATATTAGTTTTTAGTGATTTAACTTAATTTTATTAACTAAGCACAAGTGATCGATGTTCCTTAAGGGGGAACTGCACGCAGTAATATGGATCATTTGCAAGCCTTCCGCCGCTGCAATATTATGTTAAAACAATGTGATTGGAATAGGGAATTATGTATAGTTGGGCGCTAAATGCGAATTTTTATGAAAAAATCAAATCTAGAGTTATAAACAAAAGTAGTTCCATGAGACTTTAAATAATCAGAAATACTATGCCAATTATTTATACCAGTCTCTGTAGCGAGTTTGGAAACTGGCTTGTCGTCCAAAAATCGACAAGAGAAACAAAAGACACAATTCTTAGAATTCGAATATTGAAGCCAACTCCTGTAGCTTGCTTCTCCATTGGGTAAAATGCGATTGCAATGAAAGAGAGAGAAACGACGACGACGACCTTGATTATTTTCAGGTCCGTCGGAAATCGCCAATAGTAAGTAAAATTTATTTCGTAAACTTCTTCATAACTGCCTATCTCTTTGGAGGCGCCCAGCGCACGTACCTCCTTTTTGGCAATCTATGAGCGCAAAATGACCAAAACTTTATGTGTTTGATTTGAAAAATTACTATTTATACTAAATAAGTATATATCCATGAGACAAAAAACACACTATAATCAAGTAGCCTCTGCATGTTTCTCGCGTAAACAAAGGAACAAGCTGTAACTTACGCGGGTGCAAGCTCATCCGGCGACATTAGACATTCAAACAACTTGGTTTAAGGCTTCCCTACATTTTTTGTTATTTGTGAATTGTCAACTATTGTTATGGAAAAAAAGAGCAAAGGTATGTACATTTTTAATGTGTAACTTTTGTTTGATTTATTATACGGAAGGTATTTCTCAGAAACACTCGCTTATGTAGTCAGAAAAATTAGTTATTATTTTGTGTTTACTGGACTAGAACTCGTGTGATTGGTGGTTATTGGTCTTAAAATTACTATTATCGTGTAATATTGATTATACAGCTTTAGATTAAAAACATTTTAGCTGCCGCTTTTTGCCGTAACTTTTTAAATTATTGTTTTAGACCTGGCGGAAGGCGTTGTAGGGAACTGTTCGATGTCTGGAGAAATGAAGGTGTTTCTGCTCAAAAAGGTAATGCTGTACTTAAATATTTTATTACTATAACTAATCCTAAAGACTTAGACGAAGCATTAAGGGAAACAGCAGTTAGATGGTTACATAACTGCAGAAGTAGGACTTGATGAAGCTGGTAGCTTAGACCTAGAAGTTCCGGACGCCTAAGAAAACAGTTTGCGGAATGTAGCTATTCGGCGAAAAGGAGAAAGATACAAAATCTTCTACAGGAGTTCACGAGCCAGGAACTCTCGTTTGCTACTCAAGTGCATCTGTGAGCAGATGGCAAAAGAGACGCTGCTAAAATCTTAAAACATGTGTCATCTCCGACAGCATCGCCCCCAAGAGCCACTAGAGCAAAAAAACGCCTTTCTTCGCCATATAATAATCTACCAATCAAGATGACAAAAGAAAAGGCTTTGTCAACGGGTGTTTTCTAACTTGATGCATTCCTTTTAGGAGGCGATAGGAGACTTCAAATGGAATCAAAATAACCCCATATTGGGCCATACAAAAGTTTTTAGTTTTCTAGATATTTTCAATTTTTTAAAATATTGCAAAAAGCCAGAAAATTATGGTTAAAAAATGCATTAAAAAAAACTATAAACTCTATTGAGGTAAGTTAAATTTAATTTATTAGCCAATACATTGATAATGTAATATTAATAGCATTTGTAGTAATAAACCTAAATTCTAATAAATCACAATCAAAAGTTTGCATCGAAAATAAGATTAAAATTTGCCTAGTTCAACTTTAAGACGTTTTCTTGAAGAAAATATAACTCTTTTAAAAATATTAACAACCTCTAATGAAAAGTGTGTTGTGCAATTATTTTCGGTTATTTGTTAAATACAAATTTGTCATTTATTGATCTTGGCATAGCGTCTACAAGGGAAGTGTACAGCTAAAGTAATGGTAAAAGATCCAAAAGATCTAGCAGGTCTTGAAACAATCACTTCTTCGATGACATATCCTTGTTTATTAAAACACATATCCTTGTTTATTAAAACTTCCTTAAAAATTCCGTTCATTTCTACGTTTTTTTCTACTTTTACGTTATTATGGCATCCTTTAGTAATTCCGAATATGCTGACATCGTTTATTGTTAGGGTTTTTGCGACGGTAATTCGGCGGAGGCACGTCGAGAATATCAACGTCGTTTTCCAAACAGAAGACTTCCACATGTCCGTGTGTTCAACGATGTATATCGACGACTTTGTGAAACGGGTAGTAGTAGTAGAACATTTTCGTGCGTATCCTGAAGCCTCTACAAAAGAAGTTGCGCGCCTGTTTGATGTTTTAGGCTATAAAGCCTGGTCTACCGTTAATAAATCTGGACTTTATCCATATCACTATACTCCTGTACAAGTGCTGGAGGAAGACGATCCTAGAAGAAGAATGGAGTTCTGCCGTTTGTTTTATGCTAAACACCGATGCGGAAGATGCGAACTTCTTGAACAAAATATTCTGGACTGACGAATCCAAATTTAGTCAGGACGGGGTGGTTAATTACCACAATTTACATTATTGGGCACCCAAGATAGAAAAGAATCAATGCCAAATTAGACCCACATCATCTCAAAGGCGTTTTTTGCTGAATGTTTGGATGGGGGTAATTGAGAACTTTGTGACTGGTCCATATTTTTTGCCGGATAACCTTAATGCAGTCCATTATGAAGCTTTTTTGCGAAATGACTTAATGGTTCTGTTGGAAGACTTACCACTAGCAACTCGACGAGATATGATATTTCAGCATGACGGCTATCCCGCTCACTACCCCTTAACAGTATGGGAGTGGTTAAACCATCAGTTTCCAAATCGCTGGATTGGAAGAGGCGGGCCTATGCCTTGGCCACCGAGGTCTCCTGACCTCACACCATTAGATTTCTATATTTGGGGCCATATGAAGGCATTAGTTTATGCTTCCCCCGTACCTTCGCTTCAAGTGTTACGGCAAAGGATTATCGATGCGGCCCAGCAAATTAGAACCAATTTTTCTTCAAGAATTACAAAAAGTGAAGTAAGAAAACGTGTTCGAGCCGGCATTAGAAGCAGAGGGGCACAATTTGAAGGAAATCTTTAATTATAAACCCGGCTTATGTCGACTTTTCATTCTGATTTTAACAATTAATTATTAGCTTTTTCGTTTTGTATCATAGTGAGTTTTTCATAATTATCAATTTCTAGTGAGTTCTTGTATTGTATTTTCATAACTCTTATATCTCGTTGTAAAGTTAAATAAATGAGGATGTTCAATTTGTACGCTTCATGTATTAACAATTTTCTTCAAGAAAAAGTCTTAAAATTGAAGTAAGCAAATTTTATTGTTATTTTCGATGCAAACTTTTGATTGTGATTTATTAGAATTTAGATTTATTACTACAAATGCTATTAATATTACATTATCAATGTATTGGCTAATAAATTAAATTTAACTTACCTCAACAGAGTTTATAGTTTTTTTAAATGCATTTTTTAACCATATTTTTCTGGCTTTTTGCAATATTTTGGAAAATCGAAAATATCTAAAAAACTAAAAAATTTGTATAGCCCAATATGGGGTTATTTTGATTCCATTTGATGTCCCCTATCACCTCCTGAAAGGAATGCTCTCAAGTTAGAAAACACCCTGTATATAGACAATCAGTTTACTAAAGATCAGTATATAGATATTCAACACACATCTAAAGCTCACAATGCAAACATATATCCGCCCTACAATAAACTTTTGGAAGCGAAGAAAGAGTGTTATCCTGCTGACATGGAAATCACTGAAATACCTGGAACAGTGTCTCTTTAGTCTCTAGTAGATCACTCAATATATAGACTAACTATTACACTAAAAGATGTATTGGAGTCCCAAGTAGACAAATATGACCCCAGTAATCTGAAAGTCGTATTCAAGTGGGGATGTGATGGCGATAGTCGATACCATCAAGCTTTCGAGGATGCAAGTCAAGACGATTCGTTTTTATTTTTAATAATGGTATCACCACTTAGAATTGTCGCTGGTGAAAGAGTTATTTGGCAAAATCCAGCACCCTCGTCCACGAGGTCTTGTAGACCAATTAAAACTATATTCCACAAGGAGACTACGGCATTTGTCAAAAAAGAAGTAGAAAATGTTAGGCGTCAGATTGAGAAGTTAGTGCCTACAGAAGTAATCTTAAACGAGCTGCAATATATCTTTACTTCTATACTGTCCCTCACTATGATTGACGGCAAAATGTGCAGCACACTAACAGATACCGCAGGTCAAAACTGTCACGTATGTAAAGCCACTCCAAGGATGATGAACAACCTAGATCTGGTTCGCGCTAGTCCCACCAACACGGATGCGCTCCAACTCGGCAAGTCAAGCCTGCATGCCTGGATAAAGTGTCTGGAGTGCATCTTGCATATTGCATACAGGCTAGATATAAAAAAGTGGGCTATTCAGCAAGAACATAAAGCGTCCGTAGATAAAAAAAAGAAGGAAATCCAAGAGCAGCTAGGGACAGAAATGCATATACTCGTGGACTTACCTAAGCAAGGATATGGATACAGCGGGTAATGTAGTGAGAGCATTCTTCCAAAATCCGAAAAAGGCATCCCAAATAACAAAAGTAAATGAAGAACTGATAGAAAGATTCGGCACCATACTAAGGACCATATGCTCAGGGTTCGCAATAAATATTCCAGCCTTTGAACAGCTTACAGCAGACACTGCTGAGTTGTACGTCATGGAGTACAATTGGTATTTGTTAATTTTGATTCATGGTGCACTTATCATGAGAGAGGCTATAATGCCAATTGCCACTCTTTCCGAGGAAACCCAGGAGTCTCGGAACAAAGACGTCCGAAACTACCGTGAATTTCACGCCTGAAAGTTTTCTAGAAAAGAAAATAGAGAGAATGTACTAAACATGCTGCTAGTATCATCTGATCCTCTCATAACCAGTGTGCGGAAGATCAAATCCAAACCGAGAAGCCAAAGTTTTCCAAGCAATGTTATCACCCTGTTTGAAGTCCCTCAGGAAGTTGAAGACTATATATTAGATTTTTTTTTGTTATTTTTTCTCAAATTTCATAAACAAATTTTTAATTTTGTGCAAACAAGTTATATTAAATTGCTATTTATTTTAAAAAGTTTTAGTGAATTTTGTACCATAAAGTTCAGACAAGTACATTATAAATTGAAAATAAAAAGTTTTTTCTCGTTATTAATTATACGTTTTTCTGGATATTGTCAATGTACCTTTAGGTCCTCTTATTCTGTGTTCTTAAAAAATTGATTTTTTTAAGTTTCTAAATAATTTTCAGAACCATGTTTCTAAATTTTTGGACACCATGTATAAAATGTATATATTTTCTCAACATAAATCGTATTTTTTAGTAAGTAGTACTTTTCATAAATAATGATACTTTGCCGTCAAATTCAAAATTTATCAAAAAACCGAGCAAAAAAGTGTTGAGGTGCATTTACACCCCACTTGGTATTTAATGTAAAATTTTCACCACTAGTTTATTAAAGCCAATCATTTTTAAAATACAAGTAATAACAAATGTACGTCTTTATCCTATATTCCTTGTTTTATTTATTAGGTAATTTTATTCAAATTAAACACCATTCACTAGAATTACATGTAAAAATTCAGTAAAACGAAACCCCTGTGTGCGAATCTGACATTTGCACTTAACCTTAATTCAGATATATTACATTTAATACGTATCACACAAAATCGAACAAGTTTAGCGTGAAATTTCATACGATGATAATTTTGCACGCATAGATTATCAAAAAGGACGTACGTGCGGCGCCTCCGCATGTTGGCGCCCCAGGCCGTGGCCTGGCTTGCATCCCCTTCGGGCCGGCCCTGATTATAGTATAAGTGAACAACACAACAAAAGCATTGAAAAGGCTAGTCAAAATCAGTTTTGGTTAATTGTGCACTGCCAAAACTTTATTAAGGTACACAAGGTTATTGTGTTGACAGGTATTTAATGTCTATGTCCTGACATTACTTCTTAACAGTAATAATAATAATAATATATGTATTATACTTAAAGTAATATATAAAGTCTCGGGAAAAACTATGTCGTTCGCATCAATAACGAGTGCCAAAATTGACGAAGCAGATTTCGGCGAAAAAGGTACAAATTTCTTTTCGCTAAAGGTTTATACATCGCTCAGATCAAGTATTTTCAAGTTTCACTTAAAAAAACCTACATTATAAATTAATTTTTGAAAAAGCACCCGTCATTACTCACAATTTTCCCCCTATTAGCTTCAGTTTTAGATAATTTTCCAATTCATTGTCTATAGTCTTAAATTACTTAATTCTCTAGGAATTTAGGCTATCACAGCCAGCTGCTTTACATAACGACATACATATATATCACAGAATAGTCAAAAATATTAAAAATTCTTCTGGCCTATAATCACCAGTTTTCAAAAAAAATGGGGTTCTTGTGTTGTTAACGGACCCACGCATTTGTAGATTTTTTTTAAAATTTTTACATGATAGCCTTTGGTGTATAGACTAGATTAAAAGTGAAAATTCGTTACATTTCTCACTTTTTTTTAACCAACAATCACCAAAAAGAATTGTTTTATTATCCGTCTTCATATCCTATTTATTTAAAGTTTACCGTAGTTTGAGGAAGTTTTATGCTTGTGTCTCTTCACAAATTACCAAAATAAACAGTTTTTACCAGTTTTATTGCCAATAAAACATAAATAGCTTATATACTTTGTTTTTATATTTCTAAATGACTTTTAAAAATAATAAATTATTTCACATATAGAAGGGAATTGTCAAGTCTTAAACGTCAAATGTGACATATGTGGACAGTGTTGTCATGTTGCAAGCAGATTTTCAAACAGTTTGTTTTTTTTGTTAGGTTGGGCTTGTTGTAAAGAATGCGCGCCACCAAAATTTTGACTCGATATTAAAACAAGGAATTTTTTTAAATAAAACCTATATTGTTGTATGTATTATTAGGATCTATCTTGTTAGCATTAGGTGAGCCCAGGTTCGTCGGTAAAAGCTTCATTAAAGCTTATGATATATCTTTCCAGAAAATCAAGTGAGTTTGGCAACACTGCACATAACTTTGTTTCTTCTTCAAATCTATAGCAGAGAGTTTATGCACTGAAAATAGTATTTGTAAACTTCTGTTTTTGATAACTGTTGATAACCATAGTTATTTTTTAAAAAAACTTTGTTGTTTTAACAGAAAATGCGGTAAAAACTGAAAACTTGACGAATTTTATCATTGTTTTTGGTTCAGTTTATTGTGGATATTTTGCTAAATTGGTGGATCAGCACAGGTTAGTCTCAGATTACACTCCAGAGCGGAAAAGCACAGCGAAGTTATCAGCTCGAAATCTATAACACAAAAATTCACGTGATATCGTTTTTAGCCATGATGTCTCCGCACTATCGCCCTCCAGCGCCCAACCTGGTACTAACCCGGTACCGATCCATCTAGTACCTCCACGCACTCAATTTAGTTGTACAGAGCCTTATGTAACGAACTATCCACAGTAATCTGCTGTAAATTTAAATTTGCGGAATTACCGAATATTTTTAATTTTAAATACGTACTTCCCAACATAAAATAAATAAAAAGAAAACAGAAAAAATCTCTAATAAAAAAATGGTGATTTTGGGTATTAAACGAGCTCAAAAAAGACTGACTTTGACTTTAGATTCGTGATCAGCGTCCCCTATTTTTAACTGGGCTACTTACTTCAATGTAGGACTGAAAATTCAATTTTATTTTAAATGCTTCAGCCTCCCCCCACCCTCTTAAACATTATTTGAAATTCGGCTCCTAGTGTCATGGCGTGGACAACCTAATCATTATCTAAGGTTATTATTTTTGACAGTTGTTTAATGTATTCGTTTTGAAATTTATTCATAACACAAAATTTGGGGAAAAACATGTCTTTTGAATCAGTATTTAAGACAATTGATGAAGCTGATTTCGGCGATCCATGTAAGCAATTTTTTCCACACATAATCAATTGTAGTCAATTTCCCGTCCCCCTAAAACTATTTAATTGTATACATGTGAGTGAACATAAAGTGCCAATTTATAAGAACGAAGACCGTCATCAATGTCGTAACTACAATGGTGCGAGTGGTGCGGTTGCGCCAGGGGCCGAACCTTTGGGGGCCCGGCGCGGCGGCCCGGTTAAAGTCTACAGAAAAAACTATCGTATTAGAACTACCGCTAGAGCTAAAAACTATCAATTTATAAAAGCGCACATTTAAGTAATTCCACACACTTGTACAAACACTAAAATGCCAAAATATTCCAGCGGAAATTTGTCGTTTCCATTTTCCGTGGAAATTTTATACACTTTAGAATACTCGAAATAAGCAACATAAAAAAATCTGCTTTCACTGTCTTCTAGAAGCCCTCCTTAACAACAGGAAATACAAATTTTCCTGTGAAAATGCATCATTTCGATTTTCCACACTTTAAAATACCTGAAACCAGTTACATGAAAACTTTCTTGTACTTTGTGTTCTAAACATTTTTCTGAACATAAAAATGTAAAAATAATATTGCAGAAATACGCCATTTCCAGAGGAAATCTAATTTCCATTTTTCAGACTTTAGAATATCTAAAACCTGTTACATGGAAACTTTGTTTTGGTTTGCATTCTATACATTTTTCTAAACATAAAAATAGAAAAATGGAAATACGTCATTTCCAATTTCCGAGGATATTTTGTAAACTTTAGCTGAAAAGTCATATATCCACCTAATATTTTTTTAGCTTCTATAAAGTCTCCTGAATGCTTTAAATTAAAAAAAGTCTTTATGGAAACTTTCAATTTTTATTTTATCTATTTATTTATATATTTTAACCGTTTTCTTTATTTCGATAAAGCTTTCTGAATGTAGAATATAATACATTAATGTCATTTTATAACTTAAATTATGGTTTATGTTTTTAAAGATGTTTTTTTTGATGAATTTGGGCTAACCTAACACCTAGCGGGATAGATCCACCTAACCGAATAGGTTTTCTTTAATAATAAAGTTCTTTTTTAACAAACTCGAAATTTTGTTGGCGCGCTTTTTTTTTTCAGCATACCTAACCAATCCTAACCTAACCTAGTTCGCATTTTTATTATAGTTTACTTCTATAAATCAAATTTAATCATAGTTTATGGTTTTAATGATGGTTTTATCGACGAACCTGAGTTAACCTAACACTTAACAGTACATGGCTACTTTTTATAATTTGCCACCTCCTGCGAGGCTTATTTTTTCAAGATACAAGGAAATGGTTCCTACGAAAGTCATAGGGAATTTCCTAAAGATTTACATGGTGGCAATTTTAAAAACAAAAGACGATCGGAAAATCACTAAATCACCATCACTTTGTTAATTTTAAATGGGACACTCTGTATTTTTTTACATTTTTGGATTCTCCTCATTTTCCCCTTTCCAAAGATGTTTAATTTGTCTATATTCGGAACAGTAGTTTTCGAGTTATTCCACTTTAGCCATACTTAAATCGCGGTACCCATGAAATGATGAAATCGCTTTACCCATGGAATGTCACCAACAAAAACAAAACACTTACTTTTATTCGCAAGTAAAATATTTTATTGATTTTATGGAAAACAAAATTAATAAAATCTAAAATGCAATTTGCTGAAGAAGAAAAACTAAAAATTCTTCAACTTTATTTCGCAAATGCTAATAATGCGTCAATTGCACTGAGACAATACAGGCTGGTGCAAGAGTTCCCTCAAAACTGTTGCATATATAGTAAAAAATCAGACACAAAGAACATCCTTGCAGTGGCAAAGAAGACGAGCAAATTTTGACTTGGACGAGGAATTATCCTTATTATTATATTTTGAAGGTAAAGAATTCTTTCTTTAGGTAGTCTAAAAGTTAAATTAAGACCTATAAAATTAGACTAGTGCAACTATTAACCAACGATCATTTTAACCAACGCCTCCACTTCTGTGAGGATATCGTGACCAGACTGAGGCAAGATATGCTGTTATTCAGAAGAATTTTGTGGTCTGATGAAGCTTGTTTTACCACAGTCGGAAAATTTAATAGAAAAAACAAGCACCATTGGGCAACAAGAAATCTACATATAACTGAAGAGCGAAAGAGACAAGGGCGGAAGTCAATAAATGTATGATGCGGCATCTTGGGAAACCACATTATTGGTCCGATATTTATTGAGGTTATATTAACGGAAGAACGATATTTAAATCTATTAAATAACGAAATTGAGCATTTTTTGGAGCAGCTTCATTTAAACACTTATAACCAAATAATTTGGCACCAAGATGGCGCACCACCAAACAACATTCGAGAGGTCACAGATTTTTTAAATGCTCGATATAATTTGTAGATTGGCAAATATGGCCATATTCATGGGCCCGCGAACAGTCCCGACCTTACACCTTTGGACAATTTTTTGTGGGGATACCCCACAAAATGTATCGTAATAGAACGGACATTGTTTACGAGTTGCAACAAAAAATTGTGTATGAAATTAGGGTTTTACCCAAGCGATTAGGAAAATGGAAAGAGTGTTTCAAAATTGCTTGGATAATAGAGGGGGTCATAGGCTGTAAAAATATTAATTCCTAGTTCTTGTTTTGTTTTTTTTTTGTTATCGTTGTATTAGTATATACATAATCACATTAAATATATTTTTTTTACAAATTACTGTTTTGTTTTTGTTGGTGACATTCCATGGGTAAACCGATTTAAGTATCTGTGGATTGCGTTCACGTCCAACGCCCTGTTCCTATGTTTTTAGTTGACATTTCATCATTTCATGGGTACCGCGATTTAAGTAAGGTTGCATATCTGTGAAATTGTCATATGTGGAAACTTTAAAGTGGAATAACTCAAAAACTACTGTTCCGAACATAGACAAATTAAACATTTTTGGAAAGGGGAAAATGAAGAGAATCCAAAAATGTCAAAAAATACAGGGAGTCCTATTTAAAATAACAAAGTTGATAGTGATTTAGTGATTTTCCGAGCGTCTTTTGTTTTTAAAATTGCCGCCATGTAAATGCTTTCTTTGTATCTTGAAAAAATAAGCTCAGGGGGTGACAAATTATAAAAAAAACCCTATACATGTTTGGTTAAAAAAATCCTATTTTAATATAGTCTCGGGATTTGTTGACGAGCTGAGCGCGCCGCGCTCTTTCGTTATGGTAATAAAGTAAAAAGTTTATGATTGCGAATCAAACTAAAATATCTACATGTATCTGATTTCCTAGGAAAATCGATATAATGAGGAATTTCCGCAAAAACATTTTTGCATTTGCATTTTTATGTTCGGAAAAGTGTTTGGAATGGCAAACAAAGCAAAATCTCCATTAACTGATTTCAGGTATTTCAAAGTATAGACATTTCTTCGAAAAATTTCCGCATAAACATTTTTGCATTTTGATGTTAAGAAAAATGTTCAAAATACAAATTTCCCCTGAATATGGAAATCATTATGGCATTTTTATGTCCAGAGAAATGTTTGGAGTGGCAAACAAAGCAAAGTTTTTTGTGTCTGGAATATTTATTAATAAAATATTTCCTTTGTCTTCAATATTATCCAATGACATTTTTGTTAGTTCTTCTTGGCGACATGCTCCCGCCAAACCCGCCTTCTTTGGTCTAAATCCGACATTTTGTTTTTTTAAATAGGCCATTGAGTTTGATCATACTTTTTAACATTGAGTATCTGGACCAAAGCGTGTTTCGCTTACGTGTTTTGGAAAGTTCGGCGAAATATGCCAAAAAACTGGTCCTTTCAAAGTTTTGATGCCTTTAGTTTGACACCATGTTTTAAACAGAATATATTCTTTTTATACCTATGATGAAATTTTGATGGTAGCAGATTGAAGTTTGTAGTTCTAGCTGCTTCCAACACTGACTCTGGCAAATCTTCGTATGAAAAATCCATTAAAAACACTTTTACTCAGGTTTTACTACGACAAAAATCCGTGACAGCAATAGTCTTGAACAAAGGCATGCGCAGTTTGACAAAAGATACAAATGTCTTGTCACTGCGCATGCTTTTGTTCAAGAGTATTGCAATTTGCAAGAATTGCAGCATGTAAAACGGCCTTAAGGCATAATTCGAGAATCATTAAACAATTTTACATATTTTTTACTATTTTGTTGAAAATTATAGCAGGATTCTAGCAAATGTATGTTCTCAAATCATTTTGCTAACTATTAGCGTATCAATATATTTTTAAATATTTAAAATCAGTAAGTATATTTCAAAAAATGGGGTTATCTGCTTTTCCTCACTAGTGCGGAAAAGTAGCTCTTTTCAAGCTAAAACGAGCGCGGAAAAGTGAAGTTTTCCGCACGTTTGTAGAAAAAATATTTTAGCATTTTTATATTCGAAAAAATGTTTGGAGTGGCAAGGAAAGCAAAGTTTTCATGTAACACTAAAGTGTGAAAAATGAAAATTATGCATTTTCGCAGGATAATTCTTATTTTCCGCTATTAAGAGAAGCTTCTAGAAGACATAAAACTAGTTGGTTGCCTTATGACTGATTTCAGATGAGCGAAAGTCGATCCGACATAACTACATAAAATTTGCAATTGCTATTTTTTTTCAAAAACCGTCAAACATAGCTATAGAATTTCATTTTTTTATTAATAGCATTTTATGTAGAATCCAAATAATCGATTTAAAATAACACTGTTGAGCTTACGTTTTGACCATCAAAAACTTCTTCCGATGCAATCATCATACGAGAAGGAAATGTCTGCAACCTCCAAACAAAATGTATCTGATTCTTATGAGGTTTCATTTTCTTATTTCATAAAATTAAACCCTTAATTTCGCCAAAAGAAAATCTTTTTTTCCTATATCTTCATATTAATCAGAATTGTCCTTGACTGAAACCGTTAAATTGTGTGTATTTGCCGAATTAGAAACGAATTATAATACCGATAAGCCCATGCCCAAACATTTTTACTAACCGAAACCTTTAGTTGAATATAGGTTATAAGGCCAACGTGATTTGCGACATATTTCCAGATAAATTCATCAATAATTCTGTCTAAATAAATTCCAGTCACGAAAGTTTTCGAGATTTTCTCTTGCACGCAACACACAACAAAAGTTCTTGCCTAAAGGAAACACTAAACACACTTTCCCGTTCAGTCTTTTGAGAAAGTTTTAAAGTATGGGTGCATGTGAAAAGATTCAATTTGAGGGTATTTATCTATTAAAGTTTTTTTAATAATTAATAGATTTAATTCATTTTTATTCCAGTTTTATTAACATTGCACAGAATGTAAAAAGGACAATAATTTCTGAATAACGAGAGTTGCTATTTAAAAATCAAAATACTATAATAAAAAAATTGGTAAATTTCTTTTACCCGGAACTTTCCTCATTATGAATATTTCCTTTTCTTAGGGAAAGTAAAAAATGACCCAATTTAGTTCCGCACATATTCATTTAGTAGCACATATACATATAATGTATTTTCAAACATTTTTATTGGGCACCATATTGTATTCCTATCAATATTTTGCCAGTTTCTACCTACGCCGCACTTGATTTTTGGACACAATTTAAAAAAATTGTTTTTTCACTAATTTTTTATGACCATTGTTGCCATTTTGTTACGTCATGTTGAATTCGTTCAGTTTATTCCCATTTAAACATTTTATTTAGTCGTCATTTTGAATTCGTACTACAATTTTATTTATATATAGCTGTATCAGACTTAATACTAGCAGAAAATTTTAAATTAATCTCATAAGTAGTTCTTTACAGCTGATTTATTAAGCCGCCATCTTGGATTCATACGAAAACGTTTTCAGTTCATTTCGGAGATAATACCACGAGTGCTTAAAAATTTCCGATAATTTTTCACGAATGCGTGTTTTTTTATAATTGTAGAGAATTTGTAGAGAAAACACGCATGAGTGAAAAATTATCTGGTTAATTTTTAAGCACGAATGGTATTTAGGAGGAATATTCCACGAATCAAATACGGGGAAACTAAGCTTTATTAACTGAATATTAAATACATACCTATTTCAAGTTCAGAAATTTGAATTTTGTAACAAATTGAACACAAATTGAATAATAATATACTAATAAAATTATTTGTCTAAATATTGAAAAGTACTTAATATAAATCTAAATATTCAATTTTAATTATTCATTGTATAATAAAAGGTACAGTTCCGATAATTATTAACCACATTGTTGTTTTGCGGCGACGTAGAGCACTACTTGTACTTGTGCTGGGTGATGCTGCTACAGGGGCTGGATGCACGTGCTGTGGAGGTGGTTCTATTCCAGGTTCCCTCATTTTTTCAATAATTTTTTTGTGGTGATCTGGATCCATTTGCAAATAACTTGATAGGGATTTCGCATTCGAATGACCTGTAATTTTTATCAAGTTTTGATCCGACACTCCGCTTTTGGCCAGCTTGGACACGGCATTAGCTCTGAGGGAATGGTTGGTAAATTTTTTTGTGGTATTGAGGCCTGATTTCTGTGCTTGTTTTTTTGTGTTGAAATCTCGTTTTCTCCTACTGGGCTGTTTTTGAACCATTTTCCGGAAATTTTCCAATGGGGGTTTGGCGTCAAAAATAGTGGAGTGTTGGAGATACTTTTCCTTTTATCTTGTAATTCTTTATAAATTCTTACTGGGCAAAAGCTGGGACTTCTCTCGTTTCTCACCAACCACTTCGAATCGGCGAGTCTTCGGCCACCACCTTGACATGTTTTAGAAAAAACGGGGTTGTATTGAATTCTACCTTTTTTTTTTCTCCGAAGTTGTCAGTTTCTTCTTCGAAAAAAGTTGTTTTGGCTCTTGCACCTTCCCCTCCTCTCCAGGCTAATTCATAGGACAACAGGAAAAAACACTTCTTTTGTAAACCCTCTGGAGTTGATTCATCACAAGCTTCGATTAGATTTTTTAATTCATAGTATGTTAAAAAAACG
Source organism: Kuschelorhynchus macadamiae (assembly GCA_030620095.1). Taxonomy (NCBI): domain Eukaryota; kingdom Metazoa; phylum Arthropoda; class Insecta; order Coleoptera; family Curculionidae; genus Kuschelorhynchus; species Kuschelorhynchus macadamiae. The sequence goes on along the minus strand of JAUTXW010005202.1, from coordinate 154,615 downwards.
GCCGATTCTCTGCGTTTGCCTTCAATACCTTGCAAATGTCTCCTTTTGGCATTTTTTGCGTCTCGGGCCGATTTGAATTCTATCTGCTCGAAGGGATTTATTTTAATTTTGTATTCACTGAAATACCTTTCCATCAATAATTTCGCCGTCACATTCCAAATAATTTTTACCGTGCCTTCTTTATATTCCTTCCCGTTCATTTTTCGCATATTGTAGGCTCAGCTTTTCAAAATCATTGCTAGTTGGGATACTGGAGTATCTTGGTCAAACGTATAGTTTTTTTCATCGCAGAATGACATAAACTGTCTCCAGATGCTCTTCTTGGATTTAACGGTGTTTCTTGGTTCGCTTCCAATTATATTTTCATCAATTTCCTCTTCTTGAACTAGCCCAAAGCGATTATTCATATTGACAACTTTTCAAAAATGTTTGAAAGATACTTAAAAAAAATCAGTTTCTAGGAACTCTAGCATCTCTCAAAAGCAGGTTTCATATTGTCAAGATTTCATTTTTTGGTTAGGTATGTAACCACACCTAACCAGGTAAGTGGAAACACCATGTTTCCTAGACGACATGGTATTTCCGCTATAATTTTTCGAAAACACCACCAGTCTTACGGGAAAATTTGTACAAGAGTGGAATATTCTATGTAATACTTTATTTTTGTGCGAAACATTAGGTAATTTGGATAATTACCGTAAATCGGGACTACTTGGACACTTACTTATTATTTATATATTTAAGGGTGGCCAAGTTACCCCGGTGTTGGGGCAACTTGGTCGCATTTTAAAAATATGTTAAAAATAGCATTATAAATGGGTCTGATGGTCATGTTACCCCTGGGAAATAAAAACGGGCCTATGTATGTATGTTGTAATTTTAAATTCAACTTTGAATTGTACTTAAATGAGAAATTAAAAATCATAAGGTTAAGAAAACATTTTATTTCATAAGAAATATGTCAAAATAACAATAATAAAGGGACATATGAACAACATAAAGAAATCACACTTTCTAAAACATAAAAAAACACACTTTCTAAAAGTTAAAATAATGATTACTATACTACGGCGATAGAATCATCACTATCTTCACTATACTGGTCTTCGGAATCTTCGCATCGTTCGCACGTATAAAAGGAATCTTTACTTACATTATTGCAAGGGCCGCAGATCCATTTTTAACATTGGACACATTTAATCCACTCAAGTCCTCCCCTGTAGTTCTTCCAGTTGCATTGACAAATCCCACTTTTTGCATTTGAGTCGCTAATTTTTTGCCTTTCACTCTTCTCTCTTGGGCGCACTTTGGTCTTAACTTTCTTTTTGCTTTGCCTGACTACTCCGGAAGTTCCGGGAATTGTCTCTGTAGCATTTTGCAAATAAGAGATAGAAGGGTCGTTCTTTTCTGCGGAGTCAACTTCGCCTGCTGTATTCAAAGCTAAATTTTTGCCAGCCTCTAATTTTTGCCCCGTTTTTTCTTTTTATTTTGTCCTCCACTCCCTCGATGATGTTTCAAAAGATCCACCAATCTCCCGAACCCACGAACCTCTTGAAGTTAATTTAAAATAGGAGACGAAGTTCACGTCAAGATCCACCAAGGATTCACCTAGAGCTCTGCCTATAGCTGTGCTATCTTCCTCTGCTAATCCACCTGGAGTCATTTTTCGCACTTCGTTTGTATTGGGTAGGTAAAGCCCTGTAGCTCTGAACCCCGGTATTAGATTTTGTCCTACAGATTTGAAAATGGCATTCCATAATCTAAAAAGTAAGAGAGGAAACTGCTCTTTTGGAAGATTGCCCGGATATCGATTTTCTTTTTATCTAGTCGTCAACAATCTTTCGCCAACACTTTTCCATTGGACCAAATACAGCAACATCTAATGGTTGCATTAAGTGGGTTGCATTAGCAGGGAACGGGGTTATGTAGATATCGTTCTCTTTGCAGGATTGAATGACGGCTGGCGAAAAGTGCCTGGCAAGGTTATCACCTACAACAAACACCTTTGATATGAGGCAAAATGAGTTTAGAATATATTGTTCCAGGGGGTCCAGCTTCAGACTTGTAGACAACCATGGGAGGCAACAAATCACCATTGGCATTTCCACACACCATTATACTAATTGACGTTCGAGAGTGATTTTGAACCCTCTCAACTCTCTTGGTATTTAGAGGAACGACGACCTTTTTTGCTCCAGGATCGCCCGTTATATTTGTTTCGTCATAGTTGTAAAGGTTGAAATTGGCCTTATCATTTAATGCACTGGTAATATTATTGAAAAAGTTTAAAATATCTTCACGATCTACGGAAGCTCTTGATCTTTTGATATTGGAAGCAAGACGAACTGACAGCTGGTTTCTTTGGATGAATGAATTGAGGAAATTGTCCTGGAATATTGTTTTTGAAAAGTTTAACTGTTTTTCCCTGTTTCTGAAGATATTTTGAGATAACGGTCCGTCCATCCAATCGGGTTAGAGGAAACCCCCAATCGGCTACAATACCCAATGTCTCTGCAATAGTCTCCTCCTCCTCATTCGAAAACATTCTTGGATGACCAACTAGTTCTGAATTTCTTCCAAGAAGCTTCTTTACTAATGTTGTACGAGGTATTTTGTGGGTTTTGGATGCCAGTTTTTTTGACATACCAGCCTGAATGGCCGCCATAGCATTTTCCATGTCCTCGTCCTTAAAGTTACTATAGGGTTTGGAGCCAAGAGTGCTTTTGCAGTTTCGCACCATTTTTAGTTCTTAGTTATCTGAAGCAAAGGAGAAAAATCTGTAAAAAAGAAAAAATAAAACAAAGAACAAAAAATATATAAATAAACAAAACAATATCATTGGTGTCCAAGTTACCCCGGAGTGTCCAAGTAGCCCCGGTTTACGGTAGCTTTTCTCTATAAATGTTTTAACATTTTACCATTTATGTTACGCCATATTGGATATTATACCTAAATTCAATTGAACCCCTAGAAATTCGAAACGTAAAATCAAAATTATAGTGGATTTTCAAAGTGAATATTTTCGTAGTGGGAAAAAATATTGAGATGTGATTTTGGCAGATTTGTCGCAAATCTTTACGAAATAAGATGAAACATTTTAGATAGATAGTTTTTAAATTCTGTTTACTAAATTCGGAAATAACGTGATACTAATTCAAAGTTATAATTAATAAGAAAATAAAACCTATAATTTCTAGTCTAAATAAAATGGTCTGCAGGTTCCTCATTAATCTAGTCATATTTATCGTAAATTCTTTTTTGGCGTTCTAGTGCATTTATAAAAAAAAATAATAAAATTATATCTTTCAATTAGCCCCAAAGGAAGGTATCCATAGGAGTTAGATCTGGGCTGTTCGAGGGCCAGCTGATTGTTCTATATCTATCAAGTCACGCTTGATAATTATTTTGAGGAAAGTCTCTTACTGCCACAATATTATAGGATGGTGTCCCGCCTTGTTGCCAACTTGTATTTTGTCAAGTTTAAAATGGTGGTTCATCTATAAAGTTATCAATTAGATTTTCCGTTTAAGTTGCTACGAATAAATATCGGACCACCTTTTGAACCAAAATGCTGCACCAAATTTGTACGTTCTTGAAAAGCAAATCGCCCGACAACTTGTGGATTTTCATCGGAGCAAATATGGCAGTTTTTTCGACTATAATTACTGGCTGTGGTAAATATCGCCTCATCGATCCTTAAAATTGTATTCAAATAACATGGACCTTGCTCTTATAATTTGAACAAGTGCATATCTATTTCTTTACTGTTCATCATTTATTTGTTGAACTTCTCTGATAGTTCACAGAACAGATTACTTTTCTTTTTTTAGTCGTCAGTATTGTTTTTGCCATACCAAGATTTCATTCTTGTGACGCTTATGTCTTTAATGATTAATTTTGAGGCCTAAACCCAGGTTAAAATTTTGTAGTCCAATTAAATGAACTTTAAAATCGAAAAATTTGGCTAACTTGCCTAAATTTTAAAAATTGATATAGATCAAAAAAAATATTGTAGAGCATACAATTTTACATATAAATGATTCTGACAATTTTTTTCTAATGATAAAATTATTAAAGTTAGGGGGTTAGAAGTTAAAGGATGATATGACTTTAAACTTTGATATCATTTTTTTTTCAATTATATTAAAAAAACTTTCTTTCAAGAGTTATTTGCTAAATATGTATAAAAATTTATATTTTTCAATTTAAACGACTTAATAAGGTTAACATTTTTCTTTTCTATAACATTAAATACATTATATTGTAAATATTGAAAACTAGCTTTTAATTTTTTTTATAGAAATTTTTTTTTAAAAAATAATTGTTTTTATAAATTTTTAATAAAATTTAAAAAATCTGTTTCTCTGATTGAAAAATTAAATAACTGAAAAATTATTTTCTTCTCAACTTGCTATGATTTTTTAAAGTTTGTCATTCCTCGTATCATCCCTTAACTTCTATCCTCCCTAACTCTATTTATTTTAATAGTAACAAAAACGTATCTAAACCATTTATACGTAACATTTTATGCTCTACATTTTCATTCGAAAACTTTTCTTTTGGCTCTTACCCTTTTTGAATAATATTGAAATAACACATTTTTCATCCATGGTGGAGGATTAAGAAAAAATAACTTTGAATTATCTTTATCCAATACCTTCAACTATTTTTATATAAAAAATTCAAGTTGACCAAGATTTCGATTTAAAGGTTCATTTATTTGGACTAGTTGGACGTCATTAATAAAATAAAAAAAAGTAATTTTGACAGAACCGCGGGAGATAGAAAATTAGCAACAGACAGGCATTGTCAAAATTTAAAATGACTGGCAAAATGGAACTTCCTCCAAAACCCTCATAAAAACCATATGAAACACGATATTTTTATAATACACATTTTTTTTTCTTTTAGCTCGTCCTTCCCCCGCTATACAATTAGCACAAGAAATTTTTTGTGTCAAGAATAAAGATATATGGCCGTATGTACCGGGTGACTTCGTATAAACTGGCACCCCCCGTAACTTTTTTATTTTTTGTCGTACAAAAACAAATAAAAATACTGACATACAGAGGATTTTTTTTACGTTATAAATCTGCATTGTAATTCCCAGTAACCCTTCATTTATACGAGGAACGATAAAAAGTACAATTTTCTTTAATGGAATGCCCTGTAAATTTTTGCCTAAAATGAAAGATCTTTTTTTTCTGATTCCAAATATATAATACAAGTTGACATTTGGTTTAGCCGTTTTCGAGTTATTTAAGTTTAAAAACCAATTTTCATTATAGACTGTAAAATTACTGGCTATAAAATAACAGCTTTTTGAGCAGTTGGCTATGGAAATAAACAATATTAACAAATGTTTCTGAAATGACTTTGACATTTAAATCACTGTTAATAGAACTAAATCAATTCTTTTTGATATATATTTTTTAAATGGTTTATTCTGTGCGGGCCTGTTAAGGAGTAAAAAGAACTTCACGTGAATATATTAGCAGGAAAACGAGAAATTGTTTGTTTGTATGCTGAAAATAATTATAATGCTTGTGCAACGCGACGTGCTTACATGGCAAATCATCCCGATGGTCCGATTCCCTCAAGATCGACAATCCAGAATATTTTCACCAAATTTAGAACAACGTCAGATTTGCAAAGAAAGAAGAGGGAACTAAACGATAATACGGAAAATCACGATTTAAATATTGCTTTGCATCACGTAGAAAAGCCGAGTCAGTCACTGCCAACTACTCCCAAGGAAATGCGGACCTGTTACGGAGTAAAAAGAACTTCACGCGAATATATTAGGAAGGTTTTAAAGAAATATGTATTTAGGCCCTATAAATATCATATTGTTCAAAAATTAACTCAAAGGCATAAAAATCAACGAATCAATTTCTGCAACTTTATGTTAAATATAATAAATAACAAAAGAAACTTTTTTGAAAATATATTATGTACCGATGAGTCAAGCTTTTCAACTAGTGGATTACCAAATCGACAAAATTTTCGTCACTGGGCACAAGAAAATCCCCAATTCACAAGGGAGGTTCAATTTCAAGGTAGGAGAACAGTTAATGTGTGGTGCGGCCTGCTGAAGAATAGGGTAATAGGGCCCTATTTTTTCGAAGGAACATTAACTGGACCAATATATCAAGAATTTTTGGAAACTCTACAAGGAAATGCTAGAAAACTTACCGTTAAGGCAGTATATGAACATAATTTTTCAACATGACGGTGCCCCACCACATGTGGTACGTGACGTGAAGACTTTTTTGGATGAGAATTACAACGAGTGGATTGAAAGAAATGGAATTATTTCATGGCCTTCAAATAGTCCAGATCCAACTCCTATGGATAATTTTTTGTGGGGGTATACTAAAAACAAAATATATAAACGTGATCTGGACAACGTTGAAGATATAAAATATTTTATAACACAGGAAATAAGACATTTAAATGAAAGAAATGGTCATTTTATAGAAAACGCAGTTGAACACTTGCGAAACGTTTATCACGAATGTGTAGAAAATCAGGGGGGAAATATTCATTCTGATTAATTTGTTTTGTGTTATTTGGTTCATCTGCAGTAAAATATATTGTTAATAAATTGTTGTTTATATTCAATTTTTTACTTCGCTGTTTTATTATAATGCCTAGGTATGCAGTAATTTGATATTTGACAGAACATTTGTTTATATTGTTTATTTCCATAGCCAACTGCTCAAAAAGCTGATATATTATAGCCAATAATTTTACAGTCTATAATGAAAATTGATTTTTAAACTTAAATAACTCGAAAACGCCTAAACCAAAAGTCAACTTGTATTATATATTTGGAATCAGAAAAAAAAGATCTTTCATTTTAGGCAAAAATTTACAGGGCATTCCATTAAAAAAAATTGTACTTTTTGTCGTTCCTTGTATATATGAAAAGTTACTGGGAATTACAATGCAGAATTATAACGTAAAAAAAATTCTCTGTATGTCAGTATTTTTATTTTTTTCGTACGATAAAAAATAAAAAAGTTACGGGGGATGCCAGTTTATATGAAATCACCCTGAACAGGGTGTTTCACTATCTTTAGACTTTATCTACTGCCTTTATTATAAGGGATAGAAAGAAATGTTAAATCCAAAAGTTATAGGAATTGTCCTAAACCGCCAGGAAATAATTTTTATTGAAACGAATGAACATCGCAAAGCTACAAAAAAAACATATACTTGTAATTTTTTAAACGGGACATTTTATATATTACATTATATTTCGATAGAGAATATCTTTCTCATTTCAAAAATGCAAAATATGTCTATGTTTGGATCAGTAGTTTTTAAAATATTTACGTTTAAAAATCCCCATAATATCAGATTTGGGTTTACGAAATCACAGTTACCATGGACAAAAACAAAACAAAGCGGAAGATTCAAACGTCTTTAATATTAATTTGCTTTGTTTTGTTTTGCAACTGTGATTTCATAAACCCAAATATGATATTATCGCGAGATTTAAACGCAAATATTTCAAAAAATACTGAACCAAACATATTATACATTTTTGAAATGAGAAAAATATTCTCTATCGAAATATAATGTAATATAAAGAGTGTCCCATTTAAAAAATACAAAGTTTATATTTTTTAGTAGCTTTGCGATGTTCATTTGTTTTAATTAAGAATTAAAAAAATGCTATATTTAACATTTTTTTCTATCTCTTATAATAAAGGCAGTAGATGAAGTCTAAATATGGTGAAAAACTCTGTGCATACCTTAAAGCGCGGCGAAATTTATTTTATAATGAATTACACTTCATATACCAAATTTGAATACAATTTGTGGTATCATATTTATCTCGGAAACCTTTGGAGTATTCGGTGTTCATATTATGTACAGGGTTGTCCAACGAAGGGTAAACACCTTTATAATTTCTTTATTTTACAAGATATTGAAAAATGGTAAAAACAAAAGTTGTAGGGATTTTAGAGAGGAATAAGGATAATTTATGATAAAAACAATTGAACATCAAATAAAAAAATTACGCGAAAAAATTATGGTTATTTTGCTTATTTTAAATGGAACACCCTGTATATTATTGCATTTTTGGATTCTCCCGAAAATTCTAAACACTTTTTATATAAGATATTACACCTTTAAACCTAATAGTTTCGGAGCTATGAACAGTTGAAAATCAGTATTTTGGCTAATTTGCATTATTGTAAAACCTATCTAATGAAATAGGTACCATGAGTATACGAAAGTTGGTACTTCAGCTTGTACCATAGTAAGCACCACTATTAATTAAAGTGGCCAAGAGGCCGATTTTTACTTGTTTTTAGCTTAAAAACATATGAATTTAGGAATAACGAAGTGGCAACATATCTGCAATAACTAAACGAGTAGATATTAAATAACGACGGAACAATATTTATTACAAACCAAATCTATAATAACTTAACGAATATGTATTAAATAACGACGGAACAATATGTATTATAAACAAAATCTATAATAATTAAACAAATAGGTATCAAAGAACAAGGAAACAAAACTTATGAGAAAAAAAATCTAGTTTTCAAAAATGCCTCCTTCAGCGGCTAAGCACATTTGCATGCTTTCTATAAAGTTTTCTTGAGTGTTACGTAACATTTCGTTGTTAACGGCTCTAAAGGCCTCTTGTATTCTCTCCTTCATTTCGTTTGGACCTTCACAAGGCGTAGCATTTACAAAATTGTCGACGAATCCCCATAAAAAGTAATCCAAAGGACTGAGGTCCGGAGACCTAGGGGGCCATAGAATCGGTCCTTCGGCTTCATTATTTACGTACCATGGATTCCCCCTATTACCTATCCAATTCGATCCCTGACGTTCAGTTAAAAAGTATGTGAAATCACGTGTGCCATGCGGTGGGGCCCCATCATGTTGAAACCACATATTGTTTCTAACTTAAATGTTCACATTTTCTAATAAAATCGGCAGTGACTCCCTTAAAAAGTTTAAATATATGTTACCAGTTAAATTACCCTGGAAAAAATATGGTCCAATAACATAATCGTTTACAATGCCACCCCACACGTTCACGGACCATCTTCCTTGTTTCATAATTTCCCCTCTCCAATTAGGATTTTGTTGACTGTAGTACCTTATATTATGTCGGTTCATAGTACGGTCACTCCTAAACGTAGACTCATCTGTGAATAACACATTTCTAAAAAAGTCAGGGTTTTGGTAAGTTTTCTCTATAGCCCAAGAGCAAAAATCTACTCTTTTTTCTATATCTCCAGGTAGTAACTTTTGGTGATATGAAATACGATAGGGATGGACTTTGTGATTTTGTAAAATTCTCTTCACAGATGTGTAAGACATACCAAGTGCTTCGCTCCGAGAATTGGTACTTTGAATTGGATTTTCATAAATGGAAAGCAGAACTCTTAGCTGATTTTCCTCATTGAGAACAGGCTTGTTAACAACGACTCTCTTCTTATAATCCACGTTTCCGGTCTCGCGGAATCTAACTCCTAATTTTTTTAATGTTCCTAAACTTGGTTGTCGTCTATCGGGATATCTGTCCAGATACTCTCGTTTGGACGGTCTTAACTGATAACCATTCCTCGCCAATATATTTAACAAATCTATCATTTCGGCTTTGGAATAACGTGTGACGTTTCTGTTCATCTTTAACAACTAACAACTTCACTAAAATAATATTCTTTGAAAAGTAAACTACCGAAAGTTTGACAAATCTTTGATTAACTTGTTGCCCGGCAACCAAACGACAGTATTTGCACAGGTATCTCGATAGACGATAACCAAGTTTAAACACGTTAAAGAAATTAGGAGTTAGATTCTGCAGCGAGCCCGGGAATGCGGATTATAAGAAGAGAGTTGTTAACAAGCCTTTTTTTAATGAGGAAAATCAGCCACGAGTTTTTTTTTGAAACATATATTTTGTTTATAATAAATATGGTTCCGTCGTTATTTAATATCTACTCGTTTAGTTATTGCAGATATGTTGCCACTTCGTTATTCCTAAATTCATATGTTTTTAAGCTAAAAACAAGTAAAAATCGGCCTCTTGGCCACTTTAATTAATAGTGGTGCTTACTATGGTACAAGCTGAAGTACCAACTTTCATATACTCATGGTACCTATTTCATTAGATAGGTTTTACAATAATGCAAATTAGCCAAAATACTGATTTTCAACTGTTCATAGCTCCGAAAATATTAGGTTTAAAGGTGTAATATCTTATATAAAAAGTATTTAGAATTTTCGGGAGAATCCAAAAATGCAATAATATACAGGGTGTTCCATTTAAAATAAGGCAAAATAACCATAATTTTTTCGCGTAATTTTTTTATTTGATGTTCAATTGTGTTTATCATAAATTATCCTTATTCCTCTCTAAAATCCCTACAACTTTTGTTTTTACCATTTTTCAATATCTTGTAAAATAAAGAAATTATAAAGGTGTTTACCCTTCGTTGGACAACCCTGTACATAAAAAGTCAACGAAAACTGAGTGTGTATTTATTAAATTTTTTATATACATAAGATAAATTAGATACTTAAAATCATTTTTTGATTCCTTAAGTCTTTTTAATATAGAAGTACATGCTTTGGAAAAAGACTTAATTATTTATAAATACTAAACTAAAAGTACTAAAGTACTTAAAATATTACTACTTAAATTTTTTAAGTGATAAGTAATACTGAATCTTACTATTGTAAGGTAAAGTACCGATTATTTTACTTTAAGTTCATTTTTGTATTCAGTACCTCATCTCTGCTTGTATGTACTATTTATTATGCGCATATGCAGTCATGCAGGTAGAAGCACATACTCAACGGATAGGCCAAAAGAACCGAAAATCATATCTCGATATCGCGTTTCGCAATTGATATATCCATCTTTAAAAAAAATTTGATACACTATTTCGTGTCAGCAGTTTAGTACTGCAGAAAAAATTACCTCTTTGCTTTTAGGTTTTGACTACGTGGTGGAAATCAAAACTGGTCAGAAAATATGTTTTGGTTCGACCGTTCCAAGGAATACAGCTCCCATTGGAGAAGGACTGTCGCCATTTCAAAAAAGGATTGCGCCAGAAATGTTTAAACAAGGACCGGGGGGATATCACACAGAGAATTATACGTCGGCTTTATATCCACTTTTAAATAAGGTGAGTATATAGGAGTCGAAATTTTTATATTCTCCGAAATGATAAGAAGGCCTTGCAAATTTAGTCATTTGTTCTTATTTACTTAAAATTAAGTTAAAACTGGAACTTGCCTTGAATTAAAAAAATCACAAAAACGTTCAGCATACCCGAACAACAACATTCAAATTCTTCATGACCATCCAGAGCAGGGGCGTGCAGTCCATGGAAGCAGTGCTTCCCCAAAAAAAAATACAAAACATCTTCTAAAATGTAATTTTTGAAATAGGAAACCATTAAGTTAGTTTATATTAAAAATGCTAAAATATTATCTTAATTATCAAGCCCCTAATAAATGCGGCCTTGACTCCGACCGAGCCACAATAGAAATCGAATAGAACCTATGCAGGCCGCTAGCTTCTCTGCAGCCAAGTCCTGTATGCTTGATTCCTTGTGAATGGAGCCAGAGGTTATTGAACTTTCCACCGGCTGTTTGCAATTTTTGCATTTCAGTCGCGTGCTTTAAGTGGGGGCGGAAGCTATCGTTGGAGTAGGTTCTTTGTTTTAACGGCTATCCGTGTGTTGTGTGATACGTACGTCGCGTCGTGCATGGTGCGATATGGAAGACCATAATATGGACGTGCATATGCAAATACCGTCAACTTCGGCTGTCGCTAATAATGTTGAAAATGTTGGAGAATTTAGTAAGAAGGGTGTGTGTGAATGTGTGGTGTGTGTCTTAATAATAAAGGGAGTTTCAACATTAAACTTCGCTGATAAGCTTCAAATAATTTCCAAAGGAAGGGCAAAACCGCCTATGAAAAATTTAACCACAAAAATGAAAAACTGTATTAGATATTTTTATCCGGAAAAACAATACGAACAATTTAAATGGCTAACAGGGTGTGAAAATATAAGTAAATTAATTTGTTGGCCATGTTTACTTTTTGAAAATGAAAAAGGTCTCTGGAATAAAACTGGTTTTTCCGATTTAAACAATTTCCATAAAGCTGTATAAAGACACATTATGTCCATATGCAGGCCGTCATGAAAGGAAAAGTCTTCGGCAAAACCAGAATTGAACACGCCCTTAATAAACTGTTGGAAATTAGTCACCGCCAACACAATGAACTAGTCGATAAAAATATGCAAATATTAAGAAGACTTATCGTTGTTGTTTGTTTTCTCGGACAGCACGAATTGGGATTTAGAGGTCATGACGAAACAAGGGTTTCTTCAAATAGAAGAAATTTTAAAAATTTACTTAGTTTAATGGCTAAATATGATGATTGCTTAAAAAATCATTTAGAGCAGTCTAGTGTTTTTCACGGAACGTCGAATCGAATCCAGAATGATTTAATTTCCGCTGTTGCAACCATTATTCTAAGGCGCGGTTCATTGCTATTGTTCTGGACGAAACAACTGATATCACTAATTTAGCCAATGATCTGTAGTAATACGCTACGTTAAAACAGACGAAAGTATTCAAGAGCGATTTTTAGGTTTTAAGAATGTGTCCGAAAATCGTACAGCAGAGGCATTATATACCGCAGTTTATAACGTTACTGAAGAAATTAATGGAGAGAAAAAATTGCTCAAAGCCATGATGGAGCTGCAGTGGCAGGACAATTCGGGGATCTGCAAGCTAAAGTTCGAGAAACTTTCCCCAAGTGCTGTGTTTGTCCATTGTTTTGCTCATAAATTAAATTTAGTTTTATCCCAGTCCATCAACCACATTAAAGAGTGTAAAGTATTTTTCGTTACTTTAAGTCACATAGCTGCTTTTTTTTCCAAGTCGACAAAACGTGCACAAGCTTTGGACTCTATTGTCTATAAACGATTGCCCAAAGTAGCTCCTACTAGGTGGAACTATAATGGGAGACTTGTGTTAACAGTATCTGAAAATCGTGGATCACTGATTGAACTATTTGAGAATATAATAGAAAATAATGAAACGTGGAACTCAGAAGCAATAAATAGTTCAAGGGGGTTTGTTTGAACTGTTTGAAACGAGATTTTAATTTTAATTATTTGTTGAACATATTTTCAGAAATATTTCCATTCTCGGACATGGTTTTTAATACATTACAAACTAAAACAAATGATATTGCTTTTTGCCTAAAAAAAGTGAATGATTTTAAGTCCATGTTAAGCCAAAAAAGAGATGACTGACTTATTTTGGGAGAAAACGATGACGTTAAATGTAGAGCCACAAGCCAAGCGTCTTCGAACAGACAAGGTGGGAGATGTTCAAACATCATACAGACGGCTCTTTTATGAAATGATCGATCAAATTCAGCAACAAATAAAACTATAGATTTAACGGTTTAAATGATTTTAAATTCCTCGAGCTCTGCAATTTTGATGCATTTAAAGGAAAAACTTTTGCAGAAGATGCGTTTAAATCTCTTCTTCTTCATTATGGCCAGTTCTTCGACCGAGTGTTACTGCGATCTGAACTAAAAGTGATTTACAAACTGATGACATTAGCGCAAAAAATAACGCTAAGGAACTAATGTAAATTTTTAAAAGACAAGGAGCTGGAAGATGCCTACACCGAAGTGTCGAAATTGTGTGAATTAGTATTGACAATACCTGCCACAAATTGATCAGTAGAACGCAATTTTTCAACACTTAAACGTATAAAAAATTTCGTGGAAATTCAATGGGACAGGAGAGACTTTCGCATACATCGCTATTGTCCATTGAAAATAAACTTCTCCAAAATATGTCGGAGCATCGACGCGTTTGTATGATGACGTCATTGACGAATTTGCAAAAAATAATCCAAGAATCAAATTACATTATAAATAGGTAAGTTTCTAAAAATTGCTTCCCTTTCTTAAAATTTCACCGTGCGCCCAGAGATGTCAAAGGTCAGCGCAAGAATAATAACCTTCACCATATCGAAAACGATTCGTGTTTTTATAATTTTAATACAAAAGGTGAAGACTATTAACAGAATAGTGCATGAAACATGCACATATTTTGATTCGAAGAAAGAAGCCATTAAAAAACAAGAAGAGAAAAATTAACAAAACGTGTGGTGTTACTTCACGACAAAAAGAAGAAAATTAACAAAACCTATGTTGTTACTCCACGACAAGACCAACATTGCTGCGTATGCTATGGCGTCGTGCGGTTTGGAAGAAATTAGCCACCAACCTAAAGTCCCAACCTAACTCCATCTAATTACTATTTCCCAATTTAAAAGACTCTTTGTGGAAGATATTTCAAAGATAAAATGTCACTCTAGGCTGCAGTAAATTAGCATTTTGTAGACAAACCAAAAAAATAGTTTTATAATACGATCTAGAAAAATTAATTAGTTACCTAGATGTCAAAAGTGTATTGATATAAAAGATTATTAAAAAGAATCGGTAGATTTTCTTTACTCAGAACTTCTCACGTTATGAATCTTGAACTTTATTAGGAATAGAGAAGTGTGATCCAATTTAGTGTAGTAAATAGTCATTTTGTAAAACATACTTTTTTATTGGGTGCCATTTGGTTTCACCATTTTGGATTTTCACCAAAATTTTACAAGTTTCTACCTATGCCACACTTGATTTTTGGGTATAATTTAAAATAATTTGAATAAGTAGTTTTTATAGTTATACATCGTCATTTTGTTCGGTCATGTTGAATTCGTATCTTTGTATCACATTAAATTTGTGTGTAAAACTTAAACTCGATCGAATAAGATTTTTTGCATTGACTTTTTAAACATTTTATTTGGCCTCCATTTTTTTTTCACCATCCTGAATTCGTACCACAAATTTACTAGTTTATCTATATACCACACTGAATACTTTCACAAAATTTAAATTAACTAAGTGATTTTTTAAATCTGTTATTAAGCCGCTATTTTGTTTTGCCATCTTAGATCCATACAAAAATATTACCAGTTTATTCCTATATAATGCTCGATTTTCGTGCAAAATTTGAAGTAAATTTAGTAACTAGTTTTTTCAGTAATAAATTTTTAAAGTTTCACTAGGCCGCCATATTGGATTTTCATCAAAATATTACCAGGTCATCCCCATATGACCATTAATTTTTGACCAAAATTAAATAATGTAAGTAGTTTTTAAACTATGCCACAAACGACAGACAGACATCCCTACATACAAACCGACGGAATTGATGAAATAAAATATTTAGAGTAATTTTTTTTACTATTACAAACACACAAACACAATTATACCAGTTCATCTCTATACCACAATTAATTATTACACAAAACTTGAAATCAATCTATGAAGAAGTTTTTCAGACTGAATTTTTAGTCATTTTGTTTCGCCATCTTGAATTCATACCAAAATTTTACCAATTAATTCCCACATAGCACTTGATTTTTGTGCAAACTTTGAATACAATTGGATAGGTAGTTAATTTTTTTTACATTTCATTAAGCCGCTAGTAAGTAGTTTTTAGCTATGCCGCGAACAAACAGATAGATGAACCGACGGAATTGAGAAAACATTTTTTTTCGGCATCTAGGGATCTTGGAATAAAAAAATCGTCATTACAACACTTCCCTTTTACAAAGGAAGAATATTAAACTAAATACGTTATGTCCACAGAATAAGTTGACAAGAAGAAAAACTTTTTTATATTTCGGCAAAAATGTATTCTTCATAAAATATTTTTGTTGAAAAATAAATATGATTGGCACTGAGTTATTTAATATCTGAAGTACAGGGTGATAGAAAATTAAAATTTAACTTTCGAAAATTATTCGACATTATGTAACGGCAGGTTTGAAAATCATATTAATATAAAGAAAAAAATGTAATGATTTACTTAATGTAATGATGAGACTTGTACAGGTGCGGAAAAACTAAGCCAAAATAATTTTTTTGTCTAAAATGTATACAGGGTGGTGCAACCAAGATGGGGTGGACGATTGTGGGCAAACGGCGAGGAATTTGAAAAAACATTTTTGAGATATGATTGATAGTCAAGAACGCTGTGTTTTAAAATTATACCCATTATACAGAGTGGTCTGAAAAGTTCGTGAACCAAACTTGTGTTTTTTTAAATGGGATACCCGGTATATTATTATTTTAGTTGATTCTCCTATTCGTTACGATCATTTTGATATCAGGTTTGTTGGGTCTAAAATTTATACCAAGGGAATGGGACGAGGTTAAAGTGGAAAAAAGGGTTATACTCCGGCCATTTTTTGAAAACAATTGAAGCAGGTATGGAAAAACCAAATATTCTATAAAATGTATTGTATCTAGGATTACAATAATCGCTTGTAAGTCGTTCAAAATTATTCACTGTTATACAGGGTGGTCAAGTTTTGCAAATTTACCTTGGATTGAATTTTTTTAAATGGAACCCCATATATTTTACTGTCATATTAAAGATAACATCGCCAGCTTTCAGAAAATACCCTATTTGATATCTTTCTAACCAACAGTTTCTTAGTAAATTAACCGTGAAACCAAAATTTATTCATTCTAACAGAAACGGTATTATTTACGTTGCTTAAATTGACTACCTATAATATAAGGAGGCCATGATATAATCATAAATGAAAAGAAAGATTGACATTCTTGTCAAAACCGCAAAGTGTCAGAGAATTGGCATCAATTACCATTGTTTTTTTGACGATAAGCCGAGAAATTGTTAAGTAACAATGAGTTTGACTACTCCAGAGTTGATAAACATGACTTTTATGTTGGGCGAGTGTCAAAAAAACCCTTTACTAGCAAGCAGAGTTTATGCGGTACTTTATCCCGATAAAAAAAACCAAGACCTAATAATTTCGCAAGTTTATTAGAGAGGTTTCAAGAAACAGGCAATGTTGCTTTTAAGAAACGTAAAGTAATTAATAAACCAGTTACCAATGAAGATAATGCTTTGACAGTGTTATTAACTGTGCAAGAAAATCCACACACAAGTACCAGGGAAATTGAGAGAGCTACTGATATTGAACGCACTAGTATTAAACGGATTCTGAAACAACATAAATATCATGCCTACCACATTTAATTACGCCAAGAACTGTATGATCGCGATTACGTCCAACGACAAGAGTTTTCAATTTGGTTTTTAAATACAATTTGGGATAATCCAGGTTTTGTAGATAGGGTGCTGTTTTCAGATGAAGCAACTTTTAAAAGCAACGGCTTGGTTAACAAACATAATATGCACTATTATTCAACCGAAAATCCACATTGGATTCGTCAGGTGGACCATCAAAATAAATGGCCAATTAATGTTTGGGGAGGTATAATTGGCTCTCATGTTATAGGACCATATTTCTTTGAAGAGCATTTAACGGGAGAAGTCTATTTAAATTTTTGGAGAAATTTGCCCGTATTGCTCGAAACTTACCTTTAATGTGAAGAAATTCCTTATGGTTCCAACATGATGGAGCACCCCCGCATTACCATAGGCATGTAAGACATTTTCTCAATAATTGGAAAGGAGAGCATTGGATTGGGCGAGGTGGACCAGTTAAGTGGCCTGCGAGGTCACCCGATTTAACGCCACTAGATTTCTTTTTATGGGGACATGTTAAAGAAGAAGTTTATAAAGAGGTTCCAACCACAGTAGAAGATATGAAATTGAGAATAATAAGCAGTTTTCGCAACTTTTCAGACCTGAGCTTCTATCTTGTTTTTATTTCGGCATCGCATCATCAAAGAACAATATTTATTTATTTACTGATGACAATATTCTGACACTTTGCTGTTTTGACAGGACTGTCAATCTTTTGTTCAATTTATGATGATATCATGGCCTCCTAATATTAAATTGTCAATTTTAACAACGTGAATTCAGTGTAATTCGTGTTAAAATGAAGAAATTTTGATTTCACAGCTAATTTACTGAAAAACTGTTGTGTCAAGGTATCAAATATGGTATTTTCTGAAAGCTAGTAATGTTATCTTTAACATGAAAGTAAAATATACAGGGTGTTCCATTTAAAAAAATTCAATCCAAGGTAAATTTGCAAAACTTGACCACCCTGTATAACAGTGAATAATTTTGAACGACTTACAAGCGTAGTCTTACAGTCCTAGATACAATACATTTTATAGAATATTTGGTTTTTCCATACCTGCTTCAATTGTTTTCAAAAAATGGCCGGAGTATAACCCTTTTTTCCACTTTAACCTCGTCCCATTCCCTTGGTATAAATTTTTAGACCCAACAAACCTCATATCAAAATGATCGTATATACAAGTAAATAATAATATATATATATATATATATATATATATATATATATATATATATATATATATACATGAGAGCTAAAAAAAAATGTTAACAAAAAAATTAAACCGGCTTTAAAAAAACACTAAAAAGCAAAAAAGTATATGTTGTTCTATCCCGAAAATTAGACTTTATGAAGTCGTTGTTAAACAAACTAATAATTCTTAATTTATTAGTCTCAAAAAGGCATTTGTGACTTGAATGTATATAATATACCATGAGTATATTGTCTACTATCTTTATTAATTTGACTCCTACTTCAAAGTCAATTTTTCAAGACAGAGCAAAATATTATTTTTTTCATTTTAGTGGTTTTTTTTGAAGTTGTCTTAATTTTTTTATAAAATATCCTTTTTAGTTCTATTTATATAAAGTTTTATTGCAAAGTTTTCGATATCCTAATAACCAAGTAGTTACTAAGTTCACTGCATATGAAATTCTACGTAATCACGGTACTGATGTTATATAACAAGCGCCTGCTATACTGTTTATAGAAAATCAGCAATACATTGTCAAAAATTAAAATCATTGGAAAATTGGACTTTA
Source organism: Kuschelorhynchus macadamiae (assembly GCA_030620095.1). Classification (NCBI taxonomy): domain Eukaryota; kingdom Metazoa; phylum Arthropoda; class Insecta; order Coleoptera; family Curculionidae; genus Kuschelorhynchus; species Kuschelorhynchus macadamiae. The sequence continues at coordinate 135,683 of JAUTXW010005202.1, read as the reverse complement.
AGCCACTAAAAACCCGAAAACTATACGAAACAAGATATTTTTATAATACCTCCTTTTTCTCCCGTAGTCCTCCACTCCATCGCTATAGATTTCACTCATTGTCATAAGAAATATTTTGTCAAGAATAAAGATATTTGACATTTTCAACATTCATTAAGCTTTATAACAACCGACATAATGTGACGAAAAAAATAGATTTCCCCCTAAGGGGATGTACTTCAAGGTGCAGAGAAACTACTTTTTTGTTTAATTATACTTTATACGCCAAACTTCAAAACAACGGGAACTCTTAGGCAGAAGGAAGTTCAAATGACGCCATTCCACCATTTTATTTTTTTTTTATATATACTTGATATGGGACCACTCCGGAGGTACCCTGAAGACTTCTTGAATAAGTCATGCCATTATTAATCGGTATACATAATATATATATATATATATATATATATATATATATATATATATATATATATATACAGGGTGTCCCGAATTGCAGTGTCCAAACTTTAAAAGCGCATTCTGCATTCAAAATAAGCCCTAATTGTCTATATAAACATATAGCAAGTTTTTAAAATTATTTGGTTTCCGATATTTATTTCATGTATTCCGGGGAGTTCATAATTTCTGAACAACGTATGTAGAGTTTCTAAAATAAAAGCTTGTCTGACAACTAAGGAGAGATGACGTCATCGACCCGTTGTAATGGAGATTTGCATTATGTTTGGGTTATCAGGGTGACATCGCAGAAGTTAGTAGGCAACCTATTAAAATCTAATGTCCTTGGTACTTACCATCATTCCTTCATTGTCGACTCTTGGTATGCCATGATTGCATTTTTGTGATAATTGAACAATCGCTAGGTTCGTCTTTAAACTATGACAGATGAGTTTATAATTCTAAAATCGTCGATTCATTTTGTAAAACGGCAATTAGAATTAATTCAATTTTGAAGATGTTACTTCATTTTACAGAAACTACTCTTTATTAACTAAGTTCGTAATTAATTTTACAAAAACTAGAATTCATAACTTTTATTAACTTAGATCGTGAAAAAAATTTATAGAGCACTTTAAATATCATTAAGGATTAATGTGGGCCTTAAAATTCACAATAATTGCTCAAAATGAGCTCCTCTAACTTCGACACATTTTAGGCATCTGCTCTTTACTGTGTCAGTGGCACACAAAGAAGTCGACAGGTGTGAGGTCAGGGGAACGTGGTGGCCAGGCTGTAGCTCCTAATCGTCCAATCCACCGTTCTGGATAATTATTATTTAACCACTCGCGATTTACAAGTGCAAAATGCGCGGGAGCCCCGTCCATCTGAATCCAGAATTCGTTTCTAAGATTTAGAGGAATATTTTCTAGATATTGAAATAACTCATTTTGCAGAAAATCATTAAATAACTGTCCATCTAGGCGTGGTGGTAGAATATGGGGCCCGCAAAAAATTTTATTTATTACACCACACCAAACATTAACAGAAAATTCTTGCTGAAATGCTCTAGTTCGTACAACACGTGGATTGTCATGGCTCCAGATTCGTAAATTATGAAAATTTACTGAGCCGCTTCGGGTAAATGTGGCTTCATCAGTCCATAAAATTTTTTTGAGAAGTTCTCGTCTTCCTCTATTTGGCACAAAAACCAATTGCAAAAACTGACACGTTTTTCGGCATCACCAGGTTGTAAGTTTTGAACTGGCTGCATCTGAAATGGCTTTTTGTGATCTTTCCTCAAAACGCGATGAACCTTATTTTTAGAAACAAAAACTGCGGTGCCTTGTAAATTATGAGCTGCTCTTCGTACGCTTAATGTCCTATCGTTGTCAAACTTATTTAAAATCACGTTTCGATATTGTTCATTTCTCCTACCTTCGTTTCTCGGATTCTTTTTGAGTCCAAAATTCCTAAACATTAAATGCCTTTTAATGGAAACTTGTTTGCAAGATAATCTTCTATTTGGAAATCTTCGTTGGTATTCTCGTACTGCTGCATTTGCATTTCTATTATAGAAACTATAAACGAAATGAATATCAGCATACTCAAAGTTACTGAATAACACCATTTTGAAATCACTAGTTAGACTGTTAATTACCTTTTTGTATAAACTGTAACATACCTGACATTTATTTACTCTAAAAACTCAAATGTCACACTTTAAAGACGAAACTAGCAATTGTACAATTGTCACAAAAATGCAATCATGGCATACCAAGATGTTAAAGGTTTTGCCACTGAAATAATTAACAATAATGGAAATTTTAACTGCGCCATACATAAAAATAGTTTTTATTTTTAACTCGAAATCCTTGCATCGCACGAAAAAAAGGCAAGGGATCAAATTTGCTCCAAACTGAGTGGGGATTTTCAGAATGATTTTTGTTTTCAGAAAAAGCAGTAGCGTACCATTTTTTCTTCAAGAATATTCAATAAAAAAATCCTGTACGGACGCCACTGATAAAGAATTAAAAAATATTTCAAATCAAAAAATGCCTTTTGTTACTCAAATGCTGTTTACCAAATTTAATAACAATATCTCAAGTACTAAAAAAGTTATGACTAAATAACAATTTTTTTCTTAAAACTTTGACACCCTGTATTTCGAAAACGAAGCCGATATATGTTTATATAGAAAATTAGGGCTTATTTTGAATGCTGAATGCGCTGTTAAAGTTTGGACACTGCAATTCGGGATATATATATATATATATATATATATATATATATATATATATATATATATATATATATATTATTGATAAAGGTGTGTGAGAGCGCATTTTTATTGATTTTAGTATCTATCTATATATATATATATATATATATATATATATATATATATATATATATTATGTATAAAAATTGTGAATATTTTGTTGCAGATAATATGTTTTAAAATTATTGTATAATTATTTATTATGATTTATGACTGTTAATTTGTGCGATTTAAGGTACGTAGTAAAAGAGGAGTAGGTCCATTAGCCAGTAGGGATAAACGCTTTAAAGAAAAAATCGTCAGAACTCCATCACCAGGAAGGTACGAGCTGATTTCAAAAAGGGATACGAAGCCGTCTCTAGCACCTTTTGGTATAAGATCCAGGCATAAGAGAATAGAAAATAATAACCCTGGGTAAGTAAAAATGTAGACAGAGGTTGTCGCTTATTTCTTTTAAGGGAGAACTGCACGCAAAAGTGAAAAACTAGCGACAAGGTCTAGTCAAGTTCAAAGTAAGATGAAAAGGTACCTACGTATTAGAAAAAACTTCCTGCACGTCCGACCTCAAAAAAATGTGTTATGTATAGGCAATTTAAAGTACATTTCGTTTAAAAATGGGTTCAAAAGGGTTCACGCGCTGTAGAAATACAAAGACATGAGTACGATTTACCATTTCAAATTTTGCAGTTACGTGGACAAAGGATCAAGGCAAGGCGGTAAAGAGCCATTTTGTGGAAAAAAAATTATATGCGACGGCATTTGCGTCAAAAAGTGGTCGAAAAATGGTCGAAAATGGACAAATCTACTTCTATTTTATAATCCTATTTTTTTATAATTCTAGATTAGCTAGATTTAGCGCCCAACTATACATATTTCCTTATTGAAATCACATTGAAGCTAATATATAACTCTTATAGTTTTAACATAATATTGCAGCGGCGGAAGGCTTGCAAATGATCCATAATACTGCAATTTGCAAAAAATGATCGAATTACATTACGTTCCCCCTTAAAAACAAAACTTATAAATCGATTACTCCATTTTACTTTAAAAATGTAATGGTTATTATTATAACTTTTATTTTAATATACTATTATTTTATAATAGTATGGCACATACGAACGATTGCGACAATAGTAAAAGATAACACCTTTCTAAATTTGAGTTCCTAGTCATTTTCTGGCTGTAAAGTAACATAATATAGCCAAGATTTAGCGAAACTTGTATTGACACTCTTCATAAGTCTTCATCAGATTTCGTTTAATTTTATTTATGTATATCACATAATTGATTAAAAATATTTAACTAACACTGTTAAGATCTCGTTGAGCAAAGATTTCTGAAGATGCCGCGTTCAATCGAAGGCGAAATTTCGGATAGCAATCCCAAGAACCATGATTTCTTAATTTGTAACTACATAATACATATGTATACTTACTAGAGCGTTGAAATTTTGAGTTACATGTTTGTCCATATTAAACGCCGAATGAATAAGGCTGCCTAATAATTATTCATCTCAATTTAATAAAACCAGCGATAAATCAAAGTTTGTAAAATCACAATATTAGGGAGGGGATACATGTTGTAAATACTATCATTGTTGAATGCACGGTAATCTAGGCAAATTCTTTCTTCTTATCCTCTTATATGTAAAACTTATTCTGGTTGACAGGAGAAGTCAAGTTTTTGATACTACGCAAATCATGTCAATAAAGAAATTCTTAATTTCACGTAAAAAATATTACTGCTCTCCATTCAACCCGACTTTCAGAAACAGGGTGACAATTACTAAAAGTATAAAAAAAGTTTGTAAATATTAGAAATGAATATTACCATAAGTTTTAAAATGTGCACAAATTTTTATATAAATTTTCCTTATTTTTTTTGTTATATCTGTGAAAGAGCAACTCGTAGAGTGCAAGTCGCTAACAGGTTTAAAACCGGAGTTTTACTAGTATTTTAGATATATTAATTTATTTCGAAGGAGTTCAGCCAGATTTAGAAAAATAATTTAATTTAAAAACAATGAGCAATAAATTTTGAAATTGACAAAAATGATTCATCTATTAGACTTTTCATTTGAATAATACAAAATATATTTAATTCTACTAGTGAAGACGAGGGTCGTGGTTTCTCTATTGATAGTAAAATTGTGCCGCCTGGGTAGCGTAGTCTAAGAATGCTTGTCTTGCGATCGGAAGGTATTAGTTGGTGTGGGAGTAATTTTTATAGTGTTCACGTCGCCAAATCGACTGTTGGCTCGACGGTCAGGTGGATAAAAACCGCTCCATCTGGTAATAGCCTTAGTAGTTGAGATAATATAATGACGACTATGTTCGTAACTTTCGAACTACGACTACGAACAGTAACAAGGTTTTATTTACTCAAAACATACATTCCGAGACACAACTTCGTTGCAATCAAAACCACTACGTAGTGTAGTACACATTCCTTGGTCCAGTGCAGTGTCTTAAAAGAATCACATACATCTTGTAGGTTTAAGACACTCATTGTCTATCGCCAAGGCCTCCAAATAATTTACCTATTTGTCCCAAATTAATAAAAGAAAACCAGCGGTATCAATTTGTAAAATCACGTCAATGACATAAGTATTAGGAAGCGGATATATGCTGTCAATATTATTGTTGAGGACACGATAATCTATGCATTCTCCACATCTGCTTGACCAAAATTTTCAATGAGAATCAAGGAGAATGTTTAGAAAAACGTCTCTAATATGCCATAATTTGGAAAAGATATCATGTTTTAAAAAATTCCTTAATTTTGCCTCTAAAACAGAAGTAACAAAATTATTACTGATCTCCATTCAATCTGATTTTCAGAAACAAAGTTCTAGGAAAAATGTAAAATAAAATTTGTAAATACTAGAAAGGAATGTCATTATGAGTTTAAAGTATATACAAGTTTTTACGTAAAATTCCCTTATTTTTAAATCTATATTTTAATGTTAATTTTTTACCTTCTGCTTCCTCAAAATATGTTAGGTGCAAGAGCAGTTCAGACAGTAAACTGCTAATAGGTTTAAAATAGGAGTTTTATTAGATATATGAATTAATTTAGAAAGAGTTCAGCCAAATTCAGAAATATATTTGTAAGGAAAATTGCAGCAAAATCTAAAAAGTTCTTAAAATTGGCAAAAATTACATTTCATTTTTCTAATAAAGGCGAGATGTGTTGTTTTTTTATAGTAAAATATACCACCTAGTTGCCGCAGTCTTAAGAAAGCTTGCCTTACGATAGAAGCTACTACGCCAACACCAATATACGGGAACGGAACGTCAAAAAGAAAAAATATATGGGAAGTCTTGAAGGGTGTATTTGCCTTTTTTTAAAGTTAAATAATCGAAACTAAGCTTTCAAATATCTATTATAAGTTTTGCCAAATCATCAAAATTACCTGTTCATTTGTCTAGTTACTCCGATTGGAACGTTCCAGTTACAAAGCACTCCTTGACATTACAGTCTAGTAGATACAAATCTATTAAACATTATATAATGCGGACCCGAGTAACCAAAGCCAACGGGCACACAGACGGATTTCCAATACAAAGCTGGGGGTTCGTTTCTCGCAGACAGCACACAAAAAAACAGTTGTTTTTTCACTGATTTGGTCTCTTAAATGATTTTCTAAGACATATTAGGTACATTAAAACTGTATTAAAAAAGAAAGTTACATTAAAATGAGTTTCTATTGCTTAGGCCTGCCACTTACGATATCAGAAAAACAAAGAAATGCCGAAGAACGAGGTTTATGGATAATTTTGGGCACCCGACGATGATATACGCAGTAGAAACGTTGTGCGTTCCGGTTCCAGTCGATACTTGCCAGAAATGTAACGAGTTATGTAAAGGAGATTATTGGCACAAAGAGTACTCCGTGTTTTTATGTCACCTGTGCTGGAAGGAAGAAAAATACACACAAGAAATCTATACCAAAGAAGAACTAACGGAATTTAGGGTAAAAATTAACGTTATTAGTGTAAAATCCATACCCTGTATTCACGAAAAAGATTTAAGAGTTAACCCAGGTCAACTTACCATGGTAGTTAAAACTCTTAGTTCATCAGTTATGTTTCGCTTATATCACTGTCATTTTGTAATTGTGACATTTAGACAAATTATTTGTTCAGCCGTTAAAAATGTCATCTTAAACCTATAACTGACAAGTTAGACCTGGTCTAGTGAATACGGGTGTAAATGCTTATTATTCAAAATGGCATCAATAATGGGGCAAATTTACTAGACAGTATATTATTTAGGGTGTTCGGAAATTTCGTGCCAATATTTGGAAGGGTGTTAAAATTTTAAAGGTTTTATTATTATTATTTTGATGTACCTAGAGGTATTTAACTCTAATTTATTGGCACACGATAAACCACTATAATAACTAGTATCCAAAAACTGAACATATTTAATGTAAGTTCATCGCAAGTTAAGTCAAGTACATCTGGTATTAATTTAAATAACTGCAATAAACTGAAAAAAAGGATCTCTTGATTTAAATGCATACGCCATTCCGTTAAAAGCTTCGTGACTTTGAATAGGTCCAAATGCGAGCACTCTTAATTTAAAACGTAATTTCTAATGCCTTTAATCAGTCATAATATTTTACACTAAGTATACTTTCTCTCGTGTCAACTCTGAGTAATTTTGAACCAAACACCTGAACGTCTTATTAAAAAAGACTAAATACATTGAATCAAAATCTTTGGTATTCTTCACTTAATAATTCTGTTGATTCAAAGACAAGCCTTTGCAATAAAAACTTTGATGTTTTATCACAAGACCATCGCTCTTAATTGAAGATAATTTATTTCTTAATTCAAATGAATATATAATTTAATAGAAGAGAAATTCTTTTAGGACAAATGATACCTATTTTTAAATAAGAACTTTGTTATTTTTAACTAAGACTAACGAACTTTTGAATCTTTCTTCGCCCAAAAAAGATATTGCTTTGACAAAAGATCTTCTCTTGAATGAATGTAAAAACCTTCTTATATGCAAGGTGATTTCTATAAGTTGATAATTTTCTTTAAGTGTATATGGAATTTTTAAAAGTTTGAAAGAAATATAAATCAACAGAAAAAGCAGTTCGGTACTTATTTTTGAGTTATTTAAAAGTTTTACTTATTTTTATGACCTCTAGAAACACTTTAAAAAACACTTAGAAATCATCTTGTATATATCTTTTACTTTCTTTTATGTAAAGCAACATTAAATTAACTCACTCACTTTGAAAAACAGAAGGTACATAGAAAAGTAATTCCTTTTTGACACAATATCTTATTGAAGTTAAAGTTACGTAGATAAGCTCTCATTTCAAACTCGCACAAAAAATATATTTGTTGAAAAAAAGAACAGTTTAATTGTTTAGTATGTATTTTATTGAAAAATTATTAAAATAAACTTTCGAGATGTTTAAACTTAAAAATATAACTTTTTTTTTCTTTTTCCTTTTTCTATTCGGACTTTGTCCCCAATATTTCTGGTTATTGGTTTTATTTGACTGTCTCTGAGTTGCTTTAGGATGGCAGTTTCTTCAATTTTTTGCTCTGCAAGAAAAATACTTAAATATTATTTTATTCGTATTTCCCAAAGCCAATGAAATATTTTGTTGAAATTTGGTATAGGAGGGTTCTTGATGATCGAAAATCAAAATATAATATTTTTCCTTAAAAATCGTACCTCTCCCCCCTCTCCCCTAGGCTCGCACCATACATATAACCAAAATTAGAAACTAATATGGCAATTATTTCCTGAGATACAGGGGTGTTCAGCTTTTATATAGGTCACACTGTATATACAGGGTGTTCAAAAAATACAGCAAAAACCGATTTCAAACACTAACAATTTTAAATTTGTAAAAATGGTAAATAAAAAAAAGTAAAGTTTTTTCATATTAGGTAGTTATGGTTACGGAGATATTTAATAAATACTGTGTATCTAACCGAAAGTTAAATATATTAGCATGAAAATTATTTGTCAAGAAAACTGGCGACTTTAACACTTACACACTCTAGAACTATTAAAAATAGAATAAATAATTGGTAGTCTGTATATAAAGGGTTTTCCAAAAATACTACAAAAACCGATTTCAAAAACTTAAAATTTTAAATTAGTAAAAATGGTAAATAAAAAGTAAGTAAAATTGGTTCATATTAGTTATGGTTAAGGAGATATTTAATATTATTTTGTTCTTTTTTGAATACCCTGGTGTATCTGATCTAAAGTTAAATATACTATCAAAACTATTTTCTCTGTAAGCACCAGCTACTGAGAATAAAATTTTTTGAGAAATGTATCATGAAAATGTTGTCCTTTTTTATCATCCACACTCTAGAACCATTAAAAACAAGATGAAAACTTTATATTATTTATTTATTTTCAACATTCCCAACCAACTGTATAAGTTCATTACAGGGAATTCTAATAATAATAATATTATAAAAAAACAATTAAGAATAATATTCAATAACAAAATAAATAATAATTAAAGAACAAAATAAATAATATTAACACAGTCAAAATTATTTTTTCTATAAATCACGTTTCGATAAAAAATGATTTTTAACTTCCTTTTTAAATTTTATTAAAGTTTTTATTGTGCGTAAATATGTTGGTAATTGATTATATATTAATATTTTGTAAGTATTGAACGGATGAAAATGCATGTTTTTAACTTATAAATATGGTTAGTATCTAAATAGCCAAATTTTGTATATACATTTATTGTTGGTTCTAGGAAAGGAAGTTTATGTATACATTTATTAATTTTATTTTGCAAACAACATAAAGGTTTCAATGTTTTTAAATTAGCAGATCCCCAAACCGAAATTAAATATTGCAATTTTGAATATATTAATGTAAAATAAATATTTTTCATAAATTTTTATGGTACATTAAACGAATTTTGTATAGAATATTACTAGAGGAGATATACTTTTTCTAAGGTATTCTATATAATATCCGCCAACTTAAATTTTTTAAAATTTATCCATGTATAGTCCCAAAAAACTGAAATCGCATTTACTAACTTATATGATATTTGCTTATAAACATAAAAAAAGATTTTTCAAAATTTAAAGTTATATTTAAGTTTTATGAAATTGAATTTATGTATATTAAAAATAAAATAGCCAATATTGATATAATTGTTAAATCTTCTGCAACGTATATTATTTCCAATGACAAATTATTTCCAAAATAAAAAATAGTTGTATCATCCGCAAATAGTTTTATAGTTCCATTAAGTTTTAATTAAGCTTTGCATAAGTCTAAGGATAAGATACAACATTTTTTATTTTGATCAATTTTTAATTGAATTACAGTAATAATATCAATACCTGCAGTCTCCGTATCCCTAGACTTTCGAAACCCACATTGACCACTGAATAGTAAATTTTTAATTTCTAAATAATTTGATAATTTATTGTGCATTACTTTTTCTAGAATTTTTGATAGAACTGGTAACACAGATATCGGTCTATAATTATCTGGATTAATATTATTTCCTCCTTTATATATTGGCGAAACTCTAGATATTTTCATTTTTTTAGGAACAATACCTGTTTTAAAAGATAAATGAATTAGATGTTTTAAAATTGGAATTAGTTGAATTTTGACTGTTTTAATAATTTTTATAGAAATGTTATCATGGCCACTAGATTTTCTTGGATTCAGGTTATCAATAATTTCTTCTATAGCCTCATTAGTTATGCTCGCTTCATCTATAAACATACAATTTTCTTGCATTGGCTCTGCTTCTAATTCGTAGTCTTTTAATTTTTTACATAAATTTTCTGCAATTTTGATAAAATGGTTATTCATGTCTTCACAAATCCCATTTTCTTCTGTTATTTTTTTCCGTCAATTAAAAGATATTCAATATTATTTTGTTTTGCCTGTTTCCTGTGAGTGTTTGTTAATAGATAGTTAATATTTTTCCATATACTTTTCCGGTCAAAGGAATTAAATTGTTCTTTAAAACATTTTTGTTTCATTGACCTAATGAATACAATACATATTTATTGTATTTGGTATAAGTTTGTGCACGGTGTAAGTTTTCCGGAAATTTTTTCTTGTTTAAATAATATTTGTTACGAGTCTATGAGTTTTTCTAATTCTGGAGTAAACCAAGGTTTTGTATTTTTTCTTGTTCTTAAGATTACTTTATGAGAACAGAATTTAAAAACATTTTCCAAATTATCATACAAATCATCTGCATTTTTTATTGAATTTTTAATCGTGTCTAAATTTTTTAACTTAGTCTTCAATTGTTCTACCTCAAATTTATATATATTTATACGTTCGAATTTACTAGAATTTTTTTTGTTCTAGAGCAATGTCAATAACTTGAATAACATGATCACTTAGTGGACTGGGAATTAACTTTAAATTTATATTATCTGCCAGTTTAGGTATAATGTGATCTATTAAACTGTTAGTTTTACCCACTTCACGTGTTGAGTTATTCACGTTACATAATTTGAAATTATTTGTTGAAAATATCTCAAAAAGTTTAGTTGTAATGTTATTTTTTTGAAGAATGTTAATGTTCATATCTCCACATAAACAAACACCGCACGCAATTTCATCAAAATGTTGAAGTTTTTCTCCCAAGTATTCTAAGAATACATTTTTTACAACTGGAGGCTTGTAAAAACCACAAATAATAATATTCAATATACTTAGTTTCAAAGAAATATATGAATATAATTGTTCTGTCTTCTCTATTACATCAAATTTTAACTTTTCGCTAATAAACATGGCTAACTCCACCACCTCTCTTTTCTCTTGATGCAAAAACTGAATTGTTATTTCAAAAATTGTAATAACAACTACGTATGCCTTTTCTGCATTAATTAATGTTTTAATATAATCCATTTTATTTTTCACTGATCGTGCATTCAGATATAACACTAATAATTTGTGTTTCTTTTGATTCCTTAAATAAGTGAATTTGAATTGAATTGAAATTTTGCATTGGTTACTGTTTGCTTCATGTTCGTAATTAAAATTTGTTCCATATTTACCATTTGATATTTTGCAGTTATTACATTTTGGATTTTTTTCTTTAAAAATCCAATAAGAATGGCTTCCAGAGCAGAACGCGCATATTTGTTTTTTTGTACATTCTTTTAGCTTGTGTCCATATTCGCAGCATTGAAAACAAAAAATAACGTCCAAATATTCTTTAATTTTGCAGTAGTCCCATCCCAAAGAAATTTTCTTGTTTACCAACTTTTGAAATGTTCTTCCACTTGTTTCTAAATATATTATAAATTTTTTCGAGTAATTAGATCTTCTTCTTCCTAAAATACGTAATTTATCATCATTATCCAAATGCTGTGTAGCTATAAGTTCGTCTTTTAATTCTTCGTCACTATAGTCTTTTCGGCTTCCAATAATGACTAATTTTGGTGGCTTTAATTTCGAAATTTGTACAGTATAATTTTCACCAAGTATTTTTTTACTTAATAATTTTATTTTTCCAATTTCTTGTTCTGAATTTGACTTAATAATTATACTTCCATTTTTCATATCTTCTACTTTTTTTATAGATACATTTGCAACTGATGGGTTTATTTTCTTCTCAATATATTGTTTAGTTATTTTGCTACTTTGTTTGTTTTTCGGTTTAATAATTAGGGGAGATCGGGGTAAGATGACGAACGGGGTTATTTAAATATACAAGTATAACTTGTATATTATACTACTAGCGCCATCTAGGTACCAATGTCTCGTATTAAAATAAATGCCCACTCGTCCGGCCGGGTCACTACCGTATCAGTAATACGTAAACAGCTGTTTTGATGGTATCGTTTGTAATATTTTCGTGAATTTAATAACGATTTGTGCATCCATCAGGTAAATCAGTAAACATAATTTGTTACAAGAAATTCTTTAATACCAATAGTTATTGTCAGTAGTAAAATCGTTGATGTTTTTGTTTGTGTTTACTTTTAACCTTAAAATTGTATAAATTTATACAACGGGGGTAAGATGACGGAGGTAAGATGACGAATTCGTCATCTTGCCCCAAGCAAACAATATATTGAAGTAACTTCTTTTACAGAATGCCGCGAGTATACAAGCGTAAATCTAATCGTATGGAGTGAAATGAAGACTCTCTTATAGCAGCTATGAAAGAAGTACGAGAGAGATCGTTATCTTGTAACGCGGCCGTAATAACTTACGGAATACCGGAACCCACGTTGAGAAGATACATAAAAAGAGACGCTTAAAATAAAGAGTTCCCGGAGGGTGGGGGCCGCTTCAAAAACACCTTCAATGCTAAACAGACGAAAGAATTTGTTAGCTACCTAACAGAATGTAATCAACGAGGTCTTGGGTTAACTTGCATGCAAGTTCGAAAACTTGCATATCAATATGCAGAAGCAAATCATATAGAACACAGGTTCAACAGAAAAACAAAAGCAGCCGGGACTGATTGGTTCAAAACTTTTAATACACGTAACAGCCGTAACAAGATCGCTGTCGAAATTTTTTTTCAATTTTGAAAGAAGTTAAAGTCAAATACAATTTTAAAACAGACCGTATCTATAATGCGGACGAATCCGGACTTTCAACTGTACCAACGAAGTTACCCAAAGTTATCACTGCAAAAGGCTAGCGACGAGTTGCTAAAATAGTGACAGCTGAAAGAGGTCGAAATACAACTTTGGTTTGTGCAATGAATACTGCCGGGTCATATATACCCCCATTTCTGATATTTGGCCGAATTAGAATGAAACCCGAACTGTTAAATGGTTGTCCTCCCGGTTCTGATGGTAGGGCACAACCTTCAGGTTGGATGACGGCTGAAACTTTTCTTGCCTACCTAAAACACTTTGCCCATTATGCAAGACCATCTATTAACGATCCTGTATTATTACTGGTTGATAATCACAGTTCCCACATTTCCCTCCCGACGTCGCTTTTTTCGGCCCTTTCAAATCATTTTACAGTCAAATGTGTGATTCTTTCTTAATCAAACATCCAAGAATTTCAATAACTGATAAAAATATCGGATTGTTTGGAGAGGCTCACTGCAGGGCAGCCAATATAAACAATGCTGTAAACGGCTTCAGAGCTTGTGGCATTGAGCCATTTAACCCGCTGATTTTTGACGACAGTGATTCCGCACCTTCTAAAACAACTGAACTTATTGAACAATCTGAGGATAACAGCGCTCTTTCAATGGTTAACAATACCAGGTCGACAGTAGGAAGCGCAGATTCGTCGTCAACTGATAAAGAGGACCAAATACCTTTGAGTGTGTTGGCTCAAAATATAAAATCGGTCACTACACGAGAGCAGAACACATCAAAAGAAACATTTGATGCTCCAAAGAAACTTCAAATAAAGTCTCATAAACGTCAACTATTTACAGACGAGGGTCTTCCAATGATTGCCTTCCTTCTATCTGGGATATTAGACCAATTGCAATAGCTGAACGGTCCTCAAACCCTAGAAAATGTCATCTTCTGTTATAAGCACCACGCCAATCAAATTGCAACTAGAACAAAAACAAAGAGAGAATGAAGAAAAAAAAAACAATTGAAACAAGAAAAAAAAACAATTGAACATACAAAAAAAATCAACAATTTCAGAAAATAGAGCACAAAAATATCGAAAAACGCCGTTGCCTAATGCTGCTGATATTGCAGGTTCCAGTAGTGACATTCAATATTTATGCCCTGGATGTGAGGAGGAATATAGTGACCCACCATCAGAAAATTGGTTGCAATGTTGTCAGTGTCTATCATGGTGGCATGAAGCATGCAGCAATTATGAGGGTTTTGGCAGTTTTAATTGTGATCTTTGTGGATAGTCATCTTACCCCAATAGGTTCGTGAACTTACCCAGAGCATGGGGTAAGTTGACGAAAATTACCTACTTTTTTTTTTGTTGTTTGTAGAAAACCCATTTATATTTTCATACTTTTGGTAAGATTAATTTGACACTAAGTCATAAACATGTTTGTACTGATATGTATTTAACCCTCAAATAAATGTATTTGCTTTATATTTTCATTTTCCCTTAGCTTCGTCATCTTACCCCGATCTCCCCTACTACTGGTATATTTTTTTTTGTATAAATTTATAAAAGCTATGTGTTTTGAATCAAATCCTTTTGAATTGAATCAATACCGCTCTATCTTAAAATAAGTCGTAAATTTCAAGAGTAATTCAATAGGAAAGAAAGGCTAAAACGCCATTTTCTTTATTGCCCAATCTTATAACAAAACAGAAAATTATTGATAACAGATATATAGGTATTCTTTTGTCTATTTCTTTAAGGAAAAACTTACTAGCGGAACGTTTTGTAGTAGAGTGTGCATTAGATTAACTTATTTTTTGACTCAAAATTCAAAAACGATCTGCTTATACAAAAAAGAACGTTAGCTTACAAATTCGCAGATACGAAACAGATATGACAATAAATTACTTACTTACTTTCGTGTTAGAAAAGTCGCCACTTTTCTAACAGGATTTTGACTTCCATGTTTGCTTTGCCATACAAAAAAATTACACAAAAATTTCGGTACTGGGCAACAGCGAAGCAGGGCCAACCGTGCGTCCTCTCTCCACCTATCGATTTTTTATGTGGCCGACGGATTTGAAACTAGACAGAGAAGCATTGAAGAACAATTATAAAGGTATTGCTTTACGATAAGAGTTTGGGGCAAGTGATCTTATGACCAAATTTCTCCCGGAAGAAGAGACAAATCCCTCTGGGCAAGAAATATTTATTCAAGACAAAATGAAAATTATATCAAGACCCTCACTTTTTCTCTCTCAAATTCTCTTGTTCTTAGAAATTATTTGTCAAGAGAACTGGCGACTTTGCCCCAATGTACCCTTTTTTTTCTGTGTAGCTGTGTAATTAATATTTACAATAAATAGTTTGAAATGCTGTAATTTAAACAAAAATAAACGTATTTTCTTTAATTCTGTTTTAGTTTTAATATCAGTAGTTATCATTACCGGACTAGTGCGGTAATATCTAACATTACCTAACTAAAATCAGTGAGGTAATGGCTTCTTATCTCACGATCGTAGATAAAATGTGTTTAGAATACTCCATCGATCTCCAAAAATTTAATACAGAAGTTGTTCCAGTTATATGTTCCACATTGTATATTAACCAGTGATTTAATTTGTATTTATTTTTTCAGAAAATAAGAAATTGTTCCTTTATGCATGACCACGGGGGTACCGATGCCGCAGTATTAATACTGCCGCCAAACAAGATAAAGAAAAAACTCCGACTTGAAAATTACTTAGAACTGTATATTGACTGCTAGTAATTAATAAAATAATACAAAGATCACATCTACGTTATCAATATTGCTTAATTCATATAACAGAATAAATCGACATACAACTTCACAAAGTAAATATTTTTCCTTAACGCTTGAAAATAAATCAAGCAGCTAAGACGTCTGGGTACAATATAAATCATCAATATTTAAATTTTAAGTAGGGTTTTGTGCCTAGCACTAAAATAATGTACAGGATGATCACGTATAGTGTCCATCCCCTTAACTTATTTATTTTAATAACTACAAAAAAATGTAAAAAATAATGTAAACATTAGGAATAGTATACAGGGTAGGTCGAAAATTTAATGATTTTATATGTAGCACCGTTTTTTTTCCAACAACAGTTTCTGAAATATTAGCGCAACACAAAATATGAAAGATATTGGTGCTTAATGAAGTGCTTAATTTGTGTTCCACAACTTAAATTAACAAGATCGCCAATATTTTTGGTAATATACTGGATGTTATATTTTCTAACGGTAATCACGAGATGCAAGTAGTTCCTGAACATCTTATACCATTGAATAAGCATCATCCAGCACTGAATTTCAGTATGTTTAAATAATTGTAATATTAATTTAATTGTAACTAACTTTTATAATGTTATATATAAAGCTGTTGAGCTATTTATCCTACTGGTGACATCTAAGAATAAGAAATTTTCAAATTTAGGATCAGCCCACAGAGATATGTCCGAACAATGTAATGATTATATAAAATCCTTAGAAAACAGCGTTGCAAATGAAAGCAAAGATTTTTGAAAATATGTTAATTTACAGAGGAATACAATGAATATCACAAAAAATGTGACTTTTAATTATTTCATTACAGATGATCATCAAAAGATATACAACAACTTTGCAGATTTTTTCTCTCTAGCTTATAATGTATCAACATACTCCTCTGGAGGATAGAGCTGCTCATTTTGGCCCGCCTTCTAGCATGAGCTCTATTGTCAATGAAACCATGGATATTTTTAATTGCATTAAAGATCTGAACTCGGACTATGGTATGGGCCATACAAGAACTTTGTCAAATATCTTAGTAAACTGTTTAATACTTCTTTGTTGATTGAAGTTCTTCCGAATATTTAAAAAGTTTAATTTTCACCTATTCATTAAAATGGCAATCATTCTCTGAAAACTATCGATCAATATCGAAGATGTCAGTGATTCCAAAAAAAATTAAAGCATTGTTTCATAAAACAAAGATCAACTGAAAAAAATATTCTTGTATATAAGGGATGCCTGTCGGATGTATTGGAGTCCTTGACGGATAAATGTAACTAGACCGATTTCTCCAAGGCATTTGATAAGGTGAACCACAAGATACAATAATAATACTTATATATCAAGGAAGTTTGGAAGCTATGACAGTTTTTTAAAAGGGTTTTCTTCCTATCTATCTATCAAACCATAGATTGTAAAAATAAAAAAATTTGTCTCCCATGAGATCCTGGTCATGTCATGTGTTCCTAAAGGGGCCCACTTAGTACCTTTATTCGTTAACTGTTTCATAAATGACTCGCACTTTCATAAATAAAAACTTAATATTTTTACCAAATTTTCTGCTTTATGCAGATCACCTAAAAATGTTTATAACAGTGAAAAATTCTCTGGATGCACAAATGCTTCAGAATGACGTTTGGTTGGTTCTTCAAATGAACAGAATCAAACGATTATTTAGTTATGTAAAAATGTACAGAATTAGGAGTCTGTAGCCTTTTTTTTACTATAAACCATGAAATACTTAAGAGTCTAAATGAAATCAAGGACATGGTAGTTCTGATAGATCAGCAGTTAACTATTGTTTCACATATTGAACATATTACTAAAAAAGCTTTTAAATTGTTAGGTTTTATTCTTAAAACTCTCAAGGATTTTAATAAGTTCAATAAAATAATATATATTTATTATTAACTACCGCGTTCTGTTGAAAAAGTACAAACACGTTTTTAAACTAGATATTCCTAATGATCTTAACCTTAATTATCTAAAAGATAGAAGACTAATGTGTGACTGAACTGCTTAATATAATATGTTGTGTAGTGCCAAAACGGTTCGTTTTCATTAGGAATCACCTGCTGTTTTCTGTACAATATAACCATACAAATTATGGTTTGAACTCTTTGTGGTCACGTTTTACTAGACTGGCAAATAACTGTAACATCGATTTTTAAAACTGTTCATTAGAAGATATAGAAAAATAAGCATAGCATTGAAGTTATGAATGGTTTTTAAATGTGATATATGTTCCTCTGTAATGTAATGTTACTAATGCATGTTTTTACTGTAAATAGCAAAGCAAAGCCGTAAATATACTATTTATTTATTTAAATATCAAGTAGCTATGAACAATTATCATTCATCAATTTAAGGATAATGACATCTCCATATTATATTTAACCTGTCAAGTCAAGTAACAAACAATTTTTCAGAAAGGGTCAATTCAATATAATAAACTAGCATTTATTATAAAATCTCAGAGATCTTATAAAAAAATTAAAATTAACTTAAGAGATTATTTATTTAAGAACCAATTTTAAAAGCTGATAAGGAACACAAAAGTATGGTTTCTGAAGCTAGTTTGGAGTAGTCTATAATATTTAGAATTTTATGCTTGAAAAATGTAAACTGTAGCATTTATGCTAAATAAAGAAATTAACTAACTAAGTAACTGGATTCCTGTCGGAGTAAGGGTTCCTCATCAAAACTAGAGAAATCAAGGTTCCATCTGGAGTACCGCAGGGCTCACATCTTGACCCTTTACTCTTTAATGTCTACATAAATGGCATACATGAATGTTTCGATAATAGCTATTTTCTTTTATTTGCTGATGATTTGAAGTTTTTCACGAGAGTTGGGAGTGTTGACAATTGTCTGGGGCTTCAAAAGACTAGTAATTTGGTGCGATCAAAACAAGATGGAATTGAATTCCAAAAATATCACTCTGTAGTTTTCAGTAGGGGAAGAACTTTTAGTTTTAACTATAATATCAACAATATTCCTCTTGAAAGTGTTTCCCAGATCAGGGTATTGTTCTGGATAGTCAGTCAGTTGAGTTTCGTACCCCACAATACATCTATTATCTCTAAATCTTTACAAACGTTAAAATTCATGAAGCACTGGGTATTTTTGTGTCAAAGTTCTTTATTTTGCATTGGTTCGTCCTTGGTGGACCTTGTGTTTGATCACCTTACTACAATGTTCATATCCAGGCTCTGGAGAGGGTATCCGAATTTCGATGGTTTTGCGGGGTATCTCCCTTATTACTGAAGATAGAGAGATGCTGTTTTCGCAACACTGTGCTACTTTTTTGGAAAACCAAAGACGCCACAAACAAATTTTTCCTAGCCCTTTTCGTTTTTGAGATACAGGGTGAAATTGAAAATTTTGCGTTTTCAGGTACCCCTCGTATCTCGATGGCCTGGCAACTTACCGAAAAGGTGAAAACTAACATCGATAGAGTTTTTTGCGTAGAATCCAGTGACGTAGTCAGTTTTTGTTCAGCTACCATCGTTTTCGAGGTACAGACTAAAGTTGGGTCTTTTTAAATGGGATACCCTGTATATTTTTTAATATTTGGTTTCCGCTCATTTTTAACTTCTCAAAAATATATAACACTTGATATTTGTTTCAATCCGGTATCGACAATTAAGTCAATTTAATGAAATTTTAATCTGTTTTTCTAGTAGGCCATGAAAATTGTGTGTTAATTTTATAAATAAGAATTATCTGTACCAAAGTTTGTTATAATATCATAATTAAACAATAAATCAGTAAACAAAGATACATACTTACTATTTAGTATTTACCCTGGACAACAATAATAATATTAATATTTCAAATTATGCCTATCGTTCCTAATAGGGTTCAATTGTGTCCAAAATTTGCTTGTAATAAAAAAGCATATTATTGCAGCAAGTCTGTAACATGCAAGATACGATGTCCCTAAATTTCCAATAAAATTAATTATAATTAAAGTATTTGAAAAGTAGAATAGCAGTTTTGTTGATAAGTGATAAGAATCTTTTACATCGCCCTGTATCATAAAAGAATTCAATTTAATATATTTTGAACATGTCGTTCTATACTCTATATACCCAGAACGAAGACAGCTCGAAAAGAGAACACTTTCAAGAATAAAAGTAAATCAGATCAATCACGGATCATTCAAAGTACCGCGACCGAAATCATATTACAAAGAAAATCGAGAAACTGAAGAGATTAATATTTTAGCTGCCGTTGCAATCAATCCGTCAACTTCCTGTCAAAAAGTCGAGGATGAAGTGGGAGTACCTAAGTCAGCAGTGCAGACTATTCTAAAATAATACCATTTCAAACCATACAAATATAAATTAGTGCACCATTTGCACCCGGGAGATGCACAGCGTCGCATAGATTTCTGCAATTGGTACATTCATATGACTAATACCGAAATAAATTTCGAAAGAAGTTATATGGTCTGACGAGGCATATATCTCAAGTGCAGGTATTCTGAATTGACACAATAATAGATACTGGTCCAAAGAAAATGAACACGTTATATTTCCATGCGAACACAAGCGTGTCCTGCTTTATCCTTGGCACAAAAATAAGGTATGTCATTTATAACGGTAGTCTTACTAGAAACCGATACGTAGGGATACTGGAAAATACGCTTCCTGATTTCTTAAATAATATTCCTTTGGCACAATTACAAAATATTTTCTTCAGCAAGATGCACGGACTGTTAATATCTTTTTAGAAAATTAATTTCCAGGTCGCTGAATTGGTACAAATGGGGCTGTAAGAAGGCCGCCTAGGTCGACAGATTTGTCGGTCCTAGACTTTTTTCTATGGGGATATCTTGAAGCCATCATCTACCAAAGGCAACACCACACGATCGAAGATCTACAAAACGACAAAGCCTTTAGATATTTACAAGCTCGCCAAGTGATGACCACTAAGAAGAATAAGAAAGATGTGTGATATGTGTATAAGGTATAATGGGGAACAGTTCGAACAGTATCTGTAATATCTACACCCTGCATAGCCTTTTTTCTAATTTAGTCAATAGTATTTGACAGAATACAATTTTATTGTCAACCTTAGAAAAATAGTTAAATTATCGTCATATGTATATATTTTTAGTTTATAATATGTGTTTTTAGTAGATTTCTTAGATGTTTGTGTGTTTCCCTAACATAAAAATTAAATAGTATGGATCTTTGTTAACTGATTTATTATTTAATAATGATATTACAACAAACTTTGGTACATATAATTCAGATTTAGAAAATTAACACACAATTTTCATGGCCTCACTTACCGAAAAGGTTTTCACCTTTTCGGTAAGTTACCAGGCCATCGAGACACGAGGGCTACCTAAAAACACAAAATTTTTAATTTCACCCTGTATCTCAAAAAGGAAGTGGGCTAGAAAAAATTTGTTTGTGGCTTCTTTGGTTTCACAAAAAAGTAGCAGTGTTGCGAAAACCGCATCTCTCTATCTTCAGTAATAAGGGAGATACCCCGCAAAACTATCGAAATTCGGATACCCTGTACAAATTTCTCAAATTCATTGTTTAAACAAAATCGGCAAGTAATGTAAATTACTCTCAACGGGAGCTCGAGCTTAGCCTCAGCACTCTCCAAATTCGCCGGGTGCATAAAGATTTAACATTCTCTTATGACTTGCTCCATAGTAGTAGTTTTTGCCCTGCACTTTTAAGTAACATTCAACTTCATGTCCCACTCATTTTACACTCTGCCCATAGGACTAATTATGGCTAATTCCTACCAATTGAGCTTAGACTGTTTCACAAATCGTGCTTCTTTTAAGAACCAAATAGAATGCTGTCTGTAATTTGTTCAGTGATTTCGTTTTGTTCAATTCAATGCTCGATATCATTCTCTTTTTGATTGTATTAAGTTTCTAAATTTTAGATTACTAGTAATATTTATATAATTTCTTTAGTCAATGTATAGTAAGTTAGGTATCAATATTTTATATTTTACAAGCTCCATTTATATTGGGTTATCGCCCTTAGATAAGTAAATAAACCTAATCAAATGTTTTTAAAGATATCACTATTACCTGCATTATTTTGTTCATGAAAATGTATACGGAATGAAAAGGACTTGTATCCAAAACAACTTTACAATATTTGGAATTGTCTATCAGATTACTGTTATTATTACTTTAATTATTGTTGACATTCACGGCTACTTGATATTGGAATATACCTAAACAACTATAGCATTATCTTTAAGTTACATTTAAAACTTTAAGTAAGATTACTTCAGAATCTGTTGGATTTAGGTATATGATGTGTTACATAAAATATGTTAGAACTTAGCAATGGATAAAAAAATGAATTTGTATATAAAGCATCCTATAATTTTTTGAACTACCCTGCATACTATTAGGTTTAGCTAGTTTTCTAATATCTGTGCAAAAAAGGTATACAAGAAGTCCTAGAAGCTCATGTATTTTAATTTTTTTGTAGTAATAGAAATAAATAAGGGGGTAGGCATTATATATGATAACTCTGTACCTAAACAAGGTCTCTGTAAATTCCGTTCCAATATTTGGAATTGCTATTCTATACATGTAAATATTTTTTTTTAAATAATACAAACAAGGATCTGGAAAGCATATATACATTCTGAACAGATCTACACAACTGGGACCAAATACTAATTCCTTATTAGCTAGAATATTAGTAATTGTTTTATTATATATACACTTTTTTATATAAACTCAAATAAAGACCTAACCAGGGCCTACCAAAAAAACAGTCTGATATTTAGAACTTCATTACATACAAAATTATACGTCCAATAGAAATAAAAAACTAAAAAATACATGAAGCAAGTTTTTAAATTTTGATTCTAGCTATACTATTATATTATTAACAATATACAGAAACTTTTCTTAATATTTCCATGTGTAAAACCACCCTCCAAATATTTGAATGGGATTTCAGGACACCCTTAAAAGGGGTAAAAATAAAAAATAACAATCATGCATCATATGTTTTCATATCCCTTTCAAAAGATTTCTTGCCCCGACTTTAAAGAAACACACGTCATAAATTCCAACCTTAGGGATCTTTGTCATCATTAGTTGTGCCCTGTCCATCGGGGTTAGGTCTACAATCTGAGAAATTTGTTATGACACTAGTTCCACTACTGCCACTAATGGCATTATCACTAACACCACCATTACTGTTTATATCAATATTTAACAGGCCACTATTTGGCATTGAACCTCCAGCTCCGTACAGCTGCTGGAATACCTGCGGGTCGAACATGTTAGCAGCTGTTATGTTGGGTCTGGAGTGTTGTTCCAAATCCTTGAACACGTCTTGAATATCGTTTACGTCATTTGAGGCGGTCGAACATCCAGATACATAACGATTTGAAAATGGCTGGTTCGCATCGGCTGTTATAAGACTGAGTTTTTCCAACAAGGAATCGATACGGTGCTTACCTAAAAAAGACGTATTTGAAAACAAAATAGGTTTATTTACGTATTTATTAACTCAACATATGAACATTACCAAATAAAATTTCTTGTTTTGGGGCTTTAAGAGTTATGTGTAGAGTGTTATGATTCCAATCAATTTATCTCAGAAATTATCGTATTAAGGGCTAGTATTTTCATCTCCATATAACAATCTTTTCCAAAGTAAATATTTGAAGAATAAAGTTATATGTGGATGCAAATACTGGCCCTAAGCAAAATAATCAGCAGGACTCTTTTTATTTAGGATATTCTCACCATTCATATAGTTGCTATAACTGCAATATTTTGGTAGATATTGACAAAAAACGGATTTTTGCCAATGTTTGCAATTTTTTTTAACTTACAGAGGGCCTAATAACATAAACTTCGGCTAGTTAAAAGAAACACTGAAAATAAGACACATACAACTCATCTACTAAATATAATTCAAATTCATCATTATACTAAATTGTTAATTACCTTACCTACCTTTAACTAGCTGTGTATCAGAAAATAATGACCCAGAGGTACTTGAAGCAGTCAAGTTGCCAATATCTTGTCTCTCTGTCAATAGACCAGAGCTGCCCGATTTTAACTTATCTTTGTCTATGTCTTGATTACCTACGATATCTCGACATTGTTCCCAGATCTGCTGACTTGTTCCAGGTTGCGAATCGACAGACAAAATTTGTGATGTACTAGATTTGTCTTTTTGTTCCGGTTTACGGTTATTTTGATCAATATTAAGCTTCCTCGCTTCTTCCTCAAAATTTATTAAATCAAAATCCTCTTCAATACAAATGCTGTTAATATCATGTTCGAATTCTTCAGTGATGTCATCATTGGATCCCTCAGTATCCTCACTAACAACTTCAGATAACCTACAATTGTTACTAACATTATCCATGTAAAATTGAATGAATTGGGAAACTAACAGCACTATAGATTGTGTTGAAAATCAATAATCATATATCTTAGAATTAGTATCGCCATCTATGTTTATAAAATGTAAGATTTATAGTTTATCTGTACTCTGTACTGCGCGCCACCACACGGAGACTGTTAAAAATAGTCCAGTAAATATATTTCAACAAGTAGCACGTTGTTTTGTTGCCGGTCAGTTTTTAACAAGTTTAATTAAAACTTCCGAGATAAAAAACTCTGTTTTCTATCAGGTTATGGGCCCAGGATGCCTAATTCACTACGGGAAGTGTATGGAAGTTTTTAGTGTGTAAAAACGTCGGTTTTTTCGTTTGTAAACGTAAATTGAATACAAAACATGGCCAACTATTTGCCAAGCGTTCCTAAGTTGCTCGGGCGCGAAAACTATGAGGAATGGGCTTTCGCAGTGGAAAATTTCCTTGTGCTTGAGGGCTTAAATGACTTAAAGGTACTGAATCTGACACTACGCTGGTGGCAAAAGCCAAAGCAAAATTAATACTTACGTTGGATGCAAGCTTATATGTGCATGTGAGAAGTGCAGTTACTGCTAAAGAAATTTGGGATACCCTCCAACAGCTGTATGCAGACAAGGGTTTCACCCGAAAAATAAGTTTGTTACGTAACTTAATAAGCAGAGATCATTTAAAGGTGGGCCGTTCAAAAAGAGCAGTAGTACCACAGAAAAAAGCAAAGTTAGGTGTTACAGATGCAAGGGTTTAGGTCATTATATGAATAAGTGTCCTAAGGGCAGCAGTGAAAGCTTCGATGATGACAGTTTGAAGTCAAATGACAAAAGAAAAGGTGTCAGTGCTCTGAGTGCAGTTTTTAAGAGCGGAGAGTTTAGCAGCAGTGACTGGTATATTGACTCGAGGGCTAGTCATCATGTTACATGCAGACAGGACTGGATGAGTGACTTTCAAGATGCGGTGGAACCAAGGGAAATTACCATAGCTGATCAAACTAAACTACCAGTGTTAGGCACAGGAGACATTCAACTTATAACCATTGTAGATGAGGAAAAGCATGATATAGTGATCAGAAATGCTTTATACGTACCAGGAGTGACAACGAATTTATTATCCATAGGACAGATGATCAAAAATGGAAACAAAGTTCAATTTTGTGAAAAAAATTGCAAGATTGCCATAGCTCAGTTTACTGATAATGTCTATAAGTTGGATTGGTGTTCGTCAAAAGGTAGTGAAGTGTGTCATGTGATGAAGGCAACAGATGCAGTTTTGAATCTGGCAGTTTCAAAAGAGGTATGGCATCGTAGATTAGCACACTTAAATTTTCAAGACCTAACAGCCATGAAAAATCATAATTCAGTTAAAGGTTTGCAGAGTATGACAGGGAGTGTCTGTGCAAATAAATTTTGTATAACTTGTTGTGAAGGCAAATAGTCAGTCATTTAGACATGAAGGTCAACGGGCTAAAATACCATTGGAAGTAGTGCATACTGACCTATGTGGACCCATGGAGGAAGTTTCCTTAGGAGGATCCAGATATTTCCTACTCCTTGAAGATGATTTTAGTAGGTATGCATATGTCTATTTTTTGAGAACCAAAGATGAAGCACTGGGATACTTTAAAGAGTTTAAACAGCTAGTAGAAACACAAATTGGGCTTAAAGTGAAGTGTTTAAGATCGGATAATGGTGGGGAATTTTGTGGGGCTGTTTTTGAGCAGTATCTCAAGAAAGAGGGAATTGTACACCAAAAGACCAATCCTTATACACCCCAACAAAATGGCATAAGCGAACGTATGAATCGAACCATCATCGAAAAAGCTAGATGTTTGCTGTTCGAAGCTAATTTGCCAAAAATGTTTTGGGCTGAGGCCATTAATACAGCCATATATTTAAGAAACAGGTGTATTGCTAAAGGTTTAGGCTACAAAACACCATATGAGCTTTGGCATGAAAAGAAGCCTGATATCAGCCACATTAGAATATTTGGGAGTGAAGCGATGGTAGATACACCCAAAGTCAAAAGACAAAAGTTCAATAAGAAGTCTAAGAAAATGATATTTGTAGGTTTTTCTGACCAAATTAAAGGATATAGACTATTTGATCCAACGCAAAGATCAATAATCACTAACCGTGATGTCATTTTTAATGAAAATATATCAAAAAGTTTCCAAGCTCTCGATTTAAACAGTACAAACTTTGAAATACCAGAAGAGACACCAGAGTTAGTGGGGGACTCAGTGTGGGATATGAGTGAAAACGAATCAAATGAACAGTTTTTGGATGACTCATATAACCCAGATGAAGATATATCATCAGAGTCTGATCTCGATATTTCAAATGACTCTTTAAATGAGCCCTTGACAGTCAGAAAATCCACTAGAGAGCGGAAACCAACACGTTTCAATGATTATGTCACATATGCCTGCAAAGTAGATGTCAACTTAGAAAATGTTCCACTTAGTGTCTCTGATGCACTCTCACGACCTGATGGACAGCTGTGGCAGCAAACAATTGAAGACGAGCTAGCCTCATTTGAAGAGAATGATGCCTGGGAAGTTGTTTCGAGGCCAGGGAATGCAAGTGTGGTGCAGTGCAAGTGGGTTTTCAAAAAGAAATATGATAGTGAAGGTAATATACGTTACAAATGTAGGTTAGTGGCAAAGGGCTTCACTCAGAGGCCTGGAATCGACTTTGATGAAAATTTTTCACCAGTAGTTAAACATTCTACACTTCGTTTGTTAATAGCATTGTCAGTTCATTTAGATTTACATATTACACACTTAGATGTGACAACAAATGGCTCTTTAAAAGAAACTGTCTACATGACGCAGCCTGAAGGCTATAAAAAATGTATGAATAAAGACCAAGTGTTCAAATTAAAGAGAGCCATTTATGGATTAAAGCAGTCGTCAAGAGTGTGGTATGAGAAAGTGGAAAATGTACTACTTTCATTAGAATATAAGAAATCCAAGTATGAACCTTGTGTGTTTTTGAAATGTAAAAATAATATTAAGACTTTTATAGCCATATATGTTGATGATTTTTTCATTTTTTCAAACTGTCATGATGAAACGAATTTTTTGAAAGATAAATTGAGTTCAGAATTTAAGATTAAAGATTTGTGTGAAATGAAACAGTGTTTAGGTATGAGAGTTAGCATTAACAAAGCCAACAAAACGATAACCTTAGATCAGGAACAGTATATAAATGAGCTGTTGTTGCGTTTCAACATGACAAACTGCAAGTCTATGAGTACACCTATGGAAAGTAATTTAAAGCTGAGCAAAGGTAAAGCTCAAGAAACTGAAAAGTTTCCCTATCAACAACTTATAGGGAGTCTAATGTACTTAGCTGTACTCACTAGGCCAGATATTTCTTATAGTATTAGTTATCTGAGTCAATTCAATAATTGCTTTGATGAAACGCATTGGAAATGTGCCAAAAGAGTGTTACGTTATTTACATAGGACTAAGAGTAAGGGATTAGTATTTAGAAAATCAGACACTCTTGAACTAGAAGGTTTTGTCGATGCTGATTGGGCGGCAAATATTGTAGACCGCAAGTCATATAGTGGTTTTTGCTACAAGCTTTCTAAGTCAATAGTGTCATGGGAAAGTAGAAAGCAGTGTTCAGTCGCACTGTCAAGCACAGAGGCTGAATATGTTGCACTTTCAGAAGCTTCTAAAGAAGCTGTCTATCTTCGCAATTTGTTTGGTGAGTTGACTGGAGGCTATGCCTGTTTAACGACAATCAAAGTGCACAAAAATTGTGTTTAAATCCTGGCCTCCATAAACGTGCCAAGCACATTGACATTAGATATCATTTTGTTCGGGACATTGTTTCTGATAAACTGCTTTCCATTAAGTATCTGCGAACAGATGATATGCCTGCGGACATATTTACTAAGAGTCTATGTTCAATTAAACATAAAAAGTTTTGTTTAGATTTAGGAATTTCAAATGTTGAAATATCATTATTGAGTGGGGGTGTTGAAAATCAATAATGATATATCTTAGAATAAGTATCGCCATCTATGTTTATAAAATGTAAGATTTACAGTTTCTCTGTACTCTGTACTGCGCGCCACCACACGGTGACTGTTAAAAATAGTCCAGTAAATATATTTCAACAAGTAGCACGTTGTTTTTTTGCCGGTCAGTTTTTTAACAAGTTTAATTAAAACTTCCGTGATAAAAAACTCTGTTTTCTATCAGATTGTACATAAAAATAAATAAATAAATCAATAAACAAATAAAAAATAAATCCTATAAAACACAAAATGTAACCTAAAAATATTGTATATTTTCTTCTTGAACTGTAAAGACGTTGGCGACCGTCGCTCGCAAAAGGCCATGTAAAGGAATTACCAGAAATAAAACATATAGGGTGTTTAAACTTTAAATTGCGAGAAATATAGAATGTATTTCAAATTTGGAAACTATACAAGACTAGTCACACCGACTAATTTTTCACTTACTTAATGACAACAAATTATATTATATAATCTATATTCATTATTGCAATAATATAACAAAAACTAATATTGTTATTATTAATTTATTCCCAACCAGCTATAATAGTTTATTACAGGGAAAATAAACTAAATTAAAAATAATAAAAGAAAGCAAATATTCATAATACAAAGAGAACTACAAGGAATAGGTACTATTAAAATGTAAAAAAATGTTTAACATCAAAAACAACAAATAATAGAAATAGAGTGGAAACTCTCACGGCTTTGGTCAATTAAGAAATCATGATTCTTGGGGTTAGACCGTGTCACATTAGAATTACTATCCGAAGTTTCGCCTTCGATTGCACGGGAATTTTCAGGAATCTTTACTCCCCGAGATTTGAACACCGAATGAGTTCCGAGAGATTCAGGACAATTAGACCGAAACCCGCATTTTTCTATTGAAATTT
Organism: Kuschelorhynchus macadamiae; assembly: GCA_030620095.1. Lineage (NCBI taxonomy): Eukaryota > Metazoa > Arthropoda > Insecta > Coleoptera > Curculionidae > Kuschelorhynchus > Kuschelorhynchus macadamiae. The sequence goes on along the minus strand of JAUTXW010005202.1, from coordinate 106,289 downwards.
TTTGTAGGTTTAAATATTTCAATAGTTTCTCTAATTTCTCGTTTATAAAATCCTGGAACCGATGTTAGAACCTTGGTTTCCTTTACATTTATAGTATGGCCAGTGGTATGCTGGTGTTCAGCTACAGCAGATTGAATACCATTCGTTTCTTTTTAATACATTGTTCATGTTCCTTAAGTCTAGTTGATATTGAGCGTCCTGTTTTTCCCATATACATTTTTCCACAGGAGCAAGGAATTTTATATACTCTTTCTGTTTGGAAAGGTACAATATCTTTCGGGGATCGCAAGCATTGTCCAATCTTCTTATGTGTATTGAAGATTATACATATGTTGGACCGCAGAAGTAATTATCTTATTTTGTGTGTAGTGCCATGTATGTAGAGAAGAAGAACCACACTACCTAATGGTGGCTCCTTATCATTTTCATTTGGCGGAGTTGGATTACTATATTTTTTAATTGAACGCGTAATATCTTCAATGCAACAGCCATTTGCTCTGAGAGCCTCGGTCAGTTTCGAAATTGCTCTGAATACTAGTGAGTTAATAACCGATTTCTTTTGTGCTGAATGGTGATGGGAATTTGCATTCAAGTATCTATTTGAACGCGTCAGTTTTCTATATACAGAATGTCCTAATCTACCATTTTCCTTCCTTTAAACACATACATCTAGAAAGGGAATCGTTACATTAGATTCAATTTCCATCGTCAACTTGTTATTATGATGTTGTTGCTTAGGTGGTCCAGAAATATGAGGAGATTATCCTGTCCATGAGGCCAAACAACAAAATATCATTTACATATCTGAACCAGTGTTTTGGATTTAGTGGAGTGGATGTTAGGGCAATATCCTCAAAAGCTTCCATACAAATATTCACTACCACAGGTGATCCCATAGCTGCCCCTGAGGTTTGTTCATAAAAAGTTCCTTGAAAAATGAAATAAGTAGATGTAAGACAATCTTCCACAAGGTCTATTAAATTCTTATCAAGATTATCATGATCCAATATGTCTGATATAATGGAAATTGAGTCGTTGACGTGATGTAGAATCACTGTACACAAAATTGGAAGGCGAAACGTCGGGTAGTAATTCAAATTTGACACCATCTAATCCCAAGAATCATGATTTCTTAGTAATAGAAGTACATACATTTTTAACTCACTATTCCAGGAAAAAGATTTTAAGTCCTTTCTTCTCCAGATTATTTATTCCCTTGATTTTCTTTGGTAAATTATTATAGGTGATAATGCCAGTGTATAGAATTGACCGTTTTCCAAAATTACTTTTTATTAATAATGTCTGTAAATCGTCTGTTTGTCTAGTATGGTGATGGTGTATTGTATTTGCCTTATATAATGTGATATTTGTGTGTTTTATTTTAAGATTTGTAGAATGAATGAATATACAAACTTTTAATTTCTAAAGCCCTTATATATAAATTGGATGATAAATATTGTGTGTTTTATTTTATTTTTTTAAGATTTAAATTACTATAGAATAAACTAATGAAAAATTTAAAAAAGTTAAAGGTATATAATATCATATTATATATATATATATATATATATATATATATATATATATATATATATATATATATAATATAAGATCAAAGTGTTTATTTTCTTTTAATTTCTTAAAAACTATAATTAAAAAATACTTTAACCGATTACTACCTACTGCACCCGGCTGTCATTCTGTCAAAATTCGAAAGGACATCAAGTTTTCCAACATGCATTTTACAACACTTTTATTTTGGTTTATATAAATTTGATTTATGCAACCATGTCTGTTACTAAAATACCCATCTAATGAGTAGTACGCCTTCGTTTCAAAAGATTGATGTTACTGATGCACCCAGAAGGGTAGTTATGGCGGTCCGAGTTCAGCTCAAATAAGTCACTGTTATTCCTGACAAACAGGCAACCCGTCAGTACACGCAGTCTGACGTTTTTCAAAGTAAAAAATAATTCTCACACGCTGCTTTTGTGAAACAAATACTCTATCCACCCCCACTGCCAATCCAAAAAACACAACAAGGTACCATAATAAACCTGCAGTAGTACATCATGCAAAAAGTCACACTTCACTGTATTGATCTATTAAAATATATTAACAGTATCTGATAGCTGTTGAAACCCATCAAAAGAAGGAGCAACTGCAATTGATCTATTAAAATAAGAAAATTGTTTTGTCGGAGTTAAGAAATAATGTGGTTGTGAGCACATAAAATTGCCATTTGCTGAATAACTTCTCTCCTAGATTAAACCAGCTGCTCCCTTATAACCTCGGCTATATTGCACAAATGGATGACAATGTCTTTCATAGGAACATCAAAGAACATAGCAGCCACTTTTTTTCCACTGCCCGATTGGAACCTATATTAACAGCAAGAGAGAATACCATTCTCCTGCAAAAAGTTAAGCGAACATAGATAACCTTTTCAAATAACTGGAAGACTACAATTAATAAGCATATCGGTCTATAATTATTTACACAGTTTCAGACAATAACCACAAATATTGTTATAATTTTTGCTAATTTTAGACTATGTGAACTTTGCTGAAAGGACTGGTTAATTAAACCGCAAAGTGGTTGAAGGAGACTGGAAATGGAATAACATTTATTTTTTTATTATTTATTAATTAATAAACAGGAAACACTATTAAAAAGTTATAATCTATAAAATTAACAAAAAAATATGTGTATGTACATACCTAGAAAGAAAAAATAATATACAAATCATCACGCTTAACTAATGGAAAGCAAATATGCTACTGGTTTGGTAACTTGCTTTTTGAGCAGATTTATAGAAGGAGTATTGTTCAGAAAGTTCAAGGATTTTACCAATGGTTAATAAGTACCATAGATAGCCAAAAATACATCATGTCTCTGTAAGTTACATCTTGGAAGTTTCAACTGGATGTCACTTAGCAAGAGTGGATAGTCAATGAGATCATTTACTATTTTATATATGAAGCTAAAATCTGTCAAACTTCTTCTGTCATCTAATGACCGGATATGTAGCGCTCATGACGTCAGAAACAGTAAAATTATAGCATCTCTCAGAAAATCGAGGACATTTTTCCGAAAAATTAACATTATTTTGAATTTATTAGTTACACCTGGAACACAATGAAAGTTTCGTAAACGTTTAAAGTAAAAGCTAAGCAACAAAAACAGTTATGATACACAACTGGATAAAAAATATAATTTTGGAGTTTGAAATAAATATGACGTATTTCAAAAAAAAAATGGCCACCGAAACACTGAAAACACACATAGAAAAATAACATTTGAATAAACGTTTGGCGTAATTTACATTGTGTTCGACCCCTTAAAAAGGAGTAATTTTTAATCTGCAAATGACAAAACACTCATAATAACTGCGGTTTTTGACATCACAAACTTTGAATTTGAAATGAGATATTTAAAATTCTGACAAAGTTCAAATTCCATTTGTTTCATCCGTTTATTGAACTAAGGTTTATAACCCTATTGTTTATACTTATGTTTTTCTATTTGCCACCATTTTTTTCTTAGAGTAATGTAAAAATAATGATTCCCCTTTTAATAAACAAATAAATAGCATTATTACCTTAATCGAAGCCTTTGGGTAATTTCATCAAGCTCTGTGAATTTTCTCTTAAGAGCTCTGCTCAAAACTTCATTACATTCCACATCTTCAGAAACCTGAAGTGGAAGTAATGAAGTGGAATTTACGCTGTCCACAATTTTTGCGTTCTGACTAGTTCCTTTTTCTAATTTTTCTAGGGGATTAACGTGAATCTAAAACAAATACATACTTATGTGGGTATTTATTAAATTTCCTTAGCATATACGAAATAAAATTTCCTTTTTTTTACGTTTTAATTTTAAACTTAATCATAACTGCCTTTTTGTTGTGGAAAAGGCTAGAAAGTTCAAAATTAAGTATTGTTAGAAACTTAATAAATTAAGGATTTTGAGAGGTTGTATAATTTAAAATATCTGACTTATAGTCCAGTTTCTTAAGGTTCAAACTTAGGGAAAATTAAGGTCATTTTTTTTTATTGCAGCTCTTTGAAAGCTTTTCTGAACCTCTTCACAATTTTCTCGAAAACTAAATAAATTCATTTATTTACATAATTGCTCTGTAATATTTTGACTAATATTGGCAAAGAAAAATAATTTTTAGCAATTTTTTTGCATTTTGCTAAACTTCCAAAGGGCGAGTGTAAACTTTTGGTTAGGCCAATAGAGCTCTCGAAGAGCTAGAATTTTATAAAATCTTGCTTCCTAATTTTCGTGAGGACTGGCCAAAAAACAGTGATGTTAATTGATTGTAATATTTCTTATTACATCACTTTTTAACTCAGCATAATATTAAACTTTTGTTGTCACAGGCAGATTGTTTTCGTTCTCTCAAGACCAGAGAAAAAACCAAGATAGAAAGGCCAAGTTTGTTTCGGCCTAGACCAAATTGTTTAAGTTTTAAAGGCTTTCAAAACCCTAAGTTGTACATTTCAAATGAATATCTTAAATATTTGAAAATGGCTGCAACGTTTCTTATATAAAATATAACTATAATTTTGAATGGAATTTAAAACCACAATAAACACTATTTAAAATCAGGACATTTTTGCAGCCTTATTTCCATTTCTCTAAAACTAACTGAGATATATGCAGCTTTTACTTTTGGCTGCAGCACATTATACACTGCACTGCAAAATTAACTGGACAAACAAAATTGTGTTCAAATTCAATCTTAAACAACTTTTAAGTTTTTCCATCAATTTCGATCAGTTTTTATCAAGTTGCAGGGGCTTCCATGTTCATCATTTTCCTTAATCGATTTTAAGAAAAGTTTAAGTGTGTAAGTAGACAATTTTATTTGTAAAGTGGGCTTGTTCTTTCTGTTATGACAGTTTCCGTGGCTTGTCAAACAACGAAAGGCTAGCCCTCCTGGCAGCACAATATGCGATGCGATACAAGACATACATACATAGAAGACCAGGGAAAGGGAAGACTGAGAGCCACAAATGCAGTTGAAGATCGATTTCTTCGACTTTAAGTTCTACGAGAGCGAATGGCTCCTGCTCCCGTTTTGGCCAGAAGACTTGCAGATGTTCATGGTACCTTAGTTTCACCTCATACTGTATGCAGAAGGTTGAGAGAACAAAATCTATCCTCTCGTATACCTGCTACAGGTCCTTTATTAAATGCAGGTCATCGACGCTGGCGCCTGGAATTTTGTCGAGCTCATGCAAATTGGGACATGGACGATTGGCGAAACGTTCTTTTTACGGACGAGAAGACCCGGGGAACGATATGCTCAATGTTTTTCTCCCCTAGAAGACAATTTGATGGCGGTAAGATGATGGTATGAGGCAGCATTTCCTTGGAAGCCCCCCACAAACCTTGTTACGCTTCAGGCAGGTAGAATGAACGCAGATATATACATTAGGCAGTGTTTGGAAGAACATGTGCTTCCTTATATCCCATCTATAGGAGGAAATTTCGTCCTAATGCAAATGCAAGATAATACTCGTCTGCCAGAAAGAATGAGAGCTGTTATTCAAGCTTGGGGAGGAAATCCTAGGTTTTGAAACGCAATCTGAATACTGTAATATTGCTGATGTAATTCTTCAAATGTTCGTTGTTATTTAAAGAATTATTGCATAGTTTTTTGTAAAAATGTCTTATTCCTTTAACAATTCAGATATTGATTTGACTCAAAAAACAAGTTGTTGATAAGATATGGGTTTAAAAATATCCGACAAAGAAACATCATTCAGGTAAAAAAAATTATTTACAGGAAATTCAGAAATGTATGTCAAAATGCAATTTTTGGTTCTACCCTGTATATCACTATATCCATTTAAACTTTTCCTAAAATCGATTAATAAAAATTATGAACATGGAAGCTCCTGCGACTTGACAAAAAATGATCGAAATTGATGGCAAAACCTAAAAGTTATTTAAGATTGAATTTGAATACAATTTTTTTGTCCGGTTAATTTTGTAGCGCAGTGTACCTAGCAACACTATAAACCCAAGTACAATAGTCCTGGAAATACACCAGCTCAAAAAACACGCGGCTAATACTTTTCTCAGAAAATGAATAGTTGGTAAACAAGTTCAGCAAAAAAATTAAATGAGCTTGCTATAATTTAGGAACACACAGATAGTGTTGATAATAAATCAGAACCCAATCCTATAACTATTAACAAAGAAAATACTAATAAATCACTCACATTAATCTGACCATTGCACTTGCCAGAAAAATCAACAATGTTGAACCATCCCTGAACGTTTGGCAATCCTACCGACAACACGCTTAGATCTAAAGCTGCAAATCCTAAAACTATATCAGTCTGGAGGTTAGGCTGTAAAACTGCATTTGTACATTTTTTCCATACTTTAAATATTAACCGTTTCTGGCCCTGTAATAAAATAATTGAATTGAACAAAGAAAATTAATGCTGTAAAAGTAACTAATAACACTGGGGAACAAATTTCAACTTTATTTTTTGTTTATTGAACAAAATTTATTTATTTTTAGATTCAACTACACCGAATTAAATAACTAAAAAGTACCTATTAAAGAATTTTAATTTATAGGCATATACAACGAACATACAAAATACAGATAACAATATATTGTTGCTTGCTATTTTACCTAATAACTCTTTTCTATGTTTGAAATATCCTGGTGGAACCTCTCACCGTGCTAGTCAGCACCACAATTTTTCGTAAAGTAATCCAGAGGAGAATCCAGGAAATAAATTTTCAACAACATATTACACATTTTGGTAACACAAAAGTGTTCAGGTCTTTATAGTTTTCTGTTTTTATGTTTTCCAAAAAATTTGCTGCAACCATTTTAAAGGCATTCCAAGCGTCTCTTCCCTGGCCTTCAAATATGGAATCGAACTACGCATCTCCGAAAAGTTTCCTAATCTGGGGATGTACAAATATTTCCTCTTTAATTTTAGCGTCACAGATTCTAGGGCACGTTTCTTTTAAAGAACTAATAGCATGGCCTTCACAAAGTTTTTCATAAGTCCCAGTTTTATAAGTGGCATGATGGTAATAAAATCTTTTCAGTGGTAACTAATAGCGCGCTGGTTACATTTTTCTTTCCTGACTCAAAATACTCTCTCGGTAACCGACTGTGCCATTCGCAGAGGAACCAGCAGCATTCCAAACCAAAATCGTCAGAACTTTCAAGTCACAAATTTGCCATGTATATCTTTTATACAGGGTCTTCACTAACATTTTCAAATTGCTATATGTTTCTTTCATGTAGACTGCATGACCAGTTGGGAATGAAGGCAACTTATTTCCATTATGGAGTAATACACCTTTAAAGCTGCCATTAATTCCTCAGTGTCCCTACAGGCTACCAAATTGTTTTCCATGTTTAAAAATTTTTTACTTCATCTAAAAGTAAATTCCATCGTTCAATCGAAAAGCCAATAGTTCTGCTTTTCTCTTGGGTAATTCTAAATCCCTTATAAGGTCACTTAACTCTCTTTGACTTATTATGTAAGGCTTTTTACTGAGAAGTTCACAGACAAAATCGGATTCTTGCGAGGTTGATGGACCGGCGAAATTTTCCGGTGTCAAGCAAAAGCAACAGTCAGAGTAACGTGGTCTTTTGGTTCTCACCAGATCTCAGGAATAGCGAAGGGCAGCTTATGCTTTTTTCCACTTAGCCAGCCACGAATATAGGACGCACATTGATTGCAGCAATTATGGGGAGCCCAATTTTTATCCTTTGCAGCCAAAATACAAGTGGTAAGCCTTTCTTATTAAAGTGATAAAAGTACGTCTTTATTTTACAAAAGTCAGTTCACCACACACAAAAATGATCAGGCTTATTTACACAGACCCGCGACATGTTGCTCAAAACTCTTTAATTTCTCAAATATGAACAGCTGCGATGAACTGGTGGTTGAAATACAACTAACTAACAATTTAGGATTCATGTTACATGTATTTAAACTCCTTATAAAGTACATCTGGTATAATAAATCCAGGTATTTCTCTTTTAATGATCGAATATTCCCATACATTAGGGGCAGGTAGGTAAAGTATTATAATAAGCATGGACCTCTAAAACCAGAGCCAACTGAAGCTTGTGCAAGACAGATTATTAATTAGTATAATAAAATAAGTAAGATTTTGCTATTTTGATCTTAGAAACATTTTTGCTGTTCCCCAGTGTAAGAGAATGTTAACTGTCAATCGATTTTTTTATTTTTAATAAGATTTAACAGAAACCAATTATATGCGAGATAATCGGTACTAGATCTGAAGTAGGGAGGGAAATTTGATGCCTGTATAAGTAAGCGCAAGAATGCTCTTTTACTACCCCCTTTCTTGGGAACCATTACACTTAAACTTCCAAAACACGAAACTATAGAACATACAATTCCGTCGACGCAAAGTATAAAACTAAATTAAAAGAAATGAGAAACCTTTGGTAATCTACCCCTCTGGCTTGAATAATTGGAAGCGGGCATCGATGAGTCATCATAAGAGTTCACTTTTCGAAGTTTGTTTACATTGGTTATTCGTAAAATAAGTTCGTTTTTCCTAGTTTTTCAAGTGCATTTTTAGTTTTTGTTACATGTAAATATACTTACGAATAACTACAAGTGTATATTGTCGATTTCCAATAAATAAAGCTTGATTTTTACTGAAATAACCACACATTTTAGATATAGATAGATTATATCAACGAAATCAGTTATCAGATTCTCAACAATAATTCACGCTTTTGCAAAGAAGAAAACGCGGAAGATTCAAACAATCAAGGGAGGCTCTTACAAGTATAAGAGAGATCGTGTTTAGAAGGTTGAGGTAGGCGCTCTTTATATATTTTAGGCACATATTCATATTGTAAAAAATATTTAATGTGTTAAAACAGTATTTAATTTTGAAAACATTGTTACTGATTTTAATATACTTTGTGGATAATTAAGATTAAACTTGATGAATGACATTGAGGAAACCATGAGCAAATGCTCTAGAGGTCAATTGTTGTGTCATCATATGGCTACATTGCGAATATTTGCATACCACAATATATCCGTAAAAGATGGGGTAAAAACCATAGATTGTTTGGCAGAAATCGGTACACGGAAGAAAAAATTTCTGAAATATGCAAGAAAACAGGCCAATTGCCACATGAAACCTGGTTAGCCGCAAGGAAGAACCGTTTGACTTCCAGGAATTTTAGTTTTGTCCTATATGATAAATAAAAGATTCCCTCCTTCATTATATAAACAACTCATAGGTTATATATATTTTATTTTTAATAACACAAATCAGAAAAGCATCATCTAATAGAATGGACCTATCCAAATACGAAAATGACAAATAGAAAGTTGTAGCACGTAGGGTTTTCTTGTTAGAGTTGTAGAACTATATCGAATGTTACGATACTTAATATCTATAGAAAAAATGATTTCAGAAAATGCTTAACCCTGTTTATTGACTATGTTTACAGTTTTCGCCTATTAAACATACCTACATCTAAGAGAAAAGCAAACGAGAAAAATATTAACTTAAAACACTCATTAAACTTTATTTTTTCCATTTATGAATCTTCTCTCTTCAAAAACCAACAGTAGTCACCCATCATGGCTGGATCCCATCGTTCTTGGTACCGAATTTCCATTGTTCTGATATCTTGGTAAAACCTTTCACCCTGTTTGTCACTAACAGCTCCCAAATTTTTAGGAAAAAATGACAGATGGAAATGGAGGAAGTGAATTTTTAATGAAATTCTGGCACCAAGCGCTTTATAGGCATCTAAGAGTTCATTAACTAATTATTCATAATTTCCATCCATATTGTTGCCTAAAAATCGTCATACTACATTAACAAATGAATTCCATGCTCTGAGTTCCTGCCTGGTAAGCTTTGTGGCCCAATAAAAATGCCTTCTTTTAATTTGGCATCACTAAACTGGGGAAAGACTTGTCTTAGGTATTTAAATCCATCACCATCTTTATTTAAAGCCTTCAGTTTTTCAGTAGCCCAAGTTTAACGTGAAGAGGAGGCAAAAGGACATTTTTGGGATCAACAAGAGGTATAAATTTAACATTTTGAGAGCCCGGGTGAAATTCGCTTCTTTCTGGCCAAATTTTTGTTACATAATGTTGATTTATTGCACGACTGTCCCATAAACAAAGAAAACAGCAATATTTTGTAAATCCCCCCTGAAGTCCCACTAAAATCGCTATAACTTTTAAGTCCCCACATATCTGCCATTTATACCTATTGTAGTTTATTTTATCCAAAATCGTGCCCATATTTTCATAATTTTCTTTCATAGCAACTGATATAGTGTTTTAAATTTCCATTATGCAATAACACAGCTTTTAAGCTATATTTAGAGGAGTCTATGAATAAGCGCCACTCACGGGGAGAATGTTCAATATCAAGTTCCTGCATTAAACTGTCTATATCAGTACACGCGCACAACGAATTTTCCATACTGTAGAAAACATAGCATTTCTTTTTCTGAAATTCGTAATTTTTGTTTCTTTGTCCAATAGGTTCCATTCCTCAAGACGGGAACCCAGAAGTTCTGACTGTTGCTTGGATAACCCAAAATCATGTACTAAATCATTTAATTCACTTTGAACAATCAAATGTGGCTCGCCGGAACTGGGATCGGTGTATTGTTCTTCTGAGCTGCCTGATGATGCGTTATCTCCATTATCTCCCAAATCAATAGCTTGCCAATTTAAAGGCGCAATCGGAACTGGCAAATTTGCATTATGAGGAACAGGTCGTATGGCAGATTGCAAATTTGGATATTCTATATTGTGCTTTCCCTTTTTGGAATAACCTTAAGTCTTTGTCAGGCAAAAATAACAATCGTCAGAATGATTGGTGGGTTCTCGCCATACCATTGGAACTGCAAAAGGCATACGTTTTCTCTTTCCCTTCATCCACTGCACCAATGATACACTACAACTAACACAGCACACATGGGGAGACCACGGCTTATCTTGATCCCCAATTATCACACCAAAATATTTAAAGTAGGCTTTTTTTACATTTTCGGAAAAAGGCCTGGCTTCTGATTTCACCAGAAATTCTCCACAAATATAACAAAATTTGTGAGGAGAAATTTTGCAACTTCGGCGCGTTTGACTCGACATTCTCGTCTTCACATACACTTGCTTATCGATACACAGAGAACCACTCAATTTGAAACTCAACAGAAGAGTGATGTTTAACGTTTATTTTATGTCTAATGTTGTAAACAACCCAGTCAAGGTAATTTTTCCGTTGTAAAATGGACTCATTTTAGTCGCCCCACAATAAAATTGTTTACCTATTAATATAAAAGGTTCTAATTAGGCTATTAAAAAATGGTACGTATTAGGGCTTTCCGAATATTTTTTTTATTATTGGGAGGGTATTTCTATTGTGAAAATAATGAGCTGGCCTGTGTTAGAAAAATCTTGTCGGCCAGTGTAATTATTCATTCACTGGGTATATTAATTTGTAAGTTTTATTGAACTTTAAAAAGTGTACTGTGTTTCAGTTACTAATTCTGTTCTATGTATGTATATATCTAAATTACATGTTAGAAATGTATTTACCATAAACATCATGAAACGGATTAATTTTGTATATTTTGCAACCCTCTCAAAAGGAAATACGTTTTTTTTCACCACTGAGCGTAATGATTTTTGGCTTATTGGTAGTTGGATATAATGTTTTAGGAGTGGTTGTGGTAATCATCGACTATTCACGTCATTTAAATAAATTGCTTATCAGTAATGCCACTGTTATTCTAATAAATGGAGTTACCAAGGGCGTAATTGTATTTTGGAAAATGTCCTCTAATCGCTGAACTTACATATTAAAGGCACACCACGCTCCTGTGTCTGTTACCCAGGGGAGGCCTAACCTAAGGAGGGGGCCCTGCGGACGCCCTTGGAAGTTAATTTGAGCTAGGTTATATAGAATTATATTTTTGTAAACTCACTAGTAAAAGCTGGGTCGGAATTAACCATTTCAGCAGTCAAACAGATTTGTATGCTTTATTAACCGAAAAATATTAAAAGGGTGATTTATTCAAGTGTTTATAAAAATTTAAACTGGTTTTATTGTATAATAATAATAATAATAATAATAATTTATTCTTCCATAAAATCATTTAAATATGACCAAGGTTTTGTCAAAAATTATAACTAAGACTAAGGTACACAATTAGATACCTATATATAAATAAAATGACAAATAATTTTAGAATGACAAAAACACAGAGTTATCACAAACAATAGTGTATAAATATAACACAGACCATTCTTCTTTATGACTATGTTCCTAAGTCGTCTAGATATTCCTGCAGTGAATAGAATGCCTTTTCCGCTAAGTATTTTAGAAGTTTGCTTTTAGCCTGACTATAAGAAGTGCATTCCTTTATAATAGCAGGTTTCTGTTGAAGAGCCTTGTGCAAGCGTAGCATGGTGATTTTTTGTAGAAGGTGGAGTTATGGATTGGAAAAACAAGATTGTTTCTATTCCTGGTTGGGTACTGGTGCAGTTCTGAAGTTCTGGTAAAGCGTTCTTTATTTTTATATATATAAAGGGTGCTTTTATATATGTATATTGATGGCATCGTTAATATCTTTTGCGATCTGAAAACTTTCCTGCATGTTTCCGTTGGTTTTAGTCCAAAGATTAAACGCGCAATCCGTTTCTGTGCCACCAAAATCCGATTCACACCGACAGATTGTCCCCAGAGCATTACATTATAGCGGAGGTGTGGATACACTAGTTCATAGTAAGCTGTTAAAAGCGTCGTAGCTAGGACACCCTGTTTTAGTTTTAAGAGGGCATAATATGCTTTGCTCAGTTTATTAGAAAAATGTTCTAGTTGCATTTCCCATGATAGTTTTGAGTCAATGAAGGTACCTAGATATTTTACTGGTGACACTATTATCCAGTACAACCTTTGGTATGGTCTTGTAGAAGGGAACTATGACCGTTTTGTCTTTCTTTAGGACCAATTGGTTGGAGAAGCACCACCTGTTCATGTTATGAGATGACAGCTGTAGTATCATCGGCGAACTTAATAGTCATGTCTGGCATTTTGAGATCATTTATGAATATCAAGAATAGTTTTACTTGTGCTGCAAGAATTCAAGTCATGTTCATCTGAAGATTGACTCTCAACTCTTACCAGTTCTTTCACGAAATGATGCTATCAGCGAATTCGCCGTTTCACGTTTAGAGTGTCAAATGCACGAGATAGATCGAAGAACAAGCCCACCACAATGCGGTCGCGCTCTAGTTCTTTAAATATAAAGTCGGTTAATTCAAACGATGCAGTTTCTGCTGATTTTTTGGCTTGAAAACCATGCTGTTCTGGTCCGATAATTCTATGCTTATTGAGAAACTCTTGCATCCTGTTATATATGACTCGTTCAAAGATTTTTGAGAAGCTACTCAGTAACGATATTTGACTGTAGTTTCCAATATCTTGGCGGTCTCCTTTTTTTATAAATAGGAACAACGACGGCCAATTTGAGCGTGGTTGGAAATTTTCCACTACTAAGTGAGGTATTTATAATTGACTCTAATGGTTCTTTGATTGTATAAAAATGTATGAATATTTTTTTGACAAATAGGACAAATATTAATTGCTACCTATGGCAATATCTGAATATTGTCACTGGCTATTTCCGATCTAAACTTTGCAGACTAATGAATATATATCTGCTGTCTCTAGCTTTTTTTATTCTTTTCAGTAAGAAACACTTTAGATGTAAAGACCATACAATGGGGGCAAGAATATAAAACTATTCGGAATATTTGAAAAAAAAAACGAAATGAAATACAATGTTACTCCCACATCATTTTAGGTTGATAAGCATGGATTTACTGGAGGGAGTATTGATGGCCTAAGGGAGAAGATTATACATATATTTTTTTTTATTTAAGTAGATACATATTATTTTTAAGTGAAAATAAAAAACTGTAAAATGTTTTTTTTTGTTATAGTCCGTAAAACAAATTATATATAATAAAATGTTTAAATAAACGTTTATCTTGTTTTTAATTATAAAAGTACTTTTAGTCAATTATTTAAATATAATATAGTAAGCAACAAAAGTATTTTTTTAAATCAGCATTGGGAAAATTTTGTTACACAGAATAACTTTCATAAGTATTGTCAAACGAGGTAGGTAGGAGAAATAGTAAACTATTTTTCATACAACCACAAAGTCTTCAGTAGGGCTTTATTTACTTTTCAACACTAGTATTGAAAAACTGAGTAATAGATTTGAAATAGAATAAAAGTAGCCTTTAGCTTTTTTTTTACTTACCATCTTTCAAATACTATAGTTTTGATTTTTTTTTAAAGAAATTTAACACATGTATGATATAAAGCACTTTCTTGCATAAACAGTGCTTTACACAACAAAAACTGCTTCTGCAAAATTAGCTGAAAAGAGAAACAACCAGTTTTTTAATGAATTTTCTAGTTTTTGTAAAATCTTTTTTCTTTCCTGTCAGAGAAAGGATTTTCTTAATCTGAAGTAATATTCTATTACTTATTATGATAAACCAACATATCAAATATCTTTAACAAAATGAAATAATATTTACATTTTTATCACACTTTTATTCACAGACTAATTAACAGATATACAAATATATACATACATATGTATGTACAATTTAAACTACAAAAAAGAGACTAATACAATATTAAAAAGCCAATAAGATTTTATCAAAATAGAAGAAAAATAATTATATAAAATATACAATGTTACATAAATTTAGATTGATTCTATTCTTGCTATCAGAATCTGTAAAAATCGAGAACTTTGTTAATGTACCATGTATTAAATTTGGCAGAACGTTACAATGCCAACGTGAGAATTTTGGTTCCGGGAGATTTCAATGTAGATTTTAATAAAGTAGATGATAGTTATAGTAAAACTGAGATGTTAACACAACTATTTTTTTCTTTTCATTTCACTTAGCTCATACACAGCCCAACTCGTGAAAAGTGAATTCTTTAGACAATATTTTTATTAATTTTGAAATAAATGGGGTGTTCTGACTGTAAGGTTCAGATTGTGGAAGTGCGATTTGTCTCAATGGGAGTGCAGATGTATAACCATATATATAATAAAGCTAACAACAAACAACAACTTTTCTTTACTTTTACAACCTGTGCTTTTCACTAAAATTAAATAAACTGGGGCCACATAAATTTAATATGAATAGCTGGGTTACTGAAGAGGTTAGGGCAGTAAAGCAAACAGTTATGTTATGCTATGAATGCTTTTGTTGGAGTAAAACTTTCTCTTTTTATTGCATGAAGCCACTTCTTTCGACTTTCTTTGTCCTTTGGAAACCCAAAAAATGAACCTTAGGTCCTTTCGGATAGAGGTTTCATTGCTATTAGGTACATAACAAATAAAGGGCATTGTTCTAAATTAAAATATGTCTTTAAAAATCCACTTTTTATTAGAATTCAAGTGTTAACCTCACTACCACAAACTTACATTTTGACGAAAGTTTTATAGCACCAGTCCCAAAAAAAAAGACCACTAACACAAATATGTGTATAGTTAAAAACTACTAATGTTCTAATTTACGTGTAAAAACGAATGCCTTTGCCAGCTTGCGATGGCAAGGCAAAGGCTTTCTAGTAGAGATGGTGTTGGTTGTGCGCGATCGATCACGATTGAAGACGGGACTTAAGACATTTTGGTTTAAATTACCTGTTAAAATATATGTAGTCATTTCCCTTTCGAACTGAATATGTAATGTTATATTCTGTTTTTAAATTTTTTTATGGGTTTTTATAGAATAGGTTTCTTATTATGTTTTAATAGGGAAAAAAATTACTAAAAAAATCATTGTTTGATTTAAATCGTGATTTTAATTAAAAATAACCAACTGATTTAAATCAAGTCAATCCAGATTACATGTATGATGTGCATGGTCCTTTGCTTTCAAAACATAACTATACTCACATTGGTCAACAGATCCATTGGTAAATTAACTTCACATCTATAATTCCACTGCGGTGAAGTATTTTTTGAACATATCCTAGTAATTTGCAGGGGTTCTCCTGGTAATGTTTCAAAGGTTACATAAGTACTCGGCAAAATATTATCCTCCTGTTTAAGACTTTTGCCCTTAATTCGTTTTGCCTTGCTCTTGATTTTTCGCCTACTGGGTAGTTGATTTGCACCGTTTACGATGATTTCAGCTTTAAAATGTGGCGGCTTATCCAGTTTCCTTGATGGCCCACTATCAAGGCTTAATGCCTTTTCTAGCGAATTGAAGAGATCGGACGTTTTCCGTAAATGGATTGGTGGTGGTGGTGGTGGATTTTTTGATACTTGTGACCTAAAATCCCAAAAATTACATTTATAACTACATTTCAATACAAATTATGAAGGTACCTAAAACAGGGCATTTTTTTGTTGAAGCACTATTTAGATTTATGCATATAAGTCGGAAATTGATAGAGTAAAGGTTGATGAGTGTCCGATCAGTTCCATAATGATGTATCAATGTCAGGGAAAAAAATATACATCGGCGCCTAAATTTATTTTTATTTTTTTTTTATTCATTCATAAATGGGTTGTACCCAATTGCAAATAGTGCTACAAAATTTGTTAAATAATATAATGTAAATATAATTAACTTAGGGTTTAGGTAAAAATTATTTAACAGTACAAGTAACAGTAAGTTTTTTTATTTATTTATTACGGGACTTGCCCAATCATATTTTCGTTATACATTACTAAAAAAAAAATACAAAATATTATAAACAATGTCAAAACAGAACTATATATAATTCAATAACATTGAACTATCAGTTATTTAAAAAACATGTAAGTATTAAAATAACCATGTCAAGAGACTAAAATACTTAAAAACACTAAACATACACAATGACTGCACTTTTACAAATTAAAAATATTACAACGTCCGTTTTAAACAATACAAAGAACAATTAAATATATCTAGCTCAATGCTATTTGCATTGGCCTTCATCCTATTCACACTGGAATTCTGACCATACAAAGTACGATGGCGTTCCAGGGCTAAAGTAGTGGTGCATCTTAACGAGCGAGCAGGAACGTGAATTCCAAACCTCGCAAGCAATTCCGGACTATTTATCACACCAGTTATGACTTTGTAAACAAAGAGTTTGTCAAAATTATTCCTACGGTGCGACAAAGTAGTTAATCCTGTTAGCGTTCGAAGATCTTTATAATTGACATTTTCAAGTGGAATCTTAAGTTTAAAAGCTATATATCGTAGGAACTTATTTTGGACGCGCTCAATCCGGTTTACATGTATTGCGAAATATGGACACCAAACACAAACACTACTCTCCAAGTGACTTCTAACTAAGCCAATGTAGAGCATTTTCAGTGCATTCAGATTGTTAAAATCTTGAGTGTGTCTTTTAATAAACCCTAACATTTTATGAGCCTTATTACAACACAGATCAATATGCTCAACATAAGTCAGTTTTTGGTCAAACAAGACACCTAGATCACGAATTACCTTGACAGATTCAATTTCATTACCATCAAGAGAGTAAGTGTTCACAGTTGGTGACACGCTCCTGGTAAATTGGATATACTTACACTTTTTAATGTTTAAGCTCATTCTATTTTCCCTACACCATACTTCAAATCTCAGAAGATCATCCTGCAACCACTGTGACGAAATTAGACAGTTTATACTAATATATAACTAAATATCTTTAAATCGTCAGCATAAAGCAATACTTCACTGTGCTCAAAACAGTTAACTGCATCGTTAATAAACAAATTAAATAACAGTGGTGCAAGATGAGCCCCTTGTGGAAAACCAGATGTAGCCAAGTATGGATGGGAGAAAAATGAATTGTTTACTTTAATTATTTGCCTTCTGTTGATTAAGTATGAATTCAGCCAGTCCATGAGTTTACCTCCCAATCCATAATTGCCTAGTTTCTTTAACAGTATCTTATGGTCTACCCCATCGAAAGCCTTCGAGAAATCAGTGTATATTGAATCCACTGAATAGCCTTTCTCCAAAGCCTGCAATATTGTATCCTGATATACAAGGAGATTTGTTGTTATCGACCTACCACCCACAAACCCATGTTGTCTTGTTGATATAACATTTCTAAAAGCAAAAGTTAAGTGATCATTAATTAATGATTCAAACAATTTAGGAATCTGAGAGATCAGGGTGATTGGCCGATAATTTTCTACATTCGATTTATCTCCCGTGTTCTTATAAACTGGGACTAGACACATCGCAAGGCAAGGTTATTTCCAACGCAGGAACTAGACAATCTTCCGCACACTTAACACTGATTTCGGACATATCACACAAGACCAAGTCCAATATCACACCATAAGAATTACGCACCACATTACACTGAAATAAATTAAGGTATGGCAACATTTCCGCCAATCGCTGGGCCGCAGCTGTGACACCATCTACAAGCACTCCCATTACCCTGAGATGTCTACTGGGAACAGGAAAGCTTAACAAGGACAAGAGCTCAGGACATTTAATATGATTTTGCAATAAATTACAAATAAGTACTTGATCATTTACTCTTCGTCTATCACTGAGAGACTTAAGACCAAGGAGATTCCTTAATTGACAGTAATCTATGGATTCCGAGGGTATTCCTAGTTTAAAGGCAGCATAGCAAAGAAATTTGTTCTGGACTCTTTCACCAGGAGGTGTATAATACCCTCAGGACATTTACCTGCACTGAGAAGTGAGGTGACCAAACACTAGTGCTGTTCTCAAGATGAAATCTTACCAGGGAGGTGTATAATACCCTCAGCGTCCACAGATTAGAGAAATTCTTCTGTGAACCAAAGCGAAATAAAGAGATAAGTTTCACAAAACCCAACACATTATCAATATGAATGATAAACCTTGTTACAACAGGCCAAAACCCAACATTTTCAGTGCCTTGTTATATGACTTGCAAATGGCAGTTTGGTATCAAATACTACACCCAAATCCTTAATGCTATCTACATATGTAAGTGTTACATTATTCAATAAATATTTATTTTTCTTAGGTTGAATTTTTCTGGAAAACTGTATGTATTTACATTTATCTGCATTTAGAGTCATTCCATTCACATCACACCACTGTTGGAGCCTCAGAAGATCATCCTGCATCTCCCCAGCAGCGCTATGTCCATCAATTGCTCTAAAGACTTTTAGATCATCTGCATAAAGCAGGACATTACTATGGTGAAAACAGGTTACAATATCGTTGATGAACAAGTTAAACAGGAGAGGTGCAAGATGGCGGTTTACGTCCCGTAAGGTACGAACACAACCACACGATCATCGAACCACGCACTCCGTATTTAGACAGCTTATCAATCAGCAGTGCATGAGGTACTCTATCCAAAGCCTTTGAAAAATCGGTATATATGGAGTCCACCGAAAATCCATTCTCAAGGGCTTGCGATATTGCACGTTCATACACTAGGAGGTTTGCAGTTACTGACAGTCCTCCTGTAAATCCATGCTGTTGTGGGATAATGACATTAGTGAAACATGAAGTTAAAAAGTCTGTGACAAGTGACTCAAATATTCTTGGAAAATGGGAAACCAGTGAGATGGGTCTGTAATCCCTAACATTGTTTTTGTCTCCTCCAGTTTTGAAGATGGGTGTTACAAACGAAACTTTCCAAGATTTTGGAAATACTCCCGATGTTAATGATTGATTAAAGATTAGCCATAAATTTAAATGAAAACGTATACCAATGTCCGCCTCAATGCCTTTTTTTTACCTTCAAAGTTGCATCAGAAGCATAATGACAAATTTTTCACGGAACTGTATAAATCTACCCTTACTTTATACTTTGTCCTGTCTTTGTGTGCATTTATGTGCATGTATATGTATCGGGATATATATTTTTTATCTACGAGCATACCTTGACGGCCGAAGCCTAAGTACTAGGCTACCGAAGTTGCTTTAAGTGAGGAGAGGGAAAATTTATTTAGGAGGGATTTAAAGATTTGCAGATTATGAGAAGACACTCTGGGAACAAAGGACTGAACAAAGTGGGAGGTCCTTGGTATTTGCAGTTGTACAATGAAGGGATGCATCTGAGTCGATGCTTGTGTCTCCCTGACCGGCATGATTAAGGGCGTAATGGATGATAAATCATCAGAACAGAATCCGTAGAAAAACCTGTGAAACAGATAGAGATGCAATGAATGTGAATACCTCACCTCAATTGAGGTGATGTGATCATTCAAGCGAAGATCTTTCTGAAAAGTGATGCCAACTAGGTTAAGGAATATTTGGCTTCAAGCAATTTCCAGTTAAGTCCCTTTAAAGATGGGTTTTATCCAATTTCCCTAATAAGAAATCTCTCCTTTTGTCTAGAAAGGTGAAAGATAACAAAATTTATATATGTACAGTTGGCTACAGATAAATCTGTACGATTTAATTGCTTCATTGTAAATTGTACTTCGTTTTCCTTTATTTACCTGTATTACCTTTCGCATTTGACAGTTATAATAGCACAACGTGACATTAATTAATTATTGACATTTGTTGATGTCAGTCTTGCTTTGTAAAGTGTAAAATAATAACACAAATCATGCTACATGTAAGTATTGCTACAGAAACTGCCATAATTACACTAATAGAATATGGCTGGTGTCTCGGGAGAGTTGCCAATTACTTTAGTATAGCTAAGATCACTCATCAGGTAATCATATGAAGTCACAGTCACAGTTTGGGCTTGGAGGGCAAGGAGCGCCCAGGACCCAGGTTGTTCAAATTGTATGTTAATGTTGAAATTGTATGCTAATTTTGGTATTAGTGAATTTAATATATGTCTTTGAAAATAACCTAATATAAAACAAATCTTTCAGTTGCGTAAAAAAACCTTAATATACCTTTAAAACCACTCAATCCTTATGGTTGTAACCTAGGTAAAAGGTGAAAATAAAAGTCCCTATTACCAAAATATCATTAAATGAGGTTATACTGATTTGACACCGTATGGATTTATCTGACGCTAACTGTACCTGCAAAATTATTATATAACAGCAAGTCAGGAAAGTAAGGCTATAATGTTTGGCAGGATCAACATGATTATGATACTGGCGGGCTTGAATATGTACAAGTTCTAACGAATTGCTTATTGGAAGTGATCCAGAGGTGTGGGTTCAATCCCCGTTCATACCATAACTTTTGCTGTTGAATATAAATAGTTCTTAAAAAAAATAAATATAGTCATACTTAACTACACCTAATAAAAGTAAGGAATAATAACGATGGAAGTTCTGAGTAAAGGATATTTATTAATTTTTTAAACATTTTAATATTCGGCCATTTTCTTCCACCGCATGGGTTTTGTACCCATATTTGACCAGTTTCTACCTGTCATAATTGAACTAAAAAAACTAAAATTTGCACAAAACTTTAACAGCCACGTCAAAGCAAAAATTCAACATTTTGATTGTCAGCCATATTTTTAAAATTGCCAGTTGATACCTACAAATCAATAAAAATGTCAAGATAACAATAAGTAAATTCTGCTGCTTCATTTCAAAACTGAGTACTTCTTGAGGAGTAACTATTGTTATAAAAATTTATTTTATTATCACAATTATCGGATACATATTGAAAAAATTTTGAAAAATAAGAGTTAATAGAATTGGGGTCTGAAAGATTAGCTGGCAACTCTGCCCGACCTTGTTTATTACAATGTATATTGAGATTACGCAAAGCAGACCAAGTTCTACGATGCTCACGCCTAGCAGCAACTGAATTAAGATAGTTTTGTTTTTCTCGTCTTATCATCGGAAAGATTTGGGTGCTCTCCATTCGACGTAAATAGTATCATATAAATAATCTGCCTAACAATAACATCTATCAGTATTTTAACCAATAATTTATAAATACATAATATTAATATTTAAGTACTTGGCACGACTTTCTCTCTTAAAAATTTTAAATATAAATTCATACGACTGTAACATTTTAGAATTTGTTCATAGATAATTCCCTTCTTTAATTTTCCTTACAATTTGTTTTGTTTTTAATTTAATAAATATGAAAATATATATAAATATATTTTAGTTTAATTTATTTAATAAACAATAGATAAAATTATTAATGAAAATTAAATTAAATTTTTTAAAACTTCTATAGTAATAACAACTCCTTCCTTTCCTGTCACCTTGCTAGACAAAAACATCAACATAGGCAAGTGTTTCATGTCAAATTCTCAAAGAAAGTTATGGACTTGTTCTGAAGTGATACAAAGTCTGGTGTTATTTAATCTTCAAATCAGTTCTTTTAGGAATATAATTTTGTTGTATTTTTTTGTTGCTGGTAAATACTACTTAGTTAAAAGTAATTTAATTTATAATTATTATTTATATTTATATCTATTCCCATAATAAATGTGACTTTTCTTTTGACAATTTAATCCATTAAGTTTGATTCATAGAGTCAGAGTCAAAGTCAAAGTCAGTAAGCTTTATTGTATTAAGAACAAATTCAAATAAAAACACTCTAAATTAAAAACATAAGAGAAACCAAATGAAATATAATAATGGTATCAATAATAATTAAAAATAAAACACTAATATGTACGTAAGGGTTGAAGTCAAAACAGAACGTAAAAAACCAAGCGGCATAAATACATATAAAAGTAAAATAAGCGACAGTTAACCAAACAAAAATAGTCAACCAACAATGAATAATGAATCAAGGATAAACATCCAAAAGATCAACTGTACATATAGTTGGCGCATTACCTTTCTGGAATGACGTCATTTTTGGTTATTTTTGTTTGATTTATGTTAACTGACAGTGACAAAAACATTTTGAAAAAACTCATTGTCGTTTCTTTACAACAGTCAATGCCGGTTTTGGTTATGTGTCTTTCAGAATATATTCGTCAAAATTGACATTGATTTGTTGTGATTCTTTTTAAACTTTTGCAAGATGCCGCGAAGATATAATCAGCAATCACAGCTAATAGTTTTGAATATCTTGGCTTTTTTTCAATTGGAAAAAGAGCAAGCTAAAAATGGAATCCTTCCGCAAACTGATAATATAATTGAACGAGCTTCAAATGCAACAAAACTTAGCCATACAACAATCATAAATATTAAGAAAAGAGGAATAATGAGCGATGAATCCTTTACCTCCAGAATGTCTCAAAAGCAAAAAGAGGTAAAAACAAAAATTACAGATTACTTAAAGAACAAAATAAGAGATACGATCTACTGCATGTATGCGAAAAATGAATATGTTACAATGCAGACTTTGCTTAAAAAACTAAAAGAGATAAATGAATATTTTAATTTTTCCATCACCTCGCTAAGAAAATATGTAAAAAGTATTGGTTTTAAGTGGAAGAAATCAAATAATAGAAAATACCTGATGGATTTGCCCCACATCGTCCACAAGAGAATCAATTTCTTGAGGGAATATGTCAAAAATCAAAATCTAGGACAAGATGCTTATACCACCGTATTTATTGATGAGACTTGGATTTTTAGTAAAGGTTCGTTTAGAAACAGCTGGCAGGATAACACTATGTCTACAAGTTCTAAAAAAGCTAGTGAAGGTCATCGATATATTGTAGTTCACGCTGGATCAAAGGAAGGATTTATTAAGGGGGCCAGTTTAATATTTAAAAGTGGACTAAAAAGCGGAGATTATCATGACAATATGAACAAGCAAAATTTTGAAAATTGGTTTAAAAATCAGCTGGTACCAAATCTTCCTCCAAAAAGTTTGATAGTGATGGACAACGCAAGCTATCATTCCGGCCTTTTAGAGGATATTCCAAGAAAATCATGGACAAAGCAGAGATTGATTGGATGGTTAAAAGAAAAGAACATTGACTTCCCAGAGAGGGCCATGAAGGATGAAATATGGAGCATTGTAGAAAAAAATTGTAACATTGAAAAAACATTCTACCTTGACGAATATGTGAAACCTTTGGGCCACAAAATACTAAGACTTCCTCCATACCATTATCAATTTAATGCTATTGAAATGGTATGGTCTGAGTGTAAGAGGAAATACGACCAATACATTGCTAGTCTGAAGGGGACACCATCGGAAGTTTTGGCCATGTGGGAAAAAGCGATAAATGAAGTATCTTCAGAGCATTGGAAAAATTATGTCAGCCACACAGAAAGGGTAATCCAAGAAGCTTGGAAGACAATACAGATATGTGATGCTTCAGACATTGCGCCACTTGTAATTAGTACCGACGAAAACAGCAGTGACGATGAAGAATTTAGTTCTGATTCTGAAGACAGTGAAGGGGAGTAGTTTTTATTTTTAAAGTTAGTTAGTTATACATTAATTTCTCTCTTTTAGTTTTTAAAGCAAAGTCTGCATTGTAACATATTCATTTTTAGCATACACGCAATAGATCATATCTCTTATTTTGTTCTTTAAGTAATCTGTGATTTTTGTTTTTACCTCTTTTTGTTTTTGAAACATTCTGGAGGTAAAGGATTCATCGTTCGTTATTCCCCTTTTCTTAATATTTTTTCAGTATTGTCTGTAATTGAGAATTAAAATAATTTTGATGAAAATGGGTAACTGGCGTCAATTTATTACATTGCAAACAAAGAATAAGACTAAGATGAAAGAATTTATATTAGTAAAGTCTTATTTGCAAAATAATTTTAGTTTTTGAAGTTATAATAGTTATTTTTGTATTAAGTGTGCAAAATGAGGGTTTTTTTATGGCAATGAGAGTGTTAATTTTTTGCCAGCCATTTTCGACAAGTTGCAGCGCTTTCTGTACAGAAAATGCCAATTTTAAATTCGCTTTAGCCAGTGCTGAACGCACCCCTCCTATCTACATCACTGCATACGTTTAGGTTAGTAATCATCGCTGAAATATAAATAATATAAGAAATACGTTATTTGAAACCAGCGTGACGTCATTCCAGAAAGGTAATGCGCCAACTATAGAAGCCTTTATACCAAAAACATATACCTGAATTCTTCACGAGCAGATGTTTCAGTGTTGGTACCATTTTCCACACAAGGAGGTTTTTGGCTTTGCTCCAGTATTTTAAGGAATGATGTCAACATATCTGGCATTTGAGGGCACTTTGAGGAATTATTTTCTTTCATCTCCATATCTAAATCAGACTGTACTCCAACATCAAATTTTTCAGGTTGCCGGTCCTTCAAGCTTTCCTCTACTTGTGGTAAACTAACAGCAGGGTGATTCACACTACTTAGTGCTCTCTTAGTTACAGGTTTTAAGGAGGTTTTGTTAAGATTAGCTCTGTCTTTAAAATAACTGTATGAATTTTTCACATCAGCATTTCTTTTAGTTTGTGTTTTACTAGAAAATTTAGCTTTAACTATATCGTCCTTAAAACCTCTTTCTTCTTCTAAATTTCTAATTTGTTCTTCTGTTCCTAAAGCAGTCAACACTTGCACTTGTCCAATTAATTGCTGGCTATCGGCAGAATAGATAGGTTCCCACCAATCTGTTCCTATTATCGGTAACTAGAAATGAATAAAAAAGGTTGTCATAAATATAGCAAAGTATTATTTGATATCACAGCAATTGAGGATTCATAAAGTGGATCAATATTATATATTCCAGTAATTGTTAATGGGTTTAACCCAAGTTCTTTCGAAAAAATTAAAAACTCGAAAGAAATTTGGTATTAAAAAAATTAATAAAAAATACATACAGTATAACCTCCGCCTCTTTTTATTTATTTGAACCACTCAAGTTTATATGGAAATAAGGTACACCTCTACAACAAACAAGACTTTTTTTTTGTGGTACTTTTTGTGATTGAAGTAGTTGAGTAGCACATATTTTATCTTTTGAAGGGTCTTTTTAATTAACTCATCCCCAAATCGTGGATACATTAGAATTTGGTCAATGACCCCCCAAAAATATTTCAAAAAATAAATTATTCGTTTGACCGTGAAAGTTAAATACGCTACAGTATTAGCCGCGCGCGGCGGTTCGAATAGTCTCGTTGCGTTCCTTAGGCATAATAAAATACACTATACTAAGCTAGGCTGGGCAATCCGATTGATTGATTGATCCTGATTACCTTAAAGCTTGACGAAAGTACCCGAAGATTTCACATTTTTTTAGTTTTTAATGGTTTAGTAGGGCTATTGGCGATGACCTCCATTAAAAAAAAAGGTCAACGCGTCGCAGAATAATACCTCATGGGTGACGTGGAAATTTATTCACATTTAAACAAAATTAACCTCATGTAGCCTCACCCTTCAATATACTCACGAGCCGCCACTGGGGTGAATCTGTATTTAATTTTTAAAAGATAGTTAGAATTATAGACTTATGACTTAAGACTAGTGTATTTACAAGGTTCCACTTCATTGTGTTGGAGAATGAGTACTTAAATTTATACAATGCTTTTAATTTAGAGAATACTAGGCTGATTTTCTTCAACACGTGGGCTTCAAATATTAAATTTGAATCCATGAAGAATCCAAGATTTCTAGCTGTCCCCACCATAGGCAGCACAGTGTCACTCATACAAAGTTCCATGGTAGCACTCAGCACGAGCCGCCACTGGTTCTCACATTTGCAAATGACCACCATTTTGAATTTGGTAGGTAACTTTTGAATTGAGTAGGTAACTTTATATAATACACAAATTTTAGGGACGAATTTTTAAACTAGCGTTTTTGGCATTTAAACCCTTGGACTGGTCCAAAAGTAAACTGATAAATGTAACTGGCAAATAAATTTGAACAAACTCATACGAAAGCACTAAAAGTTAAGATTTAAGGCATATATTAATATAGGTACCTTGTTCCTTTTCAAATGCTTCAAAATAATCGAGTTTCTATATCCTAAATAGAACTGATGCAGGGGCAGCCTCGTTAAACCAAATAGATTTTCTATTTGATCGGATTTCTCCCAAAATTCTATGACCATAAAATTTTCTCTCAACTTTAGTAATAAATCCTCTTCATAAAGTAAAGGAATAGTCTACAATAATTCAATGAAAAATTTAATAGGTTATTAAAAATAATACTTAATAATAATCATTTCTTTACCTGTATAAACAAGGTCATGTACATCTTGTAGTGCAGGTTAAGATTCAACCGTAAAAAGCATATTTTACATTTGGAATGAAGTCTTTTTATAACTAATAACACTGGCCGACAAGATTTTTCTAACACGGGTCAGCTCATTATTTTCACAATGGAAATACCCTCCCAATAATAAAAAAAAATTCGGAAAGCCCTAATAGGTACCATTTTTTAATACCCTAATTAGAACCTTTTATATTGACAGGTAAACAATTTTATTGTGGGGCGGCTAAAATGGATCCATTTTACATTGGAAAAATTACCTACACTGGGTGCTTTACAACATTAGACATAAAATATGATTTGGGAGAAAATGGAGATAATGCATCGTCAGGCAGCTCAGAAGAACAGTGCACCAATCCCACTTTTACCACAGGTCCCAGTCCAGCGAGCCACATTTGATTGTTCAAAGTGAATTAAATGATTTAGTACGTGATTTGGAGTTATCCAAGCAACAGTCAGAACTTCTGGGTTCCCGTCTTAAGGAATGGAACCTATTGGCCAAAGAAACAAAAATTACAAATTTCAGAAAAAGAAATGTTATGTTTTCTGAATTCTACAGTATGGAAAATTCGTTGTGCGCCTGTACTGATATAGACAGTTTAATGCAGGAACTTAATATTGAACATTCTCCCCGTGAGTGGCGCTTATTCATAGACTCATCTAAATATAGCTGAAAACCATGTTATTGCATAATGGAAATTTAAAACCCTCTATACCAGTTGCCCATTCAGTTGCAATGAAAGAAAATTATGAAAATATGCACACGATTTTGGATAAAATAAACTACAATAGGTATAAATGGCAGATATGAGGGGACTTAAAAGTTATAGCGATTTTAGTGTGAGTTCAGGGAGGATTTACAAAATATTGCTGTTTTCTGTGTTTATGGGACAGTTGTGCAATAAATCAGCATTATATAACAAAAATTTGGCCAGAAAGAAGCGAATTTCAACCGGGATCTCAAAATGTTAAATTTATACCTCTTGTTGATGCCAAAAATGTCCTTTTGCCTCCTCTTCACACTTGGGCTAATGAAAAACTTCGTGAAGGCTTTGAATAAAGATAGTGATGGATTTAAATACCTAAGACAAGTCTTTCCCCAGTTAAGTGATGCCAAATTAAAAGAAGGCATTTTTATTGGACCACAAATCAGAAAATTACTGGACGATATCAATTTTATGGAAAAGCTTATCAGGCAGGAACCCAGAGCATGGAATTCATTTGTTAATGTAGTAGGAGGATTTTTAGGCAACAATATGGATGAAAATTATGAACAATTAGTTAATGAACTCTTAGATGCCTATAAAGCGCTTGGTGCCACAATGTCATAAAAATTCACGTCCTCTGTCATTTTTTCCTAAAAATTTGGGAGTTGTTAGTGACGAGCAGGGTGAAAGGTTTCACCAAGATATCAGAACAAAGGAAATTCGGTACCAAGGACGATGGGATCCAGCCATGATGGGTGACTACTGTTGGTTTTTGAAGAGAGGATAGGACAACTCATAAATGGAAAAAATAAAGTTAAATTAGTGTTTTAAGTTAATATTTTCCTCGTTTGATTTACTCGTAGATGTATGGTATGTTTAATAGGCGAAAACTGTAAACACAGTCAATAAACAAGGTTAAGAATTTTCTGAAATCATTTTTTCTATAGATATTAAGTATTGTAACAATCGATATGGTTCTTCAACTCTAATAAGAAAACCCTACGTGCTACAACTTTCTATTTGTCATTTTCGTATTTGGATAGGTCCATTCTATTAGATTATGGTATTCTGATTTGTGTTACAAGAAAAAAAATTTTTGTTGTCGGCCAGTGTAATTTGAAAAAAAATTATATAAAACAAAAAATTTGTACATACCTGACAAAAATTATACAATGGGTTTGAGCTACAATGAACTATTCTGCTACTAGATGTATCATTTTGACAATATGGCTGACATAATATAAAAGAATTATGAGACGCATCTAAGAATTGTGCTTCAGATACATAAAGGAATCCAAAAAGTATTTCACCCTAAAAAAAATTGACATTTTTAGATTACAAAAATTGACAATATGTTCTAAATTGTATATTGTAGCTAGGACCTTTTATTCATGATACATCACTTTTTAACATTAAAAATGCTTCAATTTGGGAAAATAGAAAGGTAGTTTGTAAGGTCAAATGTTCTGCCATAAAAAGTACCTGAAACCTCAACTAACCTCCAACTCTCCATTTAGTTTTTGAATACTGCCTTTTTTGTTAAGTGTAGCGTCATTTCTCTTTATGCTCTGATGAGTGCCTTTTTCATCGAGTATAGGATTTGCTTTAGCTTCTCCAAATTTGGGTTGCTTAAAATATGCTGAGTGTGATATCTCAGGTTGAACTACATGGGAAATTTCTTTCCCTCCTTCTTCCTTTTTGCCTAATACAGATTCCTTTTCTTTCACAGGTGCTGTGGGCTCTACTGGAAATTTGCTTCGAAAATTAGAAACAATATCAGAAATTTCTTCTGAAACATCAGTGTCAACTGATTTTCTTCGTTCTAAAGCTGCATCTAAAAATCATATAAGTATTTACTGTAGAATATGTTCTTTTAAAAAATATACGTATTTAATATTCCTAGGTATATGTTAGTTTATTTTATTCTATGTTAGTTACTTCCCTCTGCTTTGAAGTTTGCTTTGTACATTTCTTTTACTCATACAACATACTTAAGTTTAGTTTCAAGAATTCTGATTTATCAAAAGAACACCTGTACCTTTGACATTAAATAGAGTCTGCTATGGTATAGAACAGCAATAATTGGACAAATGGGCGCGGCACGATTGCGGACGAAACATTAGTATTCAGTTTTTCACAAAATGAAGTGAGGGCACGATTGCGGAATGTAAAAATAACGGCTGAACGCATCGTATTGTCAGCGACATTTTATACCCGTATACGTGACAGCCCGATTGCGGAACAACAACATATATAAAGACTTGTAAGAAACAGTTCAAAAATAAAAAAAACCATAGCAAACCTAACAGTTCTTATTTCTTACATAAATACATCTATATCCATATATATATAATATAAAGAAAACAAACAATATTTGATATAACTAAGGAAAACCGTACTTCAATTATTATGAAATACTCTTTTTATACTTGACATGAATTTCACAAACTGAAATCTTGATATTCCACCAGACATATAATCATACATTTTAGATTCCAATAAACGCTGACAACTTAAATTTTTTTTTAGATAATCTCAAAAATTTGTCTGAGTCACGAAGTTTCATATAAGTATCTGTCTGCATATCTTTGAGAACTTCAAGGAATATAAACAAAGAAGGATGATCTGAATAAAAGCACTTGTTAAATCTAGAATGAAAGCTCTCACAGGCATTCGTCGTGTGATCTCTTGATATGCTCTCCCGAGCCCATAACGTCGGTGGAAAACGAGCATTTTCTTTGATGTAATTATTGAGCATGTAGTTGACAAAGTTAATGGTTTTATGATCGTCGGGATCGCTATCCATCAACTCATAAATGAAGCACTCTACCACATCTTCAGGCCTTAAATATGGAAGACCAAATAAATACCTTAACCAGTTTCCTGCAGCATTGTTTACATCTTGATAGATTGAGACCAGCCCAGCTTTTTGAATTTGCCGAAACCACGGCTGTGTAAGATGAAATCTACAACCTTCAAGTTCAGACTACGGCCAAGTAGAAGACACTGCATTTTGTATAGCTTTTTCGAAGTCTGTAACTATTCTTTTTGGCTCGAAAACGCATCCCAAAGTATCACACTTTGTTATAATTGAAGTAAAGAGACATCTGTAGATCGCCTCTTGCTTGCCCGGTAACAAACAAAACATCAAAGGTATGTAATGCCCTTCCAGTAAAACATGTATAGTAAATAATTGAGAGAAAAACTTTGTACAATACTGGAAAGTTCCATCCATATAAATCGCATCACTTCTACATAGATACTCAATGTTAGTAGGTGTCGAAAAAATCACAATGGATCGGTCGTTTAAAAAAACGAAATTATCACCAGTAACTGTTAACACCTCCATATCGTCTAGAATACCAAACACTTCTTCACGAGACTTTGGCAGAGGCGGCAAAATTTTTCTTCTAGCACTGTATGCTACTTTTCTAAGGTTGTAGATATCTCTCGCGCAGAGAGTCTCCAAACAGCCACTATTTTCACGAATTGCCTGGTGCATAAATTTTGAAGGTTTCTCTTGAAGATTATCCACGGCTTTACGTTTTACAATTGCACTAACTTTTCTTCGGTTTAAAAGTTGTTGATCATTTTCATGGTTATGAATTTCATCTTTTCGAGAGATTGCATTATCCATGCCGACCGTGAACACTTTAGCAGTACACTGTTTTCTCGTACACACCCAAAATACCTCTCCACTTAGTTTTAAAATTGTTTTTTTCCGATAGCAAAATCCATTTAAAACTAAAACCAGCCTGCCCCTTTCACTTTCCAAAATGTTAAACTCATATCTGCAACTTTCAAGTAACTAATCAAAACTGAACGCTGTTATCCGTTGCAAAGAGCATAAAATAGATATAAACAATTTTTATCCGTTGCAAAAAGCATGAAACATAAACAACTTTTTTCGGATCCTTTCTTGAGTCAGGCAATCGAACAAATATATACGAGCATTCCGCAATAATGCCATCGATTATTTTGCCTCCATCCGCAATCATGCCTTCGTTTTCGTTATTATTCCGCAATCGTCCATCCCCCGGACAAATAATTAGGAAATAAAATAGTTAATTAACTTACCAAGAAATTCTTGGCCAAAATATAGTTTTCCAGCTCCTAACTGAAGAGTAACTTTTATTGTACCAACTGTGATTGAAGATTCTTCATTTAAGTATATTGGCAGTGTTTTTCCACAGGAAGCGCTCTTTAATGCTTTAAAAGATCCTAAATTAAATTTTGCAACTCCTAACAGCTCTGATTTTTTCTGTCCAGAATTTTTGAATCTTATGAAAAATGTTATATCATAATCTTCCAAATTGCAGTCATAAACATTAGAAACTGAATGAACGAATGTCTGCCTTAGATGAATAACTGAAAAAAAATATATTGATAATATATAAATAAGCAAAAAAATCAATAAACCAAGAAACAAGAATGAATGAATAAAAGGTCCTCTTCTTTTTGAGTTCTACCATGGGAACACCTTTTCTTGTTCTTTTTTCTGCTGTTTGATCTTTTATTTTTTTTTATTCAGTGATTTTTAACTTTATAGTCCAGTAAGTAGAGTCAGTTTTTGGGTCAAACAAAAATTAAAAAGGTCATTTTTTATTTTTAAATGTACCTCTTTTCTTTAAAATCAAAAAAAAATTGCAAAAAGTTACAAAAAATATTTTTTTGCCAATATCTGCCAAAATATGAATAAATATACAATGTGTCCCAAATTTGGCTTACATGCATTGCTATCTCGTAAACCGCTATAGCTACAGGGTGGGTTAAATTAGGAAAGTTTTAGAGAATTTTATTACAAATTTGATGACGTTTTGAAGTTTAGGATATCTTTTGTGGTTTTCAAGATAATTGGGAAAAATCAAAATGGTGCATTTTCAACTTTTGCCCGTAGCTTCTAAACGACTCGTATTATGGTTTTATGGTTTATACATTATTAGGGCACTTTTATTAGAGGAACATTATGCAGGTAAAACGAAGTTTCTAGCTTCAATTGTTTTTGAGATAGTGGCATCAACTTTTTATTTTCTTACCGACGCCATATTGGATTATTGTATTTTTGGAAAGATCTTTTTAAGAGCTCTCCAATGATGTATAACAAGGTAAGATTATTATTTTTCTTGAGCTCTAAAAACCAAAATAATTGTTTTTTTTTAAGTAGGCTTTGATTACGCATGGCGGCCATAATGAAACAAAAGAATGCCGCATGTCAACAATCATTTTGTGTTCCTGAATAGTACTTGTTATCATTTTCTCATTGGGCCGAGTTTTTACAAAGTTTATTTGAGTTTCTTTTACTACTTAAAATGGAGGGTAATTATTCCAACGAAGAGAATTTGGATATGATAGAACTTTATTTTAAAGCAAATAGAAATACACAAGCAGCTGCGCATTCATACGAAGAACAATTTCCAGACCGACATCAACCAAGCCAAAGGCATTTCAGATTTCTAATTGTTAACCTGCTAGCCTACGGATCTTTTTTGAAACCGAAACCAAAGACCTATTCAATAGATAATGAAGCAAGAAACGCAGCTATAATAGAAAGTGTCAGGGACAACCCAACAACCTCAGTAAGAAAGATTGAAGAACAAACGGCAATTCCCAAATCAACCGTCCAACGAGTCTTGAAAAAACTTCACTTTCATCCCTATAAACCTATTATTGTACAGGGTCTTCAGGTAAATGATTTTGCTAGAAGAATCACGTTTAGTGAATGGTTCATCAACAAATGCCAGCAAATACCCAACTTTCATTCTAAAGTACTTTGGACAGATGAAACACGATTTACAAACTGTGGAATTTTCAATAAACATAATACTCATTACTGGGGCACCGAGAATCCTCATAATTTAGAAGAAAGACGTTTACAAACAAAATTGGGTTCAATGTGTGGTGTGGCATTATAGGTAATTCCAAACAATGCACTTCTGCTTTAAACCACTAATAACAATTTGTATTTTAGATAACCGTTTGATTGGGCCGTTCATTTTCCAAGAAAATTTATCGGGTAACAGATATTTGCAACTATTACGGGAACAAATTATTCCAGAAGTTATAAATTCTGTTCCCCCAAACGACCTGCAAAATATTTGGTTCCAACAAGATGGCTGTCCGGCTCACGGTACCAGAGAGGTGATGGCGGTCCTCAGAAATACTTTCGGGGAAAATATTATCGCTAATAATGGCCCTGTTGCTTGGCCGGCAAGGTCACCGGATATTACTCCTCCCGATTTTTATTTATGGGGATACGCAAAAAATGAGGTCTACGAATTTTCTCCGCCAAAAAGTCTCAGAGAGCTAGAAGACAGAGTCCGAGATGTTTTTGCTAATATTAACAGGAACACCTTAAGAAGGATTACACGGAAGGTATTGGAGAAATGTCAAAAATGTGTGGAAAATGGAGGGAGGCATGTGGTGTAACTTATATTTTTTTTATGTGTTAATTTAAATTTAGTTTAGGTATTTTCAATAGTATGATAGTTACATTTTAGTCACTAGGTATTCACTGTTAGTATAATATCTTAGTTGAAAATCTGAAACATCGATGGTTGAATTAATATTTTTACCCATAAGCTAACAAGTTTACAATTAGAAATCTGAAATGCCTTTGGCTTGGTTGATGTCGGTCTGGAAATTGTTCTTCGTATGAACGCGCAGCTGCTTGTGTATTTCTATTTGCTTTAAAATAAAGTTCTATCATATCCAAATTCTCTTCGTTGGAATAATTACCCTCCATTTTAAGTAGTAAAAGAAACTCAAATAAACTTTGTAAGAACTCGGCACAATGAGAAAATGATAACAAGTACTATTCAGGAACACAAAATGATTGTTGATATGCGGCATTCTTTTGTTTCATTATGGCCGCCATGCGTAATCAAAGCCTACTTAAAAAAAAACAATTATTTTGGTTTTTAGAGCTCAAGAAAAATAATAATCTTACCTTGTTATACATCATTGGAAAGCTCTTAAAAAGATCTTTCCAAAAATACAATAATCCAATATGGCGTCGGTAAGAAAATAAAAAGTTGATGCCAATATCTCAAAAACAATTGAAGCTAGAAACTTCTTTCTACCTGCATAATGTTCCTCTAATAAAAGTGCCCTAATAATGTATAAACCATAAAACCATAATACGAGTCGTTTAGAAGCTACGGGCAAAAGTTGAAAATGCACCATTTTGATTTTTCCCAAGTATCTTGAAAACCACAAAAGATATCCTAAACTTCAAAACGTCATCAAATTTGTAATAAAATTCTCTAAAACTTTCCTAATTTAACCCACCCTGTAGCTATAGCGGTTTACGAGATAGCAATGCATGTAAGCCAAATTTGGGACACATTGTATAAAATAAAAATAAAAAATAAATAAAAATATATTAAAGGAATAACCACTTACAATGTTACAAAATATGCAAAGTGCAACAAAATATATAAAACAAGTGCCAAAATACAAAACAATTAAAAATATATATATTTATTAAAAAATATCACATTGATTAGTAAATAATTAAGCATCTATCAACATTCTATTAAAGCAACAGCTCAAACATAACGATCACACTATTTCAAAGCTCTTCAAACCTTGGAAAACTCATATCAAAGAAGTCAATATGGCTTGGTAGCGCATTACCATACATTAGTTCTGTCTTGTTGATCTTACAGGAACATGAAATTTTTTTACATAAAAGAGAAGGTGACTTAATAAGATTAAGAATTTTAAATAAATTACACAAATCAAAATGTTTCCTTCTCTGTTCAAGTAAGGGGAGACCCAACAATGCGTATAGCTCACAGTAGTTTATATTATCAATGTGTAAATGGACTCGTAAATGCCTTAAAAATAGTCTCTGAATTTTTTCAAACTGATCTATATGACATTTGTAGTATAGCGACCACACAGTGGAGGCATACTCAATTCCAGATCGTACCACAGCACAAAACATCTCTTAGAGCATACACACTGTTGAAATCTCGAAGCGATTCTAAAATAAAGCCTAATAGTTTCATTGCCTTTTTCATCACATTATTCACATGTGGAACAAATGTAAATTGGGAATCTAATAGCACTCCCAGGTCATTCACAGTATCAACTCTTTTCAAGATGCTATTATTAAGCCTATAATCGTAAATATATAGTGTTTTAAACGATGAAAACTTATGACACTACATTTGCAAACATTCAAAGCCAACTGATTCACAAGATACCAATCCATAGACCTATTTTGTTTTAAAAATCTTACAATCATCAGCTATAATAAAAAATTGCTGTTGTAAATAACTTTTTTTAAATGATTTATAAAACATATAAATAAAAATTGACCACCGTGAAGTACACCAGAATGCACTATAATCTTATCAGATAAACTATTTTTTAACCTCATAACCTGACGCCTTCCAGTGAGGTAGCTACATAACCAGGCCAATAAGGAACCCCCCACACCCATAGCCCCCAATTTTCTTACAAGAAAACAATGATTTACTCTGCAAATGCTTTAGAAAAAGCAGTATATATGGCATCAACCTAAGGACTAAGGTAACAAGTGGTTCCAAAATTTTTGGTATTATAGAGGTATTTGATATAGACCAATAATTTATCACATCTGCACGATCCTTGAATATGGAGATAATAGCTATGTTTCCATTCATTAGGAAAAATACCCATTTTCAGAGACATGTTAAATAGTAATGTCAAAACTTCTACAAGGACACACTATTTACACAGTATTTTTCAGGAACATAATAGGAATTCTATCAGGACCAGAGCCTAAGTTGTTATCTGAATCTAATATTGAATTAAAAACATTAAGAACATTAATACCACAGGAGTTTACATTTACCATAGTAGACTCATAAACTTGTATCAAATTTATATGTTTCCAAAATTCTTTTTAATTGTGTATAGTAAATTCTAAATTTGCAATGTAATTATCATAAGTAATCTTTAAATAATCTTTACATTGAGCCCATAGTTGAGAAAAAGTAGCATAGTCTTCAGCTGGGCGACTAAGTTTAAATTTTGTATCTGCTATTTTTTTAGTGATAATAAGTTCTTTCAGCCTTTTATCATGCAATTTAGGAAACCTTGGAGTTTTACATCTAATCTTAAGTACAAATATATCAATAACATAATAAATAACATCATAAAATTTACTAACGGCTACATTTATATCACCAACATCTAAAGTGCCCCAGTTAAATTGTGATAAATATAAGTTAATAGAGACATAATCTGCTAAATTAAAATAATAATAGTCATATTCTGACACATCAATCCTTATATCACATTTAAAATACATATTGAAATTTAACGCCGAATGATATGCATCAAAGGGGAAGTGGAGAATCAGAAGCCACTGAGGAAGAAAATATTAAATCCAAGTAACCACCCCTGCAGTTTGAAATATTTTTGTTTTGAGTAAGATTGTAAAATGCCATACCATCAGATATTGAATGGACCTGTTGGGTGATCTTACCACTTGGAATCATTCCCAGACTATCATTCAGCCATAAAACATTTGGTAGGCTGAAGTCACTTCACACTATAACCTCACTGTCCAGATTATTATTCATCCAGAACCAATGACACTGCAAGTGAGAAATCTTCATATACCTTTAAACATGATGAACCAAACAAATCACCAATCTGACATGTGCTTCGAGTTCTAACAACAGGAATAGATGTTCTATATTGTTTATAGAGCTGTGTAGAGCTCTAGATCTAAAGTTTCCTTTTACCACCAGTAAAACTCCACCACCCCTTACAGAGGAGTCTTATTTGAATGGTCACATATGTAGATATTGTAGCCAAAGAGTGCAATTTCATTGCTATGTATGTCACTATTAAAATAAGTCTCTGTAAGTAGAATGAAAAAGTTTTCTACAGACACTGATACTGATACATCTGTCAGCTTTGTTCTTAAGCCCCTGACATTCTAGTAACAAGAAAGAGGTAGTGTTGTTTGCTTAATATTGTTGTTTAGGGGTTGTCTGCTTCAGCTGTTTTTTCTTTCCCAAATTACCATTTTGTCTGTTATCATAGAAGCTGTAAGGCTTAATCACTATACCTCTGGGCCAAATGCCACTATCCAGCAATTTGGGTTCCATTTCTGGAAGACAGATAGCTTGTATGCTACAGAATGGCCATCTCTTGAATTTAACCCATCGGAGCTTAACATGGTTCGCTTGTATGAGGTCAGGTGTTCCTGAATCTGCTCAACAGTACACCTGGGATCCAAGTTCCCTATATAAAGCCATTTACAATCCATAGCAGCAGGAATGTTAGATTCCTTGGTACTACTACCACAAATAATTTGAGGCTTCTTTTGGACAGCAACAAGATCCAAAGGATTTTCTGATTTAGGCAATGGCATGGCAGAAGTAGACTTCCCACTACTATTGTGAGCAACAACATCATCAATCACATTTAAGACTTCTGATTGCTGAAACAGATAAGGCACCAGAAGTTTATGAGCTAAAGATTCTCTGTTAGGGATCAGATTCATTGCCTTTACAAATTCAGTATTAGTAGTTTTAATAGCACCGAGTACTGACTCAAGTCTGTCAGAGATTGAGATCACAATGGAGTCAATTTTTTGTGATATATTGGTTTGTTCATTGGCAGGAAGAGACATGTTTGTTATAGGACCGTTTACAACATCGGTATAACTCTTTTCTTCTAAAAAACAGTCAGGAAACAAATGCACCACTTTATCTAGCAGAGCTGGGTATAACCCTGAGCTCCTGGGCCATTGCACCAGTGCAGGTCTGGCAAATTATTCTGGAACACATATTGCATGACTGACTATTTAACACCAGGAAAATGCATTTTATATGCTGATGACACTAGCCTGATGACTTCGGCAGGAACCATTCAAGAGCTTCATCTAAGTTTGACTGGATTAGAATCGAGCGCAAAAAAATGGTTTGATCAGAACACCCTTAGTATGAATCAGCAAAAAACACAAAGAATTTTCATCTCAAGTAATCCTAGGATAAACTCCACTCAGAGCGTCAAACTTTTAGGAATAACCATTGATGATGGGCTTACCTGGAGTGCCCATGTAAGCCAGTTATGTCGACAACTCTCAAGGAACATTTTCCTCTTACGAAGGCTCAAAAATCTCCTTAACAAAGATAGCATGCTGAATACTTACTTTGCCATTTTTCATTCCCACATTTCAAATGGTATAATTTTGTGGGGTAAATCAAGACATGCAATTCGCATTTTTCGCTTTCAAAAAAAGGCTGTCAGAATTATAGCCAACGTCGCTTTCCGAGAGCACTGTAGGCCACTATTTGTCAGGTACAACATCATGACTGTCCCTTCGCTCTACATTTTTCAATGTTTGTTGGAAATTCATAAAAATAAAAGTAACCTGGAATACAACTCAGATGTACATGAATACAGTACAAGAAATGCGCGCCTATTAAGGCCTCCAATGCTTAGACTCCAAAGAAGTATTAACAATTCTCTGCCTGTTAATCTTTACAACAAGCTAAGACCAGATACTAAGGCTGCCAGTGAAAAGAAATTTAAAGCCCTAATAAAAAATGAGCTGATTAAAAAAGCCTTTTATAGCATTGAAGAATATGAAACCACACCCCTAAACATCTAATTTCCTTTTGTTATTTTTTAAATTTTCTGTTTGTTTGTTGTCGATAGTTTTTATAGTATGTACTAGATTCTCTGTTTAATATGTTTTCTTTTTTTTTTTTTTTCTCTTCTTTTATATAATTGTGACACTCTATAACTTGTGCCTATACCTATTATTTTATCATGTTTCATTTGTTACTTAAAGTTTATTATTAGATTAGCTTAAATTTTATATTATTTTATATTATACCATTTTGACAAGTGTAAAACTGTATTATAGTTAATGCACGTAATATATATTCATTCATTCATTCATTCATTCATTCATTCATGGAAAACCAAAAGAATTTGACTTGTCTTCTTTAAACACACATGGCAGTTTACATTTAAAGCACTTTCCAGACATTTTAAACTTGGGTTAGGATATTTACGATTTTGCAGCATAAAGTCAACATTTAAACACAACAAATTTAGCTGCACTTTGTTTAGCTAATTATTTGGTACTAGTAAAAAGTATTTTTGACATAATGAATAGAAATTTTCCGCACGCGATGTTTATTTTAAACTAACATCAACATCAGTTTTTAAGCACATACTTTCAAAAAATTAGTTCTGTTTATTTGTAAGTTTACATATCACATTTATAAACACTTCTGCACTGTTTTTGCAATTAAATTGTACTAAAATTTGGCAAAATTTCAATTATTCTTGAACAATGTTTGTTTACATTTGTCGTCGCTAAAAAAGGATTATAAATAAATTTAAAATGGGATGTCTGTGGTTAAAACCCGTGATAATTAGTTATTATCCTGCAAAGTGGACATATAGGGCGGCGCCTCCAATCATAATACAACAGTTGCTGATGCATTCTCTGTACTATGCTTTTTCATTTAATTAATTTATTTTCTTTATGTACACAAAAGAGGACACTCAGTGTAATGAATGGAAAGATAGTGAATTCCTCTTCGATTTCATTCATAAAACACCTAGGCACCTTCAGAAAAAGAAAGAAGTTGTGAGGGATATTTAACATTCTTGAGCGCTTAAAAAAAAACTAAAAATTCATTAAAATGTAGAGATTTTAAGCTTTCTAATAATACTAAATGTACGGTGAGATCATAATTTCTAAGATTTTTAAGTAGTATACACTGACTGACACTGATCATGAGTTTCTTGAAAATTCCAGGAAAATTAACTATAGCGTCCTATCTTTCCTATGTTTTAGGAAAAAAGTCATGAAGATTATTTTTGTTTATTATATCCACACCGTCAATTTTTACAATTATCTAAATCCTCTTTTTATATATTTGGGCAGATATTTTCACTATGAGCTAACTTAAATTCTAGATTCAAACACAGTTTTTTTAAGACTGTATATTAACAGTATTATTACTATCAATAGTTCAATTAGGAGTTTTAGGAGAATTAGCATAACTCAGGAAATAAATGTAAAATATATCAGATGTCCATGTGATGCTTGTTTGAACAACAATAACAATTTTTTTAAATCTATGAACAGACCACAAAGGCCGAAGTGCTAAGTCTCGGGCTAATTACTAGGTATTGTGGTTGCTTTACGTGAAAACAGGGAAAGTGTATTGATGTGGGATTTAAATTCTTGCAGATTAAAAGAAGGGGGAAAGGAATTTGCTGGTAAAACATTCCATAATTGGGACACCCTGGGAATATGTTTATGGAAAAACATGTTACAATAAATATATTGCATTAATAAATTAAACTGAGCTATTGGCACTTAAGTTCAGTAATATAAAAAAATATAGATTACAACATTTAAAACTATTAAGACATGCATAAAACTTAAATTTCATATATCATATTTAATGGTGAATCACAACACAATACTAACTTACAGATTCATATCTCTATCACAAATGTTTAAAATACTTTTTAAATCTATTAAAATTAACATTGAATATCTTGATATGTCCTTGCAAGGCATTTCCAAACCAACATATTTACACCAAAGGAGTGTTCGTACCATAATTCACATGGTGAAAATCACTTCCAAATAGCATGGTTTTCCTAGTGTTTCTATACAGTATATGAAAATTAAGTTTTTCAAGAAGAGAAAGACAGTCGATCATGTTGATACTAAATAACCTTAAAACAAAATACAGATATCAAAGTATTGTCTTCTTTACTCAAACTTTGAAAGTCCTAAAAGTTTATACAAGTTATCATATTTATTTTTGTATTTACTTATCTATCTATTTCTTGTTAAGTGACTTTTTACGAAGTATAAACAATTTCAAGAATTACTAAGTCTACAAAATACACACTAGAATACATTTGATAAAAAAACTTTATACATGTTGTAAAATATGGTAAAAATACAATAAATACAACTAATTGTCAAAATATTCCATAACAGAACAAAAGCAGTGGTCAAGATAGTGCCTTAACTTTTTTCTGAATTTCTACATGACCCTGCCACATACCGGCAACATACAAATTGACTCAGTCGAGTATAATAATATTTAGTTAATGATTAGTTAGACAAGTTTCAACCATTGACAAGATTAATGGTCTTTAGATATTTAACCTAAATTTTCCTTAGATTCTTTCCTTAAAAGATATATAAAAAAAAATCATAGTACACACCATTACTTGTCCTCCTTGCACATACTCTTATATGATTACTTTCTAAACCACTATCTGTTTTTGATTTCCTTTTTGGAACTTCTCTAATAAAAACTTCTGGTATATAATATTCAACAAAATAGGTTTCATTTAAACCTGTATTTTTATTTAAACCTTGAGTAACCTTCTTATTTCCTAAACTATTTAAATGTATACTTTGCAGTGATACTTTTAATGAATCAACCTGTTTCAGAACATGGGCCAGATCAAAATCGTTATCTTTTCCATAATTGGAAGAATACTTTTTACCACAAACTGGTGGCCTTCTTAAATCACATTTTAAATTATTATTGTGATAAGCAGCACATGTAGAACATGAACACTTAGAAAAGAGAGTTCTTTCAGTGGTTTCACACACATCTAAGGGTGGCATTGACCTTAATGTATTCAAAGCTATCCCTTCTTGATCCTTTGTTAAATAGTCACCACTCAAAAATGCTTCTACTAACTTTTTATCCTCTGCAGCCCTATCTGAAAGTGAAGTTGCACTGCAAATTGGTGTATTGTACGTCTTAGTAGTGGGGACACTAAGGGTACTTAGTGGATCGTTTAGTAATATTGACTGAACCATAGCGTTTCTAAGTCGTTGGCCTTGTTCAAGAATTTTATCTACTAATGATTCTTTGATATGACCAAATTCAGCAGACATTTTCGTTCAGTTTCGTGTCTACCTACGAACATCTAGAAATAACATTAGAAAAATATTTTCAAAACATACCGCTTGCAACAGATCTTGGGTCACTCTGGTTTTTTAATTTTAAAATGTTTATCGGCATTTGAGAATCTGTCACTGTCAACCAATCATCTGATCGAAAGGCATGTGTCAACCCAAAATAATTAAAATCCCTAAACTTTGTTTATATCTTTATAACAATTTGTATTATTATACATGTGAATATAAATAGGAGAAAAGAAACTATTCATGTTGGGCCACAGAAAAGAAACGCACATAGAATCATACCTCTTAAAGAAACT
Source organism: Kuschelorhynchus macadamiae (assembly GCA_030620095.1). Taxonomy (NCBI): domain Eukaryota; kingdom Metazoa; phylum Arthropoda; class Insecta; order Coleoptera; family Curculionidae; genus Kuschelorhynchus; species Kuschelorhynchus macadamiae. The sequence continues at coordinate 63,211 of JAUTXW010005202.1, read as the reverse complement.
TTTCATTAAATTATTACACAGGGAGCAATTTTTAAGACTAGGTAAATAATAATAACTGCTTACCCAACTAAAACATATATAATCGTGCAAAAAATGCAAAATTTAATACTTGAATAAATCTACAATATCAAAAGGTCATGTAGCACTTAACACAACACGATTTTTCTTTCCTTTTTAAGAAAAAAAACCAAACTCAATATCACCCCTTAATAACCCCTTAACGCCTTTCGAAGGATTCTCAGGATCATAATCCATTGCAAAATTGTTGATATGTCGATCTATCTTTTACTTGCCTTCAGACAAAGATACACATATTAGTCACAGTTTAAGGTAGTTTGCCACTAATGCCAACCAAAGAAAAAAAGTGACTCATAGGCGTATCTGTTTATTTATTATTTTGCAGTGTATGTATAATAGTGTGCCCAAAATACCTCTCCTCAATCAGATCAACTTCTAACCGCTTTCGCTATTCTAGCCCTTAATTTTTAAATTATTTTTGCCACAGTGGATTCAGAGCAGAAATAATCTGCCAAACGCTTGCTTGGTGGACGTGAAAAGAAAAGTGATCAAATTATAATTTAAGAATACTTATAAGGATCTCTATCGAGATTTCTGTGATTAACACATTGGTTATTTTCTATTAGAATTCCATCAAAGTTAAAGTTAGTTTTATCTACGATCGCGAAATGAGAAGCCATTAGGGCACTGATTTTTGTTAGGTAATATTAGATATTACTGCACTAGTGCGGTAATGATATCTACTAATATTAAAATTAAAACGATATTAAAGAAAATAGGTACGTTTATTCTTGTTTAAAATACAGCATTACAAATTATTTATTGTAAATATTAATTACATAAATATTGAAGTTATTTAAAATACTTGATGAACTTGACTTAACTTGCATTAAATATGTTCAGTTTTTGGATACTAGTTGCTTCGTTTTCCTTGTTTCCAAGTATAGTCAAAGCAGTCTTCTTTTCGTTTTCTTGCAAAGCCGTGCAACTAACTGTATTTGACAGCCATTCCCCGTGCCTCTTTTTACGGTCAAAATATCTACTCCAGTGTTAGCTAATAGTGATGTAAAAGCAGTGGCCGGTATATTGTTCTGGATTGGATAAATTTAGAAAAAAAGCAATAGCCTTAGGCATGATCAACGTGTTTAGGGCGTAACTTGATATAATTTAGGACAATTTCCACCATCTACCATATCTATAATCCTTCAATGTCTCCTGATGTTACAAAAAACTCTCGAGCTATTGTTGTCTTCGTGAATGGTATTACAAATCGGAGACTCCCATCTTCATCATTCACATTTTCCAAGCTTCTGCTAGTCCAACAATAAGTGCTACTTCCGCCATAAAAAAACTTGTTATCAGCTTCCTGCAGAAAAACACCAATATCGTTTTTCGTTAATATCTTCGATTTTGTGAGTCTATATCCTTTCTTTTTAAAAATCCAATTATATGCGAATATTTATTAATATCCACATTTATCTAATAGACATCACACTCCACAACATTGCATAATATGCCCAAAAAGATGATGGTTTTTAATTTTCAGATATATCATTAAAATAGGCTAACAATGTCTGATTTCTGATACCGGGAGTAGGCCAACTCATGTTTTGCCCGTGATTTTTCGGACAGAAATCTAGAAATTACGCCAGTGTTTCGATATCGGATGGAAGATCTTAATCGCTCAAATATTTGATAGGTAATCTTTTTACAAAAATGTAAATGTCGTTGATAAAATCCTGTGGTTTTATCAATACCCCAGAGATGACAAATTTTACTTCAAATCATTATTTACCAAAAAAAGTCCAAGATAGCTTTAAGACATTTATGATAAAATGACTTAAATCTACGGTCTTTGAAGAACTTAACAGGAGAAAAGAAAATGGTGAAATTAATCTGTCTGTTCGCTATAAAGAAGGAAATCCTTATATAGCCACATTTAAAAACTCAGGCTCCCAAGACCCTGTTCCAAAAAAACGGTTAAACCATCTTCTTTGTTACTGCCAAAATGTTGGAGGTTTGCATACGAAATTGTGTGGCCTGCGTGATCCGGTCAGATTGTGTGTTTACTCTGTGATTATACTTCTGGAAACATAGCTTAGTTTTTCATCAAATGAGGTAGCTTTCCAGGGTTTTAATGTATATCGTTTTGATCGGTGTGAACGGAACCTTAATTTTCGGAGGGGTATATTTACCTCCAAACTCTGATGAATATAAATATGTACAGCACTGTTTGGCTGTACAGGAGGTAATAACGAATAACCCGTCACCTGCGCTGACCTTATTTGGCGACTATAACTTACTTGATGCATCATGTGTGTGCATCACGAACCTCATTGCTTTAAAATTTCGACTGATGTTGAGTATCCACATTACGAGGAGTTCTACTATGATTTCAGAAATGATAATTTTGTGGCCATTAACGACGTTTTGGCAAGTGTGGATTGGGACGCTCTTTTTAATGGGGTTGATGTTTGCCTGGCTGCCGAAAGACTGTATGAGGTTTTGAATTACTGCCTGGATGTGTTCGTGCCTCGAAAGAGAAGTAAAAACTCGAATTTCCCCAAATGGTTCAGCCCCAAATTGAAAGATCTTGTTAAAAGAAAATTCGTGGTTTCCCGCAGTCAAGATGACTGTGCAAAATTTTCTGAGCTATGTGCAATGTGTAAGTTGGAGTCTGCCAAATGTCATGAAGTACACCTTGTGCAGTTGGAGGGATCTTTTGCACGGAATCCTAAGTTCTTCTGGAAGCATGTGAATGAACGGCGTAGATCTAATAGATTTCCTAATTGTATGCATTTTGATAGTGAGGTTGGTCAGAACGGTCGCGAAATTGTGAATTTGTTTACCAGGCATTTTTCAAGCGTGTATGTTAGCTCAGATTGCCCTGTTCCGGACTACAACCTAAATAACACCGGTGATGTTTCTGTCAAGAGATTTACAATAAGATTTCTGCTCTTCCGGATAGGATCAGCTGTGGCCCTGATAATATACCTAACCTATTCATTAAAAACTGTATATGCACCTTGGTTGAACCTTTGTATAAAATATTTAACATGTCTCTTCAAACCTCCATTTTTCCAGATCTATGGAAGCACAGCCATATGACTCTGATTTTTAAGTCAGCAATTTACACTGACTTCTCCAAGGCTTTCGACAAGGTTGTCTTTAAGCTATTATTTGCCAAGGTTAGAGCGTTGGGTTTTTCTTCACCTTTGTTTGAGTGGCTGGAAAACTTTCTTACTGGCAGGACACAGTGTGTCAAAATTAACAACCACATTTCCTCCCTGATCCACGTATCCTCTGGGGTGCCCCAGAGCTCTCACTGTGCCCCTCTTCTGTTCAATTTATTTGTTAATGATATTCTTGATCAAGTTTGCCACTGTAAGGTCAGCATATTTGCAGACGACTTAAAGCTATACTGGCCGATTGAGCGACTTGAGGATGGAGTAATCCTTCAGAATGATTTGAATGCCCTGTGGCAATGAACACGGGTGAATAATTTATTTCTAAATTTAAAAAAATACTGCTACATTAGTTTTTTCAAGGGCATTAATAGAATTGAGACTCACTATAGCATAAATAATGTTGAATTGGAGCGTGTTAATGTGCTTAGGGATTTCGGAGTTTTATTTGACAAGAAACTAAGTTTCCGTGAACATATCTCTAAGATTGGTCTCAAGGATATAATGATGTTGTGTTTTGTATTGAGAAATTGCTCTGAACTTTCTGCTAATACTGGCAAAATCCTCTACTGTGCTTTAGTTAGTAGTCTTGAATATGCATCTGTTGTGTGGTTATTACCAATCTATTACTATTACTATTACCAATCCCATGCTGATGTTATCGAGAGGGTTCAGAACAAATTTTTAAGATTTGCTGCTTATAAACTTAACATTAACATGGAAGAATATCATCGAATCCACATGTTACAAATTATGAATTTGAACACACTAAGTGATAGGCGCTTGCTGTTTGACCTGAATTTCGTCTTTCAAATTATTAATGGCCAATACAACTTAATGTTCCTTCTCGAGCGTTGCGCAACTATAAATTATTCTGTGTTAAGCACCACTCTACCAATTATGGAATGCATGCCCCCATTGATAGAACTCTTCGACTTCTTAATGAGCATCATAATGAGATTGATGTGTTTAATTGCACCCTGCCTGATTTTAACACTGCTTGCAAAAAGATGTTGCTTACTTGATTAAAACACGGTTCATTGTCTGTTTCAAATAGGCTTACTATTGTTATTTGTTTATTTAGTTATTAGGTATTTTCTACTGTCCATTTACTGTTAAGTATATATTGCTAATATTGTAATATGGTTCATCCGTTTGTTTAGTAAAATAAAAATAAAATAAAATAAGTCATAAGTTAATCATAATCTTATTCTTAATTTAATTTTATTATAGCTTCTATATAAACACCACCTTAAACCCCTATTTCCTTGAAAATTCTATTAAATCTAATAGGTTTTAAAACTTCTTATACCCAGACAATTAGGTTTTATCTTGTATTTATGCCTACACTAAAGAACAATCATAAATATTCTCGAGAAGCGCCTCTCCCCATTAGCCTCCTCCTAGCACCTATGTACCCCTAACTACAAGTCTAAATCGAAAATCGGAACTTTCATTGTTAAGAAAAACGTTCATTTGGAGTTGGGACGCCCAGGATCCACTAGAGATGTTTCTTCATCTGTTTTAGATTTTATTACTTGACTGCCACATTTACCAAATACTAATCATACTGGCAAATAAGGACGTCCAATAATATTACTGTATCATTGCAAGTTGAATTTAAACATTACATCTTAATTTAAAATATTTCATTTGAAAACCGTATTTTTGTCATTTCGCTCGGAACGTCGAGTTAAACGCAGATGCGGGGAAAGCTTCCTGATGCCGGCGGTATAGTCCAGCGTCATTGGGAAAACATCACTGCAAGGATAACGTCTTAGATTCCTAGGAGACGTGCGAATTATGGATCTTTATGAAACTTACATTGTGTTCCAGGTTTAACTAGTAAATTTAAATTGAGATTAAGTGTTACCGCTGATTCGGAAAAATTTCGTATTGGATTTCTTGTGGTGCCAAGGCTTTCCGGTTTCTGACGCCATGTGTGCTACGACTGCTACGTTGATGGACTTCTGTGGCATGGAAATACTGAAATATAAGCTCAATAAAAAAAATAAGTTCCCCGATATCGTATCTTCATATGGGATCTACTGATGTCATTTTATAATATAAAAATATTTTTTTAAACGTATTAAATATGATGGGATTGTGAACATATCTTGGTTTTAAACAAATTACTACTTTTGCTATCAATAACTTCACCGAACAACGGAATGAGCTTTTATTAATATCCTTAATTACCCAAGCATCATTGGATGACGAAATATGCTTCCATAGGCCCATATTTCAAGCCGTTTCTGATCTTTACGGTTCCTTATACTAAGAGCGTATAAAAAGTAAAAATCATTGTTAAAAAAGTCGTAAGTATAGACTCGAAGAGACTTAGGCATGCATGTTGGGTAAAAATAAACCTCAATTCCCATTATAAAAGTAATATCAGGAAATTATAAGAGTAAGAATAGGAACTTTACAATTTCTCTGCTTTTTTAGTCCCTACAGAATGACGCCAATTATGCATCTTCTTACCAGCGGAAACTTTTTGTAGTCTAATTTGCAATTTTATCTTGTTTGCAGCAACAGTAGACGCTTACGATATGCATTTTGCATGTATTCTAAATATTTTTTATGTCAACAAATGATGGAAACGCTTTTTTAAAATTAGTTCAACTAAGAAAATAACTAATTAGCTTGTATTTTAATCTAATATTTTGACTTTCCATAAATATAAAGACGTGACCTGGAATTCCGAGGTCCGTGCGTGAGGTTTAAAGAAACTCGTTGATTTGGTAACAAAAAACTATTCGCTTTTCATTTCTGTACGCATATTAATTTATTATTTTGATACGCAAATAATTTAAGCACTAAACGTAACAAAGTCACAACACCGTAAATTATACACATCTTTAATAGGTATTGTAGACCGATATTTCTATTATTGTGTAAAATAACACAAAAACCGGAAACTATTTTTGTTTTCAGGTATTTCCTGGGGTAGTTATTTCCTGCCTTGCAGAGCCGCCCATGCATGACGAGCCCATCGGCCTTTTCTCCTAAAAATAATAGATTTTTCTCCATTCGGACTAGCCCAGATTATCTCTATCTTTAGTATGAAAAAGGCTTTCATCTTTTCATCTCTGTCACACTTTAGTTTAGCCAATAAGTAGATCAATATGAGTAAAGTTTGGAACATACTTCATTTGTCACGCTTGGCATTTGCTACATACGGCAAACGTATGCATTGTTTGGTTTGGTGTCTGTCACTTTCCCACTTTTGTTACAATATATCGTTGTGTGTATTTATTGTGAAAGTGTATTGTTCTTGAAAGCTACTCAAAATATTAAGGTTTACCTTTTATTTAATATTATAGATTTCAATAAAATATATTTTAAAATCATCAGTTATAGCGTACTCGCAGTTTTATCGATTTTGTTGTAGTATAAATTATGAAAAATAAGTTTAAATTATGTTTTTAGCGCATGTGTGTCTGTTAAAGCCCAACGGCCAAACAAAAAATCGATCGAGAAAGGGCTTGAACCATAGCTGCCGGCTTTTTAACACTGGATTAATCATTTTAAGGTAAGTTTCATTCATAAAACCTGATTTAAATAGGACCCAGATATTTTAAATATGTTATTAATGGAATGATTATTGTGGCCTAAAATAAACTCTTGTAGGAGGTATATATTAGTGTATTATTATCCCACAAAGAGCTATTTATCACTCATCATTAGGCACATTATTCACTGTTAATAAACATAATGGCTTTATAATGTCTTTTGATTTAACATGTTAGCCAATAAAGCAGTGGTCTATGAGATAGGGCTACCCAGATAGGTAAATTGTGACTTAGTATGTGTAGTTAATATTTATTTCACTATTCTGGTCTGTTTGTTCTTAAATTGTTGATAAACATTTAAAATAGTTGCCAAATTGCATTATCTCAGTCAGAGACCAGAGGTGAGAACAAAATAAATAATGAAATATTATGACTAAAGACCTAAAAATTGCATTTGATTAATAGATATTTAAGTGAGAAGGCTAGTGAATACATATTGTCTCAGTTGGATGTTTTGTGGAACAAACATAAGTAGACTTTTTACACCAATTAGTTTTTCACAAGATGTCTAGCTTTTTAGTTTCTTATAAAAATAAGAAATTACATAAAATAGAATAACTCTCACCAATATGTGCATATTACTACATGCTCAGTTTGATTTTCAGATAAATAGAAATTATATCTTTATTTTACCAAATTGACAGGATTATTCCATTTTTACAGTCAAAAAACACGTAAAATAAGACATTAAAATGGCGAAAAACTAAGATAACAGAATATGCCCTTAAGTAATTTGAACACATAACAAAGGTGGTCAGCAAGCCCTTGTTCAATTTGTAAAGCATAACATGTAGAAATTTATTTTGTACTTGCTTTAACATATCTGAGTAAATTTTATATCGAGGTGACAAGACAACTGTAACATTCGAGTTGTAACCTAACAAGTGAACAGACAAGGAGTTTACTGATAAAAGGTGGAAAATTCTTAGTGTTTCTAACTATAATGCAGCATGCTCAGCCCTTCCAGACAACTTTTTAATATAATGGGCTTATTGAAATTAACATCTTCTGCAAACCACACACCAAGATCCTTCATAGACCTTGAATACTTAAAAGCTTTATCATTAATAGTATACATAGTTTTAATCTTCTACCACCTTTAAAAAACTTGCCCCCAATAAAATTATAAATAAAGTTATTATCTTTATTTCATAAGGAAGAGAAATAAAATATAGCCACAGTTGTCTATATTTAAATAATAAAAACAAATAATTGAACTGAGTCCACTTCCACAGCCTATCTAAATAAGATTGGAGAAGGATACAATCATCCAAACTGCTAATTGTTCTGTATAACTTTAGATATTCTGTGAGACGGCTGACCTCAGAGAGTAGCATATGGTCAGCTATGTCACTGACACATAATATGAACAGTAGAGGTGCACAGTGGGAGCTTTGTGGCACTCCTGAATGAACAACAAAAAAGTCAAAAATATGATTATTTAATGTGACACTTTCAGTAATTCCTCTAAGAAAACTATCAAGCCATTTGAATAATGACCTGGAGAAAGCAGTTGTCTCAAGTTTAGCTAGTAACAAGTAAAACTTTGCTCTGTCGAAGGCCTTGGAAAAATCAGTATAAACTGAAACAAACAACATTCTGTTTTCTAAGGCCTTCAACAGACAAACCTCATAGCTTACCAAATAATCAACAGTAGGCCTACTTTCAATCTGTTTGGAATACTGAGATATCTTTACATTTTTTAGTGTTATTTAGTCTAGAATAGGGCAATTAGTGCTAACAAACAGTTGAAAAATGTATAACAAACAAATTGCAATATCTAAGCCAGTATCCACCTTTACTTATTAATACATTTTGTCTTTAATTTGATAATAAAACTATTTATTTTGAGGTTTTGTCTGAAGAAGAAAGGGAAAAAATACTGAAAGATACCAGATAATTGTATAGGTTACATTAGAATAACACAAAACTGACAGCTTGCCTTTGAATTTTATTAGTCTTAATTTTTGGCATAATTGGTTCAATTCATATAGTTTTATTCACGATTGTGGCTGTACTGATATCCAGTTACATTATATTGCCAGATACTTTCCAGCATCTAATATTTCTAACAAGACACAATAACAAGCAAACTATATGCCTTCCGATACCTTGACTGACTTTGACCAAATGATCTATAATATATGAAAGCAATAAGATGTATAATAATTTGAGCTTGGAAATTAGACAGCTACATTTTTTGCAATTTCGGAGAAAGGTAAAATCTTTTTTTATGCAGAGTTCATATTATAGCCTGGAAGAATATTACAATGACATGTTTTTGACATCTATTGTAAATATTTATTTACTTCTTGTATGATGTCACATTTTATTTATTTGTTTGTAAGTCTTCATAACTTATGATATTTTTATTTTATTATATAAGTTTTGTCTTTATTATTGTTATTGTGATTTTATATTCTGACTTACTCAAACTTTTGACCTATTTTTAATTGCTTAAGTTCCTTTTATTGACATTTACCTATAGAAATGATGCACACCATGCCGCATGCTTAATGGTTTCTATTCTATTGTATAATCATTATATAGTATTTATAAGGTAGTTGTAAGCAAGCTTTGTCCATAGAATTAAGGTTCTTGGACAATAAAGCATTTGTAAAGTAAAATGGTAAGTTTGTGACCACTAGAAAGCAGGTAACTGCTAATAAATGAAATTATTGTGTTCTGAGAATGTGTTTGTTTGATTATTTATATAGAAATCTTACATATAGCTGCTTTTGTAAGCTGAAAGGTACTTTAAAAATTGCATTTTGGTTCATCAATTCATTCAATGACAATTACAATGTTTTTTTTTTTAGAAATTATAATGTTTATTAAGGTTAACAGACCAAATTTTAATAAAATACATTGTAATAATAATCCGATCGAAATTAATGCAGTAACAAAAACAAAATATCTGGGTATTGTAGTCATTCAACACTTCAGATAGTCAGATCATGTTACATACTTAACATTTAAAATACATAATCTAATATATAAATTTAACATATTACGGGAGTTCCTCAGTATTAAACTATTATCTCAGATATATATAGATCATTGGTTGAACCTTTGCCCCGGTATGGCCTGATTGTGTGGGGTGGAATCTATAAATCAAATCTCTATCCATTAAAAATAACACAAAACTATATTTTGAGAATAATTTATAATAAATATAGACTATATCCTACAGGATTTGCTGTACAGTCAGGAAATTGGTAATTTGAATTTTCTATACATATACCTAGTATGTTGTATATATACAAAAACATAAAATTACAAAGTTACATAAAACATACTCACATAACCCGGCAAGTCTCAAACAACATATTGTTTGTACCTGTAAATAATCAAACAATAAATTTACATTTTTCAATTATTTGGCACCCAAATGTTTTAATCTGCTCCCTAATGACATAAAATCCATAAACAACATAAAGCCTGATTGCACAAAACTTAAATGCAGTTTCGAATATTTAATCGAGCTTTCGGATGTGACAAGTTGCTTACAGAAATGCAGGAACCCTCTGTCAAATTTCACATTGTGTTAAACATTCTAAACTTTAACTGAGCTTTCTGCAACCGGTCAAAAGACATTTAACAAAAACAGTAAACTTTATATATTCTCACATCTTGGCAATTTCACTGCTTTGTTGTGAATTTGCCCTGATGCTACCTTCTCCATTGTTGCTAATGTAAAGTTATCAGAAGTTATTGTACAAGTTGGTTATAAATGGTATATATAAATATGTGCTTTTGTGTGTGTAGAATTTCCTAAATATCTATAATCTAATTAAGAGTAGCGGATTTAATAGACTGCAGTACTGTATAAAATATTGCAAATTTTTATATGCTTATATATTATAAAGTAGTAAGACTTTCAAAAAAATTCAAATATGTTAGCCTAAATTCATATTTTACCTTTCTAAATTTAACTATTCTTAATTTTTTCTATTAGTTATTATTATGATGAAACCATTTTGTTATGACTTTATTATTGAATTAATGAATAAATTTATTATACTACAAGTCGAATTAATTTATTGGCTGTGATATGATTGCTTTGTGATTATTCTTGCATGTTAAGTATAACTTTTTAGGTATACAGTTATTTTACTTTTTTTTTTGTATATATTTATTTTTTCAAATTTAATTTTTATTTAGGTATTTATAAAAGAACAATTATTATTTTAAAAAGTTTAGAGATGAAATAAGTAAAACAAAATGTTTAATACATTTCCTTTAATGATTCATCAACGAACTTACTTTAAGAGATCCAAAAATAAGGCTGTGTATCTATTTGAATATTGTAATTATATTGTTTGACATTTTATAAACAATTTGAGTTATTTGAAAATATATAATCCTCAAAACCCTCATTTGTCAAAAGTACTGTTCGGACATATTTTGGAAATTAATTTAGTGATTCCTGACACTACATATTTCATATTGTTAAAATATTAATTATCTCTAGGTGGACTCCAGTTATAAATAAAAAAAATCACTAGGTAATTTAATAAACACTTGTTTTAAACCCATATTTTAACTGTATATTTAGAATTACATAATTTACTATTATAAAAATAATTTTAAAAAACATCTAAGCTCATATCAAAGTCACCTTAAATGGCTTACTTTAAACAGTACTGAAAAATTGGGTTTTTGGCAAATAATGACTTTTTGGTGAATTAATGCTGCCATTTCATATACTTATTATTCATTTTATTCAAAGCTATATTTTGATAATGAAAAAATTCTCTTGTCTGTCTTGCCTTGTGTTTACCTTAAAACATTTACGTGTTAGCAATGTATAACTGATCGTTATTTCTTTATGCTTGATAATAATTAAATACTTATTGCTAGTCAAATTGTTTAATGATCTGTTCAGGATAGGCATAGGATATTATTAACCCATCAATAAACATTTTAATTACAGAATATGAGCCAGACGGAAACCACTAAGGAGAACTTAACTCCTGTAATTCTCACTGAGGATAAGAAAAGTATTCAAGAAGAGGAACGTGAGAAGATTCTTAATACAGAAAATGATCAAAAAAATGGTGTCGGTTAGTATTTTTTCTATTCTTTAATAGATGTGGCAAAAATGCATTTTTGGTTCATTCATCTAACAGTTAAAAAATATACATACAAATTTTGATATACATTTTCTCTTCCTTAATGGCTCAAATCCATTGCCTGTTATTTTTAGAAATCATCGAAGAAAAGAAACCTAAAGAAGTGAAAGAGGGAATGGAAGTTAAACCAAAGAAAATACCAATTGGAGGTATTCAGATGCCTGGATTTTTTACAAGGAGCAAATCCAAAGAACAATGCAAGGTAGAGTCATTATATGTTGTCCTTGTTCTGCAGTAAATTTTCCCTTTACCTATACTATATGTAACTTTCTCTGTTTTAAGTGATCCATAAATAATTTATTGATATAGACTTCTCTGTTTTTGAAATGCATGGTCATTTTTCTAGTCCAGCTTTAACATTAGGCAGATATGTTAATTACAAAATGATTTTCAAGATTTTCTTTTGGTTGCAAGCTAGCTAGATTTAAGTGAAGTAAGTTCAAATTTTATAAATAGCTATAAAAATACATAATAATAAGAAAAGGTAATATTAAAGTAATGTTAACAAATTTAAGTGTTTAGGAGTGCCTTTAAGACACCTTATCAAGCATGCTTTCCATGGGAGTATCCATGCTGAGTTAAAGGACAATTTGTCACTACCAATATGGTTGTAAAAAACTTAAGCTGAGTCTGAGTGACATATATTTTATGGTTATTAAATATCTAAAATCATTATTTAAAAAAAATACATTTTTTCTATATACATGATCGCTTATTAATGATTCATAAAACAAATACCTGGAATTTCAATTCTAATGTCCTGGAAAACTTGGTAATAGAAAATTATCATGAACCCCAGAAGACTAGAATATCACTGTCCATTTCAAAAGTTGAGATGAGTATATTTACTTTTAATTTTTTATTATTTTTTTATTACTTTTAATTATGTTTTTACATTTTATATTAATACTTCACAGGATGACGATCAGACTGAAGGAACAGAACTTATTGAGGAAGATAAAGAGAAAAAAGAGGAAAGCATAACGGCACCTCAAACGAAAATTAAATTACCAAACCCTTTCAAAAAAAATAAGGCTGAAGATGCTGAAGAAGGTAGGATAACTCTGACAAACAGTAATGGCATATTTCAGAATATGCCCTTTTGTTCTCTGAATGTTACAACTAAAATGGAAGCTAAACTTTGTAAATTAAATGTAAAAAAGTTCTTATAAGTTTCCTGAAGAAATTTAATTTTTATGAAGGTGTTTACAATACTCATAAAACTCTTCATGAAGCCTTTATAAAAAAAATTGAGTCTAAAGATTCTTCAGGGGGTTGATAATTAAAGCTAAATACTATATACTTTCCAATTTTTACTAAAATTCGAATGTTTAAAAATATTTCTAAAAATAAGACGGCAATATTGTATTGTCTATTTGGTCTTAAATGATGCTATCATAATAGAATTTTCAAGAAAAGTTTAAGGGTGTATTTATGCAGCATCAAATAAAGTTAAATTAAGAACAAAAACACTAATGATTAAGTTGTTTTATTATGATAAATGTCCTACAAGTAAAAATTGAGTTGAGGTGAAGTGTTCCATTTCTAGTTTTCCATCAGACCCTGGAAAATCTCTCCATAAAACTAGTTTTAAGGAAGCTTAAATCCAAATTGATTTTATCATATTTCTTGGGCAACATTATTTAAAAATCTTAATTTTTTTAATATAAAATGTCTCACCATTGAGGCAGAATAGTATTGGATTTGTTTTTTAGGGGAAAAAACTGGAGAAACAAAAGATAAACTAAAATTACTCGAAACAATTAGATTACCGTTAGTCTCAGTGTTTCAGCGAATGAAGAAAAACTCTGAATCTCAAAATTTAACCAATCACCCTGCCCAAGCGGGCTTAGCGTCAGTGGAAACATTAGACGACAAGAGTAATGATGGAAAAAGCAACAACGAATTGAAAAATGTCGCTCTAGATGAGAAGAAAGATGTCGAAAAACAAGAACAGGTGGAAGTACACTGGTCCCAAAAACTTAAGACATACAGGATAGCAATTGGTAGGTATATTATATTATGATGCACATACATAGAGTTTGGTCTGCTGTAGATAACGCTTTGATCCAAATTTTTTTAGTGTTTGAGTTGTCGGTTACGTCACATATATACAGGGTGCAACATTGAGAACTGGTAACCCTATAGAACAAATAAAAAACGGAAAAACATTTTTTCGTTTTTTGGGGGCTGCCTGATGTCTGATGTTTGTAGGTTTACCCTGTATAATGGAGAAAATGTATTAAAGAATCGAAGAAAATTGACGTGTTCCACCATTTGTTAAAAAAGCCAAATTTTTTCGTTTTTAGAGGACTGATTCATCCTTGTGGGTTACTTTGTATAGTGGAGATCATATTTCATTGACAAAATTATAAAATAAATTTGATCAATTTTACTGTTTTCTAAGCAAGCTAAATCCTTCTGAAGTATATATTTTTTTAATTTTTAGAAAATTGTTTTATCAGTATCTTATATACAAGAGAAATTTTTTTATACTCTTAGGTTTACCCTGTATAGTTGAAAAAACAATGACTTTATATACCTATAAAAAAAGTTTGATGTTTTGTATCGTTTTTAATTTCTTCGGTTTCCAGGGAGCTGCCTCATCCTTTTAGGGCTACCCCTATACACTGGACAAAAATGATTTTGTATACTACAGAAATAAAATAAATTTAACTTGTTTCGTCTTTTTTCGAAATATTATATGTTTTTTTTTGTATACATAATCGAAAAAAAAAATTAATTATCTACGCCAATGACTTCCACAAGTTTTTGAGGTATATACAGTGTGTAATTTAATTGATGGCTGAAAATGCAGGATATGATTTCTTAGCTTATTTAAGAAAGAAAAGTTCATGTGAACATACGTCCTAAACCTCTCAACTTTTGAACTACAGGGTGTTAAAAGTTTTAAGAAAAAATTCGTTTTCCTATCGTAACTTTAATACTGTTCTTATTATTTCCATAAAATTTTCATAAAATTTTAATCAATAATAAAAAGAAAACCAGTAAACTATGTTAAGATTTACAAATTCCGAGTTAACAGATATGCATATCACCTACGGACTTGTTGACGAGAAAGCGTTTATAATATATTAATCGTATCATTCCTGATGCGAGAATGTTTTCAAGAATACACAAAAGACTACATGAAACTGGGAGTCTTAGCATTGACAATAGTTCCAAAGAGGTACATCGCATGGTGAGAACACCAGAATTAGAGGAAGCTGGTTTGAACACAATGTTTCCCATTTTCTTATTTGGAAAATACATGTTGACAATTTACTATACACATATCATATTCAAAGGATTCAAGCACTACTACCGCGTGATTTTCCATTGCGTTTAAATTTCTGCTGATGGTTTTTAGAAAAACTTGCTGAAAATCCTTTATTTGATAACAAAATACTCTTTACTGATGAAGCTAATTTTTCCCGCAGTTCCATTCGAAATTTCCATAATAATTATGTATGGGCAGAAGAAAACCTATACTCAATTACTGAGGCCCATCATCAGAAGTTTTCCGTGAATGTGTGGGCTGGAATAATTGGAGATTTCCTCATAGGACCGTTCTTCTTTTCAGGACGACTGCCGCCACTTTCTTAAAAACGATTTGCCAATTTTGCTCGAGGATGTACAGGGTGATCCAATTAAGATGCTCCTATACTTTATCTCAATAAATAAGATACTGAGAAAAAAAAGTTAAATACAAAAAGTATTTGATCCTAAGTATATTTTTTATTTATAATATTTTTATGTATACAGGGTGTTCCATTGTGCCAGGACAGTAACCAACTTTTTTCTTTTTAATGAAATGGTATGAATATTTTTAGAAATTCTAATTCTATGCTTGATTTTGAGTATTTTTTGTCATCATAGCATACGAAATTTTGGGTAGTTTTTGAGAAAAATTAACTTTTCTAATTTTTTTCGGAAAAACAGGTTTTTGGAAAAGTGTGAATTTTTTTCACACCTGAAGACTAAAATTGTGAATTTTGGTTATGGATCCACAAGAGGGGTTAATATTTAATACTCTGACCTATCAAGAGCGAAAATCCATACAGGGTGGTCACAAATGACCATCAAAAAAATGTTTTTGTAACTAAAAAAACTTAATTTTTTTTAATATAACACCCTGTATTTAGCACCTTTATTGTGTTTAGGATTTAATTCTGCATTATTCCGTATATATAGTTTATATTCCAAACATTAGTAGTTTAGAAGTTATGACCAATTTTCTATAATAATTCGGGTATTTTTGTTAAAAATCTAACTAAACCTAAATAATATCCTATTCTAAGTTTTTTTTTAACATTATAATTACATTTAACATTAAATCAACAAGTAATGCAAAAGAAAGTGACTAATTACTTATTACAAAACATTTTCGATATAACCCATGTCTTTGGCAATACAAGTAGTATACATGGTTTCAATTCTCGCAATAGCATTTCTAACCGCGTCTTTAAGTCTTTCTACCTCTTGCCTAATTCTCCTTTTTAAATCATGAACAGTATTACACCTATTTTTATACACCTCGTTTTTTAGGTTGCCCCATAAAAAAAAATCCGGGGTTGTTAAGTCGGGGCTCCTCGTTGGCCAATCTATGGTCCCGTAGCGACCAATCCAAAATGGAAACCGTTGATTCAAACAATTTCTAACAGGCATTACAGTGTGATATGGAGCACTATCTTGTTGATAAACAAGCCCTACTTTAATATTGTTCAGCAGATTGTCAATTAACGGAAATATTTCGTTCTTCAAGAAATTTAAATACCTCTCACCATTCAGAACAAAGTCATTATAATACTGGACCTATTATTCGATCACGGATAATACCACACCACACAAACACTTCTCCGACCCTGTTTTTTCATTTCTTTTACACGATGTTCATTTGAGTTACACCAGTAATGAGTATTTTTTCGGTTGAACATGCCGGCCGTATTGAAAATTGCCTCATCGGTAAATAAAATATTCTTAAAAATGTTAGTTTCAAAATGGTGGTCCATCATGAGAGAACACTAAAAAAGCCTTGTTTGAAAGTCCTATTGGGATAATTCCTGAACTGGTAAAAATTTGAACGGATGGTAGTTATTATCAGTTAAAGTCCTTTGAATACTAGTCTTACTAATTCCCGGTAGATCTCGGGACGCATCTCTTTGCGAATTTTCGTTGTTTTCTTCAAAATACAGGAGAATTTCTAATTGCTTTTCTTCTGTTAGGACAATTTTTGGGCGCCGTTTTTGTTTATTGATTACCACTCCACGTTCAAGATAACGAACAATTCGTGAAAAAATACGTTTCGTGGGTACCCGTCTTGCAGGACACAACAACCGATACTCCCGCAGGGCTAATGCTGGACTCTTATTATTTCTTATGTAACATTCATGAAGATTTAAACACTCTTGGACACAGTATAAAGCCATTTTTCCTTTAAAAAGGGTTAGAGGCAACTAAATGTCAAATAATTGTATTTATTGATGTCCAGGCAACAATTTTAATAGTTTTGTTTTTCCATGGATATCTTGTAAAATTAAGACGCGTTTAGAAATGCTATTATTGTGAAAATTAAAACCGTAACCGTAATATTATACTACTTGTATTTCCAAAGACGGGGGTTATGTCGAAAATGTTTTGTAATAAGTAATTAGTTACTTTGTTTCTTGCATTACTTGTTGATTTAATGTTAAATTTAATTATAATGTTAAAAGAAACTTAGAATAGGATATTATTTTGGTTTAGTTAGATTTTTAACAAAAATACCAGAATTATTATAGAAAATTGGTCATAACTTCTAAACTACTAATTTTTGGAATATAAACTATATATATATATATATATATATATATAGAATGATGCAGAATTAAATGCTAAATACAGGGTGTTCCATTTAAAAAAATTAAGTTTGTTTAGTTACAAAAACATTTTTTTATGGTCATTTGTGACCACCCTGTATAATGGATTTTCGCTCTTGATAGGTCAGAGTATTAAATATTAACCACTCCCATGGATCCATAACCAAAATTCACAATTTTAATCTTCAAGTGTGAAAAAATTACATTTTTCCAAAAACCTGTTTTTACGAAAAAAATTAGAAAAGTTAATTTTTCTCAAAAACTACTTAAAATTTCGTATGCTATGATGACAAAAAATACTCAAAATCAAGCGTAGAATTAGAATTTCCAAAAATATTCATACCATTTCATTAAAAAGAAAAAAGTTGGTTACTGTCCTGGCACAATGGAACACCCTGTATAAATAAAAAATGTACTGAGGGTAAAATGCTTTTTTTATTTAACTTTTTTTTCTCAGTGTCTTATTTATTGAGATAAAGTATAGAAGCATCTTAAGTGGACCACCCTGTACCTGTTTTATTAAGAGAAGAAATGTGGTACATGCATGATGGTGCCCCTTCACATTTTAGCATTCATGGTAGGGAATTTCTAAATGAGGCGTTTACCAATCGCTGGCCTCCCATTTAAATAGTTTAGACTATTTTTGTGGGGGCACCTCAAGACTTTAGTTTATACTACACCAGTTCAAACTGTAGAAGAACTAAGGCAAGTAGTCTAGTAGAAGGAGGATATTTTCAACAATCGTATTATTTAAATTAAATATTAGTTTGTCAAAACTAACTTGTAAGATTTTTTTTTAGTTTTCATGCGTTGCAAAATCGCTAAAATCTCGTGTGGCAATTTGTAGGTAAGATGTGTTTTTGTCTAATTTTTATTAAGTTAAAGGCAATCGATTAAAATAGCCACTACTAAAATTCAAGTTTAATACAAAAATGTATTAGTAAGTATTATTTTGAGTATTGAGTCGAAAACGAATTTTTCATTACCATTAGATTTTAGAGATTTTGCCATGCATGAAAATTGTTTTTATTCTTTTACGCCAAAACAGTTCGTCGGACGAAAAAATGTCAAGAATTTAAAATTGTTGCAAAATAAATGAGGATTTCAGAAATAATTCATTTCCGGAAAAAGCAGTGCCGTATCATATTTTTTTAGAAAAATCTTCAGTCTACGTCCAGTACGGACGCCACTGGTAGAAATAATAAAAAATCTTCTACATCAAAAAATGCCTATTGGTGCTTAGTAGATGCGTGCCAAATTTTATGAAAATACTAAGAACAGTATTAAAGTTATGATAAGAAAACGATTTTTTTTTAAATTTTAACACCCTGTAGCTCAAAAGTTGAGAGGTTTAGGACGTATGTTCATATGAACCTTCCTTTCTTAAATAAGCTAAGAAATCATATCCTGCATTTTCATCCATCAATTAAATTGCACCCTGTATATTCACCCTAATTTTTTTCTGTTTTCAATTTGACGGCTATCGGTCTGTGTGTTCTCAAAATATGATTTGACGTTTTTATACACCCTAAAGCACTTTTTCAAAATTATGAATAGTTTTAATTTTTTTTTTGAATTTATTCAACTTAAATGTTCTAACCTGTATATAAGATAAGTTTCAGGAGACAACATTGAGCAAAACAAAAGTTATTTTTATAAATGATAAGATTTTGGTTGGTCATAGTTTCAAATATGGTATAAAACTGTGCTTTTATTTATTAACATTCACATTGATGCCTTGAATCACATCCAAAATAAATGTTTGCATTACATTGGGTTTAAATTTTTTGTTCTGTCAGGTCAGATATCACATATGAAAATTTAAAATCTTAAAACATCAAGTTTTTTTACAAATTATTCAGCAATTTCATTCATTGTGAGGATGTGTTGCCTTGGAGCATCATCATTTGATTTATGTGCAGTTTAATGTGATGAATTGTATGTCAATGATCAGAATATTGATTTATTTTATGTATCTTTGAATAGGGTCAAGAACTCTTCTGGTATAATTGGTTGTTTATTAGGTCAGTTGCATGTTATTCATATCCAAATATCAAACAGGAATGATAAGTTTTGATTTCGTAAGTAACACCGCATTTTAATTTTTGTTTTATTATTGCTATAATGTTTGTATTTAAGTCTATTTTAGTTTACCTTATTGTGTGATTTTTTGTTTTGTTTAAAGTTTTTATGTTCAAAACAATGTAGGTACAATTTTTGTAGGTGTCTAACTGTAGCTTTAAAATTATCATTAATTATGTTTAAACTATTAGTTCTATGTACCATTGAGAATTTCCCATTGATAAAATAAATAAAGAAAATAGATATTAGCAAAGATAATTGCCAGTTTTCAACTATTTTTAATATTCAGAACTATGGCTATACCCTTATAAGTCTTGGGAATCTACTTACAGAAAAGCAAAGGCTAAGATTTGGGAAAATCATAGTTCATTTTCTCTAAATATTGTTGAATATTTAGTTATTCCTATCTGTGTTAGCAGGAGTGATATATCATTCCCAGTCTATCTCAGTATCCAAATAGGCGCCACAGTTTGACAGAAATATTCACAACTCTGGCCATATACATAGTATCTCATTTATTTTAAGCATTACCATTATGTTTGATGACCTTTTTAGGTGGATTCCTGCTGTTTCTGCTGGTTATTGTTGTAATAGTTTTAATAGCTGCAAGAGGAACCCCATCACCACTGACCTCTCCTCCAGTAAGAGATGGAGAATTTATTGAAACAGCTACAGGTTGTGGAAAAGTTGAAGGGTAAGTTTCAGTAATTCGTTTTGAAGCGTTAAGTAATATGCACTTATAGAAAACTAAGATACTTAAAATTAACATTTAATGGAGTTTTTCTGCCCTATAACGATGTAAAAGATAAATTTTCAGAAATAATAAAAAACTCTTTTTTGTACACAGACGTTACAGTTTTTTATATAAACCTAATTATTCGGGAAACGCTGTTCCCAAACACCTAAAAATACCTGATACTTTGATCTAATTACATGTACTCCCGGTATATCAAAAACCAATTTGAATGTCTTCCAAACTCAGGTTAAATGCTACTACTGTTTCATAAAATATTAAAATTATTCCTATAATATCATAACTAACCGGCTTTAACTCGTCATTAGTTTCAAACCTCAAAATATTTCTGAGAAAAGTTATCTACATAAAATAACTTTTTATGTCAGATTCAACATAATCAAATATCATCGAATTATAACGCCTACAAAGTTTGTCAGACATGAACCGCCTACATATGAAACACTATTCTATTTATTTAACGACGCCATAACTTTATTTGCTTTCTAAGAATAAAACAATATGGAAATTAAATATTAGTCTTATCCTTTTTATTCTTGCGAACCAAGCATCTTTTATTTCATTTAAAAGACCTAGCCACTTTTTATCCTCGAACGATACAATAACTCTTTTCAATGTTGGTTCAGATGTTAGTGTTCTTTATGTATACGTTTCTTTGAAACAGGCCGAAACATGGTTCACTGCAAACGATCTAATATTAATATTAAATCTAATATTAAATCAGTCTAAAACTAAGTAGCAACGGCTGGCATACTTTAGGTAAGACTTGCGAATTATTATGAATATTGCTGGATGACTCATTATCTTGACTATCTTCGTCTTTATTTCTTTTGAGACAATTAATTCACTGTCTAAACCTGGACGAACAAAAAGTAGCGTATTTCGTTGTATTTCATACCTTGATTTCATATGGTGTTGTTCTGTGGGGGAATGCGGTTAACACAATCAAAGTGTTTCGCCTTCAGAAGAAAGCAATTAGGCTGATGACTGGAGCTGGGTTTAGAGCACATTGCCAACCCTATTTTAAAGACCTAAAAATTGTGCCTTTACCTTCTTTATTTATTTACTATACCTTAATCGAAATCCACGCAAAATCTTACTCTCTAATGTTGCATTCTGAAACACACATGCAGCTACAGCACAAGATCGGCTAGCTTGGTTAAGATCCATCAATTTCAAATCAAATCAAATCAAAATGTTCTTTATTGTCAAGAATACAAAAAATTCTGTTAACAAACCATTTTACAAAGTAAAAAAGTAGTAAAGAAAATCAGACAAATAAGTTAAATGGGATTTAAAATATGAGTTGCAATATACAATATATACATGAAAGTCAGTTTAATAGAAAAAAAAAAAGTAAAAAACAGTCAAAAGGTAAAAAACAATATAAAAACAAAAAACATATAAAACAAATAATTGAAACCACCTATGTTTAACTAAAGTAAGTAATTCAGCAGTAGCATATACAACAGAGCTAAACAATGGACAAATAATTACACTAGGCTGTCTGCGTAAAACTCACCCACATTATAATATACTTTTTTTAGAAGTGCACTCTTTAATGTCCTTCTAAAAATCTTAAGTGAGACGGCGTTTTTAATGTGAATTGGCAAATGTTTAAATATTTTCCTGCCCTCATAGATAAAAGACCTTTTTGTAAATTCCTTAGTGGGTATAGGCAGGGGTAGAGGAGAAGCCTGTCTAGTATTGTGTCTAGAAGGCGAAGTTGCAATGTTACGGTTATATTTAAATATAAGGGTAGAAGTTTCGAGGATGAAAAGAGAGGTGAGTGTGAGAATTCTCAGTGATAGAAAAAGAGGTCTGCAGGACTTCCTTTGGGTAACCTTAGTGATTAAATGAACAGTCTTCTCCTGTAATAAAAAAACGATTTTAAAAAAATTCTGGCTACTGGCACCCCAAAATGGAATACCGTATCTAAGATGGAATTCGCATAATGCGAAGTAGACTGATCGCGCCAACGCTGGTCCGAGTTCGCTTCTAGCAATCTTAATTCCAATGCAAAAAATTTTCCTCTTTGAGAGGATTGCTATCCAGATTTAAGCCCTGCATGTTACACTGAAATCCCACCACGCTTGTCTTTGCAACATTAAAGAACAGTCTGTTTGAGTCACACTATAGTTTGATCCTGTTAATATCAGATGCAACAATATTTCTCAGCTGCCTACAGTCTTTGTGAAGCCATACAATCGACGTATCGTCCGCAAAAAGTGCAAAATCTCCATAGATCTGAACAAGCACCGATCCCTGAGGAAAGCCACATTCGATGAGGAAGGCTGATGATTGGACTCCAGAAACAACAACCGACTGACTGATGCCGAAAAGGTAGGAGTCAAACCAGGCAAGAGCATTAGCCCTAAATCCGTAACGTTCAAGCTTCAAAAGCAACCCTCTATGATCCACGCCGTCAAAGGCTTTTGACAGATCACAGAATACTGCCGCCGCCAATTCGCCCCGATTCAGACCGAAGTACACTGTTTCCAGAAAGCCAAACATCGCATCATGAGTTTCCTTGGAATTCTGAAATCCTTACTGCTTTGGAGTTTTTTAAGTTAAAGGATTCCAAATAGTTCCATACTCTCCTTTTAACAACCTTTTCAAAGACCTTGGAAAGAGATGAGAGCAAAGAAATAAGTCGAAAATTTAATGGCTCAGTTAGTTCACCCCCCCCTTATGTAGTGGAATGACCAAAGCGGACTTCAAAAATTGTTAATAGCTGCTGCCAGAGTTTCCAACGCGCAATCTGGTAATCCCAAAAGTACTCCGGGAGATATTTCATCTTCTCCACAAGATTTTTTTTTTTAATATCACGTAAGCAGCTCTTAACCTCAACAATGTCAGTCTCAAAAAAAGAGAATGACCTAAATAGACATAGAGAAACCGTCAAACTAAGAAAGTGGATCTATAGAAGAGGGAAAGTTCTGGACAAGTTTACCTGCAATGCTACAGTAATAACCATTAAATAAATTAGGCTCTGTGTCGATTTCACAAACCTTATGGCTCGATTTGTTACGCAAATCCTTAATAATAGCTCAACTTTCTCTGTGCCGACACTTAGCAGCGCGAAGTCTGTCATTGAAATACAGATCCATAGTCATTCTGAGGATGGTATACTTTATGATATTTATTGCAATATAAGACAAATTTTGCATCCTTAAAATAAACTTTTTTAGGTGATTAAGTGATCGTAAATTTTTAGCGGATATCCTTAAGTCCTTGGTAAGCCAGGACTTAGGTGTGTTATTCCTGGGTCTGAGCAAACTTTTAGGAAAAGCTCGGTTAAAGATGTCCAACAAAGTAACATGAAAAGCAGCAAACGGTTCAGGAGATAGGGTTGTACCAAGCCAATTCACATTAAGAGCCAAGCTATGAATTTAGATTTAATATGTCTGAGAAAAATTCTCTAAACCTAAAATGGTTTAATCATATTCCTAATACGATGAGGGACCTAGGTAAACTTGATTTCAAGAATCAAATAAGAAAACACATTCTTAGTTACGGTTTTTATTCAGTTGACGAATTTTTTAATACACATTTTATATGAAGTCACTATACCTGCGGCTACCTGTTGACGAGCACTAATATTATTCCTTTTAATTTAGGACTTGTTTTGTACAGCCTATCTATCTATATATATATATATATATATATATATATATATATATATATATATATATATATAATATATATATAAATATATATATATATATATATATATATATATATATATATATATATATATATATATATATATATATATATATATATATATATATATATATATATATATATATATATATATATATATATATATATATATATATATATATATATATATATATATATATATATATATATATATATATATATATATATATATATATATATATATATATATATATATATATATATATATATATATATATATATATATATATGTAAGTTTGTGGTTCACGTATTAGAGCTTTTAATGAGCTTTTAAGTACTAATCTATTCTTTGTATGCTATATGTTATTACCTTTGTAATTTTGTATTTTTTATGACTTGTCGCAAACATTCATTGAAACGCGTTGTAATATATTATATTCTATTCTATCTCTATCATTTTGGGAAAGTACGGTAGGGTCGCAAAGGCAAGGACATGTTTTCTCAATTTATCTTTCGCCCCACTTGTTCTAATCAGTCGCGACTAGAAGTTTTTCACGAGCTGCTGATTGAACGGCTCTTGTTCTGCCACGAAATCGTTATATTCTTTAATTCAGTGAGAAGTAACAGAACCGCTAATTTACTTATAAAAGTTTATCTTCGTATTCCAGCAATCAAAGGATCATAATTTTCATTTATTTTATTATTTAAAGTTCAAGTAATTATGTTTTTATCAGGCCTAGGGAAAAGTGATAACTCGTACCTCTAACTGTGGTTTGTACCTAGAAAGGTCAAACATATTTCAAGATAACCCAATAGCGGTTTCTTTTATTACAGTGAAAATTATTAACTTATGAAGTAGTAGTGCATTTTGGTATAAAGTAATTTTTACCATATTTTATTTGTACAGGGTGTCCAGATTTGGTTGCAAAAGCAGGGTATCTCGCTTATTTTTAAAGATAGAACCTTGCGGTTTTCACGGACCTGAGCTAATTTTTTGTGAAACTCATGAAGCCGTAAACAAATTTTTCATAGCCTTCTTCGTTTATGAGATACAGGGCGAAATAAGAAAATTTTGCATCTTGGGACCCCCCCTCGTATCTCGGTTATCCTTTAACTTAACGCAAAGGGAAAAATTGCTGCTTATGCAGTTTTTTACGCTGGATCCAGTGGCGTAGTCATATTTTTCATTTGAGTTGTTATTTTTTAGATATGACCCAATGTTGTGTTTTTTTAAATGGGACACCCTGTATATTTGTCCAGAAATTGATTTGTCCTTTTAAAAGCTTCTCAAAAATATATAATAGTATGGGTCTATTTTAATGAATAACAACAAAAATCCTAATTTTTATAATTTTCATCCCAAATTTTGCAGTAGGCCATGCAAAACAATGCTGCCTTTTATTTAAAGTCGTTAACAATATCTACATCCTAACAATAAATCAAAAAATATGTAATTAAATCTATTTATCAAAATATGTATTGATAATTTCGCACCAAAAAGTACCACCTACCTAGATTTACGTAACACAAGAACAAAACAGTAATAAATTATTATGTAACAAGCCTTTCAGCAAAAATGAACTGTCGTATAAGAACTACAGTCACCAAGGAAATCAAAAGAACTGTTCAAACTGATTTCCATTTTGTTCTATGCATATTTTGCGCAATTTTCGTATTCGTTTTAGGGAATTAAGCAAAATAACGGGATGATTTTGCAAATATCCAAAATTTTCTCTTATTGCATTTCCTAAATCTTGGACATTATCATAGTGGTCTTTGTAAATTCTATTTTCCAGATATCCCCATAGAAAGAAATCTAAAATCGACAAATCTGGGGACCTAGGGGGCCATCTTATAGGTCCATTTGTTCCTATCCACTGATTGGTAAAATTATTGTACAGAAATAATCTCGTCATTCCAGAATTGTGTGCAGGAGCACCGTCCTGTTGAAAATAAATTTCGTTAATTTGCGCTAGAGGAACATCGTCAAGTAATTCAGGTATAGCTGACTCTAAAATTTCTATATAGCGATTGGCTGTTAGATTTCCCTCAAATATATAAAATTTTATATGTGTTCCTAATATGAAGCAGGACACATTTAGACCAAACCTGCCCTGCTGTCTTCTGGGAAATATTTGGTGTTGATTTTCCTGGGACTAGAATCTACTATTGTGCCTATTGAGTATACCAGAATTACTGAAATGTGCTTCGTTTGACCATATAACCTTCCTTTCAAAATCTCTAACCATATCGCATCTTTCTTGAAACCAATTGCAGAAAACTACCCGACGCTCTGCATCCCCTGGCTGTAAGTGCTGCATGAGCCTAAATTTGTGTAAGTGGTATTTGTGCTTTTTTAGAATTTCTTGAACTCTAGTTTTTGGAATCCCTATGCTCTTTTCACTGGCCCTGCAAGAGTTTGTAGGGTAAGCTTCTGCATTAGCCAAAACCCTAATTTCCTCAGGCTCCCGATTTTCTTTATTATATGTTTTCGTACGAGGTTTGATAAATGATCCGTGATTAAGTAAATTCTTTTTATCCGATAAAAAGTGGATATATTAGGTTGCCTCCTTTCTGGATATCTAAATAAAAATTAAGCAATAGTATTTCAACATACCTAAAAATTAACTATTTACCTGTTAAAATACATCTCAGAAGCCGCTTCAACATTTTCATTACTTAATATAAAACAAGCTAACATATCGTACTTTTTATAATGTTCGAAAGTTTGGTTTTCTTCCATAATAATACAAATATATTTTTACACAAATAAATAAATACAAAAAACTAGCGCTATATTTTATATACACGTACAAAATTGGGAAATATCATTTGCTTCCAAGAAAACAAAAGAAAACGGCATCGTTTTGCATGGCCTATTGCAAAATTGGGGATGATAATTATAAAAATTAGGATTTTTGTTGTTGTTTATTAAAATAGACCCATACTATTATATATATTATTGAGAAGCTTTTAAAAGGACAAATCAATTTCTGGACAAATATACAGGGTGTCCCATTTAAAAAAACACAACTTTGGGTCATATCTAAAAAATAACAACTCAAATGAAAAATATGACTACGCCACTGGATCCAGCGTAAAAAACTGCATCAGCAGCAATTTTTCCCTTTGCGTTAAGTTAAAGGATAACCGAGATACGAGGGGGGTCCCAAAATGCAAAATTTTCTATTTCGCCCTGTATCTCACAAACGAAGAAGGCTATGAAAATTTTGTACAAGAAATACATATCATTGTATGAAAGCTTTCACGGCTGAAGTCATTTAAGAAATCATGATTCTTGGGTTCAAACCATGTCAAATTGGAATTACTTTCCGACGTTTCGCCCGCTATTGCACGAGACATCTTCAGGGATCTTCCCTGCATAAAATGATAAGTTGTTCTAAACCACGCTGAAATTAATTCTGTTTAATCGCAACCAGATTAGACTAGTGATAGCCTCTTGCTTTTTTACAGATAACTATAATGCTTCAAAGTTATGTGATATGTGAGTTCAAGTTTAAATCCAAAATACTTCTACTAACTAAATCTAACTAACACATTCAGTGTTCAGATCTCATGGAGTAAAGATCCCTGAAGATACCCTGCAATCGAAGGTGAAACGTTGGATAGTAATTCCAATTTGCCAAGGTCTAATCCCAAGAACTATGATTTCCTGATTAGGTATTTAATTTGCATTGTATTTTATATTTAAAATGGTGTAATCAGTTGAAGTATATAAATAAAATTAATAAATAATCCTTTATGCTCCACTAATATAAAAAATAAAAAATGTTCTATGACCTGGACGTACTGAAAATACGAAACTTAACACGTTTTCGAAGTAATAACGTTGTAAGCGACGGGCTTTAACAACATTATCTTCACTTTTAGGGTAAAAACTAAGATCAGAATGACCGTATGCTGTGATGAAGTATAGCAAGAGCTGGTGGTTACTCCGTTATTGTACTAACTTCTTTAGGACTATACAACTTCACAAGATCAGACTTTTCAACTCTTTTTTGAAAGCATGTATTGACACATTGAAAAAACTCAAGTTAGGAAACATATTCACACTAGTAATGACTCTATTTAGGAGCATGTTCTGACCATGCGTAGTATTACAATGCGTAGCAGACAAGAGGGGTGATCTTCTAAAATTTCTGGGTGAAATATAAAAATCAAAGCTATTCAGTATACTGGATGATGTTATGTTATTTATTACTTTATAAAAGAACAAGACCTCGAAATACTGTCTGCGACTTTCCAGCGTGGTCAAACCATGATACCCTCTCACCTCCTCCAGGGTTAGCTGTAAACCTGCTCGCGCCATTCTGTATCGTAGGTACCTCACAAACTTAAGCTGTATTGCCTCTAGACGCCCACGGTGCACCTCAAAGTAAGGACTCCAAATCAAACAGCAATACTCTAACACAGATCGCACATAACACACAAACAATGCAACCAAGCTAGGCAAATTATTAAAATCATTAGACAATCTTATCATCATACCCAACACACGGTTGCTTTTATTAATAATTGGTTCATAGTGGTCCGTATAACGAAGCTTGCCGTCCAGCAACACTCCCAAATCCTTCACTACATTCACTCTCTGGAGTTCATTTCTCCCTATATTGTACCCATATTCCCCACCATCCCTATTGCGACCAAAGACAATATAAGTACACTTTGCCACATTCAGTGCCAAATTATTCTCCTGACTTGGATACTCTGGCTTATTGGTGCCAGAGTATCCAAATCTCGTTGAAGCAGCTCACAGTCCTCGCTTGATTGCACCGCCCTAAAAACCTTTAAATCGTCTGCAAACAAAAGGTACTTTGAGACAAGTTTTTCTCCTATATCATTCACCAGTAGTTGAAACAGTCTAGGACCCAATTGACTCCCCTGAGGCACTCCAGAGACAACATTAAACATAGGTGAAAGAAATCCTACCAATCTAACCTGCAAAGTTCTACCCTGCAAATACGAAAACAACCAGGAGTGAAAAGGCTCCCCCACTCCAAGAGAACACAGCTTGTCAAGCAGAACCCTTTGATTCATGAGGTCAAACGCCTTGCTGAAATCTGTATATATTGCATGTACCTCCTGGCCAGCATCCATAGCTGCACTGATATAATTAGTATACAGGAAAAGGTTGGTTTCGGTAGAACGGCCACCCTCAAAACCATGTTGTTCCTCCACGATATAATTTTTGAAAGCACCGAAGGAGGGTAAAACCAATTTTTCCATAACCTTGGGGATTGCAGACTGTATACAGACAGGTCTGTAGTTCTTGACATCGCTGCTGTTCCCAGCCTTAAATATAGGAGAGCTATAGGAGTGCTTCCATTTGTTTGGAAAAGCACCACAAGATAGTGACCTATTAAAAATAAACGACAGAGGCTCACAAAGAGACCCAGCACACTCCCTCAGCATAACATTCGGCAGCATATCAGGACCAGCACTCTTTTTCACATTTAAAGACAGTAAACACTGAAGTAGACTTTCGAACTTGATTTCAATTCTATTTACATTAGCGTGAAAACTACTTATGACTCGATTCTGATCATTATTGTAAGCCATTTTACCCTTAAAACTCTGATAAACAGAACTGAACTGTCTAGCAAAGAGATTGGCGACTTCCTGCCCCCCTTCAACCCATTGGTCCCCCAAAAACATGGATTCTTGGACATCATTGCCCCTTTGTGATCTTGACTTAACAAACTTCCAAAACTCGCTAGTATTTGCCCCCATTTGCTCCTCCACATTACATACATATAATACTCACCAGTCATTCTCTTACACTCATTTCTTAGGTTATTGAATTCTGTGTAATTATGCTGACCATTTGTTGCCTTATATTTCTTATGGGCTACCTTTTTAGCAATTGCCTTTCTTTTTAATTCAGAACTGAACCAAACCGGGAAATTTGACTTTTTTACCATATACTTTGGCACAAACAAGTCCACAGCAATATATATTGTTTTATAAAAAGCATCAACAATATCATTAATATCGTTCAAATAATACAAACCAGTCCAAGTAATAGATAATTATTCATAGCACCATAGTTGGCTTTATTGAAATTGTAATTATATTCAGCCTTGCATTTAACAGATTAGGATTCAAATGACAGAAGAGCCTCTAGAGGAGGATGATAATTATCTTTTGGTAATAGTGGATCACAACTAGAGACAGACAAGTAATGGTTGGAAAAACACAGGTCCAATATGGAGTCACTAGCATTATGTACACAGTTATACCGACTTAAACCTAAATATGACATTTCATCGCAGAGTAATATTTCAATATCATTACTTATATTCTTAACAGTCAAGTTATCACAGTCCCAGATTAGATCTGGGAGGTTATAATCACCCATTACTATAATCTTATGGTCTTTACCATATTCTATTATCACATCCTTAACTGCCTGAACATGATTACTGTAAAGCTCCAAATTTGAACGAGGAGGCAAATACACACAGCCAAATATAAATTTTATATGATTAATCCTGACTTTAACAAAAAGATGCTCAACAACTGAATTTTCTAAAGGTACAACACACGAGTCAAAAGCGCTACTTACAGCTATGAGGACCCCACCTCCACGTTTTTATCGCTCGAGACAATATCCCTATCTATACAGAACACTTCATTGTCGATGATACCTGGGGTAAGCCAGGTTTCAGTCATCAAAATAACATCATATTCCAATGCAGAACTTGCCAGAAATACTTCCTTTAGTTTCGTTCGCAACCCACGAACATTCTGATATTACATTGCCAAGTTATTTACACATCGTTCCCCTGTACTTGATCGTTTTTTGGTTTATCTCTGGAAGCATCATCAGCACCACAGTCGGAAATCTTCGATAAATATTGGGTACCGTTTCTACATCGTTTTAAAAGATTTTCCTCACCATTAGCCCTCCTCTCATTCAACTGCTTATAAAGCTCTTTAATATACTTCCATTGCATTTCAGTTAGGTCAGCTTTCATACTGATATCAGTAGATTTAAGTCTATTATTTCTTCTGAGGCACTCAGTTGCTGTGCTCACCTTATCAAATATTACCTTTATGGGTCTGGGCTTAGTACTGTCCCTTCCAATTCTCACTGCTCTAAAATCTGGATTTGACGCTATTTCAAGATTGGCCAAAACTTCCAAAAATTGTGCCTTGTCGTGGTTAATTCTTTCTTCTGTTATCTTAGATTTACTCTCTGCCACATTGAAAATCATAATGTTTCTAGCCCTAGCATTTCTTTCTTGAAATTCAAGTAGCATACTCTGATCTGTGACAGACATATCTCCCGGGCTTCTATCAGTAACTATAACTTGCGCTGCTGAATCCTGATTAATCAACCGATTAAGATTACTTTTCAATTGAGCAATTTCGACCTCCAGCAGCACGATTTTTTCGTCCTTAGCATGCTGAGATGCCTTGATTTCCTCCAGCGCAACCTCAGTTGCACATTTTTACTTTTCTTATCTCATTGTTAAAATGATTTTGATCACTCGGCGTAAAATTTACGTGTAAATAGTTAGCCATATTGGCACAAGCATTATTATTCTGCCGAAACAGGACATGTTCCCTTGCATTTTACAACTGCCTTTCAGTGCTTTCAACTTTAAATATTGTTAAAGTGAATATGGTTTTTACAGCGAAATCTGATTTGCAAAATGTGCTTACAGCTTTACTTGGCGGACTCATTCAGTTACTATATGACTTACTTTCCTGTTGGTTATACTTAGTAGTTATGTTATGTTATAGTAAAATGGAGGACAGCTCATTTGCTTTCCGAGGAATTCCATACGCTAGACCCCCTGTAGGAGACTTGCGGTTCAAATATGCTCAGCCCCTAAATCAAATAGAATATTGCTGGAATGGAACATTGCTGGCTCACAGTGCAACCCCTACATGCCTTCAAATTCTTGCTAATGGAACTGTTACAGGTATATTATATTGATTGTCTATTATTATGTTAGGATATAAAAAGTCGGATGAGGATGAGGGCAAAGTTGCACAGTTAAAGGCTTATTAATAGTCGTCGAAAAAATTAAAAAATTCGAAGTACTTATTTAAAAAAGTAATTTAAATTAAATAAAAAATTCTATTTGCAATTTTTTTCTTCTTTAAAACTCTAATTTCAGATAATATGATGTAAAATGTAAAAAACAAACACTATTTTTTACAAACAGTTCCACTATATTTAATTTAACAACGTGACATGTTTCACTACACAGTAGCTTCTTCGGACGTTACATCTCGAATGCACAAGCTTACAAGTTAAGGTGATATTTATATAACTAAGTATAATACAACCATTTGGAAATTTTAATGCCTTAAAAAAGGTCTGGGAATTTTTACGTACTAGCAATAAAATAAAAAGAAATTACCTAAAATTATTAGAACATATTTAACAAGGGTGAATTATTGAGATCTACCTGATCGTTTAGCAAGCAATTTGAATGTTTGAGTTTATTTCTAGAGTATATTCAATTTATGACCCTTATTTTCTAGGTGTAAAATTTTAAAATTTTTATTAAAAGTATGACCACTCAATTAAATGGTTTGAATAATTAGATTCGGTTTTCCCTTTAATATATAATGCTCTTCTATTCTTTTACCGAAATGTCTGCCTATTTGACCTATATATGTTTTGTCACAATCTCCACAGTTTAATTGGTATACACCTGATTGTTGTAGTTTATCAGACTTAGTTTTATTATTTTTGATATATCTAGTTAAAGAATTATTTGTTTTATACACTATTCTAATATCTAAACTATTTAAAAATGCACCTATTTTAGAACTAGAATTACCTATATAGGATATAACTTTGTACGGAGTATTTTTTTCATTAATATTAGGATATATCATAGATATAGCTATTTTATATAATTTTTTTTGTAATATTTTATCAATAATGTTTAATGAATATCCATTGCTTCTAACTGCTATCTGCTTAATGATGTTTAACTCGGTCTGATAATTAGTTTTATTTAAAGGTAATGAGATAATAAATAAATAATAAAAAAACTTTCAAATTGCTTGCTAAACGATCAGGTAGATCTCAATAATTCACATTTGTTAAATATGTTCTAATAATTTTAGGTAATTTCTTTTTATTTTATTGCTAGTACGTAAAAGTCCAGGACCTTTTTTAAGGTATTAAAATTTCCAAATGGTTGTATTATACTTAGTTATATAAATGTCACCTTAACTTGTAAGCTTGTGCATTCGAGATGTAACGTCCGAAGAAGCTACTGTGTAGTGAAACATGTCACGTTGTTAAATTAAATATAGTGGAAGTGTTTGTAAAAAATAGTGTTTGTTTTTTACATTTTACATCATATTATTATGGATTTCCACCGAGTATCGGCTGACACAATCATATTCTAATTTCAGATCTTAATTTCCAAGTTTAGTCTGCGAAAATAGCAGGTCGACTTTTTCTAATATTGACCTATAATTTTTAAGGCAGTTTTTATAAATTCCAATGCTCTCACTACATCCCACTATAATATTAGTTTAATTGCATTAAAACTTTCGAACCTAATAATGCCTTTTCATTAATTTCAACCATTTTTTGTATGTGTCTTTATTGGTCATGTTTGCAGTAAGTTTATTTATTTGAAAATTTTTAAAATCCTAGTAAATTTTCAGATTTTATGCTTTATTTGTGTATCTTGCTTCATTCTAAATGTTAAATGTTACTATTTAAAGCAAGAGCTGAACATCTTTAAGAAACATTGCAATTAGCAGATTTTCAGTACAAATGAGTATACTAAAAGACCAATTTCATGAGAAAAAAATGTTTAAAATACTTAGGACAACTTCTTAATACTATTTTGAGGCCTATCCTGAACGACAGCATTTCTAAAGAAGTATTTTTCAAATATAAGATAGAAAACTAAAGTGAGAAAAATCAATTTGGAAAATGAGGACATACATATGGTAGGCGTGATCCAATAGTTAAAGCTAAGGGGGATCTAAGGTCAATTTTCATAATCAAATTTGTGAACGTTGTAAATCAAGCAAATATTGGCAGTTCGTTTTGAAAACCAAAAGGGTTAAAATTCAGGTGTGTTTTCAAAAAAAATTCCTGAAAATATTGTCTAAGAAAAAAATCATTCAGCGAATTTTTAAAGTAGTAGTAATCAGACTTGGAGTTTACAAAAATGCAATAAAAATATAAGCCCATATTTAAGAAACTCCGATCTGATGGTTCAATGGAGATGCCCTTGTTCAGGATATATATGCCTCAGAATGGATTTAAGCAGCTGTTGAATTTCTATTAAAAGTGCAATACATATTTTAACCTATGATTTTTTCCATATATATTTTTTTCTTTTAGTATGCACAATTTTCTTTTAGTATGCACAATTGTACTGAAACCATGGTAATTCAATAATATGTTTAGTACTGTCTTTCCATAGTAACAGAATACGATAAGTATCATTTCTTAAACGGCTCTATTAATAAAATATTCATTACTGGGGTTTTCTCATTTTTAATTTCATTTAGACAGCAAATAAAAATTAGAAAGAAAAAATTCTTTGAAATTATTGAAAATGTTTTATTATGTTCGAAACGTTTTAATATGATTAAACTTGAAGAATAGTATTTAAAAAATCGACCTGATGATCATCGCCAATAGACGACACATTGAAATTAGAATCTAAAATAATAGTTATTGACAGAACAAAAAGTTGCCTTTAGAATGCAAAATTTATTCCAAATTATTTTTTCAAATAGAAAAAAATTAAATAAAACAATTCTTGTTTTCAAAGTAAGTTGTTAAGTTTATTTTTTTAGGCGTGGAAGATTGCCTCACCCTAGACATTGTTACTCCATATGTCAGGTATGTCAATCCCTTGCCAGTTATAGTCTTAATAGGAGCGGATAGTTTCATAGGGGGTTCACCAGGCAAAATGAGACCTTCAGCAAGATATGCCAGATCTAGGGATGTAGTATTTGTCAGACCCAATTTTAGACTTGGTGCATTAGGATTTTTGTCATTAGGTAAGTGATGATCTAGTAAAAATTTGAATTATGAAGTCGGCGTCAAACTACTATTTGATTACTAGGTATTAAGAAAATCCATGTATTTAATATTAGTTGCTTTATTTAGAATTTATCTTTCGAGCTCCTATCTCTCGGAGAGAATGCAGGCTGTGAGTGTGAGCGGAGTGAAGTCAGCAAATAGTGTAATAACTATTGGGGTCCCACAGAGTTCAGTTTTGAGACCAATGCTTTTCCTGATTTATATGCTGTTTCTCTCCATGCCCCAACCCTTCAGTGTGCTATGGAGAACTCTGCGCTAGTACATGCAGTGGTGGAGGACTGGTTTGTTTCAAGCAGATTAGTTCTAAGTAGAGAAAAACTCTGTTGTTTTTTCCTTGAGAGATACAAGTGCAGCAAATAATAGGAATCATGAGGTTTAAGTTCTTGGGTATATGGCTGGATGAGAGACTTTTATGGGATAGCCATATTGATTCTGTTGCTGCAAAATTTTGCAGATCCTTGTATCTGCTTCAAGCTCTCTGTTCGTGTGTGTCACTGGAACTTCTGAGGATGGCCTATTTTAGTGTATTCCATTCTTATTTGATTTATGCTAGTTTGACTTGGGGTAACACTGCTCATCTGTCTTCATACTGGAGAGTTTGCTTCACCTCAGATGAAACATGAAGAGGTTTAAAACAAATGCAGATGTTCATGATTATGAGACCAGGGGGAGAAATAACTTGATTACTGAATATTGTAGGCTGAAAAGGTGTCAGAATGGCCCGAGATATTGGGCAGCATGGTTTTGCAATAGGTTGCCTATGACCTTAAGGATAGGATAACCCTTTTACATTGCCAGGTAGACAATTGAAAAGTGTTATTAAGTGTATTTTATTTAGAAATTTTTTGTATTCCTTCTCCGAACATTTTAGCTGTGAAGACTTTTTGTAGATATAAACGTGTTTAGCTATGGGAGGAAATTTTTCACAATTAATTATGTGTATTTTAGACTTGTTTTTTAATTTTTAATTTTGACTTGTCTTTTAATGTTGTATACTAGTGTGTGATATTTAAGATTTTGCATTTTTGTGCTGTACAAACATGGCTAACTACAAACATCATTAATTAGAAATTTTATGTTTTAGTCAATTAAGTTACTAAAATGTTGAAGTATGTAAATATTATGTATAAAACATGAATAATGGTATTGTGTATTGTCTAATTCTTATTTTCCAAAGACATAATTTGGTCTAATACTTTAAGAAATCTATTGTTTATTATTTTGATGCCACATGATAAATGTCATAGTCCTTTAAAATTTTTAAAAAAGTCTGTTTTATTTTTTCTATATTCCTTATTTTTTGTTGTTTGCTTCTAATTATTACAAGAGAAGAAAAAATAATTACAATATCAAGCTCTGAAGATAATTTTTCAAATTGAGCTGCCTTAAATTTGATCAAATGTGTGTTTTTTTTAGATACATTAAGCCAATCTGATTACCCCCATACATCAGGCAACTATGGTTTATCAGATATTTTAGAAGCATTATGGTGGATTCAACTCAACATTGAACATTTTGGTGGAGATAAAAATTCGGTGACATTGTTTGGCCATAAAGCTGGTGCCACTATGGTTACTGCCCTCTCGACTATGCCCAATGCCTCAAAATATTTTGCCAGGTAATTTTTTTTTATCTGATATTGTTGTATATAAGATTTTGAGATTTCAATAATTTCTTTAAGAAAAATGTAGTTATAAGAGGTAAAACTAGAGCAAATAACTCTTGTGACTCTGAATTATCCCCCAACGATTTGAATTCATTTTATTGTTCAATTGAAAAAACTATATCTGATAATTTAAACTCAGATGTTGACTTTTCGTATTTTATAAACCATATATCAACACAAGAATCATTTTTCTTTGCCCCTACAGATATTTTGGAAATTCGAGAAGTCTTTTAGAAATGAAAAATAATGTATCTTCCAGATATGATGAAATATCTAAAAAAAAATATTTTTAAAGCTTCCTTCCACTACATATTCCACTGATAAATTGTTGCCAGACGATATATTTGTTCTCTTGTTTAATTTTGTTACTTCTGAATGGATGTGAGAGTCTATTATTTATTTAGTCTGAGGTTGTATTGGTTGTTATAATATTATATATAGATTGATCTAGCAAAAAACTGTTAAAAAAAACACTATTGTGGCTTTATGACAGATTTTTTTGTTAACTTTTATACATAAATAAATAAACTTGAACAAAAAAATCTTCTTCACCCACAGAGCATGGGCATCATCTGGGGGTGCTATCTACCCTTCCAAATCTCGATCTGAATCAGAAGCCGAATTCCGCAACTTTTTGGAGAACGTTAAATGTCAAGATGCTGAATGTTTAAGAAACTTGGATGCTGAAAAACTTGTTATGTCTGTTCAAGATACATGGAGGAAGCCACAACTCGATTTGCCAGGGAAGGAAGAAGATCCCTCAAAAAGACATCAGTGGTTGGTAAGTAAGCCACTTTTTATGAAAATTACTTTAGCAAATATATAATATTGATGTAACAAATTTCCAGGGTTTAATGTTGATAAATACTGTTAAAATATTGCTCAATAAAAAGTCAATTGTAAAAAGTAATTAAAACAAATACACACTGAGAATATTGTTAAAACTTCATAAACAAAACATTTACAAGTCTAAGTCAAAATCTTTCATTGAGACACTCTCCCACGTCAGAATAAGCTACCAAAAACACACATACTCCTAGAATATTGTTAAACATTTATAAACACACATTTACAAGTGCAAGTCAGTATCTTTCACTGAGATACTCTCCCACGTCATAGTAGACTTTCGCAACAAGCAGTTTCTATACCTCAAACTTTAACCTATTTCAGTCATATATCTGTCTATATTGCATGACAAATGGTTCAATAATAGGCGACTACTATAAATAAGAGAGTCTCTTATCTGTGCAGACAACGGATTCGGGAGAAGTATATTATATGATTGATGCATATTGTAATTGGTTTGCCTAGAGATACGGGGATACAGCACACATGGAAATCGCTTTTAACATAGGGTCACGGTTCGGCGAGCACAGCGTATAAAAACCTGCCTGAATCTCTTCCAGCTCATTCAGTGTTCAGATCTTTTGGAGTAAAAATCCCTGATGATGGCTCGTGCAATCGAAGGCGAAACGTCGCATAGTAATTTTAGTTTGACACGGTCTAATCCCAAGAACCATTGTTTTCTATCCTTATTTCTAGTACTTCTATGATTGTTTATTTTTAAATCGATTTTAGCACTTTATAGGATATATACTTTTAAACTGTAAATGTTTCCTTTTGGAATGATTGTATGGATTTGTATATTAACTGTTCCAATAAATATATTTGAATTTTATTTCTAGGTCATTGATGGGAAATTCCTTAAAGAAGACCCAAGCGAAGTATGGTCAAGGGGACCTTTATCGGTAGACCTCATGTTAGGATCCACTGCTCAAGCTGGAAGCTCAGAAAAGCTCCGATTGAGGCATACCAATTGGACTGAGAGCTTGGTTAGACACCACGTAAAAGAATCCCGTATTGGAGCTCAGAATCTCACCGACGAAGTTCTCAAAAAATATACCGCCACATACCTAGGATTAAGTACCATGGTGTCTGATATTCGTATCGTCTGTCCCTTATTTGAAATTTGGTCTCAGATGAGCAACGTAATGTTCTATGTCGTTAATCAGACTAGAGGCGAAGATCGCATAGCTGATATCGACTCGGATATCGATGCTATTTTAGGTCGATACGAGCCGAAAACTCCCGAGCAAAGGAGATATTTTTCGGCGATGCAAGGTCTGTTTTATCACTTTGTTTGGCACGGTAAAGTCGAGCAAAAAACTCCTGGAAAAAATGTTTTAGTAGTGGGGCAAGATGCCTTGCCATATTCCACATATTCACACTGCGAATATTGGTCCCTAAAGAAATTTGTCTTGCCATTCGCGGCTTTAGATTAAGACGTTTAATATATTTATTTTTAATTTAATTCTCTCTACAATATTTTAGCTGAAAGCAGATAATACACTGGCCAGAGGCAACGTATTATTAGTAATGTTATTTGCATTTTACCCACTATGACATACTGAGAGGTGGCCAGAGACAGCTATAAATAATCAGTATTTGAGGCCTAGAAATATAAATAATTATTTATCTTTAATGGATGGTAATTCATTTAGTATTTTTTTTCAATACTCCTCATTTAAACGAACTGTAATGAAACAGTCCAAACTTAGGATCCTTGGATTATTAATTATTAGAATATTTTTACATTTTAGTCACGTGGGTATAGATATATAGTGTGGTTCTTTTGTATTATTCGTTTTATTTCTTGAACCAATTAAGGTAAAAACCTGAAATTTGGCGTGCTTTAATAGAAAACTAAATACTCTTTTTTTGTGTATATTTCGTGACTGAAAATTTCAAGATGACGGCTACACGCCATTTTAGATTCGTATTATATATTGTTTTTAGTTCCCATGACCTTTTTAAGAATAATATTTTCTTAATTGAATACTAATAAGTCTTGAAACTAAATGTCTTTTTTTTTAAGAAAATAAAAAACCTCTTTTAACCTTTTTATTTTCAAATAAAACACAAATCCCTATACAAATAAAAAAAAAAACCTTAAAACGAAAATAAGATTAGGGCAATCTAAAATCTGCTAAAAAGTTCGAACTATTTTAAAAACTATGTACCTCTTTTTATTAGGGGTCATAATATACCATTATTATTTTAGATAAATATTTTTGGGTAATAAGGAACATTGCAAAGTAACAATGTTTATCTTAATTTTTGTTGCAGTTATAAAAATCCGTCAGTAATAAAAGGTAATAAGAGTAAGTAAAAAGTAAAGTAGGAAAAGTAAGTAAAATAAAGAAACGTGCTGTGTGGGTAACAACTATTGTTAACGACCAATTTTTTTAATACTCGTACGTTATATCTTATCTTGGGTTTTATGATTGTTTATACTTAAATATTCTATTATAGTTATTTTAAAGCAAATATCTCAAAACCGCGTACATCATATTGTGTATTTTACAAGCTTTAATTTTACATTTATTTGACAATTTTATATGCTCATTATCATCATTATTCTTTGGTTTTTATATAAATGGGTTACTTCATTTCCTTCCGGCTTTCTACAGGATGTTTTTTAATTAATGGCTAAAAATCAGGGACGTAATTTTTTGCCTTTAAGACACAAAGTTCATATAAACATGTGCGCTTGTATATTTCTCTAGATAAATCATTTAAACTCGACACACACTATACTGTAAACAATGTCTACGAAATGGTTATAATACATTTTACAAAAATCTACTGGACGTTACCTTTTTCTAGGTCTCGACCCATTTCACCCCTCTTGAAATGTTTACTTACTACTCTGGCTGTTTTTATTTAGAAAATCAAATTCCCTCCAAAATAGAGTAATAAAACCTCATTAGGTATGCAAAAGTACTAGAAGGTGACCCACCAATAGTTTATGCCACTTCCATAGTTTGGCATTGATCTCATTGCAAAATTCTTTTCATCAGGTGCGTTTTGATAAGGGTACGCCAAAGATGCGCGGTTGGATACTTACAGAAAAAATTCAAATTTAGCGAAATTTTGTTTTATCAAACTCAAACTCAAGATGCTGCTTCATTATCAGAAGAAAATTTCTTGTTGACAAAGCTGATAAATGTAATAAAAAAAGGGAGAAAACAGTCATATATAAGAACAACAATGATATCAATAACAATACCCAACATAATACCAAAGACAAGGAGGTATCAAAATTTATTTAGACATTACAACATCAAGCTCAGTTTTAATAATAAAAATTGCTGCAAAAGAGAGCATCTCAATAAAAAGCTAATTGTAAAAAGTAATAAAAAACAAATACACACTCTTAGAATATTGTTAAAACTTTATAAATAAAACATTTACAAGTCTAAGTTAAAATCTTTCACTGAGACACTCTCCCACGTCAGAGTAGGCTACCAAAAATATACACATTCCTAGAATATTGTCAAACACTTATAAACACACATTTACAAGTGCTCAAGTCAGTATCTTTCACTGAGATACTCTCCCACGTAATAGTAGGCTTTCGCAACAAGCCGTTTCTTTACCTCAAACTTAAACCTATTTCCGTCAAATATCTGTCTAATATTGTATGACAAATGGTTAAATAATAGGCGAGTCCCGAATAAAAGAGTTTCTTATATGTGCAAATGACGGCATCGGGAGAAGTATATTATATGATTGACGCATATTGTAATTGGTTTGCCTAACACGAAGAACGTCTCTATATTTTCTTTCAAAAAGAAGGGCTTACATGAGTCCCTTGGTTTTGCCCCACAGACTTACCTTAATGCCCTTTTTTGCATCAAAAAACAGTCTGAAGAAGTAGTTTTGAACATGTAGCCCAAAAAACAGAGACCATACCGCAAGTGCGATTCAATTAAGGCAACGTATGAGTCTTTACTTGTTTGGTTGTCTAACTCTTGTGATATTATTCTTAATGCATAACAATTTGATGATAACTTATTAGGCAGTGTTTTAATATGAGATTCAAATTTTAGTTTTCTGTCAATAGGAGAGTTAAAAATTTATTTTCGGCCAATTCTTTTACTAGGTTATTCTCCAGATACACATTGTGTATATTACATTTAAGACATTACTCTAGTTTTTGACACGTTAAAACACAATTTATTAGAGCCACACCATTCCTTAATCTTTTTTAAGGCACAATTAACAATATCACACAGAGTATGTTGATCATCATGGTTCCACAGAATTTTTGCGTCATTGGCAAACAAACTTATTTTCCTATTTATATCCAGATCTGAGAGGTCATTTAAATATAACAAGAATAGAATTGGACCCATTACTGAGCTTTGTGGGACACCATAGTTTAACTGTTGTTGATCTGATATTTTATTATTATAATTTACTGACTGCCAAATATGACTCACGCAGTCAAACGCTTTCGACAAGTCACAGAAAACTGCCGCTGCAGCCTCCCCCTCATTAAGGGTTGAATATAACTTTTCGAGAAAAGCAAAGGTTGCATCATTCGTTCCTTTTTTGGGTTCGAAATTAAACTGTGTTGATCTCAGAATACTATGTTTTTCTAAAAAACTAACAATTCTTTTCTTCGCAAGGTTTTCCACTATTTTGGAAAGTGTCGGCAACAACGCTACAGGCCGATAATTAAGGTAGCAGTTCTGTGGGGGCAAAGAAAAAGGATTCCTGTATTGATATATGGTTTATAACATATGAAAAGTCAACAATAGAGTTTAAATTATCAGATATAGTTTTTGCAATTCAACAATAAAATAAGTTCAAATCGCTGTGGGATAATTTAGAGTCACAAGAATTATTTACTCTAGTTTTACCTCTAAGTTCATTAACAGTTCTCCATGTTTCCTTTTGTTTATTACCAGCAAACAAAATACGATTTTTATAATTTTGTTTAGCTTTTTTTAAAATTTCTCTGTAGATATTTCTGTATTTCTGATAGTATGTAACAAAAAAGATATTTTGAAGATAAAACTTTCTTATATAATGAATGCTTCTCATATTTCTAGCAGGCACCTTTAATCTAGTTATCCAAGGCTTTTTAACTCTAACTGAAAGATTGGAAAACAGATTTTGAAACCTGTATCTCAAAAACGCAGGCCTTACGGACACATGTTTACATAAACTTTCGGTGCTAAAATATGGCAAACAAAATACGTCCTTTATTTTTAGCCATTAATTAAAAAACATCCTGTATATTTTTAGTGTATTTACAAGTACATATATTTTCCATTACATTTACATTTTATTTATGCAAATTACATTTATTATAGTGTGCCACAAATTAGTGGCTCACCCATATATTTTTTCTTTGCCAAGATATTTGAATGATCATTTGGTTGATTGAATGACAACGTTGCCATGTTTCCTTTTAATTCCGAATTCCTGCTAACTTTTGATTGTTATATATGTTCACTTATTTTGATATTATTTATTTTATTACCTAGATTGCTGTAAGTTAACAATTTAATTTACATAAAAGAAACATTGGGAAAATAAAATCAGTACTTTTTTAGGTTAGCCAAAATATGCAAATGTCCCGTGATATGAAAATCGACAAATAGTTTTGCTTAGAATATCCTAAATAATCAAACATATATTTAAACATATTTAAAAATCATTATTTTGTAGCAAAAATTCGGAGTCCGGTGAAAATATGGCAACACTGTTATGACAAAAAAAAATGCAGAACTATGTCCTATTTACCTAACCAAAATTTCATTTTAATATCTTAGTAAAGAAAAAAAGTTACAAAGCTAAGCCAGTTTTTAAACAATAAAAATTTTTTAATACAATCCCCTGATAAGTCGGTGAAAGCTTTACTTGCTACACACTACATTATATCAAATATTGCACATATTAAACGTTTATGTGATTGCTCAATTTGGTTTATGAAACGTTTCGCTTTTTTATTGAAAATTTACAGGTACTTTACTTGAGGATTATTAATGCGATAAGTTTGTTGATGTATATTTGCAAAAAGTCTATTTAAAAATAATCATATTAATTAAGGAAATGTATATATACTCAAAATGTATGAATACACGAACAAATATAGTTGTAAGCGTAACTGTAAACAAAAAATATTTTTGGATCGTGTTTATATAATTTTTTTCTTATTTTAGATTATCATTTAAAAAAAACTTAACGCGGCATTAGTTCTCTATATTCTTTCACTAATGGACGTCCAGGATTATTTGTTAGAATTTACTGCAATGATATCCATTCATAAATAAACGAATTCCTTCCA
The DNA here is from genome assembly GCA_030620095.1 of Kuschelorhynchus macadamiae. Classification (NCBI taxonomy): domain Eukaryota; kingdom Metazoa; phylum Arthropoda; class Insecta; order Coleoptera; family Curculionidae; genus Kuschelorhynchus; species Kuschelorhynchus macadamiae. The sequence continues at coordinate 19,063 of JAUTXW010005202.1, read as the reverse complement.
TTATTTTCATTCAAGACAAAACTCATTTAGCAACTAATTCCGTGTTAAGTTTTTTTACCAAATGAACAGTTAAATTTAAGTTTTTATTGATAATTTGTTACTTTTTACAAGATGGAGGCATCAGAGCTTTTTGTAATATCACAATCACGAATGTAAGCGTGATAGTGTGATCTGAATGGTATAAAAATACTCTTAGCATAGATATACTAGTTTATGGCACATCAGTTCTTGATGTTTTTATACATTTTTCTAATATTTTCACCTGGAAAATATTAGTTGGATCTCATCGACAGGAACTGAATTAAAGACAGAAATTTTTAGGCAAAAGATCTTCCCTTCTGTTTTCCTTTATTGTAAAAAAGTTTTGATAATTTTTTGTACAAAAACGTAAATTGAGCAGCTTTTATGGGTTCGATCAGAACAGATAAGCAGATTCTTTGTTGACGAATTTTCTTCTTCATTTTATGTTCGTTTCTGAATTTTTATGAAAACTTGTGATAATATATTTCTAGTGATCACAATTAAACTTACCACATTTTAAGTCTTTGCCTTGTGCAACTCGATTTGAAAATTGAATCGTCTGTCATTTTTGTGAAAACTGACTAAATTTAATGTCTTCTTACATTATTTCTTTTTATAATTCAGTGTACAGATTATGTATTAGACATAGACGTCTAAAACCAACGCAGTTTTGTCGGAATTTAAAAACGAAGAAACTGACTTTTATTGTAAGTCAGATTTTATAAATCACCACTAGATTCATTGCATATGAAATATACATACTCTTTTTCCTGATAATATGGTGAAATTATTAATTGATCAATGTCGCGTTCGTATAGGTGTAAGTGGTACCATTCCGCCATGTTTAACATTTTTTCAATAGGCTTGCTATGACACAACTCGGGCAATGTCCTAAATATTCCCTGAAAATGTTCCAAATGGATCAACTATCGCGTACATAGAAACAAAAGAACCCCGAGGGGAAGAGCAATGCCTTTTTCACGAAAATTTCTGGTAGAAATACTTCACTACTTTCAGAGTATTCATTTATGTATTAGAAAATCACTTTAAGTAATTAAGTAATATCGTAGTATCTTATGCTAGAATCTACATGCATAGCTTTCATATTGTGATTAATAGACTTAGATATATATACCTTTTTTATATACTTGTATTTATTTTTAATCATTTTCTATTTACAATATATATTAAGAAAAAACTATTTTACACTAATTTCTTTTTGTTAGTGAGTAAATATTAAGTGTTTGATCTTTAAGTTAACGATTGAAATTATGTAATTATGACTGTGATGTATTCGTTTTTATTGTAAGGAAATTTGTAAGCCTAATAATATTAAAGTAATAAAACATGTGTGCATGCGTGCAGTCGGGAATGTGCCAAAAAAAAATCTATGGATTTATCTCATTCAATAAATTGATGTTTACCATTTCTACAAACCAATAAAGTCTGACCATTACCAAAGTTTGATGATCAAAACTGTATAGACTAAATCTAATTTACTAAATTTGCATTCCCATTTTTATATTGTAAATGACCTATTGATAATTGACTTTTATTTTTTAAAATATCTTAAATTTAAATACTCAAAACTTTTTAAGGTAATTCTTGTTCGAATGTTTCGATTGTAAGACTGGTTTTCTTTTTTGTACTCTTAAGACTGTGAACTGAATAAATGAATAGGTAATAATTTCTAATTCTTATAATTTTATAAATGTCTAGATCAACTTATGTATAATTCTTAATAATTAAATTTGATGTAATATATATTTTTGTAGTTTATTTAAAGGGTCCTTTAACATATTGCATTTTTTTCGTATTATCAAGTATTCAAAGTTGGTTGCGTTTAAGGAACCGTATTCTATAATTTTCATTGTTGGACTAAAAAGCAAAATTTAACTGGTACCCGGTTTGGCCATATATCCTACACAACTAAATTAATAGTATTTGTTCCACAACAGTGTTAATAGAGAAAGAATCGAGTTGAAATTTAGTTGAAACCAAAAAAAGGTTTGCGTTTGAAATGACCCTGCACTTTTCTAATGAAAACTAGTCTTCGTTTAAAGCTTTTAGTTAGGTAAATGTTTATTATTTTTGTAAGCTCCTTCACTCTCCTTCCCAAGGCTATTTGAATAATGTTTAATTAAAATTATGAAAAAAGCTATTGAAAATATCAAGAAGTTACACACTCAATGGCATTCGGGAAAACATAAGGAAATAATTCAAAAAATTCCGCCTAGTCACAGACAGATTATTATACTGTTAAGATATATTTTGTAAAATAATCCTCTGTATATTACAAATTGCATATGTGCTGCTGTAACTTCAAAGTGTACAAAGAAAATTTTGACTTTGTTTTAACAATTCCGAGAGTATGCTGCCCGATCAGGACAGCCTGAGAACTCCAGGAATACAGGGCGTTATGTGATATAAGACCCTGCCATTTTTTTGAAAAGTTTATTCGACCAGAACTCTTTCTGTGGAAGATGTTTTTTCCTCTTTGTGCAACCAAAATAATCTAGAGCTAGGTACAAAAAACAATTCTTAGCGGTTTTCTTTATTCCTTTACGATGTACAGGGTATTTTAGAAAAATTGATTTTTTTTAAAAATGGTCTGCTGAACAAATCCCTTTTATGGCAATCAGATTCAGTATGGTCAGATTATAGACACTTAAGAGGGGCGTGCGGTGAAATTTTAAGAAAGGGAAGCTATTTTTAGAAACTTACCTATTTGTAATGTAATTCGATTCTTCGATCATTTTTTGTAAATTCGTCAATGGCGTCATTATAAAAACGTCGATGCTCCGACATATTTTGGAGAAGTTTATTTTCAATAGACAACAGCGATGTATGTGAAAGTCTCTCCTGCCCCGTTGACTTCCTCACGAAATTTTTTGTACGTTTAAGTGTTGAAAAATTCCGTTCTACTGATGCACTTGTGGCAGGTATTGTCAATACTAATTCACACAATTTCGACACTTCGGTGTAGGCATCTTCCAGCTCCTTGTCTTTTAAAAATTGCATTAGTTCCTTAGCGTTATTTTTTGCGCTAATGTCATCAGTTTCGAATCACTTTTAGTTCAGATCGCAGTAACACTCGGTCGAAGAACTGGCCGTAATGAAGAAGAAGAGATTTAAACGCGTCTTCTGGAAAAGTTTTCCTTTAAATGCATCAAAATTGCAGAGCTCAAGGAATTTAAAATCATTTAAACTATTAAATCTATAGTTTATTTGTTGCTGAATTTGATCGATTATTTCATAAAAGAGGCGTCTGTATGATGTTTGAACATCTCCCACCCTGTCTGTTCGAAGACGCTTGGCTTGTGGCTCTACATTTAACGTCATCGTTTTCTCCCAAAATGAGTCAGTCATCTCTTTTTTGGCTTAACATGAACTTAAAATTATCCACATTTTTAGGCAAAAAGCAATATCATTTGTTTTAGATTGTAATATATTAAAAACATTATCCGAGAATGGAAATATTTCTGAAAATATGTTCAACAAATAATTAAAATTAAAATCTCGTTTCAAACAGTCCAAAAACCCCCTCGAACTATTTATTGCTTCTGAGTCCCACGTTTCATTATTTTCTCAAATAGTTCAATCAGTGATTCACGATTTTCAGATACTGTTAACACAAGTCTTCCATTACAGTTCCACCTAGTAGGAGCTACTTTGGGCAATCGTTTGTGGACAATGAAGTCCAAAGCTTGTGTACGTTTTGTTGACTTGGAAAAAAAAGCAGCCATGTCACTTAAAGTAACGAAAAATACTTTACACTCTTTAATGTGATTGATGGACTGGGATAAAACTAAATCTAATTTATGAGCAAAAAAATGGACAAACAGCACTTGGGAAAGTTTCTCGAACTTTATTATTGTCCTGCCATCACTGCAGCTCCATCATAGCTTTGAGCAACTCTCTCCATTAATTTCTTTAGTAACGTTATAAACTGCGGTATATAATACATCTGCTGTACGATTTTCGGACACATTCTTAAAAAAAAAATCGCTCTTGAATATTTCCGTCTGTTTTAACGTATCATAGTATTACCATAGAAAATTGGCTAAAGTTAGTGATATCAATTGTTTCGTGCAGAACAATAGCAATGAACCGCGCCTCGCCAATCTCTTGCTTAATTCTTTTTAGAATAATGGTTGCAACAGAGGAAATTAAGTCATTCTGGATTCGATTCGACGTTCCGCGAAAAACACTACTGCTCTAAATGATTTTTCGAGCGATTATCATATTTAGCCATTAAACTAAGTAAATCTTGAAAATTTCCTCTATTTGAAGAAACCCTTGTTTCGTCATGACCTCTAAATCCCAATTCGTGCTGTCCGAGAAAACAAACAATATCGATAAGTCTTCTTAATATTTGCCTATGTTTATCGACTAGTTCATTGTGTTGGCGGTGACTAATTTCCAACTGTTTGTTAAGGGTGTGTTCAATTCTGGTTTTGCCGAAGACTTTTTCTTTTATGACGGCCTGCAAATGGGCTTTGGACATAATGTGTCTTTTTACAGATTTATGGAAATTGCTTAAATCGGAAAAACCAGTTTTATTCCAGAGACCTTTTTCATTTTCAAAAAGTAAACAAGGCCAACAAAATAATTTATTTATATTTTCACACCCTGTTAGCCATTTAAATTGTTCGTATTGTTTTTCCGGATAAAAATGTCTAATACAGATTTTCATTTTTGTGGTTAAATTTTTCATAGGCGGTTTTGCCCTTCCTTTGAAAATTATTTGAAGCTTATCAGCGAAATTTAATGTTGAAAATCCCTTTATTACTAAGACACACACCACATATTCACACATACTCTTCTTACTAAATTCTCCAACTTTTTCAACGTTATTACCGACAGTCGAAGTTGACAGTATTTGCATATCCACGTCTGTATGTCTGTGACGTACGTATCACACAACACACGCATGGCCGTTCAAACAAAGAACCTACTCCAACGATAGCTTCCGCCCCTACTTAAAGCACGCGACTGAAATGCAAAAATTGCATACAGCCGGTGGAAAGTTCAATAACCTCTGGCTCGATTCACAGGAAATCAAGCATACAGGACTTGGCTGTAGAGAAGCTAGCGGCCCGCATAGGTTCTATTCGATTTTCTATTGTAGCTCCGTCGGAGTCAAAGCCTCATCTATTATGGGCTTGTTAATTAAGATAATATTTTAGCATTTTTAATATAAACTAAATTAATGGTTTTCTATTTCAAAAATTACATTTTAGAAGATGTTTTGTAATTTGTTTTGGGGAAGCACTGCTTCCCTTGCCTCCATGGACTGCACGCCCCCAACACTTAATGAGAAAATTTTTCTAATTATTCTTTTTTGTAATATAAAAATTCTGTTTAAATCTGTTGATTGGCCCCAGTAAATAATACCATAGCTTAGATGGCTATAAGCTAGTGCGTAATAGATATTTAAAAGTAGTTTTATTTCTAGTGTTTTTTAGATTTCTTATTGCAAAGTATTCGGTATTTAACTTACTTGCGACATGGTTCATGTGGTTGCATCATGTTATGTGTGGATCTAGATGTAATCCTAGAAATTTAAAATTTTCAATCCTACTTACGTGTTTGCAGTTTAATGACAAATTGGGAACCTGAGCTGTATCTTTTCTTATACAAAATGTCATAAAGCAGGATTTGGATTCGTTGACCATAAAGCAATTTTTCTCACACCATAAAGCAAATTTTATTGAAATTATTTGCTATAGAAGATGGCAAGAACGTAGTTTGATGTGTCCAAGCCCTCATAAACAAAATTTAATAGCTCAAAAGCAGCTGTAGAAGCAATCTTTTCTAAAACCGTGTTGTTTGTTACTTATTAATTTTTCTGCATTTAAGAAGTTTTCTATCTTGCATAAAACTACAAACAGTTTAGAAAAGATAAGCAGGCCCGTAATACATCGATAGTTTTCGACTTTTCCGTCACCCTTTTTATAAAGCGAAATTACTTCCACCACCTTCAACTCATGAGGTAATATAGCTTTTCGCGGGATAAATTAAAGATATAGCATAATGGGTGCTTAATATAATCCCATATTTTTGCTAATGCCATAACTGGGATGTCGTTTTTACGAGAGAAGGCTGTTTTGTTTTTTAACAGTTTTAAAGCTGAATGGAGATCGTGCACATTCAGTGGTGTTAAAAAAATTGACCTGATATAAAATCCACTGGTTGTACAATATTGTTTACCTAAGGTTATTGATATTAGGTTTTCTGCACTTGTTGCAAAATATTTGCAGAATTCTTCACATATTTCAGAGATATTTAATATGTAATTATTGTTAGATACTAATTTTGTGGGATTAGAGCACGTTTTTACTCTTCCTAAGTTAGTATTTATTACTTGCCAGATCGTCTTAGTTATATGATAAAAATTTTTTGTTTGTAGAAATTTGATTTCTCTAGAGCCAGCTGTTCATGAAATAGTTTTTTTGACTGAGTGTATAAGTCCGGTGTGTTCCAAGATTTGCACAACCAATACAATTTTTTTAAATTCTCGCTCTGTTTAATTAGGTCTGGGTTTATCCATCCTTTATTTGGAAGAGCGGTCTTTATAATTACTTTTTTTAGGGGACAGGCTATATCTAAACAATGTAGAAAATTGTGCCAAAAATAAATCCATGATTCATTGACATCTGTAGTATTATACAGATCTCTAAGGTCTGTTCTGGTTTGGTCAGTAGTTTTTTTAATAAATAACGACAAATCTGAGTAAAATCGAACAAAGTGAGGGGAAACTATACAGAGGTAGTAATGTAATAATACTACAACTATATTTGTTTAGAAATTTTAGTTAGGAGTTAGGAATAAACAATTAAAAAATGAAAACGTACAAAAAACCAAATAGATGATTTTTATTTTTTATGATTACTAGGCACTCACGACATTTCTTTAAACTTTTTTCTGTTATGGCTTATGTTTCACTTAACATTGTACAATTCCCAGTTCTCACTTTTAAAAACTAAAAGAAATAAATATAGGAACTTTCTCACTGCTTTCGCATTTTCGGGAACTCGAACGTTCCCATGAACCTCCTCAGTCGGGTTTGTCATAAGAAAATACGAATAATAAAAGAACCTGTCTATGTTGTCGTACATAACTCATTATTATTAAAAATAATTAATATTTATTGAAAATAAAAATTAATATTTATTGGGAACGGAACCGTATTAATATATTTTGGGTTGTTTTAATTGGGAATTAGAAATAAAGCCACTTATTTGAAAGTAGATAAAATGAGTTTTATTTTTCACACACATGATAACATGTCTGCTGCATCCGTATGCCAAACAAAACTAAAAATGCAATGTTGCTAGATTGATCACAAAGAAGTAGGAGCTAAGAAAAACTTTTCAAAACAATACATTACCCAATACTCCCACTTTTTGTAAAGTTTTCAAACAAAAGAATCAAATAAACAATAAGTAAGTAAATCTTACTGTCTACTTATTTCAACTACCTATATACTTATTTTTAACATAAATCTTATTACGTAAATTTTCAAAAACATTTTTGCAGAGAGCTTTAGTACAAATATCAGCTTCTTGAAAAACAGTGTTTATGTATTTAGGCAAGATCAGACCACTATCAAATTTCTCACGAATAAAGTGAAATTTTACGTCAATATGTTTTGACCTCTGGTGGAACTCAGAGTTTTTCACAAGTTTGATCGCACTTTGATTGTCTATATATAAAGTCATAGGTAGCACTAACATGTCTTTTTCATGAATGTCTCTGAGAAGTTGATGCAGCCACAAACTTTCTTTTACAGCACTAGAAGCAGCCACATACTCCGCCTCAGTTGTAGATAGAGAAACAGAGCTTTATTTTCTGCCTGACCAGTAACAGGTCCTCCTGATAGTTTGAACAAATATCCACTTGTCGATTTTCGCGTAGCCCGATCGCCTGCATAATCCGAGAGCACTGTCAGAAGCATCTTGTAGAGATAATATTCCATAATCTGCGGTTCCAATTAAATATCGTATGACACGCTTAGGGTCAACTGGGGTAATTGTAAACAAATTTATAAAGTTTGACTTTGGGTGAATGTTGTTGAAAATTGAGTTTACTTGGAACGAACTGTTGGGTGACATATTATTGCTAGCAATCTTAACAGCTTGTTTTAGTGGGGAAAGTAGAGATAGAAGTACTTTTTTTCTCTAGAGTTAAATATTTACATTTACCCCTGTTGTTTTTATTTGCCCCAGTAGTTAGGGGTAAATGTGAACAGACAATATTTGTTGTATTAAAGTTAATAATGCGGCAGGCAGGGCAATTGTAAACGATTCTGAAATACAATCCAATGAAGTCACAAAATCGACTGTTTGTATTATACTTGTTTACAATTACCCCGAAAAAATTAATTATTTAAAAACTGTGTTTTTTAACGTTTTATTTTAAAAAAATAACAAAAACTATATTCTAAGATATTATAGGATATTAAGGTGTTGATGGATGCTTAATATTCATTTTTTTAAAAACTTTATTTTTCAAAAACAGGTATAGCTCCTGGAAACACATAAACCATTTTTCTTTGCCTAAATTTTATTTCTGGGTTTGGCAGAAGTGCTATAACATTTTCCAAGGTAACACTTGCAAGGTCATTTTCACTTATGGTAAATTCAGTTGCGAGTTCATTCTCTCTCTTGCAACCAGTAACTGATATCTCGCCATCCTCTTCATCCTTCTTTCTAATGCAACAAACATATTTATAGTGAGTTTTATTTCGACTTCCACCTAAGAAATCCACCAAAATAAAATCTCCTGTTTGCAAATTAGCCCAAATGGGTTCCTTGCATTCTATTTCATTGATGTTTTCTTTTAAAGTCTCCAAAATCCAATCTTCTTTCGCTAAACTACCATCAGTGGCTTCCTCTTCAATTATTTCTTGTTCCAACAATTCATTTTCTACTTCTTCTAGTTCAGAATCGCTGCTAGTGTTAACATTTGTCTTGGCTTTCGATGTTCCAGCTCTTTGTGAATTTTTGGGATTCTTTCTAGTAGGATTTATTTTTTCAATTTTCTTTTTTTCATCATTTCTGCAGTCTCCATCTTTTCTATTACTTTCTCTGCTGTTAATATTTCTCCATATTTGGCCGGCTTAAGCCTTGGGAAAACCTGTCTTTTTACTGAAGGATTATCAGTTACTTGATCATTCCGGAGTTTTTCAATTTTTTCAGCAAAAATATTTATTATTGTATTTGGTGTAAAATTTTTTCTTGTATTAGAGTGATCTTTTAATAATGGACTATTTGAGTCACTGGTGGTTTGAATGTCTGTAAGTTGCTGTGAATCTGTTGTCTGTTGTTTTTCAGCCATATATCTTCTTAATGCACTTGGATTAAAGTCATCCACAGGAAACTTTGTCTTATCAACTGGATATATTCCAGTAGTCAAAAATCCTTTTTTTGATGTTTTGCGGTTTCATTCCCAACTCCCATGCTTTTCCCAACAATTCCGAGAACTTACACTTTGTTACTCTTATCCCTTCAATAGATCCAACTTGCTTCTTTATGAATTCTATCAAAAGACCGTCCCATATCTTTTTAAGGGGCCCAAAGACTGCTTTATCCAAGGGCTGGATTTTGTCAGTTAAATGGCTCGGTAATTTCATTAAATGGATATTATTTTGCATTGCAGTTTTGATGATACGAATACTGATATGGCTGCAATGGCCGTCAAAAAGTAAAAGCGCAGTTTGAGTTTACATGTTTTTTGAATTTCTCAAAAAGTTTACATGGTCTACAAAACTTGTCGAAAACCACTCAAAAAACTGCGGCTCTTCCATCCATCCATTTTAAGAACAAGTATATTTAGTTCCTGGATAATTATTGGTCGATATCCATCTTACCTGTACACCCACTCCCTTAAAAACAATGAGTGGGGGTAGGCAATAGCCATCTGCAGATATTGTTGCAAGTACTGACACGGACTCCCTTCCAGATCCTCCTGAAATTCTTGAAAGAGGTCTTCCTTTCTCACCAATGGCCTTTAATTTCTTGGGGTCAGTTGGAAATCCACTTTCGTCGCAATTAAATATAAATTCCGGTCTACCCTCCAGACTATTATCTTTTATTAGTTGGGTAAGTTCGTCGTAAAACTCGTACACAACAAAAGGATCTCTTGCATCTTTTCTACACTTCTGCAGTAGTTCGGGTTTTTTAACAGATAAGGTAGGGTGCCGCTTAATAAAACTGTAATAGCAATCATCGGCAGGTCTTCCTGCAGGAAACGGAGTAGACAAATTTTCAAGTTTAACATATTCTTCCACAATATCTTTTACATCTTCCTTGTTACATGGAATGCCCATTCTTGCACGTGCTTTAAGGCAATTTTCTATATCATGCTCGATTATGGGGTTCAATACTTGTGGTCTGCCTGCCCCTATCTTTTCCACAGATGTTTTTCTGCCTTTTACTCTGTTGTAAACCACAGCCCGTGGAATTCCATAAAATTGTTCGACCTGGGAATAGGTCCGGTTACAGTTAATAATATCATTAACTGCTTTTTTAGATCTTCAATTGAGTATGCTGGTGGTTGTCGTATTTTAATATACTTCCTTGGCATTATTTCTGAAAAAAATTAAAAAAACCGTTATTTACATTTACCCCACGTGGTCTATTTACATTTACCCCATTGCATTAATTTACTGGGGTAAATGTAAACAACGAATTTTTACTTGTCTCATTAAAAAAAAAGTAATCAAACATGTCGATAATTCAAATACAATCCACACTTAATAAGATAGATATAAAAAATAACAAAACTTACCTACTATATACTAAAAACACTTAGAAAAAAGCGCGCGAGTTTTGATTCACGAAGTAAAATGCAATGTAATACGTTCTCTCTGAAATGTTATGGCAAACTAATTCCAGAAACTTGAAAAAACGTGATTGAAGCGGCAAAACGTTTGGGTTCAAGGCGACGTTGCCATATTTACGAATTTACAAGAAATATAAATTTTATTTGAGTCTTTTCCAATTACCCCTATTCACAATTACCCCAGTTGACCCTAATTCCTCTCCAATGTGCTTTTGTGGGGCTGTTGACAAACCTACTGAGAACTCCCACTGCGTGTGAAATATCTGGACGTGTCACAGTCGCCAAAAATAGCAAGGATCCAATAGCCTGTCGGTAGGGCACTTCACCCTCAGATAAAACATATCTGCCTGAGCAGTAAGATCGGTGGATGGATCTTCTGGAGTGGAACAGGAATTTGCATTTTCCAATCTGAATTTTGAAATTATCTGTTTAATGTAGCTCTGTTGATTAATAAATATCGAGCCTGTCAATGGATTTCTTTGTATTTCTACACCAACATAATATGAGAGTTCACATATAGTAACATCAAATTCTGATTTGAGATGCTTCAGAACTTGTAAAATTACCTCTTTACTCTCAGAAGTAACCAGTCCATCATCAACAAATATAACTAGAATAACTTTAATTTTATGTACAAATCCAGTATATACACACACCTATCTGATTCACATCTTTTGAAACCATATTGATCTAAAAACTGATGAAACCTTCTGTTCCAGCAGTGTTTCAGCCCATACAGAGACTTGTTGAGCTTGCAGACAATATCAGAATAACTTTCACCTTGTTTCAAGCCAATTCACCATATATAAATGCAGTTTTTATATCAAACTGCATTAATTCATAACAGTTTTGCGCCGCGACAGCTAACAACACACGTATAGAATCGTAACGAGTTGTGGGCGCAAATATTTCGTGATAGTCACTTCCGGCTGTTTGCGAGCATCCCTTGACACATAATCGAGCTTTGTAACGAGAAACTTTGCCGTCTGTGTTTCTTTTAATTCTAAACACCCACTTCGTTTGTAAAACGTTCACGTTTTTAGGTCTAGGCACAAGATACCATGTTTAATTTTATCTAGCGCCTTCAGCTCTTCGTTTATCGCCCCTTTCCATTGCGAAACATCTGGGGAGACAAGAGCTTCGTCGTAAGTTTGGGGTACATTTGTTTCAGCAAAATTTAATTCATAGTCCGTGTATTTTGCTGGTACTCTGATACTTCTAGAAGGCCTCAGTACTGGTACCTCTGGTTCTGGTTGCTCATTGTCTGGATCATATTCATTATTTTCGGGCTGAATTTAATTATTTACTTCGTTGCTGTCATTATCAAAACAACAATCGTCTTCGTCGAAACGCATGGTCGCGGATTGGTTGCTCGCTGACAGATTGTCTGCGGCGTTGCCAGCTCCGCTACCCGATTTCTCCAAATTTTCGTGAAAAATTACGTTTCGAGAAATAGTGATTTTTCTCGTCACAGGATCGAAAAGTCTATAGTTCGTAGAGTTGTTATCGTATCCGACAAAAATCAGCTTTCTACTTTTTTGGTCAAGTTTTGTGCGTTTAATGTCCGGTATATGCGCGAACGCATCACAACCGAATATTTTTAGGTGTGCCAAAAATGGCTTCTGATTCGTCCAGATTTCGTACGACGTCGACCCGATTGTCTGTTTGGTTGGCGTTCGATTTAAAATATATACCGCCGTATTTACGGCCTCTGCCCACAAATATTTTGCCACGTCGTTTTGACACATGATTGAACGAGCACTTTCAACAATTATTCTATTATCGCGCTCTGCCCGCGCGTTTTGTTCCGGGGTGTAGGGGGCAGTCAGTTCCAGTGTTATACCTTCTTGCAACAAGTAGTTTTTAAAATCAGTGTTGGTATATTCGGTACCATTGTCCACATGTAAAACACCGACCGATTTTCCGAACTTGTTTTTCATTTTATTATTATAAATTTTAAAACACTCCAACGGGTCCGATTTGTGTTTTAAAAAATAAACCACCCTATACCCTGAAAATTCCTCTTTCATTAGCATAAAGTACCTCGCACCTGACACAGATGGTACGTTCATAGGACCGCACAGATCGCTGTACACTCGTTCGCCGAGATTTAATTTAATATGTTCTTTGTTTTGATTAAACGGTAACTTGTGACTTTTTCCGAGCGCAACATCTTCATTATATTAGCCAATGACAAAATCTCAAGGGAGGTGCGCTTCACAAAAGAACTTCGGCCATGGTACATATCGACGCAATGTTCAAATGGCCTAGTCTTTGATGCCACACTTTTAGACTGTCCTGTAGCACTGTATTATCGAAATTTACTATTGTACGAAACAACACTTTGTAGGTGTTGTTACTGTCCTTTAGAGCTACTGCGACCACTCCGCTACTGTCTAAAATTTCTGCGTGCGTATTCTGTTTTATAATTTTCATGTTCTTCGCAGTAACCACTCCTTCAGAAAATAAATTTCTTTTCAAGTCAGGCACATACAGTACGTCATTGATTGAGGCATTCCACCACTCACCATTTAGTAGTTTCTGGATTCTAATGGTGCCCCTACCTTTTACTTGAATTCTTTGACCATTCCCTAAAACAACAGAATTTCAGTTTCGTGTTTTCATCCAGACTCTCGAAAAATTCCTTTCTATGGCACATATGCGTTGATGCGCCTCTGTCCATAAGCCAGTGATCATCCCACGTCATACTAATGGACATGGATTCATCTCCTTCGACACTGAAGGCAGATTCTTGCACTCCGGTAAATGCTGTCAGAATTCATTTTCCTGTCACCTCCACCATTTCTTCTGCTGTTGTTGAAACTGTTGAGATTTTCATGCGATTGAAATCTATCCTTCTCCCTGCAGTTTCTCATAATGTGCCCTCTCTTTTTACACCTGTAACACATGACATTTGAGCGCGTTCCCTTCTTCTCTTTCGAATTCTTTACCGATAGCGTTGCCATTGCAACTTCGGATTCTTCGTAGGCGGTAAGATTATTTTCCTCATCGAGAAGTCTTGACGTCAGATTGGCAATGTTCTGTTTTGAGTCATCCAATGAGAGCCATGCTTGTCGAAAATTTCGAAACTTGGGAGGCAAGGTGCTAATTATTTTTTATCATGATTACGGCTTCACTTATTTGCTCGCCAGCTTCCTTGACATGCTTCGCAAGGCTTTCTACTTTCGCAATATGCTGTGCAATGGAGTCGTTTGCATCCATTTTATATTTCGTGCACTATCATCTTATTGGTTTCGCTCTTCTGAAGATATATGGAGTCGAGTTTATCCAATATTTCTTTACTTCTTTCGCAATTTTCAGCGTTATCTGATTAAACTCCATCGATGCAGTCAGGATATACATAGCCTGCGCATCCTTTTTGAGCCATATTTCTTGCTCATCGCCGTTGTTTTCCTCATCTTTTTTGACCCATCAGCGATGCCCCAGAGCCCTTTTGCCTTCAGAGCACATTTTATTTGGAACTTCCATTGCATGTAGTTCTCACCCTCAAATTTTCGCGCAACATCTCTATTTTCCGCCATCTTATCCCGTACCTGGGCCCATAACCTTTTGGGTTGTTTTGATTGGGAATTAGAAATAAAGCCACTTATTTGAAAGTAGATAAAATGAGTTTTATTTTGCACACACACGATAACATGTCTGTTGCATCCGTATGCCAAACAAAACTAAAAATGCAATGTTGCTAGATTGAGCACAAAGAAGTAGGAGCTAAGAAAAACTTTTCAAAACAATACATTACCCAATAATACAAAACATTTTAATATTTAAACTTAAGCAAAAGTCAATTTTGATTGAGATATAGCAGCATTTCAGCATTTTCAGTTGACAATCTGCTAACTTTTTCTTCATGTATTTCGAACCTAAGAAAATAGCCTTTTATTAAATATTGAAGAAGCTGGTGCTGACAGAAATTTCAGTGCATGTTCTACAACAACCAACAAAAAATCACAGCAAAAAAGTCAACGATTTTTATTTCGCCCGGAAGTAGCGTAGGCACAAATTTGCTTCCTGGGGGGTTTCTTGAAACTTCCTTTTCAACAACGCCATGCGAACGAACTGACATTAAAAATTGTTAGATACACCTTCTGACGGCCCTGCGGGTGGAGCCGATTTTATTCGAAAGACGTTAATAATAAATAATTGTTTTTTACCTTTGAATAAACTAGGTAGTCAAATAGACTTAACTTCTGGACAGCTATGGCTTTTTTTACCCCTTGGTTTGGTAACATTTATACCTTAAAATGTATAATAAGGTCTATTAGAGGGTGGTAAAAATGGACATACATTTTATGGAATCTTTTATAGTTAAATTAAATAGCTTTTATTTATAGGGCAGGTTTTAAAAGCCCACGAGCCCTAAGCGAGAAATTTTGATATTAGGGTAAAAATGTTTTCAAATTTATAGCAAAAAAAAAACTGTTATTCGCAACAACATATACATATTTCACATAAAAATACTACGGTCTAAAGCAGAGCTATGAAGGATAATCAATTTTTTTTTGTCCAAAATGTATTTAAAAAATAATATTTACAATAACATATATAAGCATTAAAATATTAATACATATTTACATATCTATTTTTTACATACCAAAACAAGATTGCAGTGCTATTTAAATTCTCTTGAAGCAAGGATTTTTTTCAATTTCTAACTTTGTTGAACTTGAGACAAATAACACTGGCCGACAAGATTTTTCTAACACAGGCCAGCTCATTATTTTCACAATAGAAATACCCTCCCAATATTAAAAAAAATAGTCGGAAAGCCCTAATACGTACCATTTTTTAATAGCCTAATTAGAACCTTTTATATTGGCAGGTAAACAATTTTATTGTGGGGCGGCTAAAATGGGTCCATTTTACAACGGAAGAATTACCTAGACTGGGTTGTTTAAAACATTAGACATAAAATAAACGTTAAACATCACTCTTCTGTTGAGTTTCGAATTGAGTGGTTCTCTGTGTATTGATAAGCAAGTGTATGTGAAGACGAGAGTGTCAAGTAAAACGCGCCGAAGTTGCAAAATTTTTCCTGACAAATTTTTTTATATTTGTGGAGAATTTCTGGCGAAATCACAAGCCAGGCCATTTTTTCGAAAATGTAAAAAAAACCTACTTTAAATATTTTGGTGTGTTAATTGGGGATCAAGATAAGCGGTGGGCTCCCCATGTGTGCTGTGTTAGTTGTAGTGTATCATTGGTGCAGTGGATGAAGGGAAAGAGAAACAGTATGCCTTTTGCAGTTCCAATGGTATGGCGAGAATCCACCCAATCATTCTGACGATTGTTATTTTTGCCTGACAAAGACTGAAGGTTATTCCAAAAAGGGAAAGCATAATATAGAATATACAAATTTGCAATCTGCTATACGACCTGCTCCTCATAATGCAAATTTGCCAGTGCTGATTGGGCCTTTAAATTAGCAAGCTATTGATTTGGGAGATACTGTAGATAACGCATCATCAGGCAGCTCAGAAGAACAGTACACCGATCCCACTTTTACCACAGGTCCCAGTTCCGGCGAGCCACATTTGATTGTTCAAAGTGAATTAAATGATTTAGTACTTGATTTGGGGTTATCCAAGCAACAGTCAGAACTTCTGGGTTCCTGTCTTAAGGAATGGAACCTATTAGCCAAAGAAACAAAAATTACGAATTTCAGAAAAACAAATGCTATGTTTTCTGAATTTTACAGTATGGAATATTCGTTGTGCGCGTGTACTGATATAGACAGTTTAATGCAGGAAATGGATATTGAACATTCTCCCCGTGAGTGGCGCTTATTCATAGACTCATCTAAATATAGCTTAAAAGCTGTGTTATTGTATAATGGAAATTTAAAACCCTCTATACCAGCTGCCCATTCAATTGCAATGAAAAAAAATTATGAAAATATGGACACGATTTTGGATAAAATAAACTACAATAGGTATAAATATGGCAGATACGTGGGGACTTAAAAGTTATAGTGATTTTAGTGGGGCTTCAGGGGGAGATTTACAAAATATTGCTGTTTTCTTTGTTTATGGGACAGTTGTGCAATAAATCAGCATTATGTAACAAAAATTTGGCCAGAAAGAAGCGAATTTCAAGCGGGATCTCAAAATGTTAAATTTATACCTCTTGTTGATCCCAAAAATGTCCTTTTGCCTCCTCTTCACATTAAACTTGGGCTGATGAAAAACTTTGTGAAGGCTTTGAATAAAGATGGTGATGGATTTAAATACCTAAGACAAGTCTTTCCCCAGTTAAGTGATATTGGGCCACAAATCAGAAAATTGCTGGACGATGTCAATTTTACGGAAAAGCTTACCAGGCAGGAACTCAGAGCATGGAATTGATTTGTTAATGTAGTAAGAGGATTTTTAGGCAACAATGTGGATCAAAATTATGAACAATTAGTTAATGAACTTTTAGATGCCTATAAAAAGCTTGGTGCCAGAATGTCATTAAAAATTCACTTCCTCCATTCCCATCTGCCATTTTTCCCTAAAAATTTGGGAGCTGTTAGTGACGAGCAGGGTGAAAGATTCCACCAAGATATCAGAACAATGGAAATTCGGTACCAAGGACGATGGGATTCAGCCATGATGGGTGACTAATGTTGGTTTTTGAAAAGAGAAGATAGGACACCTCACAAACGGAAAAAGTAAAGTTTAATTAGTGTTAAGTTAATATTTTTCTCGTTTGCTTTTCTCTTAGATGTATGGTATGTTTAATAGGCGAAAACTGTAAACATAGTCAATAAATAGGGTTAAGAATTTTCTGAAATCATTTTTTCTATAGATATTAAGTATCAAAACATTCGATATGGTTCTACAACTCTAACAAGAAAACCCCACGTACTACAACTTTCTATTTGTCATTTTCGTATTTGGATAGGTCCATTCTATTAGATTAAGCTATTCTGATTTGTATTACAACAAAAAAACTTTTTTTGTCGGCCAGTGTAACTATAAACAAATCATTTGTTTAACAATAAGTCTAAAGAATGTCTTTTAAATAATGTGTACTTTTGAACATATTTAATTGTTTTTCCCTTCGTTAGTACAAAACATAAATAGCATTATTTTAAAATATATAAAAAATTAACAGATATCACATATAAACATATCACTATTTAAATGCAGCTCGCATGGCTATGAAAAATTAACAGATTTACCCCTGTATAATATAAATTACAATGAATGCAACTTTCATCTGAGACTGCCGCGTCACTTGCAGTGGTTTGCTTAAAAATATTTTTTTATTTTAGTAACCAGGCTAACCAAATACGCAGTCCAATATTTAAAACACAATAAATCTAAAATTACTGCTCAAATATATTTTTATTGTTTTATTATAGATACACTTTCTTACATCAACCCAGAAAGAAAAACCTAACTAGGACTAATATTCATGATACGATTACATACAATTATAAGTTTTGATAGTAGACAAAAAAAAACATTGAACGTCCGAAATGGAACCCAAGACCTTTTCAACGCAACTTCAATGCCCTACCATGTAGCTAGGACAGGTCACACCAAACACATAATAAACTTTGTTTATTCTCCAATATTGTCAATGACCAATTTTAGAAAATGACCGCGAGTGGCGCCACAGTCACGATTGCAGTTTGCCAATTATACAAGGGTTTAGTTAGACCAGGCAAAACCGACGTTGCCAGATACACGTTATGTGTAAAGTGATCGAAAAACTTTTTCTGTGGAATTGTCCCATAGTATAATAGACATATGAGAGAATATATACAACAAAATTTGGAACAATGTTTGGGAAGGATAGAACTAGTATTTTACAAATAAAAAATATACAACCTAGGTTAACCAAAAACCCAGTTTGATATTTAGAACACAATTGCACAAAAAATTACGTTTTGATTAAAAATATACTTTTTTGGATAAAAGAACACACATTTAATAATTAATTGCAGCTAACATTATCTGAATATACTGATCTTCAAGAATGTCAATGCTTATTTTATAGTAGTAAGCACTAACTTCTTTGAACATGAATCAGTGTGCATCAAAGAATAGTGGTAAAATACTACTGTAGATCCTATGGATTAAAAAATTAACAAATCTAGTTTCATCTATGTTAACTAGCTTCTCTCTTAAGTGTGGAACACAATGAAAGTTACGTCATTCGTCTTGGAACATTTACGTCAAACTTA